>CM068382.1:1318571-1977857 GCA_034770075.1 Aralia elata
CAATTAGCGCACTTGATTGCAACTGAGTCCTGCACAATTACACACCAATCTCTAAATTCAATTCACCGGCAAAAATAAATCGCAACTCAAAAGGCATTCACAGACCGAACCCAGATCACAAAAACCCAAACAGAACAAAGCATGCATTGCTTGTTAACTCAAGATCTCCACATCAAAAACTCCAATTTAAATAAAATAATAAACATAAAATCCAATATAAATTAAGATCTTTACTAAATTCCATAAACTGATAGATTACAAAATCCGTACAATTCATACTGATCTTATCCTCTAAAATCCCTACTTCTTATAGTTATAATTTGACGGAATTTGAAACTTCCACATAAAATTCGAGGTTTCTGATAGTGATTGAAGCAGTACAAACGAATTAGAATAAAATATATCGAAATTGTACAATGATCGTGATCCGAACCCAATTAACTTACAAGCGTGAGGATAATACATATACAGTAAGAAATTTGAGCTTCTTCTGATCGAATTTATCTGAGAAATAGAATTTCTCGGGAAAATTTCAGATTCCAAGTGATGTTGAACTTCAAGAAGTGCTCAAGCTTCGACAAGACGGACAGATAGAAAAAAAAAATATCAGAGAAGTCTGACAGCTCACAAAATAAATAACAGGAAAATTTGTAATAGAGGTTCCGAACCTGAGGTTAGGGTCTTGGTTCAGCGGTGCTTATGCCATGTTTGGTTAGGATCTTATGGATCTTTTCTAATTTATTTTTAAAAAATTAATATTTTCACAAGTAAAATTTTATATTTTTCCGGACAAAATTCTAGCTAATACCATACCTTTTGTACAATATACATGACTAATACTTGCATATTTATGCTTTTTACTCCATCTGTTCTTTAATATAAGTCGTTTTAGATAAGTATTTTTGTCTCTCAATATATGACGTTTGAAAATTTTAAGTAAGTATTAATTGCTTAGTTTTTAATATTGCCCCAAGTATTAAATATAATTTTGGTTCTCTCACTATTTTTTTGTCTAATAAATAATACCCTCTTTTTCCAATACAAAGATAATATAAACAATTGATATTATATTTAATGTTATAAAATTATTTTTTTATTATTTATGTATAACTCGAAAACGATTTATATTAAGCAACGGAAAGAAGTATGCGTTTAAATAAACATTATATGGTAACGATATGTGAGCACTCATTCTCGCACTTATTTGCAGGCTTTAGATTGCGGCAATTAAAGAAGCATTAAAGTCCAAATGCCCCGTTTATTTTACTTTTGCGTTGGAAACAAACAATGTATTCATATATGGCTTGGGAAATAGGCTGGCCAAAAAGTAATCGAGGTTTAACAGGCTCGTAGTCATGCTTCGGTTATTCGGTTCGTAAGCCATTAAACATCGGACAGTTTTAGTTACAAAAAGAGCATGTCATGTGAGGATGACGTGGAATGGAGTGAAGCAAGACGTTCGATGTATAACGAGTGTGGCTGTCAGGGGTCATTATTGGAAAGAACCTTAATGGAGACTCTAGGAGAGAAGCTGGACTCTTTCGCACCTTTTTTAAATTGGAATCTATTTATCCGGTATTTTATTCGTATTCTTTTATGTGGAACAAATATCTTATTTTGTCCTACTAATATTCTTAGTTTCGATTTAATTTTGAAAAAATTGATTGTTATTGTAATATTATTCCATCCATCTCATTTAAAGAGTCATTTTTAGGTGTGAATTAGCATGAGTTTTATATTCTGTAGTATGACTTAAAATTATACTTTTTATATAATTTATACGTATTAATTATCAATGATTTTAAATAATAGTCCTACTAATTATTAAGAGAAAAGTTATATTCAACAAATTATTTATGTTTACACACTAAAAAATGAGTTAATTAATATAGAATGAGCTCAATATAATTCTTCTATATTTTCTCCCTATATGTTTGGCATAGATTCAAAATGATAGTTTGATATTGTTCATTAGGTATGTCTAGTATTTTTTATTTTTTTTATGGAAGAGGAAGATGTGCAAATTGTGGACACTTTTTCCCTCTATTTTTTTAGTCGAAATTTGATAAAAATTTGCCTCAATTTTTTTATCAACCCCGTATATAGCATAAATAAATAAATAAATAAATATTTTGGAGACATGTCTCTATTCCTTATATTTAGCGAAATATAAATTATAATTAAAAAAAATAACTTGACATCAAGAAAAATATTATTGGATAGACACTTCGTCATCAATCTATATATAATAATGTTAATTTTGTGTTTGCTAATAGATTTTAATTTTAATTTCTTTTAATAACAAGTCACATGTTTTTTTTAAGTCCCATTTTTTACAGGAAATACAATATAATTTTACAATCAAGTACATTATTAGTATTGCAATTTCAATAATCAATCAAACCTTACTAAAAAATGAATAAAATAAACTCACAAACATGTCTCATATATAATTTTAAGTATCTCACTTTTAACTATTAGGAATATATTTTGTTTGTTGCATCTTGCTAGAGTACCTTATAGCTTATTTTAAAAAAATTAAGTTGATTTAGTAATTGTTGTCACACTTTATTAAAAATAAGTGATGATCAAAGATTATGTAAAATATAAATATTGATTTATTGAATAAACTGTTTAAATTAAGATGGTGAATAATTTAGAAAGCTAATATTTTTATATGAGTCTCTTACATGGATATTGGAGCTATTAATTATTTATATGAAAAATCATGTAAAAATATTATTATTTTTTCATGTAAATATAAATTTCCATAATTTATTATTTGAATAAGCTGCAACAAACTGGCCCTTAAACTTGCACCTCGATAGTATTTCGCGGTAGACTCTCTCTCTCTCATAGAGACACTCTAAATTTGTCATGCATCAGCTTTTCAAAAAAATAAACAAGTTGAAAGATCTTTTTCATAATTAAGGAGACACTCTAAATTTGTCATGCATCAACTTTTCAAAAAAATAAACAAGTTGAAAGATCTCTTTCATAATTAAGGATGTTCAATATGTTTCTTTTGTATGTTTAGTTACTTGGTATTTGTAGTGTTTGGTATATTTAAAATAGGGGTATAAGTAAATCGAGTCGAGTCGAGTATTAAGTTACTCAAATTTAAATCATAAATTTTATCGAGTATAAAATAAGATTTAATTGAGGTTCGTTTAACTACCAAGTCGAGTACAATCTTGAATCGAGTCTGAGCAATTTTAATTTTTTGAGCGAATATGATCTGAATATCAATAGAAACGAGTAATTTCTCGAATTTTAAAATTTACTCATTTTTAATCGTTTATATTTTGAGTTACGCTTTAATCGAACTTTTAATCAAGTGAGTACGAATCAAGCTCAAACTGTTTTGTTCATTTTACAGCCTTAAGTTAGAAGTCTAAATATATTTTAAAATCTTATTCATTTGATAGTAGTTTATTTCAAACTCAACTTATTTGACTCATAAATACAATGTTTTGAAGCTTAAACGCACATACCAAATTTAATATTGTTAAACAATATAAATATTTTAAACGTGGGTAGTCAAATAAATCATTTATTACAAGACGATGGATATGGTATTTAGTCTTTAGTTTAGGAATTGAAAAATATTTTCTTTCTTTTATGTATGGCATTAATTTCCTTTTTTTTTCTGCGTGCCCTTTGACATCATCTAGATGTTTCACAATAAAAATTTAGAGTATTAGCTAACATATATATATATATATATGTTAGTAATTGATCCGAGTCAGATCCGTAGATCATGGACATTCATTTGGGTATTAATATTGAATAATCTAATTGAGATTGAGAGAGTCTCATATCACTTAAAAGTATTTTAGATAATACTTGATATGCTTAAAACTCTATATGAGATAACTCTCCTGATTTAATCAGTTATAAACTTATTGTATATTAATTCTGATTCCTGCAGAGTGTAGGGCACTCTCTATATTATTTCCCTGAGTTTGTTTGCATCGTTATTAGTAACAACTCCATATTGACGAGAAGCGTTTGTACGAAGGATTGTAATAACTGTGTTTGTGACATTACTTATAGATTTGGCGTTTTGATTCAATCGCTTCCACTTTGTGGATACTAACCGATTCATATGTAAGTTTATATGTTCTTACGTGTTATATATGTAGAAAATGAGACATATTTAACTTATTAACTTATTTCTTTTTCATATTATAAAAAGTTTATGTCACGTTTTAATATATATAATTTTTGAAAACTTTTTTGTAATTAAAGAAATTATAAAAAGGATTATGTATAAGTGTTTTCTCACGATTCTAACTTTTTTTATTTTTGATTATCTATACAAACTTTAGTATTTAAAAAACAAAAGAAATAGAATATACAAAGAATGGAAACTATTTATTTTATTTGAAATGGAGAGAATCTTAATTCTGTTCTGATCAAGTGCGTAGAGTACAACAACTTATCCCTTTACTTTAAAAAGTATTAAAATTATTTAAGTGATACATAAAAAAATAATTTTAAGTCGATATTCTGATCAAATAACTAATTCATAAATATTTAGTTTATTTTATTTTGATTTACAAAAATATACTTTCACCAAATTAATAGAAAAACACATATTATGACAAACATTCTACCAAGAGAAAAATAAAATTGTAATTTTTTAAAGCCCTAAACTCTAAAATACAATTTATTTATTTATTTAATTACATATAATTATTTATACAAACTTTCGTATTCACTAAATTCAATAACAAAAAAATTTCAATTTCTTTTCCCCCAAGTTTTATTATAAAAATAAATTCTTTCCATAAAGATTTGGTTCAAGCCCCTCAAAACTGAAATAAGGGGACATCTGCTTACGTGTCCAAATATAAGTGGTCGGTAGATTCTAGAAAGTCATAGAACAGCAGCGCGAGTCTCCAATCCCTCGACGCTAGCCCGCCGTCGCCGATATATATACACACACAAATACACACGTTATTTATTTACCTTCTCATTGTTGACGCATATTTTTTGTACGCCTTGTTCTTCTTCAATTGCCGGCGCTTCAGGTATGCATCAATTTAGTTTTACAAACATATTCTCCATTTTTTATATTTAAAATTATATATGGATGACTAATCTATACGCAATGTAATTTGTATTACTACGTTGTTTAGGTTTTCGTTAATTTTGATGCATTATTTGGCAAATTCAACAAAATTTAAATCATAAGTTTTGGTGACTCTTATGCGAAATTAGGGATTTGAATCCGATCTGTGAGAAGTTCCTGGTGAATGTTTGTGCTTTCTTATGTTTGTTATGCTGTTTTTATTGGGAGATTGAGTTAGCATTTTTGTTTTTGTTTATATCACCAGCTAAGAAACTGATGATCCTCTTCTGTATTTAGAAAAACTAGTGATCTATGTTCCTAATTTGGTGGAATGCTTACTGGTCATCTTGTGTCTATGTTTTGTATAGTTGAATGGAAAGTTGTGATTGCATGATTGACTTGACTGCACTTTGAATGCTTTTGATTGGATCTGGAGAGAAAATTTGGATTTTAGTGGAGAAGTACGATCTATTATTGACTTTTTTCATCATTTGCAAGATTTTTAACTGTGGAAATGGGTACTTTTTGAGATTATAGGGGTTCTGAATTTTGTCATTAACACGTAAGCTATTATTCCAAGTTTCAGCTTGGTTTATACTTAATAGCTTTGCCTTTTTGGCTGTTAAATTATAGGGATGAGAAATAAGATATCCTAGCTTTGGTTTCTCATTTAGACTGTGCTTTGCAAATTTTGCTATGCACTTCTGCACAAGTGTTTAGTCCTCCGCATTGAAAATACATAGGTTTGAGGTAAATTGTGGCCTTGAGTTGTACAATCTGGAAGTGCTACTGTTTGGCGAGTTCTGCAAATTTATGTGGATGTGCATTTAGTTTGTATGTGAGAAAGCAAGGCTTGCTTTTAGTTACTTGGAATATTTCTACCCTCTTATGTAAATTATTGGTAAATAGATTTACAATCATACTAATCTTCGTTGAATCTTTAACTTCCTTCTTTTTAAAAGAACAGTAATAAAAAAATTGCACACAGTATATAGCCAAACTGAAGGAAGAAGAAGAAAATGGTTGGTTTTATGTAATCTGCTGTTTTCTCGTATCACGTTCCTTTCTGATTAAGAGCAAGACAGGATTTAAAATCATACAAATCTTCATTGAATCCTCACTTCTTTTAAAAAGAACAATAATGAATAAATAGTACAATATACTTCCAAACAGAAGGAAGAAGAAGAAAATTGTTGGTTTTATGGAATCTGCTTTTTTCGTATTATGTCCTTTACGGTTAAGAGCAAGACAGTAATATTATGTGCATATCTGATTTCTTTTTTCCTTGGATGTTGACTTCTCATTTATTTATTTGCTTTCTCTAGTTTGTTGATTATGTGTAAATTTTAATGCAACTTTTCTTTTTCAGCTTCGTTAAAGATATTTTAGCAGTTGAAACATTTAATTTGGAACTCGGACAGTAGGACATGGCTGAGGTAAGATATACATCTCATGATATTTGGTCTATTGTGTTCCTAGCCCTTTTTATTCTTGTTTTGTTTGTGTAAGCTACTGGCTTTCACCCATGAATATTTGGAAAATAGCATTTGACTTTTGCTATGTTGGATGATTGCAGGAGGGTCACAAGGTTAGTTTGAACGTCTATGACTTGAGCCAAGGAATGGCTCGTCAGTTCTCCATGACATTTTTGGGGAAAGTTATTGAAGGCATTTGGTAAGTACCTAGTGTTTTGCTTTTTATTCATGTACTCACTTCCTCTAAAACTCATTTGTTTGTTGATTGTTTAACCCTCAAATATTGAGGTTTTTATATTAGACACGCTTAGCCATGATTTTTTTAATAATCGTCTTTCATTACTTATTAGAAAAGATATTGAAAAGAATTATGCTCAAGTGTGTTCAATGCAAACCTTGATATAAAAATGGTTAACAATATTAGTTGGACTCTGATTTTCATAAGGAAGTAGTACATTTTATATGTGAATTAGCAGATGCCCCACAGATGTTATGTCCAGTTCACAGATTTTATATGTCAAATATATATTAATAGATACATGTGTCTTAGTTTGCAATATTTGGTTGTTTGGCCCATTTTAGGATGCACACTGGGGAGTTCCCTAACACCAATGTGACATTTGGCCTCCTTGCACCTCAGAATTGCATTGCCTGAACTGCGTATCAAAATTTTGTTGCATTGCTTTCTCAGCTTACAATGTTTTTCTAATTTTGTTTGACAGGCATACAGGAATAGTTGTCTATGGCAATGAATATTATTTCAGTGGTGGCTTGCAGCATGCTCCTGTTGGAACTACACCATACGGGACTCCGGTTCGAGTAGTAGATATTGGTGTCACACACGTGCCCAAAGATGTATTTGAAATGTATCTGCAGGAGATCAGCCCTCGGTACACAGCAGAGTCATACAGTTTGCTCACACACAATTGCAATAACTTTAGCAATGAGGTTGCTCAATTTCTGGTGGGGGCTACCATTCCAGATTACATTCTGAATCTTCCTAATGAAGTCACTAGCAGCCCTATGGCTGCTCTCATATGTAAGTTTTCATCTCCAGGCACCATAATGTTGGGCTTTTTTTCCTTTGGTCCTGATAATGAGCATTTCTTTGGGTCAAGTGCTGAAATGGTATCAAAAGGAATGGCAGGGGTATTGGGTGGAAATCCGCTAAAATAAAAAATATCAAATTTAACTTAGTGGGCTGGCTTCTTATGTTCTCGCATGGTTGCAGTTTTATTAGGCTTGCAATATTGCTGACCTTGATGTTTATATGATACATAAAATAGATTGGCAGATTGTTGGTCATTAAATGAGGAAATATGAGATTAATGAGGTTATCTTTATATAATTTTCTGTGCAGTGCCTATGATACAGAGACTAGAGACAACGATGAAAGCTGGTGCTGTGCCCCAAGCCCCACAGTTCCAAGCAGGGGTATTGGGTGGAAATGAGTTGCTCTTTGCACATCAGCCGCCACCGCCCACAAGCAATGCAAACCAATTTTTAAACCGCGGTCTTGACCCATTATCTTCTGGAGTGAATAACAAAGAGGATGAGAGTAAGTCAAAGTCAGAAGAGAAACCTGCCAAGTCCGGAGAGCCAAAAAGAACAGAAAGTAGTGCAGTCAAACCTGCAGGAGACCCCCTTGGGGATGCTCGGAGCAAGGTGCAAGAAGAGATAAGCAATGAATTTGCTGCAATCATGGCAAGCGGGACATTGCGCGCCAGTGAGGCTGCTGCACTTGCAACTCGGAGAGTGATGCAACGATATGGACATACAAGCGCTGCACAAAGCTAGAATTATGCTTTGATTTTTCTTTGTTTTATTCATTGGAATTTGTGGAACATTCATTTCCCAGACTACAAATTGTTGTCCTATTAAAAATATTGACTATGGTTGAAGCACTCGTCTGGGCTTTGTTCAAACTTAAATGGCTATAAACTACAAAGATTGTTTACTTTGCTTTCGGATATGGATGTTTATAATGTTGCTCAAAACCATATTTTGTTTTACCAGTGTTTGAAAATTTCATGTGATTTGTTAATGTTGCTTAAATGATCTACATTAATAGCCATTTTTTCACCAAATGTTTGAAAATTTCACTGCACCAAGAAAGAAGAAAGTTTCAGAATCTTCAACAGGTGCGCCAATATCTATTTCTCTTATTATTATTAAGCACTCAATATTTGACCGAGTTCTACTCATTATCTGTTATAATTTTCTTACATGATCCGAAGAATCTTTAGCTATATTTACCCCGGCTATAGGTTTAAAAGTTATGCTATACATTGCAAAAAATTTTAGCCAAATTATAATTACGACGTATGTGCATACATATATAGTATAAATAAATACTTGTCGTCATGTATATTATTTTCCTAGGTTTAAAAGATGATTAGGTAGATTACTAGAAAACTGTTCTTCAATGCAATTGCTCATATCCCATTTTCCGTTAAGACTCTCAAATTGGTAGAGAACATAATGCAATTTATTAGCCTAGCAAAAATGGACGTATATTGAAAAACATATCCATATAGCTATTTGGATAGAATCTTATTATCCAGATAACTATGTTAGATGGAATCTTATTGTTCTGTTGTTTATCATGTACAACTTTTTTGCTTCTTCCTAGTTCCTTTTCAATGCTAGAAGTAATACTCAGTTATATGCATAGAAGAATTGGTCATAATATACATGTAAAAAAAATGAAAAATAGAAAGATTTCTCATTTTCTAGTGAACTTCAAGCAGGCAAGCACGCGTGTTTGGCCTGTCATTTCACCTCGGTGAAGGGTGATCTTCATTAGCTGATCCACAATTTCCATTTTCTAATTCGATGCTGGATTCTTTTGATCTTGAAAAGGTATCTGAAGGTATGTTGATGCCAGCGAAACCAACCATGACAGCAGCAGCTCCTATGTAATCCATAAAATTAGGTGCATTGCCTGTCACTGAATCCACAATAGCTGCTAATGGGACTTGAATCGTAAGTCCTGCTGTTGCTACTGTGGTGGTTGTAAGAAGAACAGCCTTGGCCCATAAGTAGTCGCTTATAACATTGTCTAACAAACCTAAACCATAGTAGCAATAGAAGTTCAGATTTTAAAGCAAGGCATATTTTGTGACTCGTATCATCCAGTAAAGATAAAAATAGTAGGATGACAGAAAACCGCAACCCATAAAATGCATTTAGGTACCACTTGTCAGTGTTAGATCTAATATTAGGAAATGGTTTCACAATTTTAATATTCATTTCCAAGAAATCAGTAGTTGTTAATACCATTATGGTAGTAAATGAATAAAATTCTTTATTCTTGGATTCAGCTCCAGTTGCCGCAATGTGAACTTTAATGAGTAGAAAAGTAAATACCCTTGGGCTTCAACAGGTAGAGAATATACTCATATAGAAGCTGCTCTAGTGTGGGTAGTCATGTAATTAGCTTCCATCTGATTATTTAAATAGAACCTCTTAGTGATGTTGAAAATCGTTCATTGATTTAAAACAAAAACACTTCCTGTCAAAAATTGACGTTCAATATGTATGATGGAGCTTATATAGACCTTCAATTATGTTTTTCAAAAATAGGTATCTATTGCTTCATTTTCAAGATATAATTAAATTCATCAATAATCAAAAATATGAAATAGCTAAATGTTGAGCAAAATGAACTCAGCCTGACGAGACCATTTTAGATGTTCTTACAAACATACCTTAAATTTAAGAGAGAAAATAAGTAAGCGAAAAGAGAATAAAGAGAGAAAAACATGATAGAACAGTAAATGTTCGTCAAAAGACCCAAAGAGGATGGAGTTGATGTTCATTTGCTAGGGTTCAAAAGAGGCAATTCTCCAACTTAAAGGTAGAAGCAAGAAGAGATAAGCTATTTTAAGGGTAGAAAATTAGTTGTCCACGAAACAAGTCAAGTAAGAGCCATACTGGCAGTAAAACTCATCAAGGTGAACCATCTTGGGTCTATTAGTTAAACATCTGTTTTCATTCTATACGTATATATGCATATATTTGTATGAAAAGTACAAATTATATAAACAGAATGCTGATAAGAGATGACGCTGACTCGCTGTAGCAAATTACACAGCAAGTCTCAGTTGAATCTATACTAATGAATTGTATCATTATGATAGATGTTTATATTCAAGATTAAGAGAAACAAAAAAAGTGAAATATGCAAGTAAAAAGGCCAATCAAAAGGAAAACATACCTTTCCCGACAATTAAACCGAACTGTTTCCAGGTAAGCATATTAAAAGGCTCCAACTTGGTGAAATTAAGTATGAGAGCAACAGGCAGGAAAATCAGAATGTTGAATAACCCAAGAAAACCAAGGAATTGCGCCATACTGAAATGTCCACTTTTTCCATCGTCTTCATCCGGCAATTGTTTACGGATTAGTGTGATATATGCAGAATAGAAAGCAGCTGACAGAAGAGCAAGTATGTCTCCAAGAAATGGGTTGGAAGCAATTGTACTAGATCCTGTTTCTGAGTCCCCCAAGCTGACAATTATTGTTCCTCCCATGCAAAGAAGAACACTAATCAGCTTCACCCAAGTGAATGTCTCACCCAAGAATGCCAGAGAGACCAGAAAGGTGAAAAGACTGGAGGAACTGCTTAAGATGGTATTTGACTGTACACAAAAAGGAGAAAATCGCATACATCCCCTAAGTGAATATTCTACACAAAATCAAATAAATCAAAAAATCCAAATTCAGAAGCTTACTGTGACAGTAGTATATTTCAAGGAAAGATTGAATGAAAGTTGTGCCAGAAACCAAAATGGGCATATCAACAGGCTGACCTTCGCCACCCTGGTACGTGTCCACCGCCCTTTCGTGTCCAATCCATTGTTAACATTTCCAAAGATATGTGGTTGATCAGACTCAAATTTCTGTGCCAATCTAAGACGTTCATGGTGACTTGTGTCTACTTGCTCCTCAACCTCACCTGCACTCAAACCCTCCACTTGGACACTAGTATCACTATTGCCGAGAAGAATTACCTCCTCCGAGTCTCGCAGGTTATGCAAACTAGTATCCTTCTTACTTTTCCAAAACAACAAGCTACCATATGTATCCTCCAGATAACGCCCAATTTCAACTAAGGGGATGTAAATGACAAACAATGAATTGCATATATAGGTGATAAGAAATGGAGAAACACCAGCATCAACAACTGACTGAACTACAAAACTAGCAGCAATCCAGATAATTGCAACAGACAATATATATGTCAACCCCAAACCCCATCTCCAAACATCACTTCTCATTTCTTTCAACCTCAATTCCAGTCAAACTAACTCTCAATGCCTCTTAAAAATCAAAACAGCCAACAATCAATAAAAGGCTCCAACTCAGAACACCCATAATGCAGAATAAGCTACTCATCGCATTTATTCTCGTCACACAAGAATATCTGAACAAATACCATAGGAGCAAAAATTCCAAACTTCCCATTAGTACAAACAAACAAAACGTTTGCCTAATCTAGAATACCAAACAAATTGAGCTAATAAGATCAACCCATGATTCTATAAAGCAATAACTACCAAATTAACATAGAACCCAGAACAACATTCATAAAAAAAAAATGGTTCCTAATGTATTAAAATAATTAAATAAATAAAACATATTAATATCACCAGATATATTAGAAAAAATGAAGGCTAAAGGAAAGTCAACTTTGAATAACGTATGAAATACCTGTTCTTAGATTCAGCTGCGAATCTAATGTTCGTTACACGATGGTATCTCCACTGAAGAGGGAAGAAGAGAGAGAGAGAGAGAGAGAGAGAGAGAGAGAGAGAGATTATTCAAGGGGGAATTGAGAAGCGCGTTTCCGGCTTTTCTCAAAAGATGCTAAATTAACAGTTTTTGATCTTTCCGTGTGGTAGTTGGGTTTGGAGTATGTTTTACCCACATGGTTAAAATTTCACACATTTTCATTTATTTTTGCCTTCTAGCATGCTCCATGGCCCAGCCCATATGTAGACTGGGCCTCCGTTTACTCATGGATTCATTAATTTATTTATTTTTAAAAGTTTTTTAATATGAGACATGATAATCATCAATCAATAAAGTTATTTGTAGGGAAAAATTAATATTTTTTTATGCTGCCAAGTTCTATCTTTCTTTTTTATTTTTTTATTTTTTAAATAACATACTGCCATGATGTGTGTGTGTGTGTGTGTATATATATATATATATATTATATAGTTTCCTTTGAGAATGACAAATATTGTTTATCCCATCCATAATTAGATATGCATTTAAGTTATACAGTAATTTTTTTCCCTCTCAAAACTTTGAAAAAGCAAGCACTTTATACAAATTGCTAATTTCTCATTTAACCTTCAATCAATCTAATTAAAGAAACATATTAGTGTTAATTAAAACAATGTTTAATACTCCCTCCGTCCAAATTAATTGCTCAGTTTTGACTTTTTTAAGTTAAATTGACTATTTTTAGAATTAATAATTAAGCATATATAAAAATATTTCTAAAATTATAAAAATTGGGGTTAGTAATAAATTGTATATACTTTCTTTTGGTTATAATCTCTTCACTTATATTTTAGCAGAAATAGTAAAAAGATTAGTTTTAAAAATGGTCAATTTGATTTTAAAAAGTCAAAACTGAGCAATTAATTTGGGACGGAGGGAGTAATTTCCTATTCAGAACAAATTTGACACGTGTTTTTATATTTAGAAAAAGAACTGCCACTCATGGAGCCAAGGGATGGTGGCATCAGGCATGGCAGAGATATTTGAAGAATAATGACAAGGTGGGTGGTTCAGATTTTGAACTTCCTAATTATCTTAATTGAGTTTTGTTAGTACTCGATGGGGATTTGTTTGTTGTACCTTAAACTGTGGATAACAATAATATTATCTACTCCCGCAGAAAACATACTTTCTATATAAGATTTCTGAACATCAAATGTAATTCACAAAAGTGTATATGAAATCATGGTTGTATGAAATTGACTCCCATTGCAATAAGTGATACAAGAAAAACATGTCGATGGAAGCTATTGTAGCAAACATATAGCTGTTTGTTTCAACCAAAACCAAAATGTTTTTCATTAAAAGGGACTCCCTCCTCGAAAAAAATGAATCCGACATATTTATGAGCCTTGTGCACTGGGTACGACAATCATATAAGTTTTCCCTATACAAATAGGCAGGTGTCAACCTAAAGAAGCATCTAAACCTTGTGACATCTGTAGGTTCCTTGAGCCCCATTCCTTGGCTTCTGCTATCGCCATTTCGCGTTCCTTTGCGTCTGTTTCACTAGACTGGTTTTCAGTGGTATTCGGCATTGTAATTTCAGCTTGTGAAGAAGCAGCAGCAGAGGTAGGTGAGGCCATTCCTGATTCTGGTCCATCCCCAAGGAAACTGAGAGCAGTGACCACATCACTAATTAATGGACGAACTGTTGCATCGTCTTGCAGACACATTGCAGCAACAGCAACTGCCTGATTTAAACCTTTTCTTGGAAAATCTCCTTCAAGAAATGGATCAGCCAGTTCTGAAAATCTGCTAGGTTCCTTGAATTTGGGTTCTGCCTGTAAAATTAACAATAATATTAGCCAAATATCAATGTTTGCACTAAACCAAATTTTATATCAAATGAACCAAGTTCCTTCTGAGTAGTAGTTGGATGTAATATAAGCATACGATAAAATGCATTCAAGGATTTATCTAAATTTAGGGGATCATATATATCAAAATCCTAGGATGAACGTCGTGCGTTGGACCTTGTGGTGGTGATTTTATGTTGTCCTGAAATAAATTTCATATATTTCCTTTTGTTCTTAGGTTGCTGCCTCAATGGTGTATAGACATGTTAAAGAATTTGATATATAAATGGTAAAAGAATGAAAAAGGAGAAGAACTTGCCCATGAAACTAGAGTTTGCTCTTCGTATCTTTTTGTGGTATCAATGGCTCTCCTTCCCGTAATTAACTCCAATAACACGACGCCAAAGCTGTACACGTCTGACTTAACTGTAAGTTGACCCGTTCTTTGATACTCGGGGGCGCAATATCCATATGTTCCCATCACCCTTGATGATACATGCGAGTTATCTCCCATAGGTCCAAGCTTGGCCAGTCCAAAATCTGACAGTTTTGCATTGAAATCCTGGTCCAGCAAGATGTTTGAGGATTTTAAATCACGATAAATGACGGGTGGGTTGGCCTTATCGTGCAAATATTCTAGACCTTTGGCGGCATGTAAAGCGATTTTCATTCGTGTAAACCAATCCAATGGTGACTGACCTTGTCGAAGATCTGTAAATCAATGCATATAGTATATAGCAAGTTATGTCTTTTGATAGGTTGCTACAATAAGCTGCAGAGAGACTTGAAGTATATTAGTATAGGCAACAAGAAACTACTTCAAGAATTGAGAAAAGACTTCTTTTTTCCTTAAATCAACAAAAACAAAAAAAGGTGGAGCTCAAGGAATTCTCCATATCACTTGAAAAATATTCATTTTAGTTGCTTCAAGAATTTCATATTGTTTACTTTTTTTTCCTTGCAAGACTATGCATTGAGAATTAAAGAATTTTTTTTTTTTGCAGGCCTTAACACTAATATGGACTATACCTCAATACTTGTATGTATATAATGTCCTAAAGCTTTATGAAATTTTAGACTAGTGTATTTACTTAAACTATAGCGGGTCCAGAACACCCATATCGCATTCATCCAAGAAGAATTAGACAAGCAAATATAATTAGCTAGTACCTAGTAGATGGTCTTCCAGAGATCCCAATGGCATATACTCATAAACCAGAAGTCTCTGATCTCCATCGGCACAATATCCAATTAGATTTACCAGATTTGAATGGTGAAGGAGGCTGAGCATCAAAACCTCTACAAGAAACTCCTTGTTTCCTTGCAACCCATTTCGATCTAGTTGCTTCACAGCTACAACCTGAGTAAAAATGAACCAAGTTGCTATATTTTTTCTTGTAAGAATAAAGATACCAAGTCTAGCATTAGATATATTTCAACAGTCATAAATTACCTGGCCAGTTTTGTCAAGTTTTCCCTTATAAACTCGTCCAAATCCTCCTTCCCCTACCAGACATTCCTGACGGAAATTCTTTGTTGCGGTTGCTAGCTGTCGGAAAGTGAAAGTTTGAGCTGCAATATTGTTGTTGCCCACGTCTTTAGAGGCAGCATTATCGTTTGTAGCATCAATGGAGGGCCTTCTAGGTGCAGGCTCATTGCTTATAACTTCACTTGGGACCCTTCTGTGGTTCCCTACTGCACAACATAAGCCGCAACATTGTAATGCCTTCTCATAGAAATCATCATTAAAGTTATACTGCTATCAAGTATGTTTTGATTCACATTTTCAAAATAAAATTTTAAAAGATGACTCTTTTCATGGATAAACAAATGCCAAGGCAAGCTTTGGCCAACATTTTAGGAAAACTTTTCAATAAAATATAGATAATACAGAATTCTGCAGACGAAGCAAGTTTGTAAGCTCCCTTAAAAAGCAATATTTGCTGATAAAATGTTGTTCTAAAAGTAAAAGTTAATCTCATAGTACCATATGTAAGAGGGCTCAATTTAGCAAGAATGTAACAGGCTTAGGCTAATTAAGCCAAAAAACAAGAAAAACTCGAGATATTGCTTTCAGCAACCAACATTCATTGCGCAGCTACCAGATACATTCTTACACTAATGATCATGCGAAGGGGCTAAACGACGATGAAAATGTAACAACTAGAAAAACTAAAACCCTCTTAATCAAATTCAAGTTGACAAAAGATTGTGTAGCATACTTTTTGCTTCATGTATTATCTTAGACACGGGATATTATATGTCGAAATTTAATCTCAATTTACTTGATAATTACCGTGCCTTGACTGCTGTTTAGGGGGTTCTCTATGAGGAGGTGCAGCTGCTGGCATCAAATTCCTTGAACTTCCTGACTTTATCTTCTTGGAAGCTGTCTTTTCGTGGCACGAAAAACATGAAAAACAGTTCATTTCTCGAGTCTAAAGAAATCCAATCCAACCCAATGTAGAATTTGATAATTGCATAAAAGGGGTCTCTTTATTTCTTTAACCCCCGAACACCCAGAATCAAAATTTCAACTTTAATATATGATAACCCAAATTTTCAGTTGAATTGAAAATTTGGGTATGTGACCAAGGACATACAGAATAAGGTCCAAGCTACAAACGTATGTTTGAGATGGATGATTTGGGAGTTGTAAATTATATAGGACTAGACCAACAATGGTTTTTATAGAATAAGATCAATGTGACAATTAAAAACCAAGCTCCAAAAATTTTCAAATTTGTATCACCTTCGAAAAATCAAATATTTTATAAACATAAAAAGCTGAACAGAGCAAAAGGATTACAGATCACCAATTTCTGGAAATAGCAAATTCATCCCAAAATTAAACAGCATGAAAAATCAAAAACCCAGAAATGGGTCGTTAAAATTGGCAATTGAAACAGCTAAAGTTCAGCTTAAACAAGAAAATCTTTATATAAAAAATAAAAGGTACTATCTGTACATAACAATGATATTCTTTAGAATTCCTAACAAAAAAATTGATATTATGTAGAATGCATGTTTTAGGGGAGAAAGATTAAGAAATGGGCTGAATATCCCGCAAAAGGTGCGGGTAGAAAAGAAAGGGGGAGAATTTGAAGGGATGTGCCAAAATTGGCGGGTTTTTGGATCGGAGACAGCTCACCTGTAGTAACTAGTAACATAACATCATTATTACTAAAAATATTAACCCAAAAAAAATAATCATTATTGGATAGTATAAACATAATACAATAAATTAAGGTTCAAAGGGAGCCACTCTCTCTCCCTCTCCCCCCCCCCAAAAAAAAATAAATAAAAGAATATAATATATTAAGCTTTTAAATATTAGACTATTATTTTTTATTTTAGTTTCACCAACCTGTGACTGTGAGGGATAAGTTACCTTTGTCAAAAAAATATAAATAATAAAAGTAACAATCTTATCCTAAAAAAACCAATCCAAACAAGTATATGCATAAACTCAAATACCATTTCTCATTAAACCTTTTGATATCCATTTGACAAAATGACCAAAATTACATTCAAGATCAAACTGATAACACTACAACTCATTTATGCGAACATCCACAGCAGAGAAAGAAAATGAGTTCCATCTCTCTAGGAAGCAGTGAGTGCAATCTTTAAGCCCCCAATCACAATGACTAGGGATGCTACAAATGAGGTAGTAATGTCCTTTTGACAACTTGACCTGATCATTTCCGCGACTGTAAGCTTTGGACTTTGCAGATGCGGTGCAGCTATTGTACCCATTCACATCAACAGCGATAAAATCGTGGAAAGATGGATCACAGTTGAAAACTAAGCAAGAAAACACGAGAAATTAACATGCAATAGATGCTTATGTAATTATGTAATAAGGAGTTTATTATGTTTCATACCAAGTATATCCCCAGCTTTGAAGTTCTTCCCATTTGTCCAATTTCCAACACTGAAATTCCAGCCAGAATCATCACCAACAGTAAAAGTAGCTGCACGTGTAGTTTCCAGGTTAAGTAAGAGAGAAACAAGACTAGTACCAAGAACTACAGCATGGAGAAGTCAACATCTTCCCTGGTTATACATTTTGCAACTTGCAGGAGAGAATGATGGGCAAGAAGCTGGAGATTGAAATTTTAAAGTGGTTTTAAGGGAATGTAGGAGAACTGGGCATATTGGCTAATTTATGAAGAGTGTTTTGTCCTTTGATATTGGACAAGAGTTGTCCACTATTGCAAGGAATATTCACCAGTTCAAGGTTCAGGTGGGTGGAATACAAGTTGAAGAAAAGAAATGAGTTTCTTGATTGTATTTTTCCAAGAGAATGGAGACAATTGTCATTGATAATAATTGTGAAAAGGCCCAGTGTTCATATTCTTTTTTGTAGCATTTTCCTTGATGAGAAGGAAAAATCTGTACAACGGTATCCTCAAACCTGAAAAATTATTTCGAGTACAAGTATGCCTACTGGGAGGGAAAATTGCAAAACCAAATGTGAACATGTTTCCATATAATAAATGTAAACATTGATTGAATATAATAATGCCATAGTTCAAGAATAGGTGTTAGTGTTCTGTGTTCATGTAAATTTGTCCACGGGTGTAGCCTGTTGCATGATAATGTTTTAAAATTTCATTACAGCATTTCTTACTTAATGATATGAAACCAAACTCAACTAAATTACCACTGCTCCATAGCAAACCAATAATGGTATTTAGACATGCTTTATCCATTAGAAAGTTGGCACATTTATACCTGTAGTTTATGTGCACAATGGTGAAGTAAAAGAACTTTAAAACTAAAAGATACAGGAGCAACTACTATTTTATTTATAAGAATCACTGTTGTCACACGTGCTACACTTGTAGCAACAATAAGCTAGATGAAAATATACCTCACCTATGGAAGAGTCTGTTCAGATCATAGCTCCAGGAAACTTGGGTGGCTGAAAAAGACCGTCTGTCCTGATTTACCATCTTTTAACACCAATGTATTTGCAAACTTTGTGTTGTACAAAGAGTTGGTCATATGTAGATAAATTTACACCCATAAGTCATGTACATGAATTACAACTTCCCAAAAGTCTGTATCAAGAACGTCCAGGGTTTATGCAGATGCGACTAAGGCCTGGCTCTAGATCAACATCACCTTCGTTTCTCAAACTTTCTCTAACTCTGTGTGCTTCATTCCACATCTCTGAAGCCGCATAAACATTAGAAAGTGTTACATAAGTTGTAGAGACCTGTTTGTTATTCTCCAACAACTTCTTTGCTACTATTCTTCCCATTTCTACATTCCCGTATAAGTGGCAAGCTCCCAACATTGCAGCCCAAATGGTACCACTAGAACACCCACCACTCACATTACTGTCTTTAATTTCTTCCAGCAAATTCCATGCTTCCTCAAGTCTTCCAACACGTCCCAGCATATCAATCAAACATGTGTAGTGATCTTCCCTTGGAACCAAACTATACTTCTCCCTCATCAGCTTAAAATAGTGCAAACCCTCATCCACCAAACCACAATGACTACAAGCAGTTAATACAGACACAAATGTCACTTCATTTGGTTTGATACCAATTAAAATCATCTGCTTGAAATTTTCAAGGGCTCGGGAACCAAATCCGTTAACTGCATAGCCCATGATGATAGATGTCCATGCAACAACATTTTTTTCCAACATCAGATCAAACATGGTTTGTGCATAATCCATATAACCTGACTTAGAATACATATCCACCAAAGCTG
Source organism: Aralia elata (assembly GCA_034770075.1). Taxonomy (NCBI): domain Eukaryota; kingdom Viridiplantae; phylum Streptophyta; class Magnoliopsida; order Apiales; family Araliaceae; genus Aralia; species Aralia elata. Next base: position 1,338,452 of record CM068382.1, read on the forward strand.
TCCCGACAATTACATTACAGATATCAGCATACGTTAACGTACGAATTACCTTACCATGGATTTGCTTTCCCCTTCCCAAATCCGTTAAATGGCTACATGCTTCAAGACCCACCACAAAAGTCAGGCAGTTCCCATCTACTCTGTTCTTTTCTTCCATAGAATACATTTTAGTGAGTAGATTTAATCCTTCTTGTGGCATACCAATCTGCAAATATCCTGAGATCATGGTAGTCCAAGAAACAACGTTTTTCTCAGGCATATTCTCCATCAATGTCCTAGCATCTTCAATATAACCATTATAAATATAACCTGACATCATTGAATTCCAAGGTGAAATTTTTGAGGGATGACACCAATCTTCAAAAACTTTTAGAGCTTCACCAACACAATGACACTTGCTGTACATATCAATCAAAGCACTTGCAATAATTGCATCATCCTCCAATAAATAACAATTACAATAAGCATTACCAGTAGTAATAAAAATGCTGTGCACTTGCATTCCAACTTTGAGTGAAGAGAGGTTTGCACACGCAGTAAGAATAGGCACAATTACAGTGTAATCCTTATTCAATATTTCAGCAATGTTGCTCTCAAAAGCAATATAATTCAAAGCATCAAAGTATCTCTGATTAAATATATAACCTCTGACCCTTATAAGTTTTGAGACAACATTACATTCCATTCCATTCAAAACTCTCTCGGCACAAGAAACTTTGCCACAATGAAAGTACATGTTACTGATTGAGTTTACACAATTTGACACAAGCCCACTAACAATAGTGTACCCATGGACCTGCATTCCCATAACTAAATTTTGAATCCATGCACACCCCGTTAACGCAGTTGCAACGCTAAACTCATCGGGAACATAAAACTCTCGACACTTCATTTTAGAAAACAACTCCAACCCATGAAATTCCATAAAATTATGAACATACCCAGCAACCATTGCATTCCAAGTAACCAAATTTCTACAAGGCATTTCATCAAACATTGTACGTGCACATTCTATAACATGACATTTTGAATACATATCAACAAAAGCTGTCTCAAGGATGACATTATTGGGTATAAACCCGGACTTGGTTACGTGGGCATGAACGGTTTGACCCAAAAGGAGCTGTTCGGGGGAAGAAGCAACGGCGCGAGCAACGGTGGCGAAAACGAAGTTGTTGGGTGGGTGAGACGAGTCGGGCTGACGGAGCATGAGAGAAAAGAGTTGAAGGGCTTTGTGGGGGTAACTGGAGTGAGTGTAGGCTGAGATGAGAGAGGTCCATAGGACGGTGTCTTTGGAGGAAATTTGGTCGAACAGTTGGTGGGCATGACTCACTGAGTTGGGAATTCGGGAAGACGAGTAGTCGTTGATGAGCCGGGTGGCGAAGATTGGGTCGGTTTCGAGACCGAGTTTGATGAGTTGAGCATGTCTCTTCATTCATGAGGTTGCTCGATAGTTATTCCAGTTACGTATGCTGTTCCATTCGTTTTAATTGGATTTTTTTTGCCTCGTTTTAATCATTGCCCTTAAATTCTTGCTAGTTGGGTAAAATAGATTTTTTTATAAAATTTGGAAAACTAAATAGAAGATAAAAAAAATTAATATAAAAAGAATAATATAGTAATATAATTAATTTGTAAAGATAAAAGGAAAAAAATATAATGTGACAGTAGCATCACTGATGTTGACTCTAGAGAGTCGTTTTATAATATAGATAAATATAGATGTATGTCTCCAAATCTTTGTAAGGAAAAGTGTAATTTTTTTATTTTTTATATCATTTTATTGAATTATAATTATGAAATATATTTGAAATTGAGTAAAATTATAAAGGTGACTAGTATATTACATATAATTATCATTAATAATTATTCACATAATTAACAATAAAAAAATCATTACATAAGTTCACAACATATAGCATTTTTCAAAATATTTTCACTATTTTAGAGTGCCCAACCAACACACTGGTTCAACTCAAATAAAAAGTCTATGCAACACATTCTTATTCTAATTTGAAAGCAATACAGAGGAAACCAAATAGTGTTCTGTCAAATAAGTATCAATTCTTGAAAATGGAAAGTAGAAACAATGTCCAGACAATCTTTCAAGATTTTTACATTTTTTAATAAATAAATAAACTATAAAACGCTATTTAAGCAGGACGTTTGAAGTAATTTAGACCCAAGAAGCAGGGATTGAACAGCCCATGGAAAGTACATACAGCTAAAATTGCACAACATATATAAGATGGTCAAGAACCTCTGCTACAAGGAACTCCAATCATTATTCATAAGTTACCTAATTCACATATCCCACTATTTTAGCAGGAGTATGACCAAAAGAAAATCAAAAGGATATGGAAATACCCAAAACTCAAAAGGTACAAAATGTTTAGTTTCTATTTGAGCAGCCTGGCTTACATGCAATAAGAAAGAAAATCGTCTTTACAACAATGAGAGTACAAAAAATCGAGCCCAAAGCTGGGATTACAGGACTTAACTTAGAGTGACATTAACCTCTATTGAGGAGTTTGTTAAAATGACATCTTTCGAATTTTTAGCTTTCGGATGGTTAAGGCAATCAAACAAGAGCTTCACATTCAAGGGCCTGATGAAGATTAGATCTCCTAGATCCATATTTGATGCCAATAGGTGCTTAAGACATTGATCTCTTCTGCTCCATCCACTCTTGGAATTTAAATAATGTGCTATCCTAGATGTATACTTCTCCTTACTGTCCTCAATCGAGGTAGGTTTCATTTTGAGATATATTGCGGCATTAATAAAAACCTGGATGAGAATCATAAATGAAACAATTGTAATCAATAACAAAATTCAGATCTTACATGCAGAGTATACAAGTCCTAGCAGAAATTTACCTTGAGAAAAATGGCATAGTTCTAGATTCAATGAACAGCCAAAAATTTGCAATTTAACTCTTAACTGATATTCTGACATGTGAATGCCCCACAAACTGACTTTGGTAAGCACAGAACAGCTTCAAATGTTGACACTTGCAACAACTATTCAAATTTGTCTACAACATTACGGTTTACCTATAACATAGTAAAGATATAGGTCATGGGTTTGAGCCTCTTCTCTGGCTCTTGAGTGGTGGGTATCCAAGGCTTCTCCCCTGCGTCATGCCCTATTGTGGGGCAACCTACTCCTGCAACAATTTTTTTTTTTTGCACCAAAAAAAAAAAAGGTACAGCTACAGACCAGAGGATCCAAAAGCTCATTATTTTTTTTGGTCAGTGAGAACCTCAGTGTTTTTCAGACAGAATAGCTTTGGTAGTGATACCATGTATAAAAGAGTTGCAGTCTACTATCTTTATGTGGATTTCTCTACTAAGGCATGTAGGGACCTATACAAGTTGATCTTGCTGTAGATAATTATCCTGGCTGCACCGAGTACCTGTGGTGTTATGGGGTCTTGAAATTCTGAAAATGTCCTAAAGGTTGCATTAGTCCTTGTGGGCACTATTTAACATATCAAATTTCTCTGACTGACCCCAGGAGAAAAAATTCTTAGGCTAAAGTTTTGTTCTGTTCTTGAAATGGGGGGCAAGGTGATGTTCCTTCACCTGTGTGCAAGGCATAAGAACATAGGACAAAATGAGAGACATACTCTCAGAAAGAGGAACAGAACATGACAACATCAAAGTTATACAAAAGTATACAATGAAAGTATAATCATAGAACCCTCCATACATCTCAGTTGAAAATGGAGACAAGTGAGAATCCTGGACTACCAAGGCACTTCCTCCGAATAAAAATGACCGTCAAAACTCTTCCAACCCGAGAAACTTATTGAAAGAAATACTGATCTTTATACATGTCTTTGACCTTCTACAACAGGCAGAATCCTTACTTTCCCAGGCCATGGTTTCATGCTACCGCTTACAACAAAATGAAGAACAAGCTTTTTACAATAAAAGAAGCCTTGCTGGATCCCGTCATGATAACTACAACTCTATAAATTAAGATCTCTTTTCCGCCATGCAGACATTCACAACTATGTTTGACTATTGAAGGATATTCACTTCTTTATCAGTTTTAGTTATAAATTAAAATGAACCGATGAAAAATCCGGACAGTACCTTGCTCGTATCATATCAAACTAACAAGAAAAACTACGTTTTGAAGAAAAACCATACCTCACATGTTCCTGGGCTTGTACTAATGGCACTTTTGATGCAAATTTTCTCATCTTGCACTTTACCATCAGAAATAGTGCCTTCCTCTTCTGTTCTCAATTTTAATTTTGGTGTAAGTGATGCAAGCTCATCTAATTCATTGTACCACTGTTGCGCAACACCAACCTGCATACAGCCATAGACTGAGCTAAAGCTATTGCAATTATTACATATTAAATCAAATTCTAATCAGAAGGCTTTTGTAAAAAGAAAAAAAAAATAGGAAATAGGAAAATATATTAAATCAGTTAAAAAATTCTGCATTGTATACACCTTCTCCGAGGATGCTGCCTTGACCTCTTCTTCCGGGACTTCAGTAGCAGTGCCTCTTGCCTGGCGCCATATAGAACCTTCTTTAAGTGGTTCTACAAGCACAGTATCTTCTGGAATATCAACAGTCAATTGTATGTCAATCCTACCTGGAAAAGGAAAAAGCAGGTATCCAACCTTATTAACATGTACTAATTACATCCAGTAATTATAGAAGTGACAGATAACTGTATTAACTACAATTAACCAGCAAGTAACATTTACAGGATAGTCTAATGGGGGGGGGGCAATGGAAATACAGGCCTTAATCTCCCACAGTCCCATTACAGACCGTGGTCATGGTTGAGTGCAGGCTTGCCGCATCTGATATAGATCAGATCAACCGAAATTCGATAATTAGAGAGTTTTCTGTTAAACCATTTCAGCCTGGTATCATACTTTTCTAAACAAGTAGACACACTCAGAAGTTGGAAGAAGTTTGATCCTCATGAGCCCAGTGCTATCATGCAGTGTACCCATTATACAAATGTCATGTCAGACATTTCTTAAACTTGTCATTAATATGTACTTCCATGCCCATTACGAACAACTTTAGAGAACTGTGTGTCAAATTTCTTCAAAGAATTTGTTCCCCAAGCAAAAGGACCAAAAGGTGCAACCACAAAGGGAGAGGGCAGGCTGAAATCAGATTACAATTGACATATATAAAAGGCCACCAAGAGTTCTAATATCCGACTTCAATACAGTCCAGCAAGGATAACTCGATAAGCAAGCCTTCCAAGATTTTTCTTGCAAACCTTAACATTCTATCCAATTAGATCATGTCAGGGGAGACATTAGTAAGACGTATAACCCCATTACTCAAGACCGCAACAGTGACAAAGACAGATTGAAACAGATATGCAGAGTGAGTAGTGAGCAATACCTATTTTATGCAAGAGCATATATGTGCAATAATAGAGCCAAAATTAATACAAAGGTTCCAAATCTTCCAAACTCAAAAGGTGGCCCCAATTCTACCTTACAATAAATATCAATTTTCTTTTTACTATAGTAGCAAAACAATCATCGGGTACTAATTCACATATCAATATGTCATATGGATATGAAGGAGTGGAAGTTTAAAATTTAGAGAACATCAACCATTTTTCCTATACCCGACAAGGACACTGTGCTTACAGGTCAGCATTAAGTCTACAGTTAAAAAATTTAGATTGGCTCTTGGCTCTGCATCAATATATTTCTTAATGAGGAACCAATAAAACATGGGAATATAGAAGTAAAATTTTTAAATGGAGAAAAAACTAGTTAAAAGATAATCCTCCAGAATGATTATGTAGAAAGTTACCAATAGCAATGTGGAGCCGATTTTGAAAATGACAGTCTTTCAGAAATAAATATGCACATCTAATACAATCAAACTTAAACAGCACATTACCAGGCAACAAGCTGAAATGTTGAATATGATCTGTGCGAGAACCAGACAGTACATCACCTCTACAACATCAGCAGCAGTATTTTCAAACATGTCAATACACAAATTATATGGTTTCAAAAGAAACAAAACAATACATTCAGGATAGAAACACACTTACACTGCGTAAACTCTCTCTAAAGAAAATGACAACCAATAAGGTAGTCCAAGGATTCCAAAATTGGAGAACTGGAAGCTTGATATTGACCCAGATGTTTTATTCAGTTTCAACAATCTCTGACCAACTTCATATACCACTTATCAACAATCATATATGTGATGATTACAATTAGATTATGTAAGTATAAGTAATGCATCTATGAAAGATTTGAGTACCTGTATCACAGATGATTACATGGTCCTGAAATGTTACCACTGAAGACATCAAACCAGCATATGGAATACCCTCCAATGAGCAATTAGTGCCAACCTGCTGCTGCAACCAATGTAATGGCATCTGCTTCAAAAGGGATGACTTCTCCAGGATCATCTGTCCACAGACCTCCAAAATCTTCGGAAATCCTTCAGGGACTTGACAAGTTAATTACAGTTCCAGCTTGGCATATGAATAAGCAAAACAAACCATCACGATGGAGGACAGATTTCATACCTTTGACAACATCTTTGATAACCCCAGAAGCCAAATCCATAATCCATAAAGTTTCAAAGCTGTATAAAAGTTAATTACTGTTAGTCATCAGTAACCCTCAAACTCAAATCATTACAATCAGTGGCAGACCCAGAAATTTTCAACTGTGGGGCGAATCTTAAGTTTTCAAAAATTAAAGTTCTTCAAATAACTACTAATAATTGTAAAAATGGCATGATAATAAACAAACCTCTCCATGCATGAACCAAAATATTTAATATATCATATTAGTTATTAAATTGTAAAATATTAATTAATAACTCAAGCAAAGTGTTGTTGTTAAGTATAAACTCTGACAATCCACTATATCTAATGCCAACAGTGGCTAAATGTATTAAATATTCTCCTCCGTTCTAAAATTAGAGCTATAATTTAAATTTTAAAATTAATTTATAAAATTTAAATGGCAAAAAGGGAGGCGTGAGGTAGCCCTCAAAACGACGCCGTTTTGCATAAATAAATACACTCACCCCCATGTTATGTACAAAAAGATATTTTAATAATTTCTCAAAACATTGTTATTATAAAGGGATACCTCATGCAAGAGCATGAGGTAGCCCTCACCTCCCGTGCCCTCAATTTAAATTCCAAATCTATATAAATTTAACTAAGTTGAGTACAAACAAGAATAACTATTATAATGAAATTAAAAAGTAATAATATTATTAATTGCCATATTTATTATTTTCAAAATTTGATTAATTTTGTACTAATTTCGAATTTTAAAATTTCATAAGATGACTTAAAAAAGTCAATAATAGATATCTAATTTTGAGATTGTAGAGGAGTAAAATAAGCATCTCTAAAACACGCAGCCGGATCGGCCCAAAAGAACACAAAGTGAGCCTGAATGTATTAAAGAAAGAGCCTTAAATACTACATTTAGAGGCCTATATTTTGGCAAAATTATACTATAAACCTTATATTCTTTAAACTTACATTAAACACCCCTATATAGAGAGAGAGATTTTTTGGAAAAAGCCCTTAGGGGCGCAGCCCCCACTGCCCCCAGTGTGGGGCTGCCCCTGATTACAATCATATTGGCTACGTCCCACTTGGTAGGATAAAATTATTTACGTGTTTATCAGCACCGGATTTTAAGGTGTGCCAAAAATTTATTATACATTATATTTTTAATAAATTTAGATATTTTCAATACAAAAAAGAATTGATGAATCAGTATAAATATGGCCAGCTTTCATGTTAATTTTTTAAAAGAATTTATTTCCCTGGTTCTTCGGGGTAAAAACCCCAAAACTAATTTAGAGGAACAACTCTAAGTCTAGAAACACCAGCATGGTCATCAGCAAGAATATTCATGAGGGACTCCGGCAGATCTTCCAGAAGACTAACCCCATCAGTAGCCAATATGTTGTCCTTATCTGCAGCTCCATTCCCTTCTCATTTCCGTTCAAGTAGGTTCTAGATTAGAAGGATGTGGTTCGCTTGGGATTATTCGCAATGTCATTTTCTATGATATATAGATCCATTGAGTATGCATCTTTCTTTTTATCATACAAAGTGGGACATAGGATTTAATTTATCCTAAAACTCAAATTCACAATCTTAGTCGCTACATCCTACTGGATAAAATTTATTTCTATTTTAGTGGAAGCCGAAAACACAAAATTAATGTTTTCTTCTACCTGCGGGTGAGAACATAGAGATCATTATCCATTGATTTCATCATGTGCCAAGGAAACAAAAATGATTCTGAATCAAAGTCCTCAGCTTTTGTGTCAACATCTTTCTTTGGCCAAAGCTTATCCACGATCCACCTCCATAAACTATTGCTTGTCTTATTGATGTTGCATGTTGGATACAATGTCTCCACAACTCTCCTCTCCATATCAGCTCTCCTAATGGCATGGTTCTTGGATGCAAAAACAAGTAATGTGATAAATGGCAGATTTTAATAATAATAATAATAATAATAATAACAAAACTAATTAAAAATGGAACAGAAAATGAAAATCAAATAACATAACAAATGACTAGAGGGTCAAGGATTACAATGAAATTTAATAACAAGGGAAGATATAATTTAACATAGATTGAAATTTGAAAAGACTGATTAACTCTTTAAATAAACGACTTGAGGATCAAGTATTACAATGAAACTAGTTTGTTTTCATATGCAAATGAAGTTTTGCAGCCCTCTTTTTTTCTTTTTCTTTTTCTTTTTTTTTCTTTTTACACTTTCCTTCGAGCAGACTGACTATGATAAATAAAGCCTTATCACAGATGGTGTTAAGGAATGCAAGTCCAAACGAATGAATTTTCTAAGTCACGTTTACCTCTGTGAAAGCTTCAACCTTTACCTTTGGTGCTGTTGTTTTATTTTATATCCTCGTCATGTTTCTGTAACTCAGTTCTTCCTGTGTTTTTTTTTGTAAATCTCCTTAGCAGGAAAAATTGGAAATAAATTTGTTGTTTATATATCTAGTGATGTAAGACAAGCCCGCCCAACTTGGTTGAACCAACACAAGAGGCTTTGGAAGCCTATACCAAATAGCAGATTATTCTAGAATTTAAATTGTCGTAGATTATTATTTAGGATTTTGTATCCTTATCTTGTTTAGTTTCCTTAGTCTCCAAGAATTAGGTTTTACAATTTTCCAATATAAACTCATGTAATTCTTCATTATAGATTACGTTAAGATTAATTATTATATATTATGTTTTAAAGCTTTATAGCTTTGTTATCTTTCTTCTTATTTTCCCCCAATTTCTTCTCCATCTTAAAACCCTTATTCTAAACCTGCCCCGTTCCCCATTATTTAGCCTACCAAAATCCTACGCATTCAGCAGCCTGGAGAAAGTTCTACACAGTATAAGTTTCACCATCACGTGGCATTAACAGTTGGACAGACACAAATATGCCTAATACAGAATGAAGAAAACTCAAAACTGACATATTGCAAATTTAAAGAGCTTCGAGACAATACTTCTGAGTCCACAAAATATAAGCAATCCTCGGAAGTATGATAAAAGGAAGCTGCGGGGCGCATTAATTTGGCGTACTGAAACTCGCCATCCTCAAAACCAGGAGAAGAACCTATCTGGGATAGAAACAGTAATAGACTGAATAAAGCTTTCTTTCCATCACATATTAAAATTTGTAATTGATAATTAACAAACCAAAACAATATGCATGAACTAAGATAAATCATAAGACAAGTCTCATACATACACAGTCTAAAATCGCTCCATTGCCATCAGATACTATAATGCGATGGTGATTGATGTCAGAAAGAAATAAGCGTTCATTACTTTCATCAACCGCAATGCAGGCTGTTATTACGCAAAGCACATTTTAAGAGAACTGTAAGATAAATGTATAATACCACATAAGCTAAAAGTACTGATTGCAAAACTTAATGATACAAAGAAATTTTTAACTATAGTTGACTATTGTTCATTCTTTCAATATGACCCAATGACAATTTATGACAAGAAAACCTGTACCTGGAAAGTAAAGAAGTAAGTTCCGCAAAGAAGAACAATGATACGGTTCCCTAATGACTTGAACTGGCTTTACCCAAGTGCTTTCCAATGTATGTACCAACCCAGGCTTCTCATTGTGTTGTTGCACATTTAACTTTTTGATGGCTGCCGACACCAAGGCAAGAAAAGTATGAGAAGCCACTAACAAAATATAATATTTATTGTAATCGAGTCAAGGACAATAAGGCATTGGAAAATTTCAAAAGAAGAGTACCAACGGAAGCAAGACAATGCCAGAATAAAAGGATGTCAAAGATTCTTGTCCAGGCTCACTGGACACGTTTGCTGTTATTTTGGATACACTACTAGAGGATCAAGATAGTTCGCTATTGTGTATGTTTCATGTCTAAAGAATCCCTTCCACAGTTTCATATCCACTTTTGATTATCAAAGGTATTGTGTTAAGTAACAAAGATGGTAAGCCAACACCTAGATTATACAATTATATATTTGAAAAGCCTACTTCTAGACCCTACTCTTTAATGGCAATGGTGGAGGTTTCAAGAGGTTGATAACATCATGTTATAATATTACTAAGAGAACTTTATTGAAAAAATGATAAATCAAAATGAAAAAAGTGAAGTGGGTATACCTTTATCAATAACTCCAAGATCCACGTCCTTCTCATACAAGATTTGAGGATTTTTGAAACCTTCAAATATGATGTAACATGCCCCATCTATCATCTAAATACAACAAATAATATTGATTTGCGTTAGAATGGCAGAACAGTGTTTTTTGGTACGTTAGAACTGCCAAACAGCTAATTACATTCTTTCTACAGAAACGAGAAACAAATAAATGAATAGTGAAAATGCAAACTTCAATAAATTATGCAACCATTCGGAGATTTCAAAATAATATACAAATATACAACAGTATTGTTTTAAGTTAATATAAGAAGTTACTACTCAAAAAGCCTTGTACACAGTAAAATGGCAAGTTTTATGAAAGGAAAAATAAAAGCGCCAATCTTTTTGAGCTCTTCTAGGCGGACATGAAAATTAGACATTAGTGTATTTGAATTTCACCTATTTATATTTTTACCCACCATTGGGGGTCAAAATACAAATAAGTGAAATTCAAATACACTAATGTCCAATTTTCATGTCCACATAGAGTTTTTGATCTTTTTTAACATTATGAATAGTTTCTAAAGAACTAAAAATAAAAGCAATAGAGTAAAAATCACAATGTTCCTTGTTCATGTGTTCTTATATTCATGTGAGTGAGTACTATATATATATATATACACACACACACACACACAGTATTAACACTATTATTGTTTTTTATATTAAAGCTTCCAGCTTCCAGAGGAAGAGTATTTCTTAGAATAGATAGCAGACAGAAATAAACTAAAATTTATGAGAACATATGAAGTTCCATGAATTATAACAGGGTGTGAGAAGCATAGAGTATCACAACTTTTTGGAAATGATTCGTATTTCAGGTGGAAATGTAAATTCAAAAAAAAAAAAAGATATAGTAGTATGCTAGGTGGAAATTTGGACATAATGCATGGCACAAGCGATTAATTATTATTATTATTTCCCATAAAATGACAAATGATTTATAACTCACCTCAGAAAAATTATTAGTCGACAATAAAATGGGAAATGAGATGAATTCCCTCATAATAATCTGGAGTAGTTGCACATTGATAGCATCAGAGAAAATGGTCTTGCTAGACTGGAAACCCATAACGTGGACTGTAGGATACCTGCATCACCAAGTATCAGAAGCAGAGTGATCTACTTGTTTAGATAAAATTAACACTTATTCAGATCTAAGAAGCTAATAGCAACCTGTATATGATATTCCTCTACCTCTGCTGAAGTGATTTTACTTTTTCAAACATGATGGTAGATTCATTTCCTGGTTCCTCGAGGAATGCACCAGCAAGAACTAAGAACACACCATCTCTTCTCGAGAATTCCTTGCTATCCTCGACTTTATTCAACCAATAATGGGAAGGGCCTATATTTCATTTCCAAATGTTAAAAGAAAGGTATTTGGAGTGGAAGCAGGACTTACTCGCATATGTATACTGATCTATATCATCATTGATTATGAAGTGGCACTTATAATTTTCTCATGAAATCAGTGAGTGAAACTAGGAAAAAAACAGGATAAGAATCGGTGATCAATTCAAATATTTGCATCAGTTTCAGAAAGAAGTAACGGTCCAACCTCATTTATTATCAAGAAAAATCTGAAATCTATGGCAATTAAAAAAAAATCTTTAAAGTAAGATAGCCAGCTTCTCATAGTTGATTTATTGTTTATTTTTTATTTTGGATAAAATAAGTTTTATGAGATAGAAGAGAAAGTACAGAAAGGGAGGATAAGGAGTCCTCCAAAGAAATACAAGTGGGAAATTTTTATAACATTAATAATTCTCATCAATCTCATTTGTCTAGTAGTGGTCCTACTGGACTTTTAGAAGAGTCAATTATGACAGAAGTTTTTATCTCAACCATGGATTAAAATGCGAAACATACAAGCAGGAGCAGTATGGGACACAAATTCATCAATGCTATTTCATGAAATCAAAAATTCTCTCTTTCTAAATTATAGTCAAAAGAGCCAATTACATCTCTGTTGACGAGCCGGTATGCTCATTTGTTGGATAGTCTAACTAATACTAAAGATTCAAGCCATAGAATTTCTCAATTCTGACACAAGGTACTTCTTTTGGTAACATTTTGTCCTTCTATTTCCATTTGCTCATGCAAGGAAACATAAGGAGTGGAATTTTATCCCCTATAATTTGAACACCACGCGAATTATTGAAATATGCTCTTTGAGTTCGAGTGTCAGTTCTCTCATAAAATAGAACTGAGAAAGAACGCAAGGAGAAAAATTATGAACAACAGATACAATCTTTTTATTCAAACATTCTGCTATCATCAACTCTATGAGCCTCAAAAATTCAAACCGAGGTTCCAATAGCAGAAGTATGCACTGGTTAATGGAAAGACAGGTTCGCAGAGGAGGATGAATGTGAAGGGGCAAGTCAAGTAGCATAAATATGCACGAGCTGGAAAAGAATGCAATAAGGATTTGTTGATGACTTTGGGAAGAACCGTTTCCGACGCTATCTTTCATTGAGCCCAATGCACTAAAATCACATAAAAGGTTTTACAATGACAGGTAATGATGCAACCTTGGTCTATAACAATATTGTACGTAGGATGTATATTGCATGAAAAACTAGCAATTGAAACTTTTGAATGAGCACCAAGTTAAGTAGTTCAAAAATCTTATGAAAACATTCTACCAAAACAATTCTTTTAATGGTTGATTTGTGTAGAACGATTCACTTGTTTTCAACAGAGAAGGTGAATTATGTTTAACAACAGTGAGGACATACTAATCATTCACAAATAATACAGTTACCGAGTCGTCCCTCCTTTTATTTTAACTAGATTCTTTAAAGAGTTGGTTTAATTTACCTTCAACCTTGTCTAAAGTAGATTTGATAAAAGATAAAAGATCCACTTGAGACAGAGACTGTTGTGATGTTTGAGATATAGTTGAAAACCTGAAAAAGACTGCCATATGTAAGTTAGAAGTGTCAACCCAAAAGTAATACTCCCTTTTGTTCCATAAAAAGAGTTCTCTTTCGATTAATGATAGTATATAATGATATAAAAAGTATAACAACTCATTTCACTATCTGCCACCACTACTAAACACCCATTCTATTAGGATAAACATGGAAGAAAAATGTATACTTAAATTTGCAAATTTTGCAAAAGGACTCTTTTTTTATTATTTATTTATTTTTATGGGACGGAGGGAGTAGGTAACATACTCCCTCTATCCAAAATTGAAGAGTACAACAACCATATTTGCATATTTGAATATGTTAGAAAGTGTAAGCTTTAACATTGGCTAAAACAACAGAAACTAAAATCCGAAACAGATAACGAAAAATGAGGCCCATTACCGTTACCTTCTCGAATACAAATCTATCTTTCCAGAACATGTATTGATGTTCGGACATAATCCATGAAGAAATGAATTCCATTGCAAAGCAAGTAAACTGTTGTTCCGTCTTGATAGTTGATAACAATTACCTAAAAATGATACGACATAACTTGTCAATCCTACAAGCTAACCAAATTTGTGCTCCATTTGGCTGATTATAGAATTTAAGAGAGCTTAAATAAACTAAAGAACCAAAAATTTCCAACAAAAAAAAAAAACCACTAACAAACAACAGTTTGAAGCTCATCAATGAGTGTGTTTGGTGTGTGAGAGAGAAAAGCAGGAGTATGAGATATTGAAGATGAGTGAGTTCACCTGGGGAACTGTGCGGCAACAGTAGAGAAATCTGCCTGAAACGTCGGAATCTAAGAGCCATTTTCTCCAGGAGAGAACTGGAGAGTGTTATTTGGGGTTGATTTCCCGGTGTTAAACGTCGGCGGTGGTTAAAATGCAAAACCTACGATTGCTAATACAAAAACTAGTTTTTATAAATGAACAGTTGCAATGGTTAGCAAATAGATGCGCAGTGGTACCTGCCCATTCTTACGGTTAATGGCGAATCCGGGTTCAAATCCCGGCTGCGGAATAAAACTTTCTAATATTTTTTTGCAACATTCATTATTTGGATAATTGAGCTGACAAAAACTGGTTTATATAAATTAACACTCCACATTAGATTAGGAAGCAAATAGCTCCGCAAATATCGGGTTCAACTCCCGGCTGCGGAATAAAATTTTTAAATAAAATTTTGCAACATTATTTGGATAATCGGACTAAGAAAAAATAATTTATATAAATAAACAGTCACATTAGGTGTAACACACATATAATGATGAATCCGGGTTCAAACGGAATAAAGTTTTTAAATAAATTTTCCAACATTATTTTGATAATTGGGCTGAAAAAACTAGTTTATATATATAAACTGTGACATTAAAATAAATTTTCCAACATTATTTTGATAATTGGGCTGAGAAAACTAGTTTATATATATATAAACTGTTACATTAATTATCAAATAGCTCTGCAATAGCAATTGGCAATTTTCTCAAAGATGGAATAATTTTTGCCAAATAAAATTTTGATACATTATTTGGATAATTGGGCCGAGAAAGAGGCCCTTAATTCTTTTTAAATTTTGACAACCTATATATAGAACAATTGGGCTCAATGAATGCCAGGCCTGCTATGAAGAATTCATCGGTTGGTGCTTTCTTCGTAAGGGAGCTATTTTTTGATTTTCTGGCATTGGGCTTAATACTTTGAGCCCATTTAAATTGTTTGTCTTAATGTTTTGGAAACTGATTAATCTACAACACTTTTTGATATTTTCACAACAAAAGTGTCGTTGTAGATGTATAACGACGGTAAAAACCGTCGCTATAGGATCTACATCGACACTTTTACTATGAAAATATCATTTTCTACTATGAATTTATCAGTTTTCAATGTTTTTTGGTGTAATGATAATTAACTCTTACAAAATCACTGACACATTATTTGGACAAAATATTTTATTGTTGATTGAGTTGAAAATGGGAGATATATGGGAGATTGATATATTAATTCCTTTATATAACTCTTTTTTTCTTTTTTGTGAAAAAAATCTCCTAATATATGAAAGGACAAAAATTTATTTTTAATGTCATTCTATGATCGATAGGGTTGAG
Organism: Aralia elata; assembly: GCA_034770075.1. Classification (NCBI taxonomy): domain Eukaryota; kingdom Viridiplantae; phylum Streptophyta; class Magnoliopsida; order Apiales; family Araliaceae; genus Aralia; species Aralia elata. Next base: position 1,354,217 of record CM068382.1, read on the forward strand.
ATGCCCTCAAGTGAAGTGAGACGATTGTGGTAATTGGAGCCAAGAATAAATTTAATAAGTAGTGATAAACTCCGAGTACGACTTTGTTCATGAAAAAAGATAAATGTCCTTATTTTAAAAGGGGCAAAATCTAATAAGAAGGGATAAACAAATTAAGATAATCTTATATGTCTTTCTTCTTTTGAAATTTTTTGCTTCTATTAATACTAAATGAGACGTCTAAATAAATATTTTTGAATAACCCACAATTTGAGAGCTTAGATGTTGAGCCAAGTTTTTAACCCACTCAACGTAAACAAAGAACCCCTTAGCTCTCCTTTTATATATTTAGACAAACTAACCTAAAGAATGTTCCAAAAATGATATACTCCACCTTATATATAGTTTTGCTATTATTTTATACTTTCACCTTTTATCAATAAGAGTTTTATTTATAAATTTTATGAAGTTCAATAATATATTTTTGTTACAAATTGCTGTGTTAAATTTTTTTTTTTATAGCTTTGTCAATGATGATTACTTTTATTTATTACTTTGATCATTGTTAATTTGTGAAATTTCAAAATTTAAATTTTAATGTAATTTCTTATAATTTTTAAAATGACAATGTTGTGGCTAGTATTAATTTTTAAGTAGTTTAAAATATTAGTTCTTTTAAAATAAAATAAATTTACATCAATTTTAAAATTTAAGATTTTATAAATTAATTAAGAAAAAATCAAAAGTAACTATTTTTGTGGAATGAAGAGAGTTGAAATAACTTGTCAACCTAACAAGCTAACTAAATTTGGGATTTATGGAGGCTTTTTTTCATTGGTGGTTAAAATTGGTTTGGTGTATTATGGAAAGTTTATATATACAAATATTAACAATAACTTTAAGCAAGATCAGCAGTGGCACTGTGGTAATTTCTCAATTGATTTGAAGGTGAAGGATCAGGGTTTGAACCCCGGCTGCAGAGTAGTTTTCGTTTAGCCTCAATAATTACTTTTCGTGTGTAATATTAAATATTAATTGGTACCTTCTACAAGATTTCGTGCATTATAATTCATGGGTTAATAATTACTTTTCGTGTGTAATATTAAATGTTACTCCACTTCTACAAGATTTTTTGCATGGTGCCATGAGCAAATTTTTTTTTAATGAAAAATGATATATTTTTTTACTTAATGTATTAATTTTTTGTTGTATATTACGCAAATGATGTACGTTATTACTGTAAGTAGATAGAAATTTTTTACAATACACAGTAATACTGTTTTTTTATTCGAAGTGAAATGATCTTTGACATGAAAAAGCAAAAAAGTGTTTTCAATATCGTTAAAGCCTTCGTTTCTTGATGCACATACTTTGTTTATTCAAAGTTATTAGAGTGGGACCCGAGTGCCACATTTAAGGATAAATTAAATCAAATACATGGTGATTCTGAAACTCCAATAGGATAATACTCTTGACGAGATGAGATGAATACCATAATTTTGAATATTTGGGTTGCGGGATTACAAATATGAAGACATTTTTTGTCCTAATAAAAAAAATGGAAAATGAAGTGTCTAAACAAATAAACAGTTTATATATATATATATATATATATATATATATGGGGATAGAGCTCACCATTTTAACCAAACTAAACAAATTAAAGAACCTTTTAATTAGTATATATGTGTTCAAATGTTTTGCTATTAGTTTATACTTTTTCCTTAACTTTAACAAAGAGAGTTCTATTTATAGATTTTGTGAAGTTCAATGGTATCTATTTGGTACATGTTGCCACGTGTCTAAATATTCATAGCTTTTCCAGCGATGTTTATTAGATATTCAATCAGGATTCTAGAGTAATAATCATACATATATAAAGTATTGCATGTTAAATTAATAACTTAGAAACTCATATATATATATATTAATTAATACTTTATAAAATAAACTCTATTATTTCAAAATTAGAGATATATTTTTAAAACGAATAAATTTTTTTATTTGACTCAAAAAAGTATTTTTATATGACATTATATAAATCTAAAATTAAAAAAATACTTTTTTTTACGAATCAAAGAAGCAACAAATAGGATGGTGGTAATTATATTTTTTAATTAGTCATGTGTAAAGGCAAATAAAAAAGGAGATTTTATACGACACTAATAATTAAAGGGCAACACTGAGACCATATTTTAGTCACTTGGATAGGCCAACAATTTATAGTAACAATGTCGGCAGGGAAGAAGCTCTCAAAATAATTAAAGTTAAGATTGTAAAATCAACACACAGTTGGGCCTCGATTCGCATTCGCTTAACTAAAAGTTTGATTTGAGCTCGACTCAAAATATAAATTATTCATAATATGAGCAAATTTTAAAGTTCGATAAATTACTCGAATCTTCTCAAATTCTATTGATACTCGGATCATATTTGTTAGAAAAGTTTAAAATATTTGGGCTCGATTCGAGATCGTGCTCAACTCGGTAGCTAAACGAACCTCAATCAAACCTTATTTTATACTCAATAAATTATATTTTGTAAACTAAATTTGAACAACTCAATACTCGGCTTGACTCAATTCATTTACACCCTTAATTAAAGTACATCCCAATTTACATATTACATGTTTGGTTTCATAGAGTGTAAAGCATTTAGTGCTGAGTTAATGGTCCTATTCTCTACGATCATAAGCCCCATCTATATAAAACAAAATAGAAATTTAAAGAGCTCCATTGCAGAACACCACATTTATACTTAGAAATCAAACAAGCTTAAAAATATTATTTGTTTTAAAATAATTTATTTTAAATATAGTTTATTAATTTAACTCATAAACTAATTAAAGTATTGGGGATCCACTGCACCAAACGCTGTTGTCAAAAAAGTTATAAGATTTTGGGGCGGTTAGAGTGTCACAGGAGGGGTTATACCGAATCTGAATGTTTGAAATTACGAAAGTGTGGTCGGGGCACATATTGTGTTTTCTGGCTTGTGCTTCTTGGCAGCTATATGGAATGTTGAAAATTCAAGAAAAAGATAATGAGAATCTTATTTTGGGATGAAAGGGAGATTTCCTATCCACAAACAATGTCACGATCCAAAATTCTATATCAGCATGAAAGAAGCTGAATAATTTAATATATAAAGCTAGACGATTTTGGTGTAAATAAATTTTTGATTTTTTTTGTACTTTTCTGAAAATGCCTTTCAACAATATTTATTTTATTCTTTTTATATTAATTTTCTTTTATCCTTATATGTAGTGTTTTAAATTTTATAAAATTTCTATTGTACTTAATATAATGTATACGTAAATACGTGTGCCACTGTTATTAGTACGTAATAAGTTGCACATGAATTTAACTTCGTATATACAACCCTGAATACTTAAGGCATTTTGTGTAGATGTTATTCGTATCTGATTGCATAAAATGACATTCATTTGCACTAACCCATGAATAAGCTTATGTTTTGCTCATAGAAATATCTAAGTTGCTATTTTCATGTCATATATGCCTACCTATATAAGAATAAAAAATATGTTGGCCTTCCTTTCCTAAGAGAATTGGCGAGTTAAAGGCCTCGTGAACTCATCAACAAATGTAACAAATATAAGAATAAAATAATAATTTAATTATTAAAAGAATAAAATATACTAAAAAATTTCACAATAAAATTATGTCAATTTTTGTTGCGTATGAACATATCAATTAGTTATATTCATATGTTCATATTAATTTATATACTATGTCATTGTTATTACTCGATTTTTTTTTATTATAATATAGAAGGACTCAAATGCATTACTTTTTATAATATTGGTTGAAGCTCATGCATAATATTTCTCTCTTTTCTAATACCTAATTGGGCATATTTCACAAAAGATTCTCATTTATATCGTTGATAGTATAAAATGATATAATATATTTAAATTTATCATTATAATTACATTATTATGTTATCACTATAAAGTTAAACACTTACAAATTTATTTATTTATTTATTTATTTTTAAAAAGCATACAAAATAAAATATATCCTAAAAATTGATAAATTTTATAAGTGGAGCTAGATTTATAGAACGAATTGAAGGGAGTATCAATGGAGTTTCTTTCTTTTTTCCTTTGGTAATTCTGTTAAGGATCTAAGCTATTACATTGGCGTATATATAGGAGATGAGATGAGATGAGAGATGAGAGACTCAAGTGGAATTTCTAAAGTCAATTAAAATGATGAATGTTTTGTATTTTGTAACGTATATAAATATATGTAGAAACATATATTTCAGAAGTTATAATGATTCAAGAAACACAATCTAAGAAAAAATCGAAAGTATAATGATGGTGCTTGCTACAATATATGATTGGCAAAAGCTATATGTATATATATATATATATAGAGAGAGAGAGAGAAAGAGATTGTTGAATAACAGGGAACGAAACTGTTTCTTATGTATTATTGTTATTATTATGAAAAATGATGATGATGATGCCTGGTATAGTACTATATATACTATATATATGTTGGGCTATGAATCAACTTTATCGAATAATGTGTTTGATTGAGAAGACACAAAAGCAAAGTCCAAACCCCTTTCTAATAATTTCTAATAAGGCAGCCAAAACAAAAGGTGCATTACTATGCTACTCTTTTACTGTTACCGCCAGCAGTAGTATCAGATCTGACTGTTATCTGACTCAACAGCCCCTACCCTACCCATAGAGCTGTTTCTCATCAAATATATTCCTTTCTTATCTACCATTCCTTTCCCTCTACTTTGAAATCCTTCATGTTAACTCCCTCAATCTCTTAATTTATGGAGTAACTCTCTTTTTTTTCCCTCCAGTAAATTTAAGAAGCATTCACTCAAAATGCATAGGTTATGAAGGAATAGCTCACTTGTTTTTACTTTTCTCTTTTTCTCTTTTTTTTTTTGGAGGGACTAACCCATTATGTTTTAATGGTTTGATGTTGTTGAACGTTTTAATTTATATACAAGACTTTTGGAAATAGCAATTTAATTGAAAACCTTATGGACGATCGACTGGATGGATACCAGAATATCGATAGAGCAACTTAATAATTACATTTCTTCTTTAACTTGAATTTTATCTCAAGAGATCATAGATATATAAATTTTGCTAATTAAACAAATTAAAGTAACCACTGAGACAGATATATTGTCCACAATTACATACAACAAAACATTCATATAATAGAGTAAAAGAAACATATATATAGATCAACCACCTCTCTCAAAACTCTATATATAAAATAACACCACCCCCAATATATATAAAATCAATATTATCATGATCATCTATATATGTATGCCTGGACCAGAACATATATATATATATATATATAGATCGATCATGCGGTACATACAAATATATAAAATTAAATAGCTAGAGTATCGTTTGCTGTACAATATTTCTAGATAAAAAAAAAAGAAAAGAAAAAAGTGATGCTAAGAATGACGAAGGATGAAAAACAAACTTGTGATTGAGGACAAGTAGAGTATTTAATGGCTGCCGGCCAACTGATCGATGGAGCATTTAATTAAAAAGGTGACAACATTAATTTATATATATATAATTAACTCGCCGCAACTGCTAGCTCTAATAAATCATACCACATATACCATATACCATATCCTCTTCTTCTCTTCTATCTTCTCTTCTCTTCTCTTCCACGAAAGAAAGAAAGAATATAGTAATTCTTACCTGTTGGATATAGGGTTTGGTCCACTTGGAACTTCATGAGCGTCACCTTCAAATTTAGCTTTACCATTTGAAGAAGAAGATGAAGAAGATGAATGATCATCATGTGAATTTCTTGTCGTCGTCGTCTTCGTCTTCGTCTTTTTTGGCTGAAAATTATTCATGCTAGTAGTTGTAGAATCATGATGAACTGCTGCTGCTGCTGATGATGATGATAGAAGTTTCCTTTGGGTAATTATACGGGAAGAATCATGAACATCGGAGGGAACGAGGACGAGGAAGATGAAGAGGAGGCCAAGAAAAGGAAGAAGAAAAGTGGTAGTAGGTTTTGTTGCCATGCAATTAATCTGCTGGAGTAGGAACTAAAAGAAGAAGAGGAAGAAGGAATTATACTTGTAGAAATAATAATAATAAACCAGTTGCACCCCCCAAGAGCCTGAAGGAGATCAATATCCATTAACCAATTTACGCCACCAATTAATTAGTCTAACAACTATGAATCAGAAGAAGAAGAAGAAATAGATATATATATTCTAGAGAGAGAAATACCAGTACAAAAGTGATGGGAGTTGGGAGAAAAGAAGGTTCAACAAAAGTGGATATCAAAGGAGGAGGGGGTTTGAAAATTTCCATACACATTGAGAGAACCAAATTCAACTTATTATGGAAGTAATATATGAATGATATCATATGAATTGAAAGGTGCTGATTTGGGTGGTGAAATTACTGGAATACCCTCAATGTTCTTTGTCGTGGGGACTATAGCCAGCCAGCCAGCTCCCAGCTAGTTTAATTTCATACCCTAGATTTTAAAAAACTTACTTAACTATTTGTAGAAGGAACAGATACCTACCTTCATATATTTCTGAAAGCATAAAGACAAGATTATCTTTATACACACCAATCTTCTGTTGTTTTCAACTTTAATTTTATTGTTTTTTGCGGTCATTCACCCGTACTGCGCCCTCAAATGAAAAATCTATTGTCATATCGTTTTCCTATTCTTCTTATTATTATTATACACTAATTACCAATTGTGTAAAAAGTAATAATTTAAAACTAAAAAACTCAAATTATTTACTATATATATACTTGATCTTTCTGTGCTAATATATTCATAAGTTACACCACAAAATGAAGCAAAAATAGAAAGAAAAAAAAATCAATCCAAGGAAGGGATAGGGGTATTATAGTCATGTCGGTCATTCGATAATGAGAAAATTCTCTAATTAAGCTTTACATTAATAAAGAATCTTGGAAGGAAATTAAAAGAGACAAACACACGAGAAAGAAAGGAAAAAAAAAAGAGAGAGAGAAAGGGAAGTGGTGGAAGGAAGGTTAGGGGAATTGTATGGCTTTTTCTTGCTTGGCCGGTTGCCCAAGAAATCTTTATTTGACTTGGAGGAACCCCAAGTCTAAAAAGACTATTTATACCAATTAATTTTATTAATTTATGCTTTTCTTTGCTTTATCAAATTGAATTAATTTTATTTTATGTCCTTTCACGCCCCATCTTTAGAGCATATTACTTTATAAACCTCAACTATTGACCACAACCAAATTTGTATAACTAATTAAGAAAGCTCGTGATCATTATTCGCCTCTAGAAAGCCATAGTTAAAGGTGACATTGTCTATAAACCTTGACCAAGATATTCGATGTTTTATAAAACTCGCATTAATTCCAATATTATAAGATTGTGGTTAAGGAGAGAAAGCAATATATATATATATATATATATGTACCATTCAAATTAAAACATAAAAATAACATATATATTCAAGTCGTCCTAAAGTTGTAGTTTTAAATTGTAATTACGAAGTCTTAAAATGAATCACGTATGATGTGGTGATCATCTCATAACTAATATATGTGTTCTGAATCACTATTTAATGTATCCATCTATGTATATGTGTGTTTATATATATATATATATATATATATATATATATATATATATATATATATATAAAGAAAAGGCACATGTATACACAGAAAGCAAAGCAAAGCATCGTATTCTCTCAATCACACAGCGCAGAGAGCAGCTAATCTCTCTTTCATGAAATATTTGTGAAAGGCAAGTCGATGATGGACTTGCCTTGTCTCCATGATGGGTGCTGCATGGGTCCCTACCTACTCGCCTCGGTATTCATACACACAGTATACATGCGCACACACACACACACATATATATATATATATATATATATAATTAGATCAGATACACATGCATGTTCAAGAAATTAAATAGTACTTAACTACTATATCAATTACTGCCAATTATTAACAAAGATGGTACGATAAGGCCAACTGTGTAATTTCACTACATGAATGGAGGAAATCCTCCTTTTAACGAGTCATGAGTGCCTCATCATCAAGCTTTACATCTTCTAGATTACTTAATTCTTGATTCTACCTGGGCGCGCAATAATATTGCCCAAAAGATCTCCAATAATTCTAGCTAGTAATAATAGACCATATCTTGATATCCAACTCATACGTATATCTACTATATATATAGCATGAGAGAGAAGGGAAGGAAAAAAAACAGGTCTAAGCTTTGCATGGTCAAATTATATGAGAACCAACTCTCTCATGTCTGCTGGTTTATTTACTTGTTTCCATTAGATTTTAGTGATAAGTCAATGGACTGACCTCATTCATAAATATAATTCAAATTTATGACTATACCGTCCACCAATTAGTACCGTAGAATATTATATATATATATATATATATATATGGTCATGTTTAATAATTTTTTATTTTTTAATTTGTTAACAAAGTAGCAGCAAGCCAAAAATCAAAACACAGTACGTGCGTACACATACGCATATTTTAAGAAATGAGAGGATTGTATACACTAATATTTATAGTTTTATTAAAATTTTTATAGCTATTTAGTATTATTTATTTTTTAATTTTAAAAATTTCTGACTACGCCACCACTGATCGCACCCAAGGTAAGACTACGGTTTAATTTCCCATAAATACTCAAGCAACCTACCTAAAACACAAGTCTAGTTATTATAGGAAACGCAAGTTAAAGAAGACTATATATAAATAAGTAATATATATATATATAGAGAGAGAGAGAGGAGAGAGAGAGACATGAGAGCTAGGGTTGGATGTGACTTGTAGAAATTAGTACTACGTACTAGTATATATGCACGAACGTTGTGCACAAACAGTTCGATCCACATGAATGAATTAAACGCAATTCATTCACATCCTATCGTTTTGATGCTCGCATTAATTCTTAGTTTAAGTTTGTGGCAAAAGAATTAAAGAACAGATGCAATTCCCCATGTTATATGAATATACCCTCTCCTTTCTTTTATAAAAAGTGATTGAAATATTAAAGAATTAAAAAATTGTTTCGTAAAAGATGTTTTCCATTAATTTAAAAATAAAAATAAATTTTTTTTTAATGTACTGACGTGGGATACTACATTAATTGCGAATAAAACAAAAACTTATATATACTCTCTCCTCTAATTTTATTGTTTTTGAATTATCTATATTCATTTATATTATAAAGCCTTCATGGAAGGTTGATGTTTTTGTCACACTTTTTTAAATATTTTTTACCCCTACAACTTTAGATATATTAATATTAAATTTTTTTATATCTTTCTATTTGGTACTCTACATTTTATAAAATTTTTATTTTAACCCACATAATTTACATGCGCAACGCGTGTACCACCGATTACTAGTATAAATAAAGAGTAATGCTAGATACACTAACTATATAAAAGAAAAAGAAAAATAGGGGATGAGACCTACAATTGAATGTTTTACATATTTTCACTGATAAGCAATACATAAATCATACTCTTTATGCACAATTTTTTGTGTACAATTAGTATGCATAGTATTATTTATAAATAAAATATACCAACTTAATAACGGACCATAATTTGACACCACTTTCAATGTGGGCCGTGGGGGAGAAGAAATTCTAATTTAGCATAAAAATCACTGCCCAAAAGCATTAAAAAAAACATACAGCATTCCCACTAATTAACCATCTAGTCCAGTTTTCCTCGTATTCATATTCGTTTCACATGCACCTATTTTTCGATATATTGGTGACTTGACAAACCGTGGAAAAGTTGATTTCGCATATACTCTTTTTATTTTCCATATTAATTAAGGACATGCATATATGTAAGTCTATTGAATGAGAGGCCAGGCAGGTCTACTGATCTACTTAAATAAAATCAAAGTCCAAAAACATTGCTCAAACTTCTAACTGTTTCATATGACTTTTTTGGCCAATGAAGAATTCGAATCAGATCAAAGAGTCAAAGATCAATGCCAATGAACACAACTAACAAGTATTATTGCCCAATTTTTAGGCGCAATTTCAGTAATTTTCTAAACAAGAGGGGCCACCTTGCTGCCCTAGCCGTATGCATGGTCAAACCTCCAACATGGTAGATATTGTATAATAACAATTGCCACCACCCAACACCCACTTATAAGTTATAACTTGTATTATACTAATTGGGAGATTGACTATAAAGGACCACATGCATGCAAGTATGGTGCTAGCTACCTACCTATATATTATGTGATATATAGCTTTTGATTAGTCCATGCTATATATATATATATATATATATATATATATATATAGAGATAGATAGATAGATAGTGGAAAGAGATAAAAATGGTTAAGAATGTATACTCCCTTGTCCAAAATGAGAATGCATGTAATTTTTAAAGAACCATGCATTTAAAGAAAAGTTCTTAATTACTTCTCATTTTTATTGTTATATTAATCAATTCAATTTAAATAATAACAATAAGATTCCAAAACAACCTAGTCTAACATCTCTTCATATATGAATGGCAAATTTGAGACCTTCTGTCACTTTTTAGTTTGATTTAATAGGAGTTACTAGACGAAAATAAAATGGATTTGAACTCAGTAAAGTAGTAAATCAGTCAAGTTTTTAGTCCAGATATAATATAAAGTTGCATCCATGATGATAAAAATGATATTGTAAAGTTTTATTTTATATTACTATCATACGGATACGGATGCAACTTTTAGTATACAAATATACACATGCAACTTTTTTTATGCATGCCCTCGAAAAAAAAACTTGGTTAATTATCAGTTAATTTTTCATATATACACATATCCTCAATAATTTGTTAATTATTTATCGTAATGTCTATCTACCTGCGTTGGTTCTCATGTAAGCAATAACTTGGTGAAACACCTGCAGTATGATGTCCCTTTCACCAGCCAAAACATGCAGTCTTGCAATAATTAAGGTTCGAAGAAAAATGGCCAAAATATACACCTGCATTATAGCTAGCATATATGGTCCACAAATGACAGATCTCATCTTTCTTCATTTATAATTGTACAATGATTGCATGTAAAATTGCTAGCTAGGAGTCTAGCTATAGGACTACATATTAATCAAGCATTGATATAGTGCATGATATCTGTGTTACTGTGTGTGTGTGTATATATATATATATATACTTGATCGTACAATGATAGCAAATAATAATTAGTTAATCAGAGGACATATTCATTCTATAAACATTGAATTTATATAGTAGGGCTTTTTTTATTTATATTTTTGAAATTTGAATAGGGATGATGATGAGACGGATAACGATACCTTGTCAACATTTTAATAATGGCTTTTATCTTTCTACTTCTAGCTTGCTAGCTTCTGTTCTTCGATCAATTGTCTAACTTGGCCGTCTTGTCGAAGTTTGATCCCTTCAAATCAAAAAGCTTCCTTTCTTAATGATCAATTGTACACCTAAACCATCTACAAGTTTTACATTTTTTCCCCAAGTTCTTCCCAAGCACAAAAGATATAGATACTTCTATATTAGGTAAAAATAAACTCATTTAATTTGACGTTTTAAAGCTAGTATGAGATATTTTAAATTTAAAATGGAATAAATTTAATTTATTTGAGTTTTGATTAATACAACGTTGAATAGCAAAGAACAATACCGCTCTTCATAAGATTTATTATTTTTTAAATTTCTGACTTTAAAAATGACAAAATGAAACACTTTTTTATAGAATGAAAAGAGTAATTAACCGCCTTAAAGACTTATAGTTACTAAGGAAGGAAAACAATACCTAGCTAGATTTGACCACCTTTATCAATGAATAAGCAAAATTTAATTATCTAGGTGAAATAGCTTTATAAAAAGGCATGGACACTATGAATTAATTAGTATGCATAATAAGAAGTTTGTTATCAAAAAGATTGTCTTGTAAAGATGGTAGGGCACAAGATTATCTTCTTAAATGTCCTTTTGCTTTCGAGATCTTTTGAAAAGTATTTATCACCTTATAATGTGGCTATCATTTTCGCCTTATTATTTTGCTTACACCATTTCCCCTTCAGGAAAACTATTAAGTAATAAACTAACCTAAACCTAAAGAAGTAATAATACATGATCATTTTCTGTAAGAAGGGGAAAAAAAAAACCCTAATGGTGGGAAATCATTCAGAGAGAGAGAGAGAGAGAAAACCCCTAGAAAATAATTAAATAACGATGCACGTAGAACACGAAAATTGTAAATTATACATGCATGAAGAAGTTAATCATACTCATCAATCATATTCTTCCAAAATTCTGGTACTTTATTCCCAAACAGAGTATATATCAGTTCAACTGGAGCCACTCCACTCTTTCAATATATTAAGAATTAGTATATTCCATTATGAATTATGACAAATGGCACCATGTAAGCTGATTAGACACAAATGGCACCTTGTAATTATTAATTTCCAACCTCGTTGTCTTTCTACTGTGCCTAGTCGATTGTATGTCAACTCAGGCACAGTGTATTTTATAAAACTCGCATGAAGGTGGGACTCCGTTATTCTCATGTGCGAAGAAATCATGTAGAAATATCAGCTCCTAAAACTTTGACAAAACTCAAATTCATAATGTATTACACAGCCTGACAAAACTACGTCGTTCTTATTGAACTTTTGCTGAATCAAAGGGAGTTTTCTAGCAACTCATAAATTTGAAAAATGTTTGAACCGAGTTTATAAACGGTCTAACATTCCTCAAAAGGAAAAACCAAAGCATGTGAGCATGCCTTAGAGAGGTCAAATCCAAGATGAAGGTTTCCATCTGACTAGTTTACAGCTAATTTCTTCATCAATTGCAATGAACATAAGTATCCCTTGCGCTTAGTATATCTCACTTCCAACGTAGGGACTGCCTTATCCCAGTGTAGATGAGCCCTAATGACCTTCCAATCAAGGAAACTAGAAAAAATGAGATTGCATCGCTGACTTTGGCAACAACGGTTCTTATCAATGGCATTGAAATATCAGATAATTCGAGGAAGAGACTGTAGTAGTACCTCCTGCAACATTAAAGTAAATATTATCAATATATGAATAATTGGATCCTTCTCTAGCTGCAAAGTGCAAATCATTAAAAAATAATACAATGAAAATAGAGTTGCATTAGACATTAGTAACCAATTTTGTAACACAGAGTTTCCAGCAATGGATGCAGCTCAGGAAGAAGCAATAGTAAGTTTTTCTATACAAGTTATTGAAGATCTGATGCGTGATTGACAAACAGAACTACTAAACAGTACTTCAAAACCTTAAAAAGCCTTATTAAGTCACTGATTCAGTTATCCAAAAACAGGACAACTAAGCTGAGATATGACCAAACAACCACCACTAGCAGTCAAACTTATAGGCATTTGTAATTCGGATAATTTCTCTAACACGTATTTCTGACAATCTTGAATCTATTTCCACCAAAATCCGCATGTATACATTACAATTATGTATCAGATGGATATGTCACTTTGTCTACCATATTGACGATCTACTTAGTTGGGATGCTTTCTGATTTTCAGAAAATTGAACTTCCCTGGGAAGTTAAAATGCTTTAAGCTTAAATAAAATAATTGTCGTGAATTTCAGTTCAACCTTCAGCTTTCCTAGTAAGCAAAAAATTTACATTCACTTGGCTTTCATCATAGGAAAACATAATAAAATAAGATGAAATTATAAGAACCTATAAACATAGTCATGTCTTCTTGCTGTTTCATACTTTTCCTGCTATTTTGGTTTAAATGCACTGATTCTTTCACCCAAAAGCATTCACTTTACATCCTCTTACTCCTTATCCTATGTTCAACAGCAACCCCAATTCCTCCAATGTAGTATAATTTATTAACGGGAATATCCTTGAAAGATTATTTCGGCGTGGTCACTTCAATGGGAAAGACCTTAAACTTTTGTGTGGCATGCATTTAATTGTCAGATCTATTAGTATGCGTGCAGGTAGTCAAAAAATAAATAAAACGTACCACCCAGTCAGGGCCCTTAATTCCTTGGTCCGTTTAACAGGTACAGAGATGCTGTTGATCACAACAAAACGTAATGGAGATAATACAGGTTGAGATTTCAAGAAGCCAATATTCTTCCACCAACTAAACTTCTCCGTCTCACTATTTATAGGATTCTGAATGAGTTGGTTCTGAAGTGTCCGAAGATCGAACCGGTCCTCGTACATTGATGCAACTGCGTCCATATTTTGGTACAACCACTGGCTCAAAACCACCTGTTAAAAATATATATAACCATTTAAGTAAAACCTTAAAATTTCCCATTTCCTTCAATATAGTTAACCACAATTTAAGATTTGCAATGCGAATTAGTAGCACTAAAACTAACGGGGATAACCAGTCCATCATTTTCCCTGGTCAGTAATTCAAAATATTTACATACAAAGAGAAGCTAGATTTATGTACATGAAATCCCCGGGACATGATTTTCTAGCTTCATCCAAGGAGAAAGGAAGAAAAAATAATTGGATCAAAGGCAATTAATGGAGTGAGATAAATGGAGTCCAAATAACAAACTAATTACATAAATTAAAACTTGTGGAACAACTATATAAATTTAGAATACAGCAGTAAACTAAATGTACCTCATTGCGTAATCTTTGAAGTGCTCTGGTTGATAAAGTACACAAATTCAAACCAAGACTATTCATTTCATTTGACATGTCGCCATCAACAGAAATAAGCTCCAAATACATACTTGCAATCCCATCTGCTAGTGAAATCACCAGATCTTCTAATACAGAAATCCCGTGAAGGATAAAGAAATTATAATCATAACAGCTGTCCTTCCTGTTACAAACACGTATATAGGTAGACTGGTAAGAGTAAGAAATCTTTACTAAAGAAATTTAGAGTAAAAGAACAAACAAATCTTATCTTCTAGAGCTTTAGCAAACTAAAAATAAATAAATCTAATGGAACCACCATATCTATGTACTCAAAGAGCAAGGTTTAATTCAAAAAACAAACATTTAGCAGTTAATAAAGAATTAGTTACATAGCATGTATCTGAAGGGTAAGAACTACTGTGTGCTTTTAAGAATAATCTACTCATGATCAAATAAGATATACTTGATTTCAGAGAACAAAATTGGAGGGCTTATTGTTTTAAAATCTACATTTACAGAGATACACTCTCCGTATCTATTTCCCAATCCTGACTTAGATGAATACTCCACAACAAATATGCTGGAAGAAAACTGTTGAAAGACCCTTTCTTCCCTCTGGGCTCTGATCTGGTTAGTCACCATTTCTGACAGTTGGGAGGCTCTACCTGTTTCAAGATATTTTAGCAATAACACTTGTACATTAGTTAGGATTGGTATTCGCATCCAGTAAGAATAAGGCCTCATTCATGCTTCAACTCCTTAAAAATTTCATTAGTGAAATCCTTAGATACTCACTAATCAGCTTTCCTTTCTTGTTGAGTTCAGCAAGAGAGGGACCCTAATGCCATGCATTTAGGAATCTAATGTCATTCTAGAAGGGCATATGCTATTTTAACTAATCTATTTCCTAGAAGACCAACTTTGTGCAAAATCTAAATGAAGCTAAGAAATTAGTTAAATTAGACGTAAACCTCACGAGGCATCAAACCAGTCCATGGCAATATAACATCTTCATAAAAGGACTAGGGTTGTAACTGGTAAAATCAGATTATACAGATGAAAATAATAGGTCCAGGAATAGAAATCAATTATTTATCATCAAAAGTTTTCACTGGTTGAAATGTCAATCAAACAAACCAAATAATCTAACACCTACTTCAGAAAATTTTCTAAAACCTGGAGTGATCACTAATTTAATGACTGTTGTACAACTCATTTAATTCCACATTTTGAAATTCTTTAATACCACAAAAAACATGGAAATTAAAAACAGTTTCTTTTTTAATTTTTTTGGGCAAAATGATAAATTGTTTACAGTGTTTTAATCTACAATCATTCCATAGCCGAAATCGAGAAATAATTTCCCACGAAACATTTATTCATCAAAACTCCAGAACATAGGGCAAGAAAATGGTGCAGGTTGAATGTCCACATCCTCACAAAGACAAACTCATAGTGCAAAGAATGGTGGCACATGTTTGAATGGTCAAACATGTGAAGATGCATTAGACAAAATCTTGTCAGCAATGAGATAGAACATGGATGAATGTTTGATTGATCAAAATTCCTCATTAGGTATGGACGCAACACATGCACAACCAATAAAATATAAAATCAAAAGTATCTTACCTGAGAGAACCAAATCTAAGAATGCAAATTAATTCAGCATAAAGATCCTTCTTTCCCGACTTTTGAATGTTCTGTGTAATGGAGTCATATCCATTTAACTTCTCACCCATCACAGAAAGAAGTCCCTGAGAAATGGAGAAAAATTCAATCTCAAAATGGTTACAGCAGAAATAATTTTAATATCACTTTTTTTTTCAGGCAAAAAAAATCATAAATTTCTTTTTTTTTAAAGTGCTAGTAGCAGCAATGTTGAGAAGGTAATATGTTTAGTTTCAAAAGTACCTCAGCAGCTTTGCTATGTTTCAAGCGTAGCTCCTCCACTAACCAAGCAATGCATAGAGGCTCACAAGACCACTGAATAATTCGAGAGAAAACAACCTGCGGCTCAGCCATGCTTAAAGTAGAAGAGTTTCCTGAAACATTATCCACCTGTAAAACCAAGGAATGATGCAAGGATGAAAATTCAAGAACTATATACATATCAAAAAAAAAGAAAAAAAAGCACCTATATCAAGCTCGCTTCTGAAACAAAGAACACAAATAATCACGTATCGACAAAGTAATACATCTCTTTAAGGATACAGAGATTTTCTGAATGATTTTCATACCAGGTTTATGACAGATTTTTGACATGCTTTAAAGTTTAAACATAACTAAAGGATCGACACGCGCCACACACTTGGTCAACTTCAAACAAACCGGACCGTAACAGTAATTATCTTTCAAAAATCCTCTCTTTACATATATTTACCTCTCGAATCATTAAGTGGAACAAATTTAGGCCTCTTGGAAAAAGCACAGATGAGACATCCTATTTCCTTTATATCAAATATATAGTCTATAAAGTTATGGAAATATTTCAACTTTCTTAATATATAATTAGGATATATAATGTTATACAGAGCAAGGAGATGACGAAGACAGTGCCTGCCTCTTTCTTGAGCCAATGAAAAGAAGCCAACAGCAACCGGAACCTGGGAGCCTCAGCAATGGCAAACAAACTTGAAGGTCGTTGTTGTCTATTTTCAGTAAGCCCGTTTCCCAAATTACCTATGTTTTCAATGGCATTCAAGGAATCCATAAGTTTGTTTCTAACAATATCCCATGCAAACTTCAAGTTAACTTCATCATCATTATCCACTGCACTGCAAGTTGAAAGGGAAAAAAAAAACACTACAATTAGGAAAAATATCTCAGGGACCAATGAATATCACTCTTACAAAAAGTAAATAAAAGACTGCATTCATGTCTTCAGCTAAACTACAGAACTATCTAAATTAGAACAATCATCCAACTAATTACCTTCCTTACCTACCAGAAAAGGAAGCGTCTTCAGGGACCATATGATCATTCGAGATGCTCTTTTGAGAATTTAAAAGAGACTTCTCAGCAGGTATTACTCCGGCCATATATGTAAGAAATACGCTTGTCATTAGAAGCACTTGGTCGACGACAGGAATCCAATCAAAAGTTGTTGCACCATCAGAATTTATCAAAGTCCCCAAGCAATGACACTTCATGAAACTCTCCTTGCTATATGGCCCTGCCTTTAAATTTGAGACATGAAGAGCACTGAGCTTGCATACGCTTCTTGATGACAAAAGGTTAACTTTAGAAGAAGCAATGTAAGACTTCCTAAACCAAAAAAAAAAAAAAAAAAAAAAAAAACAAGTATTAGTGAAGCAATGATAGACTTTTAGTTATTAAACTAACAGAAAAAAGTTAGAAAGGAAAAAAAGAAAATGGACACCCCTTCATTTAAAGAAAAAAATTCCAGACGACAAGGTCATATAGGATTATAAACCTTGCATTTTTAAAACCAATTCTTAATTGACCAAGATCTAAAGTATAGCACTAAAAGTGGAAGCTGACCACATTAAGTTAAAGAATGAAACCTTGACATTTCAATGTGTGCATGTTTAGGACCAATGTGTTGCTCAGTAACACAATGTCTGTGTACATGCAGCTTGATATGTGATGGAACGGCAACATGGTCTGCCATTAGTAATATTTTCTGCCCCTTGATCAGTTCATACTGTCTTCTACGGATGTGAATATACAAAACACCTCAGCTACACTATCATCTACAACAAAATATCAACAAATAAATCAGCTTCATTTTCTATTCTTTTGGTCTGGAAACAAGTAATGCAGTTCAAGAATCCCAAACAAGTGAAGCCACTTCTGATATGATGTCAGTTCTGCGAGGATGGATTTCACGAACCACTACTGACATCATAACAGAAGTTAAAGAATTTTTAAACTAGGGGACCACAGGTAAATCAACCACATTACTGGTCAATGTAATCGGCACTTTACAAAAAATTTAAAAATAGATCAATATTAGATGCGTCGCATGAATGTTGACAATATTTTAAGCTTCGCCAGATTCATGAAGCATGTCGATACAAAAACAATGCAAAAACTATAATGCGCATATATATTATTCCCATTTATTTATATAATCAAGTAAATGAAAACAAAGTCTCTGATTGACTTAATATTAATTAGTATTTACGCAGTTAATTTAGTTATTTTCTTTCCACAGCGTTACCCCATAATCTAGAATTTAAAATTTAAGATACCTATATATCACAATCCAATAAATGTCACCATTTTTTCCAGTGAAAAAATACACCCCCAGAAAAAAAGTTATCCTTGGAGCTCTGGAAGTGCAATTCAGTAGCACTAAAATGTTTCTCCACAGTTCAGTCCTGTAATTGACAAGTGAGCTTGATTTAAAAAATTGAGTCAATTTCTACAGAACATTGCAATAGCAACTTCATTCTAATTTACGCAACCAATTAACAAATCAAACCTTAACAAACAAATAACTGATTTTCTTGAGCTAGCAGATAGAATAAATTATATATACATATAATGGAACAGTACTTACCATCTGAAGTAACAATGTGGGCGAGTGAGGAGATTAAACCCTAGATTAGGGATTAGGAAAGTGTGAGCTTTTGGGTGGTGACCGGTGACGATAAGGATTGGATATATGCGTACCTAGTTTTTTCTTTAGGTCAAGAAATTGTGGCCTTTCCCCTCCCTCTCTCTCTCTCTTCGGCTCTTTTCTGTCTACAGAAGATTACAACGGCCAACAAAATGACAAAAACAAACCAGGTCAATGGCATTCATAAAATTGTATTTCTCCCCATATTTATTTTGTTTAGTTGACAAATGAGTATGAGTAAAGATGTACTACTAATATTTAATATTTTCTCCGTCAGTTTTAACTTTTTTTTAAGTCAAATTGACTATTTTTAGAATTAATAATTAAATATATATAAATATATTTTTAAAATTATAAAAATTGGGATTAGTAATATATACTTTTTTTTGTTATAATCTCTTCACCTATATTTTAGCAAAAATAGTAAAAAGAATAATTTTAAAAATGATCAATTTGACTTTAAAAAGTCAAAACTGAGCAATTAATTTGAAACGGAAGGAGTACCAAATTAGTTAAAACCACCTAAAAAAACATATAAATATTTAGTCATCTATGGTTATAAATTTGGAGTTGTCACGAGTGATAATATTATTATTATTATATTAAAAAAATAGTTATTTATTTTCTCTCTCTTTTTTTCTTATAATTATTTTTTGTAGTCAATTTGTGAATTTTTTGAATTGAAAATTAATATAAATTTATCTATTTTTGATAATTGTAAATATCATAACTTATTTTAAAAATATTTTGTCACAATTTCACAACAATTTCAGCACAAAACAAATATCACTTAATTCCCTTTTTCAATCTTTTATCTAGATTTTTTGCGTTTTAGGTTTGAAATATGATGTTTAAAAAATATGCTATAAATACCTAAATAAAATAAATTATATAAAGATGATTTATAAAATTAATATTTTACATCATCCATAGCCACATGTCATGAAGGTAAATTTAAGAAAAAATGCATGTTAAACAAGAAATTTAAATTCAATATGACTCATTAAATAGTTTATCATGATAACTAATAATTATATAATTTTTGATTTTTTTTAATTTATCTACAAATCATGTTACTATTAAATGATATAAAATATTAATTTTACGAGGACCCTTTATAATTTATTCTCATACTGCAAATTAAAATAGCTCTTAGTTTTCATTTGAATAAATATTAAAACTATATAAAAAAAAGTTTACTAATAAAAATACTTTTATAAGGCTGTAAATTATCTCTCAAACTTCACTTTACAAAATAGAATGTCTCCATGGTGTATAATCCTATTGGTAGATTCAAGCCCAATTGTGATGGGCCAAATGCAGTACGCACAAGACGTTTTGTTCTCGACCTAACAATGACCTATTTAAATCCGACCCGTAACCGTTCACTCCGCTTCGATTGCCGTGGTCCGTCCTCTACATCTTCGAAACCCTAATCACACTCCTCTTACTGTCCTCAAAAAAAAGAAAAAACACCCTCTCTCTCTCTCTCTCTGTGATTAACAACTACTGAGATAACTCAATAACCATCGAAGATGGTGAAGAGAAGCAAGAGTAAGTAAATCTTTCATATTTATCAAACATTCATATATGTTTATATATACTTCATGTTATATATTGGATGAAGTTGTTATTTAGAGATATTTATGTATGTCTGTTTGCAGAGAGTAAGAGCAAGAGAGTGTCGTTGAAACAAAAGTACAAGGTCATAAGGAAAGTGAAGGAACACCATAAAAAGAAGGCCAAAGATGCCAAGAAAAAGGGCATCAACCGAAAGCCCAAAACAGAGAAGGACCCAGGTATTCCAAACGACTGGCCTTTTAAGGAACAGGAGCTCAAAGCTCTTGAAGCTCGCCGTGCTCGTGCTATCGAGGATTTGGAGCAGAAAAAAGCTGCCCGCAAGGAGAGGGTACAGTTTTTTCTATTTAACCCAATAAAGTTTTCAGCTTTTTGGTATTTAGAGCACTGGATTGGGGAATAATTAATTTTATTATTGTGGGTAGTGTAAAAGCATTTGCTAGAAGATTTACTATGAGAACTTTCTTATGGTGTAGTTTTTTCTATTTCAGCTAACAAAAGGTTTGGTCTTCAGGATAAGTATCTGTATGTCAATTTGCATGTGTATGGTTGTCTTTAAATTTGTGTTAGCATTGAAGTGGGCAACAATTTTTATTGCACTGAATAAAGATTTTAGTTTTAGTTTATAACGGTTAATATGTACATTGATGATTTGAATGAGTAAGTCAGCAATGAAGTGGGAAATGGATCATTTCACCTAAATTAGCTATAGACTTAGGCTCACATTTTGGGACTGCTATCTACTGTTTCAGTATATTGACCATTTCATCTACTCAACAACAATGGATCTATTTACATGAACCCTATGTTTCTTCAGGCCAAAAAGAGAAAGTTGGGGATTTTAGAGGATGATGGCCTGAATCCCTCTAAAGAACAGAATGTGGGTGAGGAGAGGGTTGTTGCAAAATCCGCCGCAAATGTTAAAACTCGGGGTATGCTGATATTTATTGATGCGAAGAACTTGTTTCTGATGGAGATTAGCATTTCCGTCTATTTAATTTGTGTTATATCTTTGTTTTTCTATTTGTTTTGTTTTCTCACACTTCTTGGTTTTTCGCAGATAACTCGGACAGGGCTTTCTACAAGGAGCTGGCCAAAGTTATTGAAGCATCAGATGTTATTTTGGAAGTGCTTGATGCACGCGATCCCCTTGGTACACGGTGCGCCGATATGGAAAAGATGGTGCTAAGAGCAGGTCCTGAGAAGCATCTTGTTTTGCTTCTCAATAAGATAGGTATGATCTTTGTTTTTATCTGTATATGTCTACCTCCCTTCTTTTCACATTCTGATTTGTGTTTTTGATAACATCCAAGATATTTCTGATGAATATTGCTTCAAATTTCACACATGAAAGGTGGCATTTGTAGATTTATCATATGAGAAATACAATGTCCTTAATCCTTATGTAATACAAGTACTCGACAGTCGACATTGCATTATTGATATGCATACCTATCAACTGCTTTAAATAAATCAGGTTATCTAAAATCTAGTATCTTAACTTCGGACCATGCTAATAACAAGTATTTGCATCTGGGTCTTTGATAACACTAATAAAAATGTGTAGCAGCTTAGTTTAAATTAGGATTTGCTTATATTTTTGCTTCTCCGCTGTTCAAATTCAGTTCATACTTGCATTGCAGATCTTGTCCCTCGGGAGGCTGCTGAAAAGTGGCTCAAGTATCTTAGGGAGGAACTACCAGCGGTTGCTTTCAAGTGCAGCACCCAAGAGCAGAGGTCAAACCTGGGGTGGAAATCTGCGCCAAAGGCTGCCAAAAAGGCTGCAAAACCAAGCAATCTTCTGCAAACTAGTGACTGCCTTGGTGCTGAAACTCTTATAAAATTGCTCAAGAATTACTCCAGAAGCCACGAGGTATAGTTAGAATGTTACATACTTTTTCTCTTTCTTCCATATACTTATAATCAAAAGATCGGATGTAACTTTGCTATGAAACTTGGTCATCATCTTTTTAGTAAAATTGCGTCATAATAATGGTTGAAGTTCTTGCAAATGTGATGTATATATGAGACACATCCCTTGCCTGGCCTTATCCCTCCAAGGAAAAAAAATGAGTAAAAAAAAAGAAGATGCAGTCTCTTGCCTGGTGGGAACTTGAGCTTCCCGTGTAAGCATATGATGAGAGTAGCACATGGATTGAAAGTTTTTGCTCTAGCTTTTTGGGTTGGTTTACATTTTAAAGAAATTGTCATATTCGCCTTCGTTTGTTTTATTCTAATTCATGTTTTCATTCTTATTGCATGTTTTTCTTTTTCGAATCATATCCTGACCTCTTACTTTTCCTACAATTGAGATGAATATAAATATTCAGTATGTGTTCTATGAGAAGTTTTTCGTCATTAGTTTGGTTTATAAGCATGGCAATGTAGAATGATTGGTGTTGTACTATCTTGTTATTGCCCAATTAAATTTGAACAAGAGAAGATTATACGTGGTCTTGGAGTGTGCTTGACCTTGTGACATAACCCAAACCTGAACCAAACACATATATGCTAGCGTCACAAAAAATGATGGTGTATGCATCTTATAGCGTAGTTCTATAAGTTGCAGGCAATGGCACATGTAGATTCAACAAAAACGTGAGGAAGAGATGTAAATTGGTTTTTCAATGCGTCTTTAGGGTTATTTGGATAGAGGGTAACAGGAGGAAATTGGATAACTGTTGAGAGTACAGTGGTGAAACAGTAGTTTTTGGTTCTGAGTTTGTTGCATTTGTTATTCAAGAAATGTTTCTGGGCTTTCAGGTTGCTTTTTTGGATTTTCTGTGTACATTTGCATTAGGTTAGGCTGATGTATATGTTTTTTGGGGATGTAGCTTTGGCTTTGGGGTGCTGAACAGGGTGCTATGGTGCTTTGAATTAGCTCGGGTGTTTTTCTTCTGTCTTATATCTCTTGATACTTCATGTGTACATTGGATTTTCCCCCTCTAGGCATTTAACACTTTCTCGTAGAAAAAGTGTCTCTGTATGGTATATTTATTTTTCATATTAAATTTATACGTGGGTATATTTTCTTTTTTCTGTGCTGTGCGACATGCTTCCATCAATTTTATTGCTGGTCAATTGTCCGTACAAGGAAACTTTAGTTTGTGAAATATCTATTTTGACAATGATAGACTTGAAAACTTCTGGTTATGAAACCTTTGGATTAGGGTCTATGTTTCAGTAATTGCCCCCACCCAGTTTCATAACTTCATTTCCAGCTCATGTACAGTTGTTTGATTGATGTCTTTGTTTTTTTGGTGCATTCATTCTCATTATTGTCCCATTAATACCATGTTATTGGTGCAGATTAAGAAATCGATCACAGTTGGTGTTGTAGGCCTTCCTAATGTTGGTAAGAGTAGTCTTATCAACAGCTTGAAGAGGAGTCATGTTGTCAATGTTGGCGCTACTCCAGGATTGACAAGATCTATGCAAGAAGTTCAATTAGACAAGAATGTTAAATTGTTGGACTGCCCTGGGGTTGTTATGGTTAGATCCGGGGAGAGTGATGCATCTATTGCTCTTCGAAATTGCAAGAGAATTGAGAAACTAGATGATCCAACCAGTCCAGGTAATGTTCTGTACCTTTTCCAGTAATCTACCTAATATGTACAGTATCATCAGTGAAATAAATATGTTACCTCTCCTATATACACACACACACACAACTAGACATATAGTAACTATAGTTCATCACTAAAATTTGGAAATCACTTTGTTTTGTTAATCATGGTTGCTTACTCAGTGATGTGCATGTATTCAGCTACTTCTGGTAGGGTCTCGTGCAATTTAAGGGTCAGTTAGTACTCATTTCTTAGTTACCATTTGTGCCTCATATTTGGTTTTTATAGGCCACTTAATTGGTAAAGTTGAGTTTGATTTATGCATTGAGATATTACACTTTATAGGGGGGTGAATGTTACTTATGTACCTGCTGGGTGTTGGTGGCCTAAATCAAAATAATGCTTTGTAAACTATGATTTGGGTACATCATTTCCGAGGTGTAGAAGAATATGCATTAAACATGAATTGTATCATATCAATCCATCAGTCATTTTATATTTTTGTTTTTGATTTTTTTTCTCCCTTATAATCAGTTCCTTGTCAGTTCTCCATATTGTAGCTTCTGGTTTAGTCGCGTAACTGATACTTTGTTGCCAAATCTGAACTGTGCAGTGAAGGAAATTCTCAAGCTATGTCCTGCCAAAACGTTGGTAATGCTATACAAGATTCCTAGTTTTGATTCAGTTGATGAGTTTCTTCAGAATGTAGCAACTGCTAGGGGTAAGCTAAAAAAGGGTGGGATTATAGACGTCGATGCTGCTGCAAGAATTGTTTTGCACGACTGGAATGAGGGTATGCATTATTTGCACCTACTGTAGTTTATATAATAGTATACACTCGCACACAAATGGGAAAGATTAGAAAGGAAGATGTGGACATATGAATACTTAAGTATTAATTTTGCCTGCAACTGTCTTTTTCAGGTAAAATTCCATACTATACAATGCCTCCAACTAGGGATGTGGGAGAGCCTTTGGAGGCAAAGATAATTTCAGAACTTGGAAAGGAGTTCAACGTGGATGAAGTATATGGTACAGAGTCCTCATTTATTGGCAGCCTTAAATCCGCAGATGAGTTTCAACCTGTTGAAATTCCGCCAAATGGACCTCTTAATTTTGATGAGAAGATGCTTGAGGTTTGTATATCATCAATCTTTTTTATGTACACTTATAGTTGTTGGCCCTTAAGGGTCTTCATTTATTATACTTAGGAAATAAGGGGTTTGCATTGTTCAAGTTCCATCAATCATTTGTATTTAAACATGTGTTGCACAAATTTAGCATCTTTAAGTCTCGGTTTTGTGGAGACAACAGCACAATTCAATTATACATGCAGTGATCAAGGCTAGATTAATTTTCTTAACAAGTTGTTGGCAGGTATGCCATGATGGAATTTTTTTGGTCATCTTATAACAATTTAGCACAATTTTGATCTATATTTTCTCTAAATGCTCCACGTTCTTAGTTATACTTAAGCTCTATACAATAAGCATCTTCCATTGCTGCAGGATGAATTGCAGCCACAATCAACGTCTCAAGGTAAAGATTCAGCTGATAGTGAAAATGATGATAGTGATGATGAGCCCATGGCAGAAGAAGAAGATGGTGCAGGTGAGAAAAAGGCCAAAACTGCCAGTAGCAGACAGAATGAAAAACTATATGATGTAGTAGGAGTGCTTAACAACAAATTAAGGAAAGCAGAGAAGAAGAGGAGGAAAAAAGCCATTAAATCATCTGCAATGGGAGATGATATGGAAGGTGATTATAACTTCAAGGTGGATTATGTCAAGGGAGATTCTGCTATGGATGATGCTGGTGATGAGGATGGATTGGCTAGGATTCCCAGTAAGAACAGATTTGAAATGCCAGTGGAGGTTGATGAGTGATGTAGACAGTCATAAACAACAATGAATGCTGAAGCCTTTCAAAGTTCGGAGCATTGTCTTGTATTTAGCATATTTCAAAATGAGTTGAGCATTTTGTGTACTTCAAGATATTAAATTTGGTGAACTTCAGTTTTCTTAATGATTTAATTACGGATAATAATACTTAGTTCCGAATTATAGGTTGGTGGAACCTCCTACCAAATAACGTTATTTGTTACTTGTATGGGAAAATCGTGAAATCAAGTGATCAGCATATGTGATGCATCATTCTCTCTTCCCTCTGTGGAATGCAGTTAAATCTTTTTCTTTTTTTTCTTTCCGAACTTGTCACCCTATCAAATTTTATGAGTCTACTTGTTATGGTACACAAAAAAACAACCAATAATGCCACCTTATCATGACATAATTAGCAATTCAATTTTACTTATTTTTATTAATAATCATTAGTCTTGCTCACCTCATCATGACTGAAATTAGCAATCTATTCCTTCCTCTATATTGATAATTTTGTTATTTGCACAATAAATAGTTGTGCAGGGGCAAGCAGCCAGATCTAAACATTCTCTTTCAGTGTAGTACCGGTAGCAATATCTGATAGTATTTTTAGTTTCAACCTTTTCTTTTTTACTTTTTGCTATAACAACTAAGAAAAAGTCACCTATATGAAACATATGATAGGATGAACATCATAACTTAATTATTTAAGCGCGATCCATTCCGGGTTTTTTAATTTTTCTTATCATCTACTCCAGGGTCAAATACAATAATACATCTGAAAATGAGGTAATAGGGGGTATATTTGTACAAAATGGAACTAATCAATCTTCGGTTGATCCCTCCAAACGTGGGCTTGTGCTTGTGGGGTTGTGATTCTTATCAGAAGTTGGGGCACTCGAGTTAGGAGTGGCAGCCGATAATGCAGGTGATTCACTAGCTGATGATACAGTTGTCGTATTAACTGATGGCTTGGGAATGAGCCCTTGTACTTCCATGGCCTCACGTGCTGCTTTCTCCTTGGATTTCTTAGCTCTTTCCAACACCTCTTCCTGCATATGCATCAACTTATTTCAGGACATTCTTCAGTAGACAGCATTTGCAAAATATAAACCAATGGTGTGAACATAACAATAAAAAGTAAAAAGCCAAATGGTTTTCCTGGCATTTCTTCAAAAAATGAAGGTTTATTATCCTTTGTTGTAGTGTTTATCCAGAGCAACACCTCAACTCAAAATGAGGTCAGCAAAAGAATTGTTTGATTTGGAACATTAAGAGGCGAGCTCGTAGATGCTAAATTCCTAAATAAATTTGAATAAGCTATACCTTTTCCCTTAAATACTATGAGTCCATAGCTTTAGATAAATGGCCATCAGGTAGCTCTATCTTTGGAATGTAAATTCTGAAGGAATATAGTGGAAATATCTTCATCAAATCCCATAAATACAATAGTCGTTTACATGGCTGGCCAAATTCATTTTCACGATTGATGTGCACCTCCAACCAACAACATGGAACATTTATTTTGGAATCTAACTCCTTGATTGCTGATACTAGTCAGAACTAATCAACTAACAAAGCGATATGATCATATAACTGAACGATGAAAGCAAGAAACCATATAAGTCGTAAATTCTACTTGAACAGCATAATACCTGAAAGTCCTGAACTTGCTTTTGTTGCTCAGCTTGTAACCTACCAATCGTGCTCAAAAACTCCCCCACAGTTGACTCAATACGCTCATTAAGTGCTTCTGCTAGAGCCTTCCCCAAGAAAAAAGCATCTAGAACGGTCCTATTTTCATTTTCACCTGCAAATAAAGCAAAAGACACAACTTTACAAGCCTCTCACATCTGTCCTTCCCACTTATCTTTGAAACATTTTTTAAATTATTAAATTTTTAAGAAACGTTACACTGAAACTATAGATACGAGTCTTAGAGATTTAAGGGAAAATTAAAAGAAAATAATCATAAAGTAGTAAATACGAACCACATAAGAAAATAGTACCAAACCTTGAGTACGAAAAAGAAACAAAAACCATTATGTTTTATTGCTTATATTAAAAGATATTACAAGAATGAGTCTGAAAAAACTTCTAGGCTCAAAATTTATTTCCTAGCTACTCTAATAGGAGCATGCTGTCATCAACTTTACACAGATCTTAACTTGACACTTTTACCTCTAAGAAGACTGAACATATGGACCTCTCTAATCCCTACAAATTGATTATCCAGACATAGCCTGTGCCTAACACCCACTTTTAAGACATCAAAAATCAGTTTCAGCAACAAATTTACAAACGTGCCTTCAGCTCAGTAATCAAACAATTGGGTGATTGGTCATTAGTTGTTTTGGAGGTTAATCATAGTCAAATTCTGAATTCCCGGTAAAAGACATCCGGCAACTTTTAATTTTATTCTTTAAGAATGGATTTTGGGCATATGAAGATAAATCGGTTATGATGTATATTCCAAATGTATAAATAGAAGCAATACCATGTCTTCATTCTTGAAGGCATCAAAAAGCGGTCATAACTTATAAGATAGCAGCAGAAGATATATATAAAATGTGTATGTGTGTATAAATTTGTGTGCTGAGGTGAAATATCCTAGAAATAGATAATATAGAATGAGATACGTGTACAACCACATATATATAAGCGACATTGTTAGGGGCAGTAGTAAGAACATGGGTTGACACTGCATCAGTAGATATTTATTTTATTTTCTTTTTATGAAACATCGGAAGTGTTTAAGGGCCGTCACTTTGTGCAAATTATGGTCGAGTTTAATACTGTATGCAACCCATCACGCACAACACAGAAAGACTACCCGTATGGCACATCGTGAATAGCAAATTCAAGAATAAAATATCCCAACATACACCACAGATTGGCATACTGTTACAGCAAGTTCTAGATGTACTTTGTTAGGCCATTGTTTGACTACTCAATCTTCTTAGGAAATTTTTACTAACATTTTCCTAAAGTGTTGGTCCAGATTACAGTAAATGAACTTTCTTATGAGAATACTCAACTAACTCAACAAGGCCTTTTATCTCAAGTGTTAGGGTAGGCTGAAAATGAATATAAATTTACATCCCTCATTTCAATAGCCAAATATAACATCTTAATAGATGCTCCCTCCGTACCACAATTACGGATGCTTTTTTCTTTTTAGTCCGTTTCAAAATCAGATATACATTTCTAATTTTAGACTATAATTTTAGACTATAGATTGCGTTCCTACCAGGCCATTACTTAAATTAATTTAGATAGATAAAATACTATTATGCCACCACTACTACATTTCTAATTTCTATCAAATGTTAGCATATATTTAGAAAAATAAACTTCAAGTATTGTAGTATCTCCAATTGTGGAAAGGAGGGAGTAGTAAACCAAACAAACACATAGTACGAAATTGTGAGAAATACTCATCAAGTAACATAGTATAACATATAGGGAGAGTCCACTTCTAAACAACCCATTAGCAAAAAAAAAAAAAAAAAAAATTGCAATTGAATCTACAATTTGAACCCAATTGAATTGGAAAGATTTAGGCATATCTATAGAGAGGAGAGAGAAACAAAGAATAAAAGAAATGGGGAAATGATTTATACCAGGAGGAGAAGGGCCACCAGGTCTGGTGCTGCTATTGCACCTCAAACTAGTAATTCTTGGTTTCAAATTCACACCAGAGGTACGAGGAAGAACAGAAGCAGCCGCTGCTTGGGAGCTCCATGATAGATTGCAGTAACTCCTTGTAATAATTATTTGGGTTTTTGATGAAATACAAGAAGAAGAAGAATATAATGGTGGGGATGAAGCCGATAATCCCCCACTCATCTTTTTCTCTCTCTACTCTCTTCTTGAAATTGGGTTGAGAATCTGAGCTCCAATTGAATCAATGGTGATGAATTTACAATCAAAAATGTGGGCACTGTTGTATCTGTACATCTTTAGCCTTAAGGCCCTAGTTTGGGCTTTAGCCCCAAAAAATAATAGATCAGAAGAAATTTAAAAAGCCTATATTGTTCATGAATGGCTAAGTTCCATTTTTATTTTGTATATTGTAAATAAGAGTTCAATTTTTTATGGACTGTAATATAAATATAATAATAATCAAGTTTATAATTACATATTATTGTCATGCAGCCATCAATATTGAATTAAACATCAATTATATCTAGGGATAATTAGAAATAAAAATATATCATTAAAGTTTGTAAAATATGTAAAAAAGACTGTTTTTGTAAAAAAATAAAATGTGTTGATATGGAGATTGGTTCGACCTCAAATAAATTAGGGCTTGATGTGATTAAGAGAATTTAGATTGAGCTATTTACCAATTTTAAAATAATTAACTAATAATTGTATAACTTAGTAGTTGATATGATGAAAATATTATAGAATAAAAGCGTACTAGCTAGCTCATCATTACAACATTAACCATCTTTTAGCACACAAGGTATTGCCAAGCTATAGCCGTTTGTTGCATTTTATAACAAGGTCCACTAAACTCTATTCACCTATGAAATTCATTTGTTGTACTTGTATTAATTGATTACTAATTGTGGATCACACATTTTTTAAATAAAAATAAAATAAAATAACTTTAGTAAAAACTTGATGTGCAGTGACTAACATAAGTAATAACCTGGTTAAATGCCCATCAAAGTAAAATATTAATTTTACAGAGAATTGATGTTCTTACAAATAAAATTTAATATTTTTACAAATTCTCCGACTCCTATTTACTGTATATGTGAAAAGACTTTATAAAACTATCATTTTTGTTTATAAAAATATATATTCCTTTTTAGTACAAATTAAGATGTGTTTTGAATTTAAAGAAAAGGGTCAATACGAGAATACATGAAATTGACATAATACATGATGTAAGTGCATTTGTCACTTCTAAATAAATACCAAACATATAGAATTCTGGTCGTATGGATATTTTCAAAAAGAAAGAAAAATGAAAATGAATTGAAAAATCTAATGTTGTTTCAATATGCGCGTACTTCCAGATGTCCATGGTCTCATTTATCCGTAAGACTAGTCCATTCTTAGACCGTGGGCGCATTAAAAATATTGCTCTTCGTAGGTCAGCCGGAAGGATTACTTCTATATCAAAGCAGCTTCACTAGTCAAATATATTACACATGTATTATTATTGGCTGGAGGCTGGAGGCTGGAGGCTGGATAAAGAAACTGTAATATTCATATATGAATGGGTTGTATGTCAATTAAAAACCCATAATAAACATCTACGACCTTACAAAAACTATCATATAATTACATGAACTATTATATAAAAATAACGTGTAATTGAATATACGCTCTTTGTATTGAATATACGTTCTTTGTACAAAAGAATATTTTATAATTTTTTAAGATATTTTTATTATAAAGAGTGTTTCTGTCCTCCCGTCCCATCTTCATAAACTTTTATGTGAGAAAAGAGATTTGGAAGGGGGAAAAAATAGAAGTTGGCTTAATGTGAACTCCAACAATGTAGTGTGAAAATAGACGAAGTTGCATTCCTTTAGGCTTAAGCAGTATGGGCCATATAAAAAGGAAAAGTTGTAGACAAGAACCATAAATTGCTCCTGAAAAAACAAAAGGAAGGAAATTGGGGGAAAAAAGGAAAAAGAAAAAGATTTGATTTCACCTTAAACGTGACCAGGAGGGTAGGCCATCATCACCTGCGATGGATCTGGACTCTGTTGGTAGCCACCGCAAGCATTAGCTAATAGTTAAGCAATACTTATAATAACTCCCTATATTTATTGTTGTTGAAGCTTTAAAACAAATCAATAAGCTACCTAGTGCTTATTCACCCATCACTATCTACACCATACGAGTAACGACTTACTCATTTATTAATTTCTTATGATAGCAATACTTGTAGTTGTTTTTTTGCCAATGGCTCTCTCCTTTCAGTTTATATATACATATGTTCTGTTTGTTTTGGCCTATATACATTTTTTTCTAAATAATATAACATTTCTTCGTTTTTTTTTGTTTTTTTTTTAAATAAAGCATACTAAAAATGCTGGTGGTTATGAACCTTCGTTGTAAACTCTAATCTTACTTTATCAGATAAAAATTCACATAATATATACACACACACACATATATATATAAAGATCATACAATGATTGTTGTTAATGTTGAGATATTATGTAATAATAAAGTCTTATATCGAAACACAAGGAAAAAGATAAAGAATATATATGTTCTAAATTGTAGTGGACCAAAGAATTAAGATGTAATTTTAGATGAATATATATGAGTTTGATACTTTCTCAACAGTTAAAATTGATCGACAATAGCAATAATAAATTACAATAATAGCAATAATTTTCTCATTTCATTAATTTGAAAGAAAAAAAAAACTATAATAAATTACAATAATATTCTTTCCTTCTATCATTAGAAGGAAGAAAATATTACCAAAAAGTTTAACCATAGTTTGCATGTATAGTTATTTTATTATGATGATGGATGATGGATGGTCCAACCAAAACTAAACTCCTAAATGTTTTTGAACAAGTCTCATCCGTTCTGCTCTGCTTACAATAAATAATAAACATAATAATAAAGATTAAAAAAATAGTCCCCAAAATCTAAAATATAAACGTAAACGGTGTCATCTCTAAGTTTAGTTGTATTATTATTTTATCTTTTTATTTAATATTTCAAATCACATAATTTATAATAAATAAAAGGAATAAAGTTAAATTTTGGTCTTTTACTATAATTAACTATCTATCCTGCTACACATTTACGCATAAGAATTCAATTAAGTCATGAACAATACCATAAAATCATAGTAGTAAAACAGTTGAAAGAAATAAAAAGTAGGATTGTAAATAAAAAATTGGTAATTTATAAACAATATATATATATATATCGATATTTTCTCATTGATCATAAATTCATAATAATTAATAACAACATAGGAATGTCAATTAGAATGTGATGAATTATTTATGCATATGCAATACTTTTTACATATAGAATCATACAATTTAAATAAAATATACTCAATGCAATCTTATATACTTTATAGTTAGCAATCTTATACTTCTTATATATTTATCAATCAAGATATTTTGTAAACCAAATTATTTTTTACAAACGAGAAAATAGATGAGTTTCGAAATTTTTTTCCCCATTAATTTTAAATTTAGAGATATATATTTTTTTAAAGTGTTATAAAATCAGAAATATAGTTCTAAATTTAGCCTGAAAATTTTAATATGCCACTACCTATATTTTAGGTAATATTATGTCATTATTATTATATTTTTATTTTGAGTTCGATACATATTTTTCTCAATATATAAAAGGATTCATAAATAATTAAAAATAAATAAATAAGTAAATAATAAATAGAAACCAGGATATCATATCATTATTCATTAGTGTACAAAATTCAAAAATCTGGAATGAAGAACAGCCAGCGTGGCATTTCCGTTATTTCCAAAGAGGATGAAGGGTTGTTAAACAACTAAGAGGAGTCGCACACTACGTAGCTTCCCATCTACGAAAATAGGAATTGCCCCCCATTTTACTCTCTCTCTCTGCAAAAATCAAATTCATCGTTACCTCCATCAACACGCTTCCTAGTATATATATATTCGATCTCTCTCTTCACTTTCTCTCTCTAGACGGAGCTAGGGTTTCTGTGGGAAGAAGAAGAGGAGAGAGAGAAAAGAAACGATGGGGCAACAGTCGCTGATCTACAGCTTTGTAGCGAGAGGAACGGTGATCCTATCAGAATACACTGAATTCACCGGAAATTTCACCAGCATCGCATCTCAGTGCCTTCAAAAACTCCCCTCCACTAACAACAAGTTCACTTACAACTGCGATGGTCACACCTTCAACTACCTTGTTGAAGACGGCTTCAGTAACTACTCTCTTTCTCTCTCTAGCCGAATCGATCGTTTGCCTCTGTTCTAGATATCATCTTGTTTTGATCTGATCTATTTGTCCTTTTGGCAGTTAGTTTTTGTTTGATTGTTTCAATCCCTAAATTAACTGAGCTTACTAAAGTATTCGATTGCTCTAGTTAAAAGTAGAAGTAGTATTGCTTTAGTTTAGTAGCACGATCGAGAAGTAGACCGTAATATATAGTCATTTTATGTTTGTTGCTAGTTTCTATTTTTGAAATTTTGAAATCCATGGAGATTGGTCATTCGTTTTTGGTATTAGATCAAATTGGAAGTGGAGAATTGATTTACTTATTAGGGGAAATGATCTACTTTCAGCCCCCTTTGTGGTGCATTTTTGATGAATAAGGTTGACTCGTGAAAAAATAAAATTAGGATTATTTGTTGCTTCAGTTAATTGTTCGTGATGAAGTTGTGGGGATGTCAGATAATGCAACACATGTTGTTTGGAACACCGGGAACTAGCCTCTGATATTTATCAATTACTTAATTTCATTTGGCTGAAGTACTTGATAATGAAGGTTTAATAATATATCAAGATGTGTCAAATAAATAGGAGATTTCTCTTATGCAACAGTTTTAACTTCGATGTTAGTATATGAAGACAAATTTCAGTCTCAGCCTCTTGTATATTGTGATTTCAGAAGTTGAAGCAGACACTTTTTAAATATTTTCACGACAAACTTCCTTGGCTACTTGTAAATTAATTTGCTCGTTTTGGCCCTACCGATCAATTTGAAAAGCTTTTTGTATTTGACATGATTCATCAATCCCATTCGCTTTAAATCACATTATGTCATTGTTGAACTCCTTGCACTGATAGGTACTTAGGCATATTCTTATTTTTGTTTTCTATTACAATTAGTTACGGAAAAGCCCGGGATATTTTAAAACTTTTGACCTTTTCTTTGAAACTGTACAAGTTGGTAAAAACATCCGTTATTAAATAGAAAAGGAGAGATAGAAACAAGTAAAGAGACCTTTATAATGACAAGGTAACGTTAAGTGCTTAGTTTATTGATGCTGTTGCTTATATATTGTGCTTTTGAGTAACTGATATGAATTTTTGGTTATTCATTCATTTACTTACCTTGTTGCGCTAACTTCATCTGATGTATGATGCAGCATATTGTGTTGTCGCTGTTGAATCTGCTGGCAGACAGGTGCCAATGGCATTTCTTGAAAGAATCAGGGAGGACTTCACCAAGAGATATGGTGGGGGCAAAGCTGCAACAGCAGTTGCTAATAGTCTCAACAAAGAGTTTGGGTAATTTACCTCTGCATTCTGGCTGGTATTTCTTGTTTGTAGTTTTTTGAGGTAACCTGTTGAAGATATGTTCTTTAATATAGGCCCAAACAGAAGGAGCAGATGCAATATTGTGTAGATCATCCAGAGGAGATCAGTAAGCTTGCGAAGGTGAAGGCCCAGGTTACAGAGGTCAAAGGGGTGATGATGGAAAATATTGAGAAGGTAAGGCATCATAACTACCGTAGTTGGTTGGTTAAATATTTGGCATAGGCCAAGTGATTTTATATGCAGTCATTGAGTCTTTAGAACCTTGAAAACGGAAACTCCGTGCATGGATTCTTATTATTTTCTGATTTTGTAGGTTCTTGATCGTGGAGAGAAGATTGAGCTACTAGTGGATAAAACTGAGAATCTTCGTTCTCAGGTCAGTGATTGGACAACCATATTTCTCTTTATTAGAGTATGGTGAGCGGCAGACTTGCCATGCCATTAAACCAAATGAAAACAAATACAAAAAGAAACTTGAAAGTAAAAAGATCTTTGTTGAAACATTCTTAATCCAAGTGGATTTTTATTGCTTTTCAATCCCTAAAGAAAAAGGGTTGTGTCCAATTACTGTTTAATAGCCAATCAATGAAGGTTTCTAGGTTAACAAATTTATTGGGGGTACATTTCCTTCAACAGGCAACATAGTAACTGTCTTATACCCTTATTTAGTGTTTTTCTCTTTTTGTTTGCTTCCACAGGATTCCTGGTGCTGTGTATTTGCCTTGTATTCCTTTATGCCACTTAATTATTTTCAAACATTATCGTGTTACCCTCTGTTGTGCTTATGATAATGTGCACTGAATATGAATGACAACCTTTTTGCAGGCTCAAGATTTCAGGACACAAGGAACCAAGATGAGGAGGAAGATGTGGTTGCAGAATATGAAGATAAAGCTGATAGTTCTTGGGATTATTATTGCTCTAATTCTGATCATAGTCCTCTCAGTTTGTGGTGGCTTCAACTGTTCGAAGTGAATGTGTTCTTTATGCGCTTGATTAGTGGTCATACTCGTTTAGTTAAAAACTCGTGCTACTTTATTGTTCCAGATATCTCTTTGGTGTTTGTTTACCATGATCTTTTGGTGGCACGTTTTCTCCTTATGCTATAGTTTATATTGTGAGACGATGTGTAATTTGAATTCTGATTTATTTTTTCTTTCATTTTTTTTCTATATACTAGGAAACAAATTTAGCTTCCTTGATGTGGTACTCCCATCTTCCTTTTTGTGTCCTTTCCTTTTTCCCTTTTTATGTCCTTTTCTTTAATACTTCATTTGCAGAATCTTTGCCCTTTCATGTTATATTTTAAACCTTTTTTTCTTTCTTGTAATGCTAAGAGCTATTGTTTATTAAGTAATACTCTCTCTCTGTTCTTAGGTTTGATTTTAGTTAATTTATGAAATCTTAAAATTTTATTTGTGATGTAATTTGATAAATTGTATGGATAAGATCCTCGTGTATCGTGATGAATTGATTTTTTTTAAAATAACAATTTTGTAGTTGGTAACATTTCTTTTATCAGAATAAAAAAAATTCGGCTTTCACAAATTGACTAATAAAAAAGGTCAGATGTATCTTGGAAACAATGTTTCTCAGTAGCACCCTTTATAAAAAGTAGCTTGATAAACATGTATAATGTGTGCTTCCTAATAATCTTATATTTGTGATACATTGAACTAAAATTCGTTGAACGCTTTGGCCTTGAAAGACTTGCGTATGAAACTTTGAAACACTACCTTTGGTCAAAAACTCAAATCAATATTTCGTCCTGTTGAAGTACCCAAAAAATGATTGTTACCCGTGACAAACTCTCAAAAAGATTTTTAAAAATGTAATGCTACGATGATAAAAGATGATTATAAAAAAGTGGATATAAAATAATATGTCAGATTATAATTAATTAATGTAAAATAATACATGGGTAGATCTAATATTTATACCCAATTATAACTATAGACATCATTTGTATCCTCTTTGCATACCCAATTTTCTTTCCATAGTTGTTAAAATCTCGATCCCGATCGTAGGATCGCAATCCATGGAAGAAAAACGATTCAGATCAGAGTAAGATCGCACATATGCATAGGATCGCATACAATTATAGGATCGTAGGATTAGTGTGGGATCGTACGATCCTATCAAAGTGAACTAAAAATAAGTATTTTTTTTTTTTAAACTTATACAAGTAACTCAACTAAATTAAAAACTTTTAAACTTCTAATTTCTAAAACTTTAAAGCCCAAATACAACTCTAAACTTTTAATCAATATGTATAAACTATGGATGAAATGCATTTGATCTTTGAATATTGCTACTACTAGGTACTTCTTTCAATAGTTCAATAAGTTTATAGTACATAATTGGTGTTCAAGTTGATTGATTGATACTTATCACTTAGTATATGTGAAATAAGTAATTAATTTTTACAAAGTATTGAGTTAATTAATGATATATTTGTAAATGTAATAAAAACTCTATTTTATGTAAAAGTTATCATTGAATTCTACTAAGAGAATTTATATTTTAATCTTCTCTAACAATTTAAAAATAAAATGATACAAATATA
This sequence comes from Aralia elata, assembly GCA_034770075.1. Taxonomy (NCBI): domain Eukaryota; kingdom Viridiplantae; phylum Streptophyta; class Magnoliopsida; order Apiales; family Araliaceae; genus Aralia; species Aralia elata. Next base: position 1,392,354 of record CM068382.1, read on the forward strand.
AAATATCATTATAGTAAGTGTTACGTATTGAAACTATATTTTCATATTAAAATAATTTATATTTATTTTTTTTATAGAATCTTATGATTTTACTATCTGATTTTACGATTTGATCCTGCACATCCCAAACAATCCTGTATGGGATCTCAATTTTAACAACCTTGCTTCTTTCACCAAAACATTATTCAGATCCTGTACATCCCAAACAAATCCCAATTTTAACAACCTTGCTTCTTTCACCAAAACATTATTGTTTTTAAAAGTAAAATCGTCTGGATTTGTATAAAGAGAGGTCTACAACACCTATTTCTTCATATAACTAGTAAAAATTCACGTCAGTTGCACATACAAAGTGCAGGTGGGACAAGCATGTAAACGATAAGGTAAGACATTATGATAATAAAAAATTTGAGATTTTAAAAATTAATATTAAAAAAACATTGATAAGTTTAGGTGTGACCTAGGGGATGTTTTATAAAACTGAGTGTAATAATTCTGAATGTTTAAATAATCTGAATGAAACAAAATTCTAGATACTAAATGAAAAAAATTATTTGATAATTGACTGAAACATCTAAATAACAAATTTTTATTATTTTATCCCTCTGAAAAAATTCAAAATTATTGTAAATTTATTTAAAATTACTTAATATAATAGTTAATATTATATAAAAAAAATTAAATATAAAATACTTCATTCAGCAGTCATTCAGCCCATTCAACAAAAAAAAAAAATTACATTTTGCCATTTAGCCCAAAAATCTGACCGATTCAGCCATTCAGACAATTTTTATTCAAAACAAACGCACTGAATGGCTGACCAATTCAGCCATTCAGCTTCATTAAGCTCTAAACAAACATCCCCTAGTCAAGCTCTAATATGTGTTTAATAAAATTAGAGAATGTAATTAGGATTTCCTTTGAAATTGCAATATCCTCAGCGGTTTTACTTTCTATAAACAAGAAGTCTAATATTTTTGACAGTCCACCACAAATCAACAAACAAACAAACAAAAGAAGGTTTAACAACCATTGAAGAATTTCACAAAACCACTCTTTTTTTTCTTCACATGGAACTTTGTCCATCTGACAAGAAAGAACCTACATAGATGATTAAAAACACTCACAAGTTATAGCAAAGAAATGTGGGGCAATTGAAATAATTTATTCAGCTCTTGCACTAACCATGTGGTGGTGCAATCAAGGAAATTGAAGAGTGTGTATTGTAGTTCTCAGAATGTAAAAACTGAACTCGGCAATTTAGCCATTGATTTCCATGTTGTCAATCAGCCTGACCTTTCCAAACCACGCAGCAATGCAGAACACAACTGGACTCTTTATTTCTTCCACTGGTTCTAAACTTTCTTGGTCTACAATCTGCTAGCAAAAATGATGAAAGACGAGTCGAGTACATTAAAATCTTTTATTCTTTGAAGTGTTGTACTATTTTTCCTGAATAAAATCAGAAGAAATGCCATGGAAGAAAACGATTCACACCAGGTATTTTTGTTAATGCACTAACATTGCTAGCATGAGATGAAGCTACAGTCCTTGCCTACTTAATAAAAACACAATTACTGTAAGCCTGTAACCATGGGAAACCCTCATCAATTGAAAATGACTTTCAGTATCTGGATTCAAGTGAGTGTTTCTTCCTTTCAAAAGTTCTAGCTTTGGATATTAAAAGCCCTTTATAACTTCCCATATTGGAAAAGTGCAACAGTAAGTCAAATTTGATGAATATGGTAAATAATGCGATGCTTTGGTAATCTCAATGAAATTTACAGGAGTCTACTGCAGAGCAAGAATGTTAGCGAGAAGACGCAACATCTGTAATGCTAAAAGTTCATGGAGGAAAATCACAATGCCATGTTCCCACAGGGGTTTAGGCTGAGGAAGCAACACTCCCTGCTTGCTCGATGAAACCAGCATTCGAAATTTTATATTCTTCAAAGGATATTGCATCAAAACATTATATCATTAAGTTTAGGAGTTATTCCAATAATAAATTCAGACATGATTTTTTAGTCAAATACCAATCAGTTCAAAACAAATACAAAAAGCTGAACAATGTTCCATGTCTCACCTCAGCATAATCAATTCTTCCACCAGCTCCTTGTACAGATTCAATGACTGAATTTATCAACTCTCGGCTCTTAATATCACCCTTCTCTGCAGCAGATTTAGCTTTTGACAGTGACTGATTAATTGATAAGGCCTGCAAGACGTATGAAGAAGACATTCGAATTGTTGTAGAAGGAAATACGAAGGTAATAAGTAAAAGGAGATTTTCTGGGAGCACAAATAAGCTATCACAGTGTATAAATGACCAAGTGTAGAGAACGTATCCACAGTAGATGGTAGGAATTATATTAAAACAATAAGGTTTGAGGATGCCAATGCAAACAAAGAGAAAACTGAAAATTCAAAATTTGATCATATATAAGGCAAAGTTTTTGCAGCACAATGGTAATAGACATTCCGGGATGACATTTGTTAGGGAGATACGAATTTTAGATTTGATTATCATTTCTATCCTTCAAAATAGTTCCAATTAAATGCCTCTACTAGTTTCATGTGCCTCAAGTCATAAGTAAAGGAATAATGAGTAAAATTCACAATGACAATGACAATGACAATGACAATAAATTAATTAGTAGGAAGGAACCTTATCCCTCTCTGCAGGTGAGAGGTGTACATTGCGGGAGCTCATTGCAAGCCCATCATCTTCTCGCATTATGTCAGAACCAATTACTCTTATGGAAAAATCAAGATCTCGGACCTAAAAGAGGATCAATTGGATAAATAATTAACAATGTATTGCACTGAAAACAAACGAGAATAAAAGTAACAGAGATTTTCATACTTTAGCTCTTACCCAATGCTGAAGAACAATCTCAGTTTCAAATACATATAAAAATTGACTTGACATCCAATTTTGATTAAGCTCTTGTGGAAACCAAACCAACTCATTGATTAAAATTGCAGAAACCAACTAATCCAAGTCCAGTTTCAGCTTTGCTTTATTGAATTGTTTTAGGTTATGCGGATGATACTAAAGAGGTGTAATATAATTTGTGCATAAAATATATATGGACACAACTTCAACAAAAAAAGAGAAACTGATTGAATTACATTCTGCACCCTGCTCTGGTTCATTTGCATCAAAATCACAATCCAATTGGAAAGTCAAAATTTACAATTCAAAAAAAAAAAACATAAAAGGAACATACTTTATCACCAATTACTATTATCTATATAGCCTTTGATTGATATTTGTACACTGTCTACACAATTCACATTTAAATTCAGATGCACCTACCCAACCACATTATAAAAACACATAAATCAACTGAACATCTAATAATCTGATTCTTATAAGAACTCACCATTCGCCTAATAATTCGCCACTGCTGATAATCCTTCTTGCCAAAAACTGCAACATCTGGTTCGACTATGTTAAACAACTTGGTGACAATAGTGGCAACCCCTCTAAAGAAAACAGGCCTACTCTTCCCACACAAACCCTTTTCCAAACTTTCAACTCTAACCCAAGTTTCATGCCCCAATCCTCTCTCTTCCAGACAAGACACAACTTTTCCCTCTTTCTCTCTCCTAATTTCTCTCTTTACCCCATCCCCAATACTAGTAGTCCCATAGTCATACAAGTTGTGGGGGTGAAAAACAACATCAACGCCACCAGGAACGGACATGAGCTTCTTGATATCACCATGGAAATCAGATGGGTATGTGGAAAGATCCTCACTTGGAGAGAACTGACCTGGGTTTACATAGATTGAGACCACCGTGACTTGGGTGTGCTTATGGGCTTCTCTGAGAAGAGAGAGATGCCCTTCATGGAGGTAACCCATGGTGGGGACTAACCCAATAGTCTTGCCTTGGGCCCTCATGGACCTTGACCATTGCCTCATCTGGTTCTTATCTGTGATGATCTCTGGTTCTTTAACTGCCATTTCAAAATCGAAGTGTTAGGGTTGGGGCTTTTGTGCTTTGATGTTAGTAGCCAAATTTAACAAAAATGGTATCTTGGTATCCTCAGAATGATCTTAATTGGCAATTGTCCCAAAATGGAAGGTGTGTACTTCGAATGGGTAAAGAATTGACAATTTTTTAGGAATCGTGAGTAAAACAAAATAACCACCCCTCACCCACTCAGCACAAACCTAACAACCCCTCACCCACTCAGCTTCCCAATCCGGTCGTTGTACCTGGCACACACATTTGTATGCTCACATTTTTTTAAATTTTTTTTAAAGTAATTGAAATAATTTGAAAATTGTTAGATAATTAAAAGAAATTTAGAGTGGTCTAATAAATAATTAGCATGTTTTGTTAAAATCAATTAATGAGATTGAGAATGAAGTGGACACTAATTTGAGTCAATCTTTAGCACATTCTTATTTGCACTACAATTAGTATTTATATAGAAGATAAAATTATTTTTTATAGATGTAATTGTTTGTTTGGGTGTAGTTATTTGCACTGCAATGAGTATTTTCAAAGGGGGGAAGTTTCATTTATTTTCATAGATGTGATTGTATAATTAGGTGAAGTTTACTTTTTTTAAGAGTTTGTTTTAGATTATACATAAATAAATATATCCATGTTGTAAAAAATGACGAACAATAACAATGTAACAATGTAGATATCATTTAAACTTAGTATCAATGAAGTCTTAGTTAAGATTAAGATGTACTGATCTTTAGATATCATATTTGATTCTTAACCTTATGCGAGCGTATTTTTCTCGCTATGTAAAATTTGTTTCAACATACAAATTTCCACCCAAAAAGATCAATAAAAAAAATGGAAATTTGTGCTATGTAAATTAAGAGCATCTCCATCAGCACAATTCTAGACTATATTTTATCTTCCCTCTCTAACAGTTGGACTAAATATAGTGTAACACCCCATTCCGAAAAATAGGAATGGAGGTCACGTGCAAAGCACAACAGAAATATAAATTAATACCAAAGTTATAAACCGCAAAAGATTAGTCTAACGAGATAATAATAACTGCTCAACCGGCTCAAAATACATACTGTTTAATACAACCTAATTCTTAATAAAGGTTCAATACATCTCTAAACAAAGATCCAAACATCAAAACATAACCATCTAGGTGAGAAGCTCTCATCACACTTGCCCATGATCCCCTTGAGTACCTGCCGGAAGAAAAACACAGCATGAGCCAAATGCCCAGTACGGATATAGAGAACAGAATTATGAACTGAACTGAATAACAAAAATCAAAACTAAACTGAACTACGTTGTATCACAATAACTTAATAGTCTGAAAAAAGAATGACAAGGTGTTATTTCATACTGAGCTCAAAAGTATAGCTTGCCACACAGACAAGTCAAATAATGTCATCATAGACAAATCACACATTGGACTGCAGATCCAAATGCATGCAAAATCGGAAAGGGTGTTTGACACAACATCACCAATCCGCAGAACAGAACAGAAAACTAGGGCCGACCCATACGCCTCTTACAACAAATCACCAAATAGCCAACTCCTATCAGAGCACAAATCAGAGACGCCGTGGACTAATCACACTGCCACGGAAAGTGTCATGTCTCTCGTGCCAAGACGACATGCCTGTGGTACCCCCACAGGTGGTTATAGCTCAAGTATACCCTACAGTATATTCTAACAGAAATATGATGTCACAACACATGTGACATAATACCAACAAAAGGATTCTATATGTACATGTTGAACCAGATCAAATCATAATCATAATGTCTCAAAAAGAAGGTAACATGTACCGCTCTACAAATATCAAAATAAACATTAGACATGATAATCCAACTCAAAGAGTACAAATACGAGTTATGGGTATCAATTCCAAAATGAAACTATTAAATGAATTTCACAAGAAACAATTATGTGAAATAATAACGGAATTCGAAACGCAGAACAAAACGAATTAATTAAATTTCACAAGAGTATTGCTGAAGGAGTACGGAATCCGTACCTGGAGTACGTAATGCAATACCCACAATTACAGATGCAATTGGGTTAAACTCGCTCAATATAATCTATTCACAAAAATAATACATTTTATTAAATACTATAATATTAGTATTAATAGTTTTTTATGCATATATTGAACCCTCCATATTATTAATTAAATTAATAAATTAAAGAGAACATTTTCTTATAATTGAGAATACCTAATATTTATCCAAAATAATACCAAAATATTAACTAACAAACTAACTAAAATATACTAAATTAAAATTATAAAATAATAATACAGAAAATTAAATAAAATTAATACACAAGAAAGAAAGAAAAAGAACATACCCGAAATTATGAAGTTCGCAGTTTGCCTACGCCCCCAATACTGAAAAATTTTTTTACTAAGGAGGTCCTTACCAAAAAGGACTTCACACAAAAAGGTTTTCTCAAAATAAGAAAAATCCTTATTGTTCATAGTTTAAAACAAAGGTTAATCATATATTTATAGGTAAAAGAAAGGGGAGGGGCTTTAGTAGTTGGGCAATGTGGGACTTAAACAAGGCATGAGTATTACATTACTTCCCCCTTAAAAAGATTCCGTCCCCGGAATCAAAAGAAAAAGAACATGGCCTAACTATCAAAAAGATGCGGATACTCCGCCCGGATAGACTCCTCCATTTCCCAAGTTTGCCTCTCGTTCCGAATGATTTTTCCACAAAACTTTAACAAACGAAATTGTTTTCCTCCTCATAATCCGCTCTTGACGATCTAAAATTTTCTCGGCTTGTTCCTCACAAGTAAGATCCTTCCGAATCTTATCGAACGGATATTGTACCACATGCAACGGATTGATAATGATAGCTTCTCAGCACCGACACATGGAAACACATTATGCACATGAGCTAATTGTGGAGGCAGAGCTAACCGATATGCAACTTCGCCGACCCTTTCTAGAATCTCCAATGGCCCAATATAACGCGGACTGAGTTTACCTTTCAAACCAAATCGTCGAATACCCTTCCAAGGAGAAACCGTCAAAAATACATGTTCACCAAGTTTGAACTCTAAAGTCCTTCTGTGCTTATCAGCATAACTCTTTTGTCGAGATCGAGCAAGCCTCAATTTCTCCTTAGCCACAGCTACTTTCTTCGTAGTGATTTGAACTAACTCAGGCCCTTCTATAGCTTTCTCGCCCAACTTCATCCCAACAAGTTGGTGTTCGAACACTTCCTACCATACAATGCCTCAAACGGAGCCATATCAATACTTGCATGCCAACTATTGTTATAAGCAAACTCAACAAGGCTCAAGTAATCATCCCAATTACCCGACCATTCTAATGCGCAAGACCTTAACATATCCTCTAAAGTCTGGATAGTCCTCTCAGATTGCCCATCAGTTTGTGGATGGAAAGAAGTACTGTATTTTAGTCGAGTGCCCCAAGCTCGTTGAAACCCTTTCCAGAATCGTGAAGTGAACCGTGGGTCTCGATCTGAAACAATTGACACTGGAGTTCGTGAAGTCTAAACAACCTCCTGTTGAAAGATTTGTGCTAACTTATCTACAGAATAACCCTCCTGGATAGCTAAGAAGTGAGCTGATTTGGTCAATCGATCTACTACAACCCAAATAGCATCATTCTTCTTGAAAGTTTTTGTAACCCAGTCACAAAATTCCATTGTAATATCCTCCCACTTCCAAACAGGAATATCTAATTGTTGCAGTAATCCACTAGCACGTTGATGCTCAATTTTCACTTGCTGACAAGTAAGACACCTTCCCACATATTCAGCCACATCTCGCTTCATCCCATTCCACCAAAAATTCTTCTTTAAATCCCTATACATCTTCGTAGAACCCGGATGAATAGAAAATGGTGAACTATGAGCCTCAGCCAATACTGCCTCCCGAATAGTTGGATCCGACGGCACACATAACCGCTTACCCAACCAAATCACGTAATGGTCATCAATACGAAACTCATGCTGCTTTCCCCCCTCCAAATTTTGCGCTATAGCCCATAACTCGCCATCTTTTTTCTGAGCTTCCTTAACCTTCGAGATAAGAGAGGGCTCCACTCTCATACCTGCTAAAAGTCCATCTGCACCTTGTACATACAACTCCAACTCCAACCGTTCCATATCTGAAATAAGTTGTGGTTGTGTAATAAGGGCTGCTACACTCCCTGAACTCTTTCGGCTAAGTGCATCTGCAACTACATTCGCCTTCCCGGGGTGATATTGAATTCTAGCATCATAATCTTTGAGAAGCTCCAACCAACGCCTTTGCCTCATATTGAGCTCCTTCTGAGTGAAGATGTACTTAAGACTTTTGTGATCGGTGAAGATATCACAAGTCTCGCCATACAAATAGTGCCTCCAAATTTTCAAAGCAAAGATTACTGCTGCCAACTCCAAATCATGAGTGGGGTAGTTCACCTCATAAGGTTTAAGTTGTCTAGAAGCATAAGCAATCACCTTACCGTGTTGCATCAAAACACATCCCAAACCTTCTTAGAAGCATCACTATAAATTTGGTAACCTCCTATCCCTGATGGCAATGTAAGTATTGGAGCTGTCACAAGCCGTTTCTTCAACTCCTCAAAGCTCTTCTCGCGCTCCTCGTTCCACACAAAACTTCGTGCCCTTTTTCATCAATTGAGTCAATGGCAAAGCAAGTAAAGAGAACCCTTCTACAAAATCGCCTAATAATACCCTGCCCAAACCCAAACAGCTCCTAACCTCCGTCACCTGAGTATGTCTTGGCCATTTAGTGATAGCTTCAACCTTCGCAGGATCCACTTTAATGCCTTCAATAGACACAATGTGACCCAAAAATATAACCTGCTCCAACCAAAACTCGCATTTGGAGAATTTAGCATATAATTTCTCTTTTCGTAAAATTCCCAAAACTATGCGAAGATGTTCCTCATGCTCCTCCTTAGACTTAGAGTAAATCAAAATATCATCAATAAAGACAATGACAAATTTGTCTAAATACTCCTTAAACACCCGATTCATCAAATCCATAAACACCGCTGGAGCATTAGTCAACCCAAATGGCATTACCAGAAACTCGTAATGTCCATAGCGAGTACGAAAAGCTGTCTTAGAGACATCCTCATCTCTCACTCTTAACTGATGATAACCCGATCTCAAGTCTATCTTTGAAAAATATTTCGCACCTTGAAGTTGGTCAAATAAATCATCAATCCTCGGTAAAGGGTACCGAATCCTGATGGTAATCTTGTTTAACTCTCTATAGTCTATACACAACCTCATAGACCCATCCTTCTTCTTTACAAATAAAACCGGAGCTCCCCACGGTGACACACTTGGTCGAATTACACCACGATCTAATAATTCTTGCAATTGCTCCTTCAACTCTTGCAATTCCAATGGTGCCATCCTATACGGTGCCTTAGAGATAGGTTGTGCACCAGGAACAATCTCAATGGTAAACTCAACTTCCCGTTGCGGTGGTAACCCTGACAATTCCTCAGGAAACACATCGAAAAATTCACGAACAATTGGAACATCCTCAATACGAGACTCTCCCATAGAGGTGTCATTCACAAATGCTAAATATCCCTCACAACCCCTAGCCACCAATTTTCCAGCTTTTAGAGCTGAAATTAATTTCACCACCTTACCCGATCGTGAACCTTGATACACAAAATCTGGGGACATCAAATCCCCAAAGATAATTCTCTTCGATTGACAATCGATAGTGGCCTGATGTTTATCTAACCAGTCCATTCCAAGAATCACATCAAAATCATGCATACCCATCGGTAAAAGATTTACCCTACGAATCTTGTCTCCAAAACTAATAGGACAATCTCGATACAAATCAGAGATAGCAATAGAATTTCCCATCGGGGTTAGTAAATAGACATAGCAGAATTTAAACACTGAGACGACACACCAAGGTGTCGAACAAAAGAATTTGCAACAATCGAATGGGTAGAGCCAGTATCAAATAAAATGGAAGCTTCACGATTGCCAACTATAAGAGTGCCAGAAACAGTACCTGGCGCACCTGCTGCCTGGTTGTGTGTCAAGGCAAAGACCCGTCCACCACGGCGCTGACCAACATTGCCACCATTATCACCAATTCCATCATTACCACGTGGTCGAGTACAATCTTTAGCAAGATGACCTAACTGACCGCACAAAAAGCATGCACCAGTAACTCTATGACAAGGTCTCCCTGGATGATTAGCCCCACAAGTAGCACAAGGAGTTATTGGAATAGATTAGGGTTACCCCCGCCTGTTGGTCCTGGGTAACGACCTTGATTTTGCCCTTGTTGACGATTCTGCCATTGCTGAACGATTATGACCTTGCTGAGGCAATTGTTGATAACTTGTGTTCTGATTCTGGCCACGCCACTGTCCCTGTTGACCACCTCGGTTCTTGTTCCACTGACCATTCTGATTTTTCCCCTGCTGACCCGAAACTTGACTCTGCTGGTCATCTCTATCCCTCTTCCGACTTCCCTCCGGTTTAGAAGCTCGAAAGTCTTGTCGCTCCATCTCAATATTCTTGGCTGCATTAGCCACTGCTGACACGTCTTCGAATTTAATGTTAATGAGATGTTGGCGATACTTATAATGAATTCTCCACTTAAATTTCTCAACTTGTTCTGCTGCAGTCCCTGCTGAGGTTCCTGCAAAACTTGCCAACCTAGTGAACCTTGTCATAAAATCCGTAACAGACTCATCCTCCTTTTGTCGAATAGACAGATACTCTCTACCATAAGCCTCTTTATCAGCAGCTGAGAAATATTGTTGATAAAAGATATCACAAAACTCTGCCCATGTAAGTGCCTCCACAAACCCATCACCCTTTGTTACTTTCATTGTTTTCCACCACCTTTGCGCATCCCCCTCTAATTTATAAGTAGCTAGCACCACTTTTTGGTTATCCGAAACATCCTAGCACATCAAATATCTTTTCTAAATGGGCAACCCAATTCTCTGCATCAATTGGAGTGGAGCTGAAGTGAATGAATGTGGTTTTTTGTTTTTGAAATCTCTCTAACCACAAATACATCGGAACAACAGATGGATTAATCCCAACAGTATTCACTCCTTCTTCATTTGTCTGCGAACCACCATTCCCGAGGTTCCCTTGATTAGGAATTTCTGGCGTCGGTTGTTGCATTGCCTGAACGACTTGTGCCACCAATTGCGGCAAAGCCTGATTAATCGCCTGATTTACCAAAGTTGCCATTTGAGCATTATCTTGATTATTCGATTGTACATCATGCTGCATATCAGAATGTATCTCGGGTTGGCGCACACCTCTTCCCCTACTATTTCCTCGTCTACCGGCAACTCTAGCGGATCTACGAGCCATCTAATAAAGAAAAACAACGGACTGAAGCAAAATAATTTGAATATGATTAACATAATAGCTGAACGAAATATCAAATGGAACAAAAACCTAGCCCAAAGTCTACCCATAACTCACAGGTCGAACCTAAATAGGTTTTCTACAAGAAAGAACCTATGCTCTGATACCAACTCTGTAACACCCCATTCCGAAAAATAGGAATGGAGGTCACGTGCAAAGCACAACAGAAATATAAATTAATACCAAAGTTATAAACCGCAAAAGATTAGTCTAACGAGATAATAATAACTGCTCAACCGGCTCAAAATACATACTGTTTAATACAACCTAATTCTTAATAAAGGTTCAATACATCTCTAAACAAAGATCCAAACATCAAAACATAACCATCTAGGTGAGAAGCTCTCATCACACTTGCCCATGATCCCCTTGAGTACCTGCCGGAAGAAAAAACACAGCATGAAGCCAAATGCCAGTACGGATATAGAGAACAGAATTATGAACTGAACTGAATAACAAAATCAACTAAACTGAACTACGTTGTATCACAATAACTTAATAGTCTGAAAAAGAATGACAAGGTGTTATTTCATACTGAGCTCAAAAGTATAGCTTGCCACACAGACAAGTCAAATAATGTCACATAGACAAATCACACATTGGACTGCAGATCCAAATGCATGCAAAATCGGAAAGGGTGTTTGACACAACATCACCAATCCGCAGAACAGAACAGAAAACTAGGGCCGACCCATACGCCTCTTACAACAAATCACCAAATAGCCAACTCCTATCAGAGCACAAATCAGAGACGCCGTGGACTAATCACACTGCCACGGAAAGTGTCATGTCTCTCGTGCCAAGACGACATGCCTGTGGTACCCCCACAGGTGGTTATAGCTCAAGTATACCCTACAGTATATTCTAACAGAAATATGATGTCACAACACATGTGACATAATACCAACAAAAGGATTCTATATGTACATGTTGAACCAGATCAAATCATAATCATAATGTCTCAAAAAGAAGGTAACATGTACCGCTCTACAAATATCAAAATAAACATTTAGACATTGATAATCCAACTCAAAGAGTACAAATACGAGTTATGGGTATCAATTCCAAAATGAAACTATTAAATGAATTTCACAAGAAAACAATTATGTGAAATAATAACGGAATTCGAAACGCAGAACAAAACGAATTAATTAAATTTCACAAGAGTATTGCTGAAGGAGTACGGAATCCGTACCTGGAGTACGTAATGCAATACCCACAATTACAGATGCAATTGGTTAAACTCGCTCAATATAATCTATTCACAAAAATAATACATTTTATTAAATACTATAATATTAGTATTAATAGTTTTTATGCATATATTGAACCCTCCATATTATTAATTAAATTAATAAATTAAAGAGAACATTTTCTTATAATTGAGATACCTAATATTTATCCAAAATAATACCAAAATATTAACTAACAAACTAACTAAAATATACTAATTAAAATTATAAAATAATAATACAGAAAATTAAATAAAATTAATACACAAGAAAGAAAGAAAAAGAACATACCCGAAATTATGAAGTTCGCAGTTTGCCTACGCCCCCAATACTGAAAATTTTTACTAAGGAGGTCCTTACCAAAAAGGACTTCACACAAAAAGGTTTTCTCAAAATAAGAAAAATCCTTATTGTTCATAGTTTAAAACAAAGGTTAATCATATATTTATAGGTAAAAGAAGGGGAGGGGCTTTAGTAGTTGGGCAATGTGGGACTTAAACAAGGCATGAGTATTACATATAGTCTGTGACTATATTTGAAGCACCAAAAGGACTAAATCAAGGAACTTGATAGTCCATGAACTATAATTTTAATTATATTTAAACGGGAGAGTGGAATAATTATTGGAGTTTTTTTGAATTCATTGATTATTTTAATCTTTTTATATTATAGTCCACGGGATAGTCCATCTGCTGGAAAGATCGAAGACTAAAGGACATTTGCTGATGTCATATGGACTAAATATAGGCCATGTGATAGTCTTGCTGCTGGAGTTGCTCTAAGATATTAGAATAGATACAATGGTAAAACGGAAAATTAAAACTGGCTACATACTCTTGGCTATATAAAAGCATAGGGGTAAACAAAGCTCATGGACATGTGCATAACAACCATCAAAAAAGCAAAATATCACTGCTTACTACTGCTAAAGAACCTTGGGTAAAAGTAAAATCCCACAAGTTCAAACTCTCAAAACAGATTCCAATATAGAACTGCTAGGCAAAGGCAAGCATTTAGCTATAGAGCGTACAAAAGCACACTTATAATCCTCGCTGCGCCTGGTTACCACCATCGCTAGTGTAGTCAACCATCCTTCCACGATTGCGACCATAACCTCTGCCCCCTCTAGCTTAGGACTGGAGGGGGCCACGGCCCCCCCAAGGTTTGAAAATTTTGTAAGTCCTACCCCAAAGTTTCAAAAAAATTATTTTTGACCCCCCTCAAGAAAAATGCAATGCTTTAGAGGAAAATGAATTTCTTTACTACCAAACTAACGACCACAACACATTCTTTGTAACAAGATATAAGTTTACACATCGGTCTCATTCTGATCTTAACTAGCCAAATTCATACACGTATAAATAGATTATAGACCTGCCCTTCTTGCTTATAACCTGCCCCATAAAATTCCCAAATAAAAAATGGCAACTCCTACCTCCATACTAAATGAAAAAGAAAATGGAAGCTCACTAGAAACACTTGGATAGTACTGCACTAAAAAAAAATAATTACTTTATAATGTAAGGTAAATTTTTAAAAAATTAAGTATCATATATAAATTGACTCCACTAAAATTTTATAAATTTTCTATTATATGGGGTCAAATTAAAAATTTATAATTTTGTCAGTCAAATTTTAACCACATATGATTCATATTATCTCAATATATGTATATCTCCCTATAATATTATATATATATATATATATATATATATATATATATGTGTGTGTGTGTGTGTGTGACCTGAAAGTACAAAAGTATTAAAAAAAATTGGCTCCGGGGCGCTGCCCCCGAACCCCCGTCAAATTATTTATGACTTGGTAAAAATTTTAGCCCCCCAAGATTAAATCCTGGTTTCGTCCCTGCCCTCCTCCACCCCTGCCTCGCCCATATTCAAACATTGTAGATTATGCACAGCACATAACTGCATACAAACATTGTAGATTATGCACATAAACTTTAAAATATGTCAACTTACCACGATAGCCATAACCTCAGCAAATATGTGAACCAAAATTGCCAAGTTACCCTAACCGAAAACCTGCTCACGACTACTCTCACTGTCTAACCATTTGAAGACATGCCAGTTATCGTTATTTACCATAGGCTGCATGCAGTTAATGACTATCATATTTACACAGTTCTAAGTCAAAATCACCGAGTGTTTTTAAATATGCAAATATATCTCAATTCTACTTGTCAGGCATTTAATGAATAGTTTTCACATAGTTCTAAGTTACTAAAGATACTAAATATTCCCGAATGAAGCACCTAATGTTTTATCACATGCTAACGACTCTACACTAGGCACCTCCAAGCATGAGTCTGCAAAGAGTTCAAATGCTGGTCCTTAACCACTTTGAAACTCAACAGCTAGGTTAAAACATATCAAATTAAACCCAACTTCAAGCAACCAGTTAAAACTAAATACCATCCAATGGAAGGTGTGAATCTGTCTACCTCAATGAGGTTAGGCAGGATATGAATAAACATGACATGCTAAGGTAGCCATTGCTCTGATGCTGGAGCTACACAAACACATTGAGGCAATTACAAAGCACTACAAATCAACCAAGCAGTGGCATAAGGAATCACCTTTTTTAGTGCACTCCCATACGAATTTCTCATAATAGCTTCTAATGCTTGCCTTGTGATGCCCAAAACTTAAACTGGAACCCTATTTTCTAATATTTAAAGTTACAATATCAACAAAACAAGAGTATCTTTCAGAACCGCGATACATAAAAATTTTGAGAGAGAATTTTCCCTTGCTCAAGCAAAACCCCTGCAATCAACCCCTAATGCTGCTTAGGAGAATTGCTTTGTTCCCTTCCCTTCAACACGGATTCACTATCCTTAGCCTTGTAAAAGGTTTGAGCTTGAAAAAACTGCACTAATTCATCCACATTTTGACCCATTAACACAAAACTTTGGTGGCACCTCTTGATATAATGAACCACAAAACTCCCCTTCACAAACCAATCAAACCCCTACCAGAGAAACCAGCCCATTAACCAACGAAATCTATCAATCGCACAACAATCATCAGAAACACAAAAGAAAAAACCCAGAAGAGAAAACCACAGAAACTGAGTATACCAGTGAATACTAGATTCCATGAAATTGACACACCCTTGAGCCTTGACTATATATGTCTACATGTAAATTATAATTTTTTTTATTGTCTTTATTATAGCAAATATTAAATTCGTGTTTACCCACATAATGAACGTTGCATAAAAAAATTGCTATTTACGAACTTACATATGATAAAAAGTGTGATAATTCATAAAATACGTATACATGTATACATGTTTTGCGTACCTAAAATAAAAATGATTGAACTAGTGAGATTGTATTCTTTTCATAAAAATTATCACTTTTAGTTTTATTGTTTGTAATCTTCTTTGACTATATTATTTCTTCCCTCATGATCATTCGTGTAATAATGAGTTTGTTGAAAGGTGCATCTTGTATATTTTTGTATTTTAGTTCAAAACTTCACAAAAGTACTTATGGGTAAGACGGTAAAATCATCAAAACAGTTCGGACTCGATTCGTACTTGCTCGACTAAAAGTTCGATTCGAGCTCAACCTGAAATATAAATGATTCAAATATGAGCAAATTTTAAAGTTTGATAAATTACTCGAACCTCTTTAAATTTTAATTTTCTATTGATACTCGGATCATATTCGCTCGAAAAGTTCAAACTGCTCGATTCGAGATTGTGCTCGACTCGGTAGCTAAACGAACCTCAATCAAATCTTATTTCATACTCAATAAATTTTGTGAACCAATCTGAATAATTCAATATTCAGTTTGACCTGGTTCATTTACACCCCTACTTATAGTTACTACGTACACATGAAAATTATGGGTATATATGGTGGATATGTATGCCTCCAAAAAAACAAATAATTATAATATGATTTGTGCAAGTTGAAAGATAGAATTAAATTCATTTAGTCATGCATGTTCGTTATTATGGAGATGATTTGATCATATATATATATATACAAACATCCTTAAATTGATGCAACCGAAATTTATAGTAATCTTAATTTATGAAAGTGGTTAAAATTTTCATTGATAATTATTGGGTAGGTCATGCTAATTACATAGAATATTTCATATCTTTGATTGATCTCACATTTAACTCCTTTCATCTGTTACAAAATTTTGAAATGAACCAAACTCATCTGCTAGTAGCTCTAATACAATGGCTAGTTAAGCAGTCGAATTCTACCAATACATACCACCTTTACATCTAATCTTCAAAGCTCTAGCACCACAACTGTCAAAAAACAGAAAATACACATTAGTAACATATTAACATATAATCCTAATACTATACACACAAAGTTAGCATATCGATTTACTTTCTTCCACAAAAGGAATCTATTTTTTAGTGATAATAGTATATATAACACAATATCATCAGGTTTATTATCATAATTTCAACGTAATACAACTTATTATTTTTAAAAGTACACATGGAACATAAATATATCTTTAATATTCGCAATTTTTTCTAATGAGACTGATCTTCTTTTGGAACGGATAGAGTATATACATATGAACACATACATATATTTAGAGAGAGAGAGAGAGGCCTTACATTCAGAGTCTGTGGTGATCCAATTTCCTGTTCTAGTTGTAGAGGTAGAGTTCACATAAGGATGCATGTTCATACTAGTCTGGTCAATATTCCTTGTGGAAGAAGACACTGAGAGTGTAGAGAAAACTGAGGAAGAGGTGGTGGAGCAACTCTCCATATCCCTTCTAAAACTCATCTTTGGAGATTCACTGCTTAATTTATCATCATCCGCTACTGCTTTTAAGGTCTCTTTGTTTCGATATTGGTAAACCTGAAAGATAAGAATTAGATGAACAAAGATTAACTTTCCTAGCTAATTTGCATGCAAATTTTTTTTTTTTGTTTTAAATGGCCAATGTCAAAAATTAAAAAAAATAAAATGAAATTTACCTTTCGACGGATAAACTTTCCTCCCTTCTCAGCTTTGGTGGTAGCAGCCCATCTTAAAAGCTCCTTCATTTTGGAAAAAGTTTTGGTTTTCTGATCAGTTTTAACCTTCTGATCTCTCTTTTCCCCATTAATCCCACATTTTTGGCTGGATGATAATGCAATTGAAGCATCATTAATAGGTAGAATCTTCCCTTTGTTGTTATTCATGCCTTCTTTCATCTTCATGGTATGGACCCTCTTAAGATTAAGAGTGTCAGAAAAGGTGAACAAATTAAAGTTATTGCAACCCAATCTGATTTTTTCTATTCTCTTCTGTCTTTGATTACCCTTATGATGATTCAATGAAACCACTTCTTTAGATTGAGCTGAAAAAAGAAAAAAAGAAACAGATTAACAAGTTTTGTTACTGATCAAACATCTATATATATAATTTGACATTAATTCTCATAAATAATGAAATGAAAAAGTTTTTGCTTACCACTACTACTTTCCTTCTTGGTGGTCGTTGGACTAGAAGCAATAGTACTAGTTTCTCTTGGTGGTTCCTTTGCTACCTTGCGGAGCCATTTAATGATCTGTTATATACATACAAGTATATATAATTTTAGGATCAAGAATTAATGATATATATATATACACACACACATCAACTTAATTTAATATGCATGCATTATAATGGATCATAATATATATATATATGTATATGTATATATATATTACTGCAAAAGCTAGGTCACCTTCATGTTATATATATATATGCTTGAAGCTTGAAGCTATGAAATATCTGTAACAGTATAGCTATATATATGTATATATATATTACTGCAAAAGCTAGGTCACCTTCATGTTATATATATATGCTTGAAGCTTGAAGCTATGAAATATCTGTAACAGTATAGCTATATATATGTGCTGTCTGTATGCCTGGATATGGATATTACACTATCAAGCCTTTTGGAAGAAGAAGACAATTAAAGAGGAGCAGAGAGACTTGGACTGAATTAATCTAGGAAGATTAATATGGGACAACTAGGCATGCAGTGAATGGGGCGGGGCTGGTTGGCTTTGTGATTCCAATTGCAATGAGGAACTAACTATATATATAGATAAGCTAATCATGGGATGGTTGGTATTAAGGAATAACTACTCAAATATCAAGGATTATGTATGAAATTTACTTTAACAGTTTAGCCTTGGTGGAACATCTATTAGCCATACACATGTAGAGGCTATCGATCTCCAGCGCCGTGGTCCCTAATTCATGGGGGCCAAAAACTAATTCATGGGGGCCATTTTTTTTTGGTGTGCTGTGCTGTTTATCCCAAGAGATATATTGAGAAGGTACAACATGATGTCAGGGCTGACACTTAGCTTGTACTAAAAAAAACCTGGTAATGAATCTCAAGCTGCTGCCCAAGGCAAGTATTATTATTGTATTGCAAGTATTGCATTCCGACTCTTTCTTTAGGATACTTTTTGACACTATTATTGTATTGCAAGTATTGCATTCGAACTCTTAGGAAGGAAACTCGTTGACTTGTTTCAATCGCGCATTGGAAGACTACAATATTACTCGAAGAATTTTTGACCGATAATGTTTTTTTTTTTTAAAAAAAATAGATCGATGATTTAAATGTTGTTAACAAAAATGTATCGAGTATATATTTTAAGTAATAATTTTCATTCAATTACGTACGTACGTACACATATTTCGATGTAAGACCGAAGAATTACAGATATGCTTTAGTTTCATTATTCCTTAAACAAGCATATATTGGTATGTAGGGCAGAGAAACGGATCGAAAGTGCAGGAAGCCTGTAGTTATATTATTGGGAATGTCATTTATTCATTCCCCAACCTTTCCTTCTCACACGTTTTCAATAGATTCAGGTGCATGTGGATGGCGTGTCACTCCACCATCCGTCTATAACTTTGAGGTTGACGTGGCCTCTTCGCCGCGGAAGGAGGTCAAACCAATCAGAAGAGAGAGCACCAACTACTGAAGCTGTCCCCATTTAAGGGTATATATGTGTCCTCGCTCCCAAACGCAGGAGTACATGTCAAATTATCAACCTCATTATCAGTTGCATTTGCAACATTATTACTATTATTATTACTCCCATGTCCCACCAAAAAAGAGTTACATTTTTATTAAATTATAAATTTTAAACATATATTTTTGTTTTATTTTTGTCACTATTTTGTTTTATAGTATTACGAGTTAATATTAAAATTAGGATGATAAACTTGATAACGGGATATTTTGTCATTTTAGTCTATTTTCAATACAAAGGAGACTTTTTTTTGAAACTCTAGTTATAAGAACTCCTGCTTGAGCATTATCTGTAATGCCCAAAAAGCGCTTCCTTGAGCTATTATACCAAATAGTGAAAGAAGTTGTAGCCGAAGGGTAAGGAGGGAAAGGAGTACAATTTTAGTAAAGATAATTTAGGTTCCAGGTGGAGTCTAATTAGGAATATTTTCCCAATTGGCATTTAAATAGAGTATCATGTTTTCGGAAAGTTTTATAATACATAGGGGATAGGTAAGAATCAAGAATAACTCTATCTTAATTTATTTTAACTTATTAAATAGATTTTTTTGTTAATCGCGATTTTACTTTATCACATATTATATATTGAATTAGAATCTTCTCCATTACACATATCCTTTAATTTCTCTCAATACACATTTACTAATATTATATTTAGCGACACTTTAGTGACATAATTATTTGCGACGAGTTTTATTGTTTCGCTAATTATTTGCAATAAATTTTATTTTGTCACTAAATATAATATTTGTATCGTTAATTATGTATCGAAAAAAATTAGAAAATAGAAGGGTCAAGTATATCATTTTTCTTTAGAATATAAGTTTCCAGATGGGATCTCGATGAACGTTCTCTCCGTGGGACAGTCAGACACATACAATCCCTAGGGAGGTTTGACTATTTGTAATTTGCCCAACCCAATTGGGGAAGCCTCTGGATATAGTAGTACTTGCCACTAAACATTTATCAGACAAGAAGTACCCTTAAGCAGCTCAACCTCCCAAGACCAATTAGCAGGGCTCAAACCCAACAAAATCCTTCTTTTGCATTTAGAAGTCCCATTACACATCTTTCTATTAACTGTAAAATGCATATGACCCACAAAGTGCAGCAATATATGGTAACTTCACAGCTACTTTTATGAAAATCCTCAATCCAACCAGAGCAGTTTCCCACTGAGATTCACAATTCCCTCATTGTTCCTCCAAGATAAGTGGAGTAACACCTCCAAGACAAGTGGAGTAACACCTTACTCTTTCATTTTTTTTAAAATTAGAGATTCATTTTGATTTTTAAGTCAATTTATAAAATTCAAAAATCGATATGAATTTATTTTTATTATTATTATTATTATTATTATTATTTTGACACAAACAAGTAAAATTATTGTTAACGGACAAGTACTACTAATTAGGTTTCAAAACTTAAATAAATTCATAGCAACTTTGAATTTTAGAATTCATAAATCACTTGAAAAGTCAAAATGTATTCCTACTTTTGGAAAGGAAGGAGTATTTTTTCATATAAGCAAACTAAGAGAGAAAAGCAGGACATAATGGAATATGAATACAAGCATGAAAACAGTTACTACATAAAGGATCATAAATCATCAAAAGAAAAGAGTGATAGTAATATTAATCCATCCTCCTACAATGTCGGTGTATTAAGTTATGTAAATTACACTCATTTAAAGTTGACACCCTGATTATACCCAACCCAGCCTCTGCTAGAAGACAAATGTGTACAAGTAACATGGCCACGATGCTCATTCTGGATCCGGAGAGCCACCAGGGACCAGCTGCATGAAAGACAAAAAGTTAGGAGTAGCCGAATGAACGGTCAAAATTACAACTAATTTGTCACAGTCTATCTTTATTGCGTCCAGATTAATAACAAAGCTGCTACGACTATCTATGAAGCTTCAAGCATATAGCTCAAAGTTAGGTAAAAACATTACTTTGTTACATAAAGGTGTTTATTAACTTTACATTCAAAGTCCAAACCCACAGGCATCATAGGTTGCTGATGACCAGATTAGTTTAGACTTTAGAGTTACTAAAAGTACACAAAGTTAACTCGAGTAATCCTATGTGCACTTGTGCACTAACTGCGCACAACAGAGAGAAAAGAGCATGTGGTCCTACTTTCTGAATTGGACTCGTGTATTGTTTTCTCTCCGTTAGTGCACATAGAATTACTCAATTGTCAATTGACTTATTCTACAACAAAAAGCCACTCATACTCATGACAACGAATAGATAAATTTCTATGTCAAGCACTTACAATTGCAATGTTGTTTCCATTTAGCAAAATCTGATCGAGTTTTGTTATTCTCCGCCCTTCAGCAGTGATTTCACTGTTTAACAGAATTAGTAGTAATAAGAAAACAGGATGGGCCAATGGGTATATAAGCGCAGCAAGTCATTCAGCATCAGCAGATTCACATGACAAAAAAGAAAAAAGGTAAATAACTGATCAACACAAAGGTGAAAGAGCTTATAAGATGTCAGTATCTCCGTTTTGAGATACTGATTAAAGTGAGAAAAGAAAGTATTCCTATTTTCCATCTTCTAGAACGAATCAACCAAAATTCTGATACATTGTGATCCAACAAAACTGAAAAAGAATGACTCAATTATGATAAGTTTATGGTCTTTCAAAATTATCTTAGCCCTATGACTTTGTCAAATATCGAATGTTACGAACAAATTCGAAATATGATGTCAAGACCTAGTCATATTAATTTGTCTCCTCACATAGCAACATAAATACATAAATATGGAGTTCACTTTTACTCTCTGTTTTGCAATATGAGGCTTTACTTATTTGGTATTTTATACTTATATAGTCAAAGGCATAGTTGTCATGGCGCCACGGCGAGATGCGGCAGTAGTTAATTGTCAGGATGCCTATGCGACAAGGCGCGCGTCATGGCATCCGTATGGCGACAAGTTATTAATAGTGTGCAATTTATATATTACTAATTTTACTTCAAAAGTATATTGAGCAATAAAATTTTATATACATTAAAACCTAAAACATAATAACTAACACTATAGAATACAATTAAAAACACAATAATATGAACACTTGACAATCAAAATTCAAAAATAAAACACTTGACATTAAAAACTAGTAGAACAAGTCAACAAACACCACGTAGAAAATAAAGAATCAACCAAGTCATCACCCATCATATATTAATAAATAATAAAATTCCACCACATAACAAGTATGATGAGTCATGAGTGAAAAATGACTTGATCACTTAACTTGGGCCCGCTACCAAGGCATAAGCCTTGGCAACTCGGCGTCCAAGGCGTCACGTTGGCCTTCTCTAGCGCCAGGACACCTAAGCGTCGCCTAGTCGACGCCATGACAACTATGGTCAAAGGTATATTATGTTATTTTTTTCTCATTGTTCCTTTATAAATATATATTACTTGAATAATATTGACTACTAATTAACCCTCTAGTTTAAAGTCTTTAAACTAAAAAGAATATCTAAATTTTGTTCCTAGCCTTATTAAACTTAAGCTAATGTGCTTTGCATTTTATTTTTTATGTATTTCACTGTATGATACATGATTCGCGATTTGGGGTTTTCAATATGATTCACAATTTGACAACTATTGGTCTATGTGTAATCAGTGTTGATGATGGTGAGAAAATGGCAATGTGTAATTAGCACTGACGATGATATCAGTGACAATATGCAGTCAATGGAAAAGGTCAATATATAATTAGCATTGAGGAGTGTAATAAGTGATGACGATGGAAAAAATGATAATCCCCCTGTACAATTTTTTGTAGACAATTTATTTGCATGTTTCAATCACACAAGTGTTAAGATATGGCAAAAACACTATTAAAGTCATAGTACACATTTTCAATATAGTTACATACTCCCTTCGTTCCAAAATATAAGATCATTATTGAATTTTTAAAGTCAACTTGAGACATTTTCAAACTCAAGATTGACATAAATTCATTTAGTTTAAGTCACTACAGTGATGATATTGCAAACTACGTATATGTACCATTAATTATAGGTTTTCATCATTTTTAATGAATCTTATCAATTTTGAGTTCGAAAATATTTCAAATTGACTTTCAAAATTCAATAATGATCTTATAATTTGGAACGGATGGAGTATATTGTATAAATATATCAATAATTCAAAAATACATAAGAATATAATGCATAAATGTATATTTTGAAATGCCTCAAAATCCGTGCCAAACAAGTTAAAAAACAAGTGGCCACATAGAGCTTGGTGGGGGGACACATGTAGAAATATAGAGAGGGTGAAAGGGAAAAACATTGTAGGCACATGCACACCTGAGCACACGTGGGGAGAGAGAGAAGTTTGGGGGTTGTTGTGGTGGTAAGGAATTGAGCTCCTCAAAATGAATGGTAAAGAGAGACTCGTTCAGAAATAGAACCTGGATACTTATTCCTTTCAAAATTAGGCAGTTCAATGAACCCAATAAGGGCAAGTTTGTTTTCGAAAAACTAATGGTGGCATATATACATTGTGTACCAACAGTTTAAGAGAGTGTCTAAATGTCCAAGTTCAATAGCCCAAAGTACCCATGGACATCATTTGGATGTTAGGATTTTCATATAACGTTCTTTGCAAATGTTTAAGCCTTCTAAATCTGATGAGAGGGAGACATTAAAGGTTCTTGCTCCTCTGTTGAATTACATTGCCCGTCTACACCATCAATCTGGAAACTGTGTTCTACTCAGTGAAAATACTCTACCTGAAAAAAGGCTTCCATCTCTTCTTTTTGTTTTTTCTTTTGTCATAATTTTTCTATGCATGATGTATCTGTATTTATTTTGACTACCATAAACATAAGTTTCAATTACCATCTTACAAACAATGGATGCAGAAACAAAGATGAGAGATGAAGAGTATTCTTATGCTTTTAATTTAAGATGGAGACCTATCAATAACAGATCACCTTCGGCAGAAATTTGATTCAGGGGTAGGATTTGTCTTCAATTTCCTAAATGTTTCATCACAATTGAAAACAAGCTAAAGTAAGGAGGTGTTTGTTTAGGACTTAATGCATCTGAATGACTTATGGTCTGAATCAGTCAGTCATTCAGTCCGTTTGATTTGAATAAAAATGATATAAATGGCTGAATCGGTAAGTCATTTACCGATTAAGCTGCTATTTTTGGGCTGAATCAATCCTAAGCCCACTGAATGGATTTTTTACGCATGTTGCCCCTCTTTTATAGTTCTCGGTGATCTTCTCCGTCACCGATTCAATCACTGATTTTTTTCTCCGGAGTGTTCTTTCATCTTCTTCAATTACTCCAAAATTCAGGTCCAAACTCGACCAAATCCATGACAAAGTTTACCTAGTTTTCCCAATCGAAGAAATTGATATTAGTAACGGAAAAATCCGGGTCCGATACGTCTTCGTTTAAGATCTGGGAACGGCTGGAGCGGTGGTGATGGGCGACGCAGATTCGGAATTCTGAGGGCTGAAATTAGAGATCTGAGGTGTAAAAATCAAACCCCTAAAAATCGTGAGACCAAAAGAGAGGAGTTGAATCGAGGGTAACAACGACATTCTGTGGGTGATTATCACAGTTTCCTGGTTGGTTTTGGGAGTTTTCAATGGGTTTTCCATGACAAAGTCCCATGGAATCAGAAACCCAACTGTAAAAGAATAACAAAAACCAACCACAAAGAGAAAAGCAGGAGAAGATGCTTAGCAGAGTCTGTAAGAAAAAGCGAAGAAGAGAAGAAAAGGGAAAGAACCCATTCCTCTTTTTGCAAACAATTGAGCTACTATTTGTTCAAACTTTGCGCTTTGACCAACTTTTGTAGTCTTTCCTTAAATTGATTTTTCTAGCTTTTCTTTGGATAGGTGTATGAAGATACAAGAATCAGAGTGTGGGAGAGTTTTCCTCTGTTTGGGAATTTATTACAGTATGTATTAGGGGTAAAATAGTAAAAAATTATTATTCAGATGTTTCATACATATCAATTATCAAACAACTTTTTTCATTCAGTATTTAGAATTTTGATTCATTTAACTCATTCAGATTGCTTAACATTCAAAACTGATTCATTCAGTTTTATCAAACAGTCCCTAAGTGAACTCCCAGCTTGGTAGAAAAATAATAAACCAAGCTCAGATGACCAAAATTTCTAAGCCTAGCATAGGCAATTTCAAAAGAGATTACTAATACCTTGCTCATTTTAATGATGCAATATATATTATTACATAAGTATCTCCTCATTCGCAACCTAGAAAATTCATAACAACTACGTGCCAACAGTTCAAAACTTTATGAAAGCACGGAAACCTGATCACGTAAAAAATGTTAATAGTGCAAGGAACTACCAAATGTTTATATGGTAACCAAAAAGGACCAGTTATATCAAGAGTCACGGTCAAATTTTAAATTTTAAATCCACTTTCAGTCAGTTTTATTAAGAAGTGGACTTGGGGCCTTGTTCCTGGAATAATCTAGAGCAGAAGAAATATCAGTTTTCAGCACCACAACCCAAAGAGAGATTAGAAGATTCTAGATCTTTGTGTGATAAATAGGAATGATTTTGGGCTGGTTAGGCAAATCCAAGTTTAACTAACCCAACTTGAATGGCCTCGCACTAGGTTTATTTTAGGCCGTTGCATACCCAAGCTTAATTATCATAAAGAAAATCCTAAAGTTGCAACTCCATTGTCGATCCAATACCAGCACCAACCCAAAATTTTCTCTCTCTCTCTCCCTTTTATTTATTTTATTTTTTTTTGGGGGGGTGGGGTGGGGGAGCATAATTGACTGTTCTTTATCCTCTAATGTTTTTTGTAAGTACATTATCCTCCACTTATGCAATGGATAACCAAATTTTGGATAGGTAACTCATTGAAGTTTGAGTAAATATGGAAAAATTAGAAAGTACAACTACATGTTCAATTCTAATCTAACCCAAAAAATTGCAACATACACAAGTGTTCCTTCCATACAACCAACTTGTTCACAAATTTTCTTCAACCCAAAACAATTAATACTCCTAGGCTATGTTTGTTTGCAAGGATTACACTTGGGATAGGACTATTAATCCCAAGTGTCTTGTTTGTTTTTAAATTTGAGCTTGAGACTATTAGTCCAAGGATTATAAAATAGCTTAAGATGATGGATTATTTAATACCATGTCTAGCTAGGTATTATAATCCCATCATGAGGGATTAAAATTTTATGGACAAAACTAACCTTTATTTTTTTGTATTGCTACAGTGCTATAGTCAACAAATTAACTATATAACAAATTATACTTAACAAATAATTAAATATTGAATCATATCTTTTTTGATTGATTGGATATTGTTTGTTTACGTACAGTGCTATAGTTTAACAAATTATACTTAAGTATAATTTGTTAATTTATTTTAGTGTAAGTTTTTAAATTTATGCAAGTGTAAATTTTAAAATGTATAAACTAGTTAGTTATATATATATATTTAATTCTTAATATAGAGTATCACTATGTTATTTTTATATATGTAATTTTTAATTTTTATTTATTATATATATATACATATATATCGTAATTATAATTCAATTAAAACTCTCGTAATCCATAGAAGGATTCTTTCAAAATTAAGGAGAATAAACTTTCAACAAGTAGAACTGTAAGCTTACTGGCAAAGAAAAAGACTAAAAGCAGCCAGCTATGAGTCTCCCACATTTCCTTAAAAAACAAATAATCTTATTTTTTTTAAAAAAAATTATTACATAGAAAGAGTCATTGTTTATAATAATATAACAAATATAATATTCTCAAATTTATTAAGTTATCCTATTATTATTACTAAACTAAATTCTCACTATATTTTAGGATTATATGGGGAAAAAATAAGAAATTAATATTTTTCATCTATGATATTTTTAAATAATTTTTCTCACATGAATAATGATAACCTCCGTGCCTTTGTGAAAGAGATTAATGTAAAAATATCGTATTTCATGTGATAAATTAATATATTTTTATAAAATATTAATTCTCAAAAGATATTCTTAATTTTTTTTTATATTTTGTAAATATGAGTATTTCATATGATAAATTAATATATTTTCGTAAAATATTAATTCTCAAAAGATATTCTTAATTTTTTTTATATTTTGTAAATATGACTATTTTTGAAAGCACACCCAATGACCCAAATACCTATAAATGTACCTGTAGTGATGGGTTCACTAATTTTTTTGGAGCATCACTATGTTATTCTTAATATATATGTAATTTTTATATTATGTTATTATTGGTAAGGGTACAATAGTCCAAACGATATTTTTTTATCCAATCCTTTAATTAATCCTGAAAAAAACAAACATAACATAGGATTATTTTAAGTTATCCCATGAATAATCCTATGAAAAACAAACATGTGATTAGGACTATTTAATCCTAGGATTAATAGTCTTGGGATTATATTCCATGGGATTATAATCCCGGGATTATAATCCTTGCAAGCAAACAAAAAGCCCTAGAACCATGTACGAACCTCACCATCACCAAATTACTTAAACCTTCAGCAAAAGTGGAAACAAAAAACCACCCAAATCAAATAAAATTCACATTCATCCTAAAGCATCCAAGTCTTCCTGAACTAAACAGTATCACAGTTACAAGCATAATAAACAAAATATATAATAGCAAAATATAAAGGGGGTAAAGGGTACGTACTATTCAGTGACATCTTCGAGGACCATGTTGACATAAACATCAAAACCGCGAAGTGTACCGACTAATTCCTTGTCGCCTTTCATTATCACCCAAATCTTCGACCCTATGCACCGATCTATCAATTCTGCAATCAACGGGAAATAGTTTAGTACTATAATTTATAGCAAAAAATGCAGATATTATAAATAGAGGGAATGGTTAATGAACCAGAGGGGAGGAGCTGCGAAGGATTGTTGGCCATGGCTGAATTTGAATAATTTGTATGATCTCTCTGATACAAAAATTACAGGGATGCTGTTTGCTCGATGGGCTTTCGGCGGTACACCTAAGAGTTTAAGTAGCAACATTGAGTTGTCCATACTACCCCTAGTGGCCTCCCCAATCTACGGTTCTACCTTTTTTTTTTTTAGTATGAAATATATCAAATGTCTCAACCAAAAAAATAGTGACAAAAGTAAAAAACTACTCCACCTTATATTTAAGAGTTTTGTTATCTCTTGTGATAAATTATTACGATTAAATATAATGATACATTTTATTTTATTATACATGTATAAATAATTTGTAAATATGTATATTCGTAACAAATTTATAATTTGTAATTATAAAATATATCACCTTTTATAATTAATTAAAAATTAAACAAAATCTTTTTATGCCGCCGATAAAAAAATTTTAACATGCCGCTAATTTAATTATAAACTTTCTTCAACTCAAAACAATTAATACTCTTAACAACACGATTGCCAAACTAATTAAACCTTTATAGCAAATAACTTATGTGTGCAAGCGGATTAACTTGTTATGTCTAATTTCAAATCCAAAAAACTAACCATGTTGATAAAACAAATATGAAAAAAATAGGTGGGTTCTACCGGTTTGAACTAATTTAGAGACATTTTAGTCATAATCTTAATGCTCAACTAATGCACACACGATGTGTATGTTAAATTTTTTATTGTAATATATAAAATATATTTTTAAGAAAAAAAAATAAAAAATTTAAAGACGAATAGAAATGTTAATAGCGATAAAATAGAAATTAAGAAAAGTTAAGAGAGATAAAATATGAGACCAAAATATATCTTGCGACACAAAATTATTAAAATAACAATTATAAAAGCATGAGACGTTATTAATAGAGATAATAAAAAGGGTCCAATACTTTGAAAATTGTATTGATTTTCTAACATTATGATGAAGATTCTCTACATATTCAAATAGTACCAAAACTTGTTACTGTTTTTATTTTTTCATGTTATTTTCATTCATACGACTCAACTTATTCATCGTGCTTTAAAACATAACAATTTCTCCCACTAAACATATAAATTATGAGCTAGTTTGTAATCTTTTAAAAATTTATGTCCATAACCATGTTATTTTCGTAGGGTAAAAAATTAATGGTTATTTTCGCAGGGTAAAAAAATTAATGTGACTCAATAGACTACTCTTATCATATATCACCATCCATTGAATCTATCCTCTTTAGTGCCCTCCCCACCATTTTTGAGAAGGGGTTGTCTACTTGTCTTTTCTTGCACATAAACAGTTGTAAATATACGATTAGGTATCAAATCATATGATATTAAATGGTATAATTAATTACATAAAATCTATTCAATTAATATTATGATGATATATTATTTAAGATAAAAAATTGAATTTCTTTAACATTATCTTAAATATATATATATTATAGAAAAAATGAGATATGTGCCTTGAACACACAAATTTATACGTGTTCTGTTATTTTAAATTTTTTTATTAATGACAATTTTAATATTATACTATTTTTATTAATAATTATTTTAATATTTAATTATATTATCAATTAAAAACACATCACATTAAATACAAGACACACATAAACATATATTCATCACATTAGATGCAAGACATACATAAACAACACAACATATATGTATCTAAAACACATATTCTCCTCATATATATATATATATATATATTGTAATGACATATAATAAACATTTTCCTTTTTAACTTAAAAACGTTGTTCTCTATGTATTCAACCCTCTTTCATCGGACGCTACCTCTGATTTTCACACGAATGTTTATAATTTATTCAGTCAGCAATTCTTCCTCAATCAATCTCGTAGAGACAGAGGGTGAAGAACAAAAAATCTTGTAATTTCGTGCCTTCAATTTGTTAATTCTCATATTGGGTTTATGAATATTGTGATATAATATTCATCTTTATTGATCCAATTGTATTGATTATGACATATGTGAACATGTATATGTAATCATTCATTGATTCCCTAATAAAAGGAATTATCTTTTTGATCTTACGTGTGCACAAAGGTAGAACTAGGGTTAGGGTTATTGGTTAGCGGGTAGGTTGAATAATTGTTGTTTGTGTTTATCTGATCTTAGTTTCTCTATATTTGTTTGAAGGAACAAAAAGAGCTTTTGAAATTTTAGCATAATTGCAGTCCTTTTATATTTTTCTTTTCAAATCATATTATGATCTTTTTTTTAAGTCAACATTTTTCACAAAGTTAAATTAAACAGGATAAGATTTGTCCTGATTTACCTTTTAAGACTTCCAATTTTATTTGTTGTTGTAGAGGTAAGACATCATTGTGGGGTTCTTAATGTGATTGAATTCTCATCACTTGCAAATCAATAGTTGTGTAGTAAAGGTTATTCACTATGTATTTATATACAATTCGTTCTCCGGTCTGTTAGAACTCAGTCCCATTGGTAAAAAGACATAAGCAGAGATCTGTGTAAGCATTTACCGTAGTATCTGTACTGAATAACTAGTCTGTGTCACAGCAGATTGTTTTCGATATTGTACTGTTTTTATGGTTTTTACAAGGATATTGTGCAAGATTACGAGATTTTGTATCTTCTTTTGGGAATAATATTCTAATAATGAATGTCGTTGAAGTGTGTACTTTGATCTTTACTCAGAAATGATTGTATGATATATTTGTGTTCCTTCTGATTTGTAGTTTTGAGTGGCCATTTTCTGGGTGGTGACAGACGTCATTTTGTTGCTTTAAATTCTGCTTTTACTTATGCTTATCAAGTCCTAGCTGCAATAATCTTCTCGTAATATATGAACCCTTGCACAACATATCCTTCTGAGATAAAGTTGACTAATTTGAAAAAATTTCTGTGATATATGTAGTAGTGGATTTCTGGATTGAGGTACTATGTGCATGACTATCGCTTCTATTCTACGGTACAAGTGCAGGTTTTAAGACTCGTTGGTGACTCTGACAAAAGATAGAATCTATAAATACTTGTTCAAGGCTTTATTCGTTCAAGATTCTAGGACTGTGCTTTACTCGATTGTCTGTTTGATGCTTTGGAGCATTGTGGACTTGCATTTGGATATACTATAAGGTTGCATAAGGATTCTGTTTTTGTTATGTGCTAACCCTGATCAGTGTCATCAAAATTCAGAAGCTCCTAGTTGGGAATTATTCTGAGATTGCCTTCTCTTGGTGAGTGTTTGTGTAAATTGATTACGCTTATGTGCTTCTAGACTTATCCCTTATATGCTAATGAAAGTTTAATCGAAATGTTTGGGAAAGCTACTTTTAGATAGAGTTGCTATTTCCTGTTATGAGTATTTCTTGTTCCCGTTTATTTTTTTTAAAAAAAAATTGTCTCGCTTTTAGTGAATGATCTATGAGGTCAGTACATGGTTCCTTTTGTGTCTTTTGAGGTGATGATAGGTCAAAACCTATGTTATACGGACTCGAATAGAGTGTTCGGCTGGACACGGTATTTTGAAGAGTCTGACACAGGTACTCTTCAATTTTACCCATTTTTTACACTAAAATGAAGTATCCGGTACTCATACACTTGCCTAGTGTCGAGTGTCAAGTGTCGGACACGGGTACTTAGAGCAAAGTGAAGAGTTCGTGTAACATAGGTTAAAACAAGATTTAAAATTGCTGGACATTTAATCAAAGCAGTTGTTATTGAAACTTTTGGTATCTTGTTACTTGTTAAATGAGACTGCCTTTGTTGAGTTTTTGGTAGATAGACTGTTCTTTCGTGGTGTAGGTATTGTGTTTCTGTTGGGTTGCTGAGAGTGCAGGCTGTATAGTTGTTTGTTTTTACGTGCTTGTCAGAAAATATGGGTTAACATTAGTCAACAATTTTGAGGAATATTAGGCTATGGTAGCAATGCTGATTTCTTAGCTGACGTAGCTTCTTGCATCCCTTACAGATAATGAAGGTAACTCGACTTAACATTATGTCTCTTAACATTGAGACTTTGGGCTCTCCTTCACTTGACAGTTAATCCGATGATAAGATTTTGGTTTCTCGAAAGGGTACATTAAACTAGTGAAATATGTTTTATGAGGCTATAAATGTTTGATTGTTAAGGCTGTTTCCTTTACTGCATGGTGATAATGGCTTGTGCAATCATTGAGTGATTTAGAAGAAATTATTTATCGACAGAGATCTTGGAACACAAGAGGTGGTATCTGTAGCTTCACCAGTCTTGTAGTTTTTGTTGAAAAAAATTTATGGTTATTTTTTTTCCCTTCCCAATCTAGAGTTTGTTGATGTGTTTGTATTGTGGAAGTTTTTTCTTGGATTTAGTCTAGAAATATTTGGTTCTGTCAGAACTCACCTTTTTGGGTGGTAAGGCTCCAGTATCGTGGGTTCAATTGGTCTTTAGCTGCTGGTGTTGCTTTTTTTGGTGTATTCAATCTTCTCACCTCTGGGTTTTGGTTGGTTTGTTTAGAATTAGATTTGTTTGTAGTCTCTATAGGAATAACTTTGCTATACATTTGCATTATACATGGTGTTCTCCTCCCCCCCCCCACAAGGCCCCACCCCACTCCACCCTCTTTTATTAAATTGGCTTGCTATTTCTTAAACTATGTGTACTCTTTAGGTCTCTATTCATTATCCTTTTGATGCTAACAACATGTTGGCCAGTTATTGAGAAGTTTCTTGGATTTTGGTAATTCTAAAGATGAAGCAGTTCTTTTTGAGTGTTCCTTCTTCCCTGTGAATAGTCAACTTTACTTCATGCATGCATTTCTGTGTTTCATTTCAATATTTAGTTGGAGAATGTGTGAATCTCAGAACGTTAAATTTCATTTTAAAAAGGTTACAGAATTTGGCTGGTAGACGTGTTCAATTAGGAAATATATTCAACTTTGTTAATGAATCTTAGTCTATATGTACGGGGTTCCTTCCTTTACTTTCCTCTCTCTCTCTCTCTCTCCTCTTTCATTGTTTTCCAATTTCATTTACGTGTGCTGGCATGGGCGATTGGGTGGTAGTGATAATTTGGTGTCTTCTGAAGAAAATACATTAAATGGATGGTAATTGCAATTGGCCGTGATTGTATTTTACTAATTTAATTATCGTACATTACTCTTTGGAACTTGGTTTAAGGGATAATTACAAAATGAATTGTAATGACATATTGCAGATTATTGATCTTAAAAACGAAACATAGAAAGGAAAAGAAAAGAAAAGACACAACGACAGAATACGTTCCACCTAAATGTCAAATACCCCTTTCTCTCTCACATAAAACAATGGATTAGTGAGATGGTTTTGTAACATTATTCTAAGCATCAGGATGTAGTTAGTTTGTTTGTCTAGACTGTTGGTTCATTGAGTAATTTCGCTTCTCTTTACTCATGGAGAAGCCAGGTTTAATTTGAGGATTCTCCTGTGTCAGTGGTACACTAAAAAGTTATTTTTGAATATTTTAATACGCATTCAGTTCATTGTTCCATGCTCTGTTGGACTAGTACTACTGTTCTGATCATTTTGATATTTGAGTAACATACTACAGTGAACGTAGATGGCTAGTAGAAAACGAAGCTTATCAAATGATGCAGATAATAGTGCCCTCCACAAGGAATGGGATGACGCTTCATGTCCCATTTGCATGGACCACCCACACAATGCTGTTCTTCTCTTGTGCAGTTCGCACGATAAGGGGTGCAGATCTTACATTTGTGACACAAGTTACAGGCATTCAAATTGCTTGGACCGTTTCAAAAAACTTAGAGCAGACAACAAAAACAGCCCCTCACCACCCAGATTGTCACCCAGAAGCCAGCACAGATCTTTCATTCCTTCAGAGAGGAACTCTGGTTTTAGAACTACAAGCGATTCTACCGAAGTTCATTTAAACAATCTAATTAGAAATGACACTATAGATTCTGTTGAATTGCCTGGAGGACTGGGTGAGAATAGCATCCGTGCTGCCACTAGGCACTTTGATATGCAAGAAGTAAATCTGGAAATCGGAGGTTCTGAGGTATCTGAAAGGGTTGATCCTGCAGAAATGAATGATGGGAATTCTTCAGATCCAAGATCAAGTTTGAGATGCCCTTTATGCCGTGGAAATGTACTTGGCTGGGAGGTGGTTGAAGAGGCCAGAAAATATCTCAACTCAAAGTCTCGTAGTTGCTCTCGTGAATCATGCTCATTCAGTGGTAGCTACAGAGAACTGCGTAGGCATGCCAGGAGAGTTCACCCATCAGCACGACCTTCTGACATTGACCCTTCAAGAGAACGAGCATGGCGGCACCTTGAGCACCAGAGAGATTATGGTGATATTGTCAGTGCCATTCGTACAGCCATGCCAGGAGCTATTGTGCTTGGGGACTATGTAATTGAAAATGGAGATGGAGCATCTGGTGAAAGGGAAAGGGGTTCAGCTGAACGTGATGGACCATGGTTCACTACTTTTTTCTTGTTTCAGATGCTAGGCTCAATGGATCCAGCTGCTGAGCGAAGGGCTGGGAGGTCTAGGGCTTCTTCAACCAGACATCGACGCTCTACAGGGGCCGTTCCTGGACGTCGGTTCTTGTGGGGTCGGAATTTGCTTGGAGCGCACGATGATGAGGATGACGATGATGAGGATGACCTGGATGTGAATATATTAAGTGATACGAATGAAGATGCATCTCCAGTCCCAAGAAGACGTCGACGTTTGACACGATATCGGTCTGACGAAGATCAGTCATAACCAAGCACAATCTGGTAGATTCCCTGTTTCTGGACATTAAATTAATTTTACCTACAGGAATAATAATGTATAATTACCTGTTTGGTATTTATCACAATGTTCTGCTATTGTGCAGAATACGCAATCAGGACCTTTTACCTGAGGTGAGGACCTGGTTTTAGAAATCCACTTCTTCTTGCTGTATCATGGAGACAATTTAACTTGATTCGATGTCTCCGTGAAGTTCAGGAGTTCTGTCTTCTTATAGGGATAGAGAAGAAACACAACTGTTTGGTATGGTCGCGTACTCATTGGGAGTATTAGGTCCAAAACTATGTAAATTTCCATGACTTTGAGTTTGTTGTGTTGTAGTCATTGTTAAACTTGTCAGGTTTAATGTCATCTATCATGTCAGTCTTATTTTCTTCTTATTCCTTCTCCCCCCCCCCCTTTTTAATTCTCAATTGGTGCAGTTGTCATTGCGGTTTCAAAGAAAACTGGTGCATTGGTTCATGTTATACTTGGGTTTTGCTGTCTTGCCTGCCTCATTTGTGTGTTTGGAGAGCATTCTTTCTGTGAATAATTTGCTATATTAATGTACTAATGTCATTAAAAATATTATGGGAATTGTTTTTTCACAAAGTTCTCTCTTGCAAAAATTGGGGTGAATCCACTTGCTATTTATGCAATGATTGTGTGAAAATATCAATCCTCAAACTTTAAAATTGGAGGCATGCAATATGTTTCATGGATTTAAAAAGTGCCATGATTTTAAATGGAGATTTCCACTCTGAGGATATACAATTAAAATGGCATTAGGTTCTCAACTTTTGAACACTTTTGAGTCCTCTCTCTCTCTCTCTCTCTCTCTCTCTCTCTCTCTCTCTCTATATATATATATATATATATATATATGACTGATAAATTTATGGGGATAGTAAATTTTGACTTATATGTATACATATAATGTATGAATTAAGAATGACATATTTTAATTTGTTATTTTTTATTGCTTAGAGTTTAATTGCAATTCAATTTCAGATTTGTTGATATATAAATCATTTTTGAAAACCTTTTAATTTGTAGGTTGTCTTGCTATGTCGGTTTTTGCTGGATATTCTTGTTTGCTTATGTTAATTAATCTCTGTAAAATTAATAAATTTTTATATGGTTAAATGATGTGTGTCAATAATTTTATAAAAATAAATAAATTTAAATTGGCAAAAAAATACTTATTTTATATGATTATAACAATCTCGAAAAAATTAGAGATAAAATTTTAATTTAGACTAAAAAATAAGTAGTATGGAGCTCTTAACATTTCTTACCATATATTTCCTCCGTTCAAAGGATGAAGTATATATATTTTTTTACATATATTAAGAAAAGAGTAAAGTAGATGAACGAAAGTAAAAAAAATTCAAATTTATATTTAGAGGTTTCACATGATTATAGAAAGTGACGAGTACATTTATTTATTTTATAGTTAATGGATCCCACTAAATAATATTTTTACCCTTCATTTTATGTATCTTAGTTCATTCTTTTTGTGGACAAACAAATTTATACTTTTAGTCATTTTTTTGAGTACTGAGGGAGTATATTCTAATTATAATATTACCATAATTATATTTCTAAGAATAATAGTAAATATATTTTGACAAATCAAAATCTTTCTATCTTTAATTTGAAACAAAAAGAGTATTTCCACGTATGTTGGTGGTTCCCACATTCGCATGCGGGAAGAAATTTGATGAAATTAATAAAATCACACGTGGATTTTTATTTTATTTTACTCAATTTTGTTCCCCAATTCATAATCACACTCCCTATCAAGGAAGGTGCTGTAGAAGAAACTGGACTTTTTTCCGGCGAGTCTGGGAAGGGCAAACGGTGCCGGTGATCGGAAGAAGGAAGAAGGAAGAAGGAAGAAGGAAGAAGGAAGAAGGAAGAAGGAAGAAGGAAGAAGGAAGAAGGAAGGAAGAAGAAAGAGAGCGTTAAGATGAGCTATGTATTGAGAACGCTGAGGAAGAAGGAGGAAGTGGACTCCATCATCAGAGACACCATTGATAAAGTACTTGTCCTTCGTTTCGGCAGAGCCTCCGACTCCGCCTGTCTCATCCTCGATGACATCGTATTTTTTCTCTCCTCTCTCCATACTTCATGTTGTTTAACAGTGTATATATGCAACTCCGAGCTTAATCAGAAAGAACACCTAATCTTTTTTTATCGTGAAAGGATCCCTAATCCGATACTAATATTCCCTATGGTTGACGTTAGTCCGATAGAGGATTATATTGAATGCGAACCCTTAATTTGAATCATTGTTCCCTTATATGGGCCCTATAATTTTTCAACCAGTATTACAATTTCACTGATTCAGCATAATTTACAAAGAACAAGATTTCACTTGCATCTGTATATGACATTAAATTTCCATTGTATGAGGTTATAGTCTTCTACTGTTACTCATATTGAATAACTTTCACTGTCTGTCTGTCTCGGTTTAAACACAGCTTTCTAAATCGGAGAGGGAGGTGTCCAAGTTCGGAACCGTAGCTTTAGTAGATATTGATTCTGAGGAAATTCAAGTTTATGTCAAGTATTTCGACATTACCTTTATCCCGTCCACAATTTTTTTCTTTAATGCTCACCACATGAAGATGGATTCAGGGTATTGCTTCTAATCTTGCTATTAATTGGTAGTTCCTTTGAACATTCCATTGCGTCTTATGTTGTTTTTTTGGTTATTATAGGATTCCTCTATTTTGAAAAATAATGGTAATTTAGCTATGGCATTTATTCTGCTAACACTCACCATGATAAATGAATCATTTATGACTATGTTGATATTTATGTGACAGGTTTCTTGTTTTGATAATGATAGACCAATAGTTGTCTACAAGTGTTATAGAATTTGTCAATTTGTTGTGTTAGCACCCTTAATGCTACTTTTAGATTGAAGGAATTGAATGTAGGAAGGAATTGGATGAAAAATAGTGTATTTGGTGGATAAACCATTCCGATAGAATGAAAATTCATTCTATTCCCTTGATTTTCATTCCGTGTGGGTGGTGGGTTGAGATTCATTCCAGTGGAATGAGATTCATTCCAATAGAATGAATGTATGTCACAATTATGTCATCCTATCACACCATCCACTACTAACAACCAAACATGCACTTGAGATACTAAAAAATATTTCCATTCCTTCCTCCATTCCATTTCTTCAATCTGAACGTAGCATTATAGAAAGGTTCTCTTCAACTCAGATAGGATAGTCTGAATTTTAGTTAGTGGTCACTATGTTCATTTTAGGATTATAGGAAGTTTATCATAAATTAGACCCAATCATCAATGAAGCCTCTCTAGACCTCAAAAGGTTCTAGGGTTTGTCCTTATTTAAACACCTTGGCTTTGTAATCAGGCTGCTTGCAATCTTGTCTGCTGGGCCATTTCTGATCACTTGTGTGGGGAAGTTCCTTAGTCTTCCTCTTCCACTGAATTTTGGGAATTTTATCCATTGTAATTTATTCGGGCATTAATATTATAATACGACTTTATTGTCGAGCAAACATATATCATAGATAAACAGAACTCAAAAGAATCTCAGCAAATTGCTGTTTGATCCACTAGTCTTATTTTTTGACAAGTCACTTTGCCTGCATTCTTACTTGAGAGGAAAACAGAGACTTTGAAAAGAACGGAACAATGGAAAGAACTTAATTAGGCTTAATAGTTTGTTTCTGACAATGTTCTAAAAGGCGCTAGGTGGGCGGCCGGGGGGGGGGGGGGGCTAGCCCCAAGGGGGCCAAGGCGGGATTTTTTATTTTAAGCCAATTTTAATATTTGATCTTACATTTATCCAAACAAAACATCCATATTGCCAATGCCAAAGTTCAAACACATAATTTGTTTAATTTTTAAAAATAATAAATGTATTTTTAAATAATTTATAATATTCATGTTAATTTTGAGTTTGAAATTGAATTTTTAAGAGTATTCTTGTATTATCATGCTTTAATGAAAACAATTGCTTCAATGAATGAAAGCAAACTATATATATATATATATATATATAT
The DNA here is from genome assembly GCA_034770075.1 of Aralia elata. Classification (NCBI taxonomy): domain Eukaryota; kingdom Viridiplantae; phylum Streptophyta; class Magnoliopsida; order Apiales; family Araliaceae; genus Aralia; species Aralia elata. The sequence continues at coordinate 1,431,816 of CM068382.1, forward strand.
ATCCATTACTTGAAATAATTAAATTATAGAATTAGTGTTACTAGTATCTTCACATATATACGTACTTTTTCTCTCTAAAAAATTTAAATAAATGTTATTTTTAAAAATTAGTGTGAAGTTTATTGAATGAGACATTTGATATTATTAATTATGAAATTATTTTTATTTGTGTAATCTTCAAAATTGAGCACTTAAAGAAAATGACAAATACCATATGCTAAGTATGGTTAACATATCTTTAACGTATTAGTTTTATTCATAAACAAGATTGCTATTAAATAATAAAATTTAATACAAGTTCAAAAAATTTGAAGTTGATACAAGTTCAAAAAATTATAACTATAATAAAATTATCCATTTTGACTTGATCTTGTTCACTTTTTGTTGTGATTTAATATGCTACAACCTATATTATGAATATGTAAATCATTAGAAAAATAAATATATCAACATTTGGTTTGGGTAATTATTAAAAAAAAATAAAAAAAATCTCCGCCTAGCCCGCCTAGGTGCTGCATAATTTCCTGGAGCGCTTTTTTTGCCGCCTTGGGCCTAGGCGAGGCTCTCGGGGGGGCCTAGCGCCTAGGCGGCTGCCTAGGCCGCTTTTTAGAACACTGGTTTCTGGAGGTGTTAGTCAAAGTGTCTCATGAAATCTTTTACTTTTAGTAAGTAGTTTAACCGTGTGCTTAAATTTTGTTCCTTATTTTTAGATCAGCGCAAAACAACTCATCTCGAGGTGATAGTGTAGGTTGGCTTGGAGAGGTGTTTTTTTTCTGTTTATCCCTTTTCTTTTCCTAGTTCTGTTGTCTTCTCCCTGGTTGAGCCAAATTAGGGATACTGGGAAGTTTTCATAATGTTTTCATCCTCTTTCCTACTGTGGACTGGTGGGTTAATGTATGGATGAACGAAACACTGTTTTATGAACATCATGTTGTAACCTTAATCATGTGGTACTGCTGAATTGGTTCTATGCTGTTTGTCCACGATGTCGTTTATGATTAATGATAAAATGATGTTTCTGTTTTCTTGGATATCATATCTTCTTCTAGGAAAATTTTGAGTTAACTTTGTTATGTCATCTCTTTATTCAGGAGTGCAGATCACACCAAGTGGGTTGGTGCATTTCACAGAAAACAGGACTTCATTGATGTTGTAGAGGTGGGGCTCGATGCTGATATGCTAGATGTAGCGCAGTCATTGTTTTGCTGGATGCCATATGCATATATTCGTTTTTTTGTTTTGTTTTTGTTTTTACTGCTTTTTCATGCATGCAGAATGTAGAGTAATAAAAGTAAGTCTGTCAATGTAGATATACTCCCTTCATCCCTCAATACGAGAACCCTTTGAAACATTGAATATTCATTTTCATTGTTTTTCTAATTTACTATTTGTACTATATTTCTTACATGACACATAAGGGTGGTGAATTTTAAAGTTAATGAGGGTTAGGGGCGAAGCCACACATTGAGGTTGGGGTTAATTGACCCCACTGAATTTTTATTTTATTTTATAATATATGATAGTTTTAGAAAAATTTAAGTGTAATAAACAAATTGACCCCACTAAAATTTTATAAATTTTCTAATATACAAGGTCAAATTAAAATATTTTAACTTCTCAATCACATATCACTCTTACTCCTTTATATATGCATTTTCCTCTAATCTTCTTAAAATAAATAATAATATAGTTTATATTATTTTTTAAAATAATTAAGGAATTAAGTATTTATGATCAAATTTGTGATTAAAAAAGTGTATGCGGGTAGACTTTAGAAAATTATGCATGGGATATGTATTCATGTTATATGCAATCGGAAAGTGCAAAATTATCCAAAAAAATTGGTTTGCATTGTCTCCGAACCCCCGCTAAATTATTTATAGCTTCACAGTATTTTGACTCCACTGAATAAAATTCTTGGCTTCGTCACTGATGAGGGTAGACTTTAGAAAATTATGCATGGGGTAAGTTAGAAAAATAGTCCCATTTAATTCTGGCTAAACATTTGAGAAGAAAAGAAGTTCAACTATTTCCATGTTGGATCTATGCTGCTGTCTTTTATTCTTACAGTTTGGTCATTACTGAAAGATATTCAGCGTTTATCACTTGATCACAATACTTTTTTATATCAACCTCGCTTTAGAAGTTTTGATGAGAACCTAAAGTTACTCTCAAATTCTTAATGAATGATCTTTCTCCAAGTGTTAGCGTTTGTTATGGTGCATTAATATTTAATATGTGAGACTTGTTCCATTTTCCTTTGCAGGAAATATTTAGAGGTGCCATGAAAGGGAAGCTTATAGTAAATTGCCCACTGCCCCCAGAGCGGATACCAAAGTTCCAGTTGTTGTATAAAGATGTGTAGAAGGTGGATTTTGGTCTACTTTTCCTCCTGATGAGGTTCTACCATTTATGGATATGCAAACTTTTTGCTTTTTGCTATTACTTCTTTAATTAAACACTTGTTATATTTTTGCAGAATTATTGGCATATTGACATTCTTCTTCTGTGCTGAGTTCCTTTTAGTGCATTGAATTATTGTTATATGCTACTGTTATTTTGATTGGATCATAGTAGTATGTTATCGTGTTATGCATTAAGTAATGTATTTACTACTCATAATGTTTCAATTTTTTTTTCTTATTTTTTACTCTGGCACTATTGTTTAATGATGAAGAAATTCTTATACCCTGAGTCTTTCTAGTCCTCCCACATTCTCACTTGATAATTGATATGTCAGTGAATTCTTTGATAACCCTTGCTGTAAAAACCGGTCATTTCAAATGTGTCTTTGGATATACCATCAGTAACTGCCACACCCAATATCTATGGTTAGTAAAGAACCCATATGTTTTTGTTTTGATTTATTGTTTAAGTTGAAATAGAATAATGCTAGTTTACTTGTAAAAAGTAAAGATATAATGCTAGACTAAGCACTGCCAAACTCTATGATAAATGCCCCAAAATCTGCATGAAAGAAAAAAGAAAGAAATTTGGTATGATCAAGTTGATAAAGTCGATTGAAAGTATAAAGAAAAGACTGGGCATATTTAGCAGAAGTTGGTTGTGCATGATATCCCTTCAAAGTGCTAAAATTGGAACCTTAGTTGATTCTGAAGTGTTTTTGATAATGCAAAAGCAGCAATCTCTATGAACTGAGAAAATTCTTGAACTAGCACCTAATAGACCTAGTGAATTATCAGCTTTAATTGATTCTAATTTCTACATCGATTAGTATCCTCTTTGAAGTTTCCATATTTCAATATTCGGTTCTTTTAATTATGATTGCTTATGTAGTTGAGTTACATTTTCGCCAGACAGCCCGTTATTCATATTGAGCTTTAAATTTCATAGGTGGTATTAAAGAGGCAGCAAACAGAGTTTATGATTTGGAGAGTGGAAAAATATTATCTTTGATAACTTGTCTTGCTAGCTTTTTGGTTGAGAATGGATAAGTTTACTAACTTGTGAGATTTAAATTCTTGAATTACGTTCACTCGGATCTGTCTAATTTGATGTACTCAAAATTTTCTGCAGGCTTTTACATATGGCGACTAATCGTGAAAGAGCCACTTCCCTCTTTTTTCTCTCTGCTACAAATCTTATATATTGAGAGGAATGGATGTCATCTTTTCTGTGTGTGGTTACGGGACATGTATAGTATATTTTGTTAAGAAGTTTTTAATTTTCTGGAATTTGTGCAATTATTATTTATTGGTGTTATTAGCTAGTTCAATGATGATGTACAAGTAATTGTTTGAAAATGCCTTCAAACTTTGATACACTCCTCCTCTATGAAACTTCTATTGCACCAAATGAAAAGTGATTTTAAAGGTAGAATATTGTTTTATGTTATTGATTGGTAGCTGTAAATGGGGGTAGTGGGAATCCAGTGGTGGAGTAAAAAATGCAGAAAGTTCGCGCATTATTATAGTTCGTCTAATCAGAGGTAGAACAGTGGCTTCATGTATCTTCTTTACCAGGTGTCTCCGCACTTTGTCAACTTGTTTTATTCCTTTTTTAAAATAAAATTATGGATATGGTATTTTTATTGGTTTCAAAATTAAAAATATATTTTGATTTTATTAAATTATAATTGACATGAAATTTCTAAGGTGTTATATATTTATATTATAAGTTGATTGAATATTATAATTCAGCCAGAACTATTTATTTATCAAATATTTTAACAAATGCTAGGAATACGTTTGAAAAAAGTAATTTTTTAAGTAATTTTTCATTTTAAAAATATATACCTAATTTTACAACGGATAAGTATGTATAAAAAATTTCATTTTAGAAATTATAAATTATAAAGATATATTTTTCTTCTACTTTTTTTTAACTTGATATAAAATCATCAAAACGAGTATGTTTTATATAAAATCTTAAAATATAATCATTCTTTTCATGTGAGAGAGCGAGTATATGTTAGGGTATGGTTAATTTTTTTCTTTAATTTTTAAAAAAATTATTGTTACATATAATGAAATATATGTCAAGTATTAATTTATGTGAAACTATGAGGTATGAGGCAATAAAAAAAATGATATATATATATATATATATAATGTTTAGGGTTTTACGTTAGTCGAAATTTAAATTTATTGTAAATTTTATTGACAATTTTTTTTTTTTTTTAAAAAATTATTTTTTGCCGTACAAGAGGTAATAATCTCTTAGAAAGTATCTCTCTATGTTCCTAAGGTCACATATTCAGCGAAAAAATTACCAGGTGCTCGTTATGTTCCCTTTGACCGTTTTTTTTTATTTTTTTTAAAAGGGAGGGAAAAAAGAGAAAATGTCTTAAGTAGGATTTCTCTTGAAGTTGACCAACAACAAAACCGCTCGATGAAAATGAAATCCAAATGCTGACGTCGTCACGGTCACGCTGAAGACATATATATATATATATTTTGTGATTTGTGACAACACCGGATTAGTTGAGTTTACCAAACTACCCTCATAATATATGCCATCTCTCCTTGGGCTTATTGCGTCCCGTCATTGCATCGACGTTCTTCTTTTTATTCTCCATACTTTCTCTCTCCTGAGCGAGCTTTCCTAAAGTCCCAACACGCGCATATATAGAGTTGTGGAAAGTTCTGCAGATCTGGATCACCAACAGCAAGGGGGAGACAGTTCCCCGGAATCGGTGAAGCCACCGATGCCGGAGAACCACGCCACTAGTTCCGGTGAAGTTCCTGTCAAGTTACCCGCGGAAGTTACCCGCGGAAGTACTAGTGGTAGTGAATTGGATAGTAAAGAGGCTGTTGCTGGTTCACTATCCAATAACTCTTCAGGTTTGTGAATTTCACTAAACTTTCCATTTTGCAATTGGATTTTATTTGGTTGGCGAGAAACTGTGGAAAACAATTAGAATTTTTTTGAATCTTAGAACATTAGAGTTTTTGAATATGCTGGATATCAAACAAAGCATTTTTCTCTCTCGGAAAGTGCAGCTTCTCTTGTTTGAATGTATTTTAGCAATTAAAATGGGAGTTGAAATGGAAAATATGTATCTACTCTCTGTAGTGGTCGATGTTGTGGCTTCATCAGGTGTATAAATGTTTGTGTGTGGAGAAAACTCTTAATTAGTTTTTCAGTTCGACAATAGACAAAAGTTGTTTAAGTAATGACACTGTAAACAAAAATAGTTAAATGATAAATCTGGCAATAGTGAATTCAATGCTTGAAAAAGGACTTCTTTTGGATTTCAATCGTAATGATTCAATACGAAGGAATTAAACTCAATTACAAACTACTGACAAAATGTGAAGTGCAGGAAGTTAAATTTATACGTTAACTCTACTCCTACACTAAAGTTGTATGTTAGCTTGATATACATTGTTGGGACTTTCACCAACAGCTTAAGCTTTCATGTAAGTTGGTAACTTAACATGCTATTTAACTTTGCTGTATTAAGTTTTGAACCTTCTGAATTGGCTTATCTGTAACTGTTTATGATCAATGTGGCAGAAAATGCCAGCCGAAATTTTCCCAGAGTAAATACTTTGCCGTCAGAGATATTGAGCTCTGACAAGTTTATGCCACCTTCAAGCCAGTTTAAGTTGGAAAGATCAAAGACTGAGAGGCGACATAATAATATACTTGCTGAAGAGGCTGCACAAATTTTTGATGATAAAATTCCTATCAAAGAGAAGGTAAAATAATAAGTATATATACACACACACACACACACACACAGACACATGCATACATATATTTATATTTTCATGTTGGTCCATGTGAGAAGTTTCTTTACTCTTTACTTCAAATGATTAACAACATTCGTAAGTAAATAGTCTTTTTTTTGTGCATTTTTCCTTTTTCAGTTTTAACTTTTACTCCATGGTGATAAACGAAAGTTAAATCATGTTTGGGCTGTGATACCTGTTTGTTGGGTTCTCTGGGATGTTGTCCATGTTTACTTTGCATGTACTAGGATGACATCCACTTTTGATGCTATCAAGGTCCTTATTGTAAACTTCTTCTTCTTCTTTTTTTTTTTGCGCTAAATTAGTATTTAAAATTGTATACATATATATATATATATATAATAGATGTTTTCTTATTGTAAACTTCATGTATTCTTTTGTTGCGAGTTTGTCTATCTATCATATTTAATGAGAAACTTTTTGTTTCTTGTGGCTCTACTCTGATGTTACTACTTAGTACTTACTAGAAAGCCTTTATTTATTATTTTTAAGGTATTTTTTTTAATCTATAATTAGTAAAATTCAATTTGAAGCCTCCAAATGTAAGGGACTTACCTGGGAGACATAGCCTCTCCCGATAAAAAAATATCCCAAAACCTACAAAGAATGAAGCACGAATGGTCCTATTAAACATGTCATGAAGCCAAATGAAAAACACTCCAACATCACTAATTTGAGCTCAAGTACAGCACTTGTGCCTCCTCAACATGCGGTTAAGAGGAGCTTATCCATAGAATTCTGTACAATCTATTTGTATTTAAATTTTCATTTTATACTGGGGCTATAAAGGACTCGAACATAGCGTATTGGTTATTGCCTATTCTTGGTAAAAAAAAAATCAAATCAAACTTATTATTTTTGAGATGATCTGAACTCTCCTTTCCCACATTGGACGCGGGACACAGTTTTAGGATTTGAAACAGTTCTGTAGTTGTTGAGGCAATCAGTTTTCTCTTCAGTTCAGTTGTTTAATGATGTAGTTAATTTATTTGGGCATTGTCATCTGATTTCTGTTGATCTTCACCTATGGTTCTGTACGCAAAACTCTTTATATCATTCATGTTACTCTTTAATGAATAATGTTATGTGTGATCACTTGTGTGATGTATTAACAATTTGGTTTACTTACATGTCTCGGATTTCTATTAAACATGTAAACAACTGCAGCTCAGTTTGTTGAAGAGAATAGCTACTGTTAAAGATGATGGAACGGTAGAATTTGAAGTCCCCGGAGATGTTGAACCCCAAGCACTTGGTGTTCAGCCTCAAAATGTTTATAATGAAGTTGATGATGATCCTCTTGACGCAGCCGAACTTCAAGATATTCCGCCATTGCAAATAGTAATTCTTATTGTTGGTACACGTGGTGATGTGCAGCCCTTTATTGCAATTGGCAAACGATTACAGGTGTTGTGACATTTTTCATATTTGCAAGTGTGTATTCTATTTAAATGTATTAATGTGAACTACCAGTTTTGTTGTTTACCTTAACTGTGATCATCATTTGGATATTTAGCTACATATTGGCCACTTATGTTTAATCTTATGAAGAGGGATAGTGAATTTTCTGTTGAACAGCTTAATTAGTCAATTTTGAGGACCTCTTACATAATTGTGTTGATACTTTGGTATGCCATGTGTCATAGTTATATCAACTAATTTAGCCTTCAAAAATATTAAAATGTCCACAGCGAGCTCTTGCTGTTGAAATCTAGCGATGATATATTTTCCCTGAATTTGACATCTGTATACTTGCTCCTTGATCGCTAGATATTTGTCCCAAACTTTCCACGTGGATTCTGGATTCTAATCACCTGATTGTGTATTTCTTTGTTTTATATACATGGTGCTTGCCATCTTAGTGTTCTTGCATCTTTTCCTCAAATATAGCTTTCTTCGAGTATCTGTGTATATATTATACTAGTTACCTACCAGAAAAATAAAAATTAAAAACAAAATTTTCAGCACACATCATTTTCAAGTACAAGTGGAAGAAACTATACAACTTACAATCTTGGGTTTGTGAATTTGCTAGGTTATGCATTTTTCTCATGTAATGATTTGATTACTTGAGTTATTTCGAGTGCCTCTCATCAAGATTGCTTGCTCACTGAGTAGGGCTCCTCTTTAGATCAGTTTCAGTGAAAACTATCATCCGTGGAACAAACTTTTTCTCAGAAGAATTGAAGTAGAGACTATCCTTGTTTTGTAGAAAGCTGTAAGAAGTGTTCACTTTACAGTTCACTGCAGGATGGACCTAGAGGTGGATTAACACTTCCAGGAAAAAGCATAAGCATCAAACGAATACAAGTTTGTTTTTAACATTATTATTTTTAAAGCTATGGAAAAGATATTACACTGATTACTATAGACATAGTTGTCAAATTGTGAATTTTATGGTGTGTCGAAAACCCCATATCAGGTTTCATATTTTATGATGAATCGTATCGTAAGAAACAAAAAAGAAATGAAAATGTGATAATATTTATCTAAACAAAAAACTCAATTTATGGACAATAAAGCATATTTGCTTGACTATAATGTAAAAGTGGCCAAATAAATATTATAATAGCCTAGAAGTAAACCTTAACTAGTTAAATAGTATTCGAAAGACTCTAAATTCAAGTATTAATTAATATTCAACATTATCCAAGTAACATTTATAGAATAACATGAGAACGAAAATTTAGCTTCACCGTTGAAATATAAAACCCAAAGATGTTGATTTACCAAGTGGAGGGAAAAATGTTGATTCTAAAGTTATGTATTTATGTTTCTTTGTATGGAAAGTGGAATGAGAATAATAAAGCGACATATTGTAGAAGAAGATAAGAAACTCTAAAAAGCGTGTCTCATCAACCTGTATAGAATGTGTGCATACTGAAAAACCTCTTCTGCTGAAATGGCAAAAGGCTTTAAAGTCTTGTTTTAACCCATTTGGATCTCCAATTTTTTTTCCTCAAGTACATTGCTAACTTTAAAAGCGTATAGTAACTGATACATGCCATAAGATGCCATTTCTGATACACCGGTGATACCGTATCAAATTGCCTCCGTGTCGTATTGCATCATATCGTATCCTACGATATGTATTGGGTGTCGTGCGCTTTCTATAACTATAGAGGTAGGTCTAATGGAGCTGGACTTGAAAAGGATGTATAATACTCGTATTCTATTTTGAGCCAAGTACCACTGCTCCCCTGATTCAATTAACATAAGCTGTCGGTTTCATTAAGACTAGCACTTTGCTGAAGTCATGTATATTACTATCCTATTAAGTTTCCTATTAATACTATGTTTTCACATTCTCTTCTATAACCTGAATCTGCTCCAAGATCATTAAAAAATTTCAGTTCAATTGTCATTACTAGCTTGTGTCTGTTGGTATACTGGTATCGTGATAGATTGTGCAATTTCAATATCAGCAATTTCCTGAATCAATCTAAGTTTCCTTCGCCTTTGTTATGTCTGCTAGATGTTTCCATTATAGTCCATACCTTAATTAACTGGTACATTTGTTTTCGCTCCTCCAATCAATTTATGATTTTTCTAGTGTTGTTAACTTTGGGATTAGGATTAACATTTGATTCATCGAAATGGCATTTGTGGAGATGAAAGTGATCTATTGTTAATCTCTTTATGCTTCAAAAATTTGCTTTTGGTTAAATACACACACACACACACACATATATATATGTATGGATAGATAGATAAATAAATCGTTTGAACTTTATACTTGGGTCTACTAGTTAACGAGGATTCATTTTGTGCAGTATTATGGCCATCGTGTAAGACTGGCTACTCATTCGAATTTCAAAGAGTTTGTTTTGACTGCTGGGTTGGAGTTCTATCCTCTAGGTGGAGATCCAAAGATTCTTGCTGGATGTATGTTTCTTAAATTTCTCTTGTTTTAAGCTGACCTGATGATATTGTATGAACTGAATGACAGTTATTTATTTTCTTTGGACCGAGTGTTTTTGTAAGCAATGGCTTTACATGTGGTTGAAGTACACAGTTGTAGATGGAGTAACTGGATCACTTAATACAATCAGTTGTGTTCTCAAATTTTAACCGAGTTTCTGGGACATACTGAGACATGATACCCAATGTTAGATGTATGCCCTTGATCCTTATTTAATAGATTACCACATAAAGATTGTTTTATTTTGTTAATTAGTTTGTCTAACATTAATTGAGTATAGGAGATGATTCCTCCCTTTTGTCTTTGTGATTATTCCATAAATGGTTAACCTGATTATGAAAGTTGTCTGCTCATACTAAATGTTTCTGAATTGTGTTATTCTCTGACTCTCCATATATTTATATACAAAATTTCACTTCAAAATAATGTTGCATAATTTACCACCCAAAAGGAAAAAAGAGAGAAGAAAAGGGAATTGCTTCACCCTGAATTCGTGTTGCCAAACAGCTGACATTTCTTTTCAATGAACTTTACAACTTTTCGGTGGAAGCTCTTTGTTCTTTAAAAAAGGGCTTTCATACTAATAATTTGAAATCAAAATATATCCTGTGTTGTCAGTATGGGATTAATGTTAAAAACTATTTAGCTTACACTTTAAAATTTCTCAATTGAAAACTTAAATGTTCCATCATATATTCTCTTGTTTGACAGAAGCTGTGTGTAGCTCTTATTACAAGAGTTTTTAGTAGCCTTTTTGCTTTACCTTATATTGTTGCTTAATCATTTTAATAGGAGCTAATTTAAATGAAATAAGTTAATGGAATTAGATAATTCCAAATACTTATTGCTTTTTTTTTCCCTTGTGAATTAATTAAGATCTAGTTCTTAAATGTTAACTTCTGTAATTATCTTGTGACTTGTTTCATTTTCCTTGCAGACATGGTAAAAAACAAAGGATTTTTGCCATCAGGACCTTCAGAAATACCTGTGCAAAGGAATCAATTAAAGGACATAATACATTCTTTGCTTCCAGCATGCAAAGAACCTGATGTTGATACTGGGATACCTTTCAAAGCTGATGCAATTATTGCCAATCCCCCAGCATATGGTTAGATTTGAGATAATTGTTTTTTTTTTCTTCAATGTATTTGGTATTTCTCTTGTGCTAACCGATCTTTGTAACTTTTTAAAAATTATTAGTGCTGATGATTTTATCTGATTCCATATTTCCACCTCATAGGTGGTTTTATCACCAAGATACATACCAGTACTATTATGGAAGGCCATCGTTGAATTACTAACCTTGATAGATACCATTTCAGGACATACACATGTGGCTGAGGCAATGAAAGTACCCATTCATGTATTTTTTACAATGCCATGGACGTAAGTCTTGTCTGGATAATGGAGTTATTTGAAATACTGTAGCATTATCCATTCACTACCTTGTGCTTATGTTTCCCTTCTTCCTTCTTGTCTTGTATTAATCTCTTTTTATTATGCCGTTTGATCAGGAATCTTGAATTGCATTGCAAAATAACATTTATCTTTTCCTACCAGGCCAACTAGTGAATTTCCACATCCTTTGTCACGTGTTAAGCAACCGGCTGGATATAGAGTAAGTTCATTGAATGATTTGCTTTAGCATCTTATGTTACTAAGGTCGTACACGAGTGACGTGAGTTCTATTACAGCTCTGAAATAAACAAAGTCTTATATGGTTGTCAAATTTAACTAATTTTAAAATTTGTCCTTTTGTTTTGTAATTAATATTTTTTTTTCTCCTTATGCCATGGGCTACCTATGGAAAGTCAAGTTGTGGCAGAGGAAGCAAACCAAACCAATTTACTCATATAATACTCCCTCCGGACTACAAAAGAGCCTTATTTCCAAAATTTGCAAATATTAAAGATGTACTTTTGTTTAATGTTCCCCCTAAGTATAATAAATTGTAGGTTTAGTAGTAGTGGTATGATAATGAAATTATGATGGCAAACTGAGGACATGATGTCATTTTATACTACCACCATTAAAAAGAGGACTCTTTTTAGGGGGGGAAATAACAAATAGGATTCATTTAGTGGAACAGAGGGAGTACAATACGTATATGTTTGTTTCCTTTGCAACATCATCCAGTGATCTTGTCAAATAGGACATTGTGTTTGTTTCCTTCTCAATTTTTGGCCTAAATTACTTGTGATCTTCAATGAACTTTGCAGCTGTCTTATCAAATAGTGGACACTTTGATATGGCTTGGAATTCGAGACATGATAAATGATGTTAGGAAGAAAAAACTGAAGCTACGACCGGTCACGTATTTAAGTGGTTCACAAGGTTCCGAGGCTGATGTGCCATATGGATATATTTGGAGTCCTCACCTTGTTCCTAAACCAAAAGGTGATCACTTCAGATTTACATTGATCATATGGGAACAGCTACAAATATAGCCCATTATGTGAAATAAATGAGTATTAAGTTGCATGCAAATTCAATCAAAATTCTTTATTTTCCCTGAATATCTCTTAATATTAAGATATTTTATGTCTTGTGGTTATTCATAATTCATTTTCAGCTCTACCTCTTCCATAACCACCCCTTGTTTTATAGGATGGCCATTCTTTTAGTTAAAAGAATTGCTTTGAATAGAAGGTTATAGTTGACTGAAGGAAGTTCAAGTAGTGGGGTAAATTATTTCTACAGTTGTATGTTCTTGGCTAGGATGACATCCTTGGTAAATGAACAGTGGAAATGGAATGTTGTATTTTGTTGAATTTGGTGTTGGGGATATGGCCAGGATTTATTTATTTTTATTTTTTGCATAGTTGTGTGCCTATTCTCGTCACAGTATCGGTATGAATGTTCTTATATGTGTTGAGGAGATACGAATTGAAATGGCATGTACTACCCATCCTTCAATAAGAAAATTAAGTCTCATCAAAAGAATCACGATCTATACGCGTGGAAGCTATGCACATATCTTGGGGTTTTAAACTTTTTAATGCCTCTATAGTGCAATAAGAACTCCAGTTGCTGTTTGATATATAAAGTCTGATATACATTTACTCGCTGGATATTATAACTCTTCTACTGCGGTGTAAAGAGCATTCATTTTTCAAGTTCCATGTCAAATGAAATCACTTGGTAAATTTTGTCCTCTGAGAGAGAATAATATGACGAGGGCTCTATTTCACCTTAACAACTTATCATGCAATTACTGCTTACTCTACCATGAATATCATAATGAGGCTATATTTTCTGTAAAAAGCATTTAGGGAGTAAAAAATGTTGCATAGTGCTAAGGGACTGTTAAGTGGATAGATCTTGTAGAGTTTCTTGGATCTTATACTATTTTTGATAAGTATTCTTGGATTTAATTTTGTCACCATAATGTTCAATCCTCTTTTGCTGTTCTTCAATGCTGAAGTAAAGATACAGCCTCGTACCTGTATTCTTACATAATAATTTTCGTTTTAGGTTTCTTGTTTACTTGAAACTAATAAAACTAAAAGTAATTCTTTTTTCACAGGTAAATTCTTACTCTTTTGCTATTCTTATATGCAAAGATGGTTGCAAGGTTTTTTGTCAAAAGGCTGCGTAAAAACTTATTTTATCGCTTGTTTTGCAGATTGGGGACCCAAGGTTGATGTTGTGGGATTTTGCTTCCTTGATCTTGCATCAAGTTATGAACCTCCTGAATCACTTGTAAACTGGCTTAATGGTGGTACAAAGCCTATCTATATTGGGTTTGGTAGCCTTGTGAGTTATCTCTTTAGTTCCCTTCTAGATTTATTTATCCATGCGAAAGAGAGTATACATTCATACTCATATTTTATGATTATATTTTCACTGGATGTGACTGATTTTGTTGTGCATATCAATAAAGCATAAAATAAATGGAATGTTCTCCTATTGTTTGGTTGTCCAAATTGTTATGTTGTTACTTGTTTCTCTAGAGTTAAGGTCAGTTATTAGTCATCCTCCATTATAATGATCTTATATGAAGTATTACAACAAAGCAATTCATTTTTCAATTGGAGTGTAGTTAGTGAAAAAGCTGGAGAAATGATACTTGTATCTATCAATAGATTCCACAAATACGTGACGTTGATCACCTCTGGTTATACCCTTTCTATTTCAACATTACTCCCCTTTCTTAAATTATGTACCATGCAAAGTGGGTCCCTTCATTAGGGATGGGGATATTACAATTGCATACCTTCAAGGCTTCAATGTTAAAACTTGATAGCATGAGGAAACAGATGTAAAATGTGGTCATGCTTCCTAGTAGTCCTGTCTTTTTACTGCTAACCTTTTTCTTTCTGAAGTTCAGTTTCAATCCATTTTAAGTTTCTAAATTAATTCTTCCATCTCAGCCTGTTCAAGAGCCAGAGAAAATGACAAAAGTAATTGTTGAAGCTCTAGAAATTACTGGACAAAGGGGCATCATTAACAAAGGCTGGGGAGGCCTTGGTAACTGTAAGTATTTTGTTCTTTCTCTGACTCACATTCTTCTGCATCTGTACATACTTCTTTACAAAAGTCTTATTATTTACCTCTTCAATCTGCGTCTGCAGTGGAATCTATTTTTAATATTGTTAAATATATGTTTTCCCAGTGGCGGAACCAAAGGACACCATTTACTCACTTGATAATGTCCCTCACGACTGGCTTTTCTTACAATGTGCGGCTGTGGTGAGGCTTCATAATTTCCCTTTCGCTATTAAACATCCAAAAGCAGTGGTAGCATATAGCTGTTTCTGTCAGTGAGTGTACTGGTTTTTAGTATATAGTATACTAGTAATTTTCAAACAATTTCTGGCCTTGACAATCCAACCTGGTTAGTATGCCCATTTGGCATAATGTGAGGACTTGTTGGCATGATCCAGCAAGCCCAGGTTTGCATGACCTTTCCTTCTTTTGATTTGAGCTGCTTCATATTTGATGGCCCTTTTGTATTTTGCAATATGTTTTGCATAATATAGTGTCTGTATATGTCTTTATATGTTAAAAATTTATTTTCTATGGGATTTGGGAGGTTTCAGGCTTCAAGCAAAATTAAAAATCTTTAAAATATCTTTAACTGATGTAGCAAAAGTTTAAACTGGAGTAAACCTATGTGGCATAATGTGAGGGACTTGTTGGCATGACCCACCAGGTTAGCATGATCATGCTTTCTGTAGATTTGCATTTCAAACTTGAAGACCCTTTGAAGTAGTCTGCACAAGTTTTCCATCATATAAGTACGTGTATATGTGGTCATGTGGTGTATATATTGGTCTGTGACTCTCTGTTCTGTTTGTAACAACATATGTTCAAGGTTGGTTTTCTGCGGGATTTGGGAGGTTTCAGGCTTCAAGCCAAGTTAAAAATCTTTAAAATATTGTTAACTGGCATATTTAAAGTTTAAACCAGAGCAAGCTTGATGCGAAGCCTTAATATTCAGGACTGCATCTGGATATACTGGTAGGTTATAATTTTAAATCTAGGAGAAGCCTGTAATTTATGTAATTAGTCTCTATTTCAAGAGTATCAGAACCTTAAAATATAGTACGCGTCTGTGTTTTTGTGTAAATAATTCTGTAACACAAAATTTGCATTATAATTGGTAGTTCCTGCTTATTATTTTAGTTGATTCTTATTGCTTTTTACTTTGCTTTCAGGTCCACCATGGGGGTGCTGGGACAACAGCTGCTGGTCTTAAGGCTGCGGTAATGGCTTCAATGATTAATCTTACTGTTGTAGTTGTTCCATTTGATTCTGTCACTGGCTAAATTTTAATTTATTATTGCAATATAGTGCCCAACAACCATTGTACCTTTCTTTGGTGACCAACCTTTTTGGGGAGAACGAGTGCATGCGAGAGGAGTAGGACCTGCACCCATACCAATTGATGAATTTTCACTTCGCAAGTTGGTTGATGCGATCAAGTTCATGCTAGAGCCCAAGGTAATTATTAAATATTTTGAAGAAGTGGATTTTATCGTCTTATGCCCCTTTTCCCTAGCCGTATGCATATGCAGGAAGTTTAAGAATGTGATTGTATGTTTACGATAATCACTGTAGCTTATACCTCAAGGGGTTAATTAAAAGTTTAATTAAACAATGCAGGTGAAGGAGAGTGCAATACAACTTGCGAAGGCGATGGAGGATGAAGATGGGGTGGCAGGAGCGGTAAAAGCCTTCTTTAAACATCTTCCTTGTAGAAAGACTGAGCCTGAGCCTACACCAGTGCGGTCAGGATTCTTCAGAAATAAATGTTTTGGTTGTTCCTAAATATTACAAGTTTGGTTGAAAATTGCCACAGCTATTTGTGCATTCTTTGCTTGTCTAATTCTGAGTGTAATTAGAGAAAAGACGTTATCAGTAGTGATCTCTGTTACCAAGACTACAGTTCACTCCCCGATCTGCCAAAGCCATTTAAACCTTTATGGTTGTATTGATTTATTCTTCAAGTTCATGCAGAATTGTTGTTGTTGTTGTTGTTATTATTATTATTATTATTATTATTTTCTGATCTCCTTCTCTCTTTTAATCTCACTTTCCAACATGGTAATTGTCTATATGGACAGTTGTCTGAAAGGAAAAATACTATATATCCTGATGCAATGTTCTACTTGCTTGTAAGTGGGAACCAGAGTTGGCGGGGACCCTTTTAGGTGCGTTCAATTTGCACACTCGGAACTGTCAATTGATAAAATATATTGATTTGCTGGTTATATTCTAAGAACTGATAATTGGTAGAACAAGGGGTTAGGGTTGTATTTTTTGATGTTGTGGTACTGGTATTTACTTAAAAGGTGGTATTCCAAGATGATTCTTTCCTTTTTTCCGATTCTCTTTCTTTTTCTAACGTCGGCTTTTGGTCCACATTGCCAATAATCTACCAAACAAAATACCAGTAAGTGAGAGAGAGAGAGAGAGAGAGATTTTCTTTTCTCGCCTCTTTCTTCCCTTAACTTCCATATCCATCAAGGCCTTCACTGTTTTCCCCTTTCGGGTTCTGTTAGTATTAATTAGCTGGCAGATGGGCATGGAGAACTGACACATGTAGTTGTAGTAGTGGTTCTGAATTATATTCTGATGGTGTTTTTGTTTTGAGCCCTTCATTCCTGCCGCGTGTAGGTGTATGTAAGAACATGGAGTGAAACATAAGGAGTCTACGTCTCTCTTATAAAGAATTTATTTTTGTTTTATTTTTATCTTTATAAATAACAATTTATTATTCAATAGCAGTGATATGATGATAAAACCGTATGTTGTGCAAATAAAACTCTTTTTTATGGAAGTGATGGAGTTTAACGGGACAGAGATGATGTGAAATAGCGGGAGCATGCAACGAATAGGAAGGAGATGGAAAGTGACAAGTTGCATGGCATTGGCGGTGGATCAGATGTCAGATTAAAATATGTATACTTATAGTAGTACTACAACAGTGGAAGTACTAGTGGGTGTTAGCCCCATAACTATTTATTGTAATAAAGGGAAGTACCAGTCTAGTCTAGGGCAGCTGGGCTGAGGGAGGCCATTTGCATGCAAAGTAAGGAATTTGATAAGAAAAAAGAATGGTGCTATATGTGAAGGCAACCACTACTACTACTACTATTACTACAGTGGGGGACTGTCTTTAGCTTTAAGTTACCCAATCCTTCCACATTGCCCATTACAGTTTACAACCCAGATCATTTACTGCCTGCCTGCCTCATATGCCCACTCATTAATTATTCAACCTCACCTCTCTCCTCTCCACCAAGATATAATTTATGTATATATACAACAAAAAAAACCAACATACCTATAGCTTAATAAAAACAAGGCAAACCAAAACCCCCTTAATCCCGAATTAGAATTAGTTGGGATCTACAACTCGTCAATATCACAATAGATATTGACAAGCTGGACAATACAACTGATCAAAGTTTTGTTTAGATAAATTAAGCAAAAATTGTCTAATTACCTATCATTTTCCGACCCCCTCCTTTTCTTGATTAAATGAAATTTTGAGCCAAGAAACCATGATTCTTGGGCTGGTTTGAACTTTGAAAGGATAATTGTGATCTTAATTGATGGAATCAAACAAAGTAGTGAAAATAAAGAACCAAAGAGAGTTAAAATCCCTGCAAAAGGAAACCCAAGTGCCCATATAACCAGATAAACTGTCAGAGAGGCAGAGATTCCATTTCCCAATTCATTCATACATCTCTCCTTCCACCAATCACTCTCCTTGCCTCAGCATGAAGAAGCTTATTGGAGGATACTTCCATCCCCACTTATCCCTCCTCTCTCTCTCTCTCTCTCTCTCTCTTATATCTTCTGTTCCCAAGCCCATACACCCTCTTGTATACTCCTCCTGCCATTCACTCTTTTTAATAATTATACACACACCCCCTTGATCAGTTCACATTTCCCAACTTCCAAATCTCTTTCAAAACCCCCTCTTTTCATCTGTTTCAAAAGCCAAACTTCAAACTCTTTAAACTTTGGCTCATTCTGTTTCTTTCCAGCTCTCTGTCACGCTGCCCCTTCAACTCATCTTCAAGGTTTTCTTAATAACATGTTCATAAATTTCCCTTCTTAAGTTATTTTGCCGATATTTGATATTTCATTTTGTTACAGATTATGGAAGCTGAAAACATAGCCAATAATCATGCACCAAATAATGCAGCAGAAGATACATCAACAAGATCATTTCCCTGTTTATTTTGTTCAAGAAAATTTCATAGTTCACAAGCTTTGGGAGGCCATCAAAATGCCCACAAAAAGGAGAGAACTGCAGCAAGAAAGGCTAAAAGGGCATCTTCCAATTCTACCCTTCCACACCCCCCTCTGTTTTTCACACCCAACCATCAAATAGGCCTTTTTAATCCTTCACTCTACATAACTGCCCATGCAGCCAATCTCTGTCAATTGCCCGGCCAGCCATTTTCGGATCGGTTCGGATCAAATGGGGGTGCACCCAGATTCGATAACTTGGTATTTTATCGCGGGAACTACCTGAATAATCCATACCACTTTGAAGAAGATGAACAGAGCTTCTTGAACTGGCAGAGAAATGGTGGCAATGGGTTTATCAGGGAAAGTTCATCCCAAAATAAGAATGTCAGCAGTGGGAATAATGATAGGGAAAAAGATCAAAAGCTTGATTTGTCTCTCCATTTGTGAAAGGTGGAGTATTTATCATAAAAATAGTTATGTGGGTAATGACTTATGTAGAAGAAGCAGTGGCAAAAAGTAGACCTTTTCTCTTACTTTACACATGACCGTTGTGTTATTATGAGTATTGTTTTGGTTTTAATCATCTCCTTTATTGCAATAAAAGATATGCCATGTCTTTTAGTGGCTTCTTTGTTATAAAAATCAAAAATCTATTATAATGCAAAAATTGAATAAAAATACTCCACCATTCCTCCATGCTCTCGGCTACATCGGTTTGTTACCATGTGTAGACGATATTTATTTATTCAGAAAGATCCTTGAGATGTAATATGGCGTTAACAAGAACATTATGCATGTATATAGACCATGATGGCACGATTGATATTTGTCATACTGGTTATAGGTCAAGTCCTTTTTCTTTTCTCAGTTTCCAGGAAATTATTATTTTATGGTATTCTCTTTGTTGTTCCTACTACCATGTGGTTTTCCAATCCTGGCAATATCTCATATTAACGTCCTAGTAGTTCCCCTGTAGCATTGACAATTTCTTCGATCTTGAGAAAATACGGAATCCATTGTTATGAAATGAGATGAATTCTCACAATTTCATAGGCAACTAACTGAAGAAAATGAAGAACTTAGTTCGAAGAGAAGAGCTAGAAAGGAGAAGAAATGAACTAGAGAGAGAAGTATTGGAAAAATGCTTTTCATTCATAATGTGGATAATCCCAAATTTACAAATAGTACCCTTTGTTGGGATATAATTATTTGGGTCCATAATTGATGCCCAGATTTGGGCCGTGCCATGTGGTAGATTGGTTATGTGATGACTTGTGTTTTAAAAAGGTCAAATTTCAAGTTGACTTGTAATTTTTTGTCCCCTTTGATTTCTTATTTTTTTTTAAAAAAATTCTTATTAAATGATGGAGATCTTATTCCTATGGAAATTTTTGATGAGTTGCTATTCCCAATTGGCTTTGTAAGTTGGCGGTGTGAGTACATTATCAATACATTCATGTATTGATATAACACTGATAATTAATTTTTAACACTAGAGCAATTAATTTTTTAATAGAAGCTTTCTGGTGTTTACTAATTTTTAATACATCGGAGTTATTTTTTAACGGTTCAAGTCATTAAACTTTTGTGTTTGTTCTCCATACAAGTTTATAACTCGTTGTTTAGTGATTGATGAGCACACCACACATCGAACAACGTCATTCTTATAGCTCACTACCTATAACCAAACATTAAAATTAACCCACACACTTAGCTAACTATGATTAACCCACATACTATTTATTAATATTCCTAGCCGCGCATAAAAAATATTTTTTTAATGGTGCGAGAAAAATATAATTTTTTTCCCGAGGATAGGTTAGTAGATTAATTTTAATGAATGTGTAGATTTTCTTTCCAAAACTATAAAGGCGGTAATTTTAAAAATGTGAATGGTAAGCTCTGATAATCAAAATTCAAGTCAAACTTCAGATATGGAGACCCCCCTCGTCCCCGAAGCCAAAATGGTTTCATATTGTACGTACATTCATTGGTCCATCCATTAATCATGCAATAAGTGGTGAAACAATTAATATATATATAGGACTCCTCTATATAATTATTTCATTCGTCATATATATATATATATATATATATATATAGGACTCCTCTATATAATTATTTCATTCGTCATATCTCTGCGTCTTACCTTAGTTTTTCATGATTTCATTTTCTTTAAAAGGAAAAAAGGAAAACAATAACAATATCTTCGACGTACTTGTACACATAAAACAGTTCACAGACCTTTCAAAAGGCTATGAATATTTCCACAACACTTTTTGATATTTTCACAACAAAAGTGTCGCTATAGATCCTATTGCGACGGTTTTTACCGTCGCTATACATCTATAGCGACACTTTTGTTGTGGAAATATCAAAAAGTGTTGTGCAAATATCAGTTCCCCTTTCAAAATCATGCATAAAAAAGCCAATAACAATATAAAATGTATATATTATTCTCTTAGGATAGTTGTTAATGATTAGGGAGAGAAACATGTAAATATCATTAACATAAAGATGATGGCCGGGGCTGTTAATTATTTTAGAGGAAATTTTTATGCCGCCGACCAAAAATTTCGGAGATGGGTAAACGCGATAGTGTCAGGAAGCATTATTTTTGTTATAGAAAATAATTATTATTGTCATATAAGTAGTTTGATGAGTGGTATATATATATGGTCTTGTCTCAGCACCCTAACATTTTTAATGTTTCGTACATTGACCTACCTACCTACCTAGCTACGACTAAAACAAATTAAGAACGAGCACTGCATCATGGTATTTTCTTTTAAATAAATAAATAGCTTTTGGAACATAAGGTATGTCGAATATTCGTAACTATTCTTATCAAGATAATTGCTACATGATTTCAGCTCCCTAATTGATTCAAATTAAGCTATATATATATATATATATAAACACATAGCTGCCCATGTGAAAATAATTAGCTAGGACTCTTGAAACCGGTATACAGGGTACGTAGGTAGGTAGATTCTTGCTCACATGCATGCTAGCTAGACCATGAAACCTACTCATTGAGGGGCTCGATCTAATTTTTCAATAAACACGTTTATAAAGGTCTCGCATATAAGGTGTATATAAATTGGAGACCAAATCTTATGATACGACCTAGTTTTGGGACCAATTAAAATAGATTATTGTCTCTTTCCACATTTGTTATTGCTCATTCTCTTTTATAAATATGTAAATTAAAATTTAGTTTATTTATGAACAAAACTTTTCATTAGTACCCATTTTTGTGCTTAATGACTTTAGTTAACTACTCATGCTTCTTTAAAGTGATTGTTTTTTTCAACCAAAAAGCTCAATCCACTGCAATCGGTGCAGAGTGTACGAAACAAAAGTTTTAAGTTTACGGTGTAGTCATAAACTCAATTTAACAGACATTAGCAAAAAAAAAAAACAGAATAAAAGCGAGAAAAAGAGTCGTGCAAGTTCAAGGTTGATGTAAGTTCAAATATGATTTTTCTTCCTACTAGATCAAGGTTGCTGCAAGTTACGAATATTCGACATACCTTATGTTCCAAAGACCAAAACTTATGGCTTTTTTTTTTCTTTTTTAAAATAGGAATTTGAATTTATTTTCAAAGAGCAAAATGGCATAAGTGAAGAGAACCAAATGAGATTACTTTTTGAAAGAAAGTAAAATGAGAAGAAAAGTAAGTATGTAATTAGGGTGATGTCAATTATTACAAACGATGACAACACGGGGTTAGGCTACTTAATTAATTTTCAGGAAATTAAAAGATTAACTAATGTCAGCATTTGCTAGAGCTATATATGACATCTGCTAATATCGTGTTAGGTTTAATGTGATTAATACATTTCGTCTAAGGATGTAATGATTTTATTTTTGAGTTTGACTAATGAAGTAAATAAATAAATTAAATATATAAAAACTAATGGCATGAATTGTCCATGGTGGTTCACCTTGTGGAGGTTCATCTCAACAACTAGAAAAATGATAATTGTGACTTTCAACATTTCACTTATCCACCAACTTGAAACTTAAGGTGTGAAAGATCATCTTGTTATTAGTTACTCCATCCGGCCACTTTTATTTGTCCTAATTAATTTTTTATGATCAAATTGATCATATTTAGAATCAAAATTTATTCTTAAGTTTATTACATATAGGTACAAAATTATTATCATAAAAAAGTATATCGAATATACTATCAAAGTCAACTTATTTAATTTCAGAATTTTTAATACATTTATTTAATTATTAATCTTAAAATTAGTCAATTTGATTATAAAAAGTTAATTAGGACGAATGGGGTATTAGGTTGTGAAAGTGATGCGAAGAGTGGAAACATGATCGAGCTTTTGTTACTCACTACCATTGTGATCTCTTTGTCAACGGTAACATGACATTTATGATCATTTAAATCACACAATTATCTTGCACAAAGTGAGATCTTGACAGAATCATTTGTGTAGTGAACCATTGATGTTTGAAGTAAAATTATAAGTGGATGAACAACCCAGTATACCCACCCAAAATGATGCTTGTACTTGTGGTAACGATGTTTAATTATTTATTTATTTTAGTTTTTTATAATTCCTTTGAGAAAGAAGGTTAAAGCTAGGCGGGTTTATGGGTTACTTTCAACTAGTATAATTAATTAGTTGATAAATGTTAG
Source organism: Aralia elata (assembly GCA_034770075.1). Lineage (NCBI taxonomy): Eukaryota > Viridiplantae > Streptophyta > Magnoliopsida > Apiales > Araliaceae > Aralia > Aralia elata. Next base: position 1,455,335 of record CM068382.1, read on the forward strand.
GTTGCAATTGTCTTGAATGCAAATTTCAATATTTTAAAAAGAAACCAACAAGAAGAGTAGTCCTTTCTAGTGTAATTTGAACAGAAATTGATCAGCCACCACTCTTTTAGACTAAATTTCAAATTGGACCATAAACTTTAATCCTAAAATTGATTTACACTTTAAATTTTTATTTTGAATTAAATGCACTCTTTTATTACAACTTGGAGTTTTTTCTCTTTGTGAAATGAAGGAGAACTTGTTTTTGAATAATATTCAGAAAGGAAAATGATATATCTTGCGATTTTATATGTCGATTTTTTAATTGCGAGTTATATATACAATTACAGTTGATAATATTTTAACGATGTATTGATATAGTAAGTCAACCTCATAATACATTGTAATCATAATTTGATAAAAAAAAATTCGTAATACATAACAGGACTCATTCAAAAATTAAGGATAATATGAAAAAAGTGTATCATCATGTTTATCCATTTTGACGATGTATTTTATGATGTTCTATTTTTGTAATGTTCTCCACAATGTAACATTTTTTTATGACTATTGAAAAATTGAACGTAAATGAAGGATAGTTTCATCCGTGCAATTCGTTTTTTGTTTCAAGGAAAGCTAGAGGCAAATTGTTCGGACAAAAATATCCGTCACGTTTATTTTATTTCTCTAATTTAATGATTAAAATTATAGTAATTATTTTAATAAGTAAGACCAGAAGAAATTGTAAATATCAAAACATCGTAAAATACGTTGATAAGAAAAACAAGAGCTCCCATTAAATAAAAGACATAGGTTCAAAAAATAGGTAACCGCAGCTATGCAAATCACGTGGCCGTACAGAACCCACTAACCCTACCTATAACAATGCTTTGCTGATTGGTAAGGCTGTCAAACGAGTAAACAGTTCGCGCTTGATTCGTATTCGTTCTCAGCTCGAAATATAAATGATTTAAATATAAGAAAATTTTAATATTTGATAAATTACTCAAACCTTCTCTAATTATAATTTTCTATTGATACTCGGATCATATTCGTTCGAAAAATTCAAACTATTCGAGCTCAATTTAAGATCGTGCTCGACTCGGTAGTGAAACGAGTCTCAATCAAATCTTATTTTATACTCGATAAATTTTGTGAACCAAATCTAAACAACTCAATATTCGACTCGACTTGATTTATTTATATTGGTTGATTTAAAATGTTTTTAAATTTTAAATTGATGGATTCATTTAAATCATAGTGGTAAGTATGTTTGTGTGCCCAGAAGATTATTATATTAAAAAACGGACAGAGATGAGATACTGTTACTTTTGGTATAATTTTTCACAATTAAGTTGTGAGCTGTAATTTTTCTAATACAAAAATAATAATAAGTAATTCAATTTCTCACATTCTATAAATAACTCTCTCCTCAATTGATTTAGTTTTTTCCTTTTTGTCTTAAATTATGTAGATATAAATGTTTGCTACATGAACTTGTAATATTTATTTATCTATATGAGCCTGCTCTCCCTGATTGGCGGTGAATGGCTCCATGTGACTTTACCATCAACTGTAAATTAAGGTTGGTGTATTTTGGCCCACTTTAATAAAAGAATAGAATAGAAATATAGAATAGAATAGCTTCCAACAATTTGCCTAAAATTAATTATTTTTCAGTCAACAAAAATAGGGGACGTTGGTTGGGTAGATGAGCAAAACAAACAAAAAAAGAAAAGAAAGGTCTCGTACAATAAATACCACGGGAATTTATTATGAGTTGGTGAAAATTAACTACCACACCATTTTAGGCATTTAAGCAGGAGAAGGGTAGAGATAAATTTGTCCACAATAATTCCTACTACTTCTCCTGTATAATATAACAGTATCAACTTAATTTGCCGCAATATAATTATTGAGTAATACTAGAGACACAAACTATTTTACAAACTGGCTAATGTGGCACTGTTGTATTGGTGATAGTTAAAAAAACACCTCCCCACTACAACACTATCACCAATACAACAGTGCCACATCAGCCAGTTTGTAAAATGTTTGTAAAATAGTTTGTGTCTCTAGTATTATTCATAATTGTTTAGGCCTAAATTTAACTTTATACCGTGATTTGTAGATTGCCACATTATAGTAATTTAATTATCACCCGGTGACTTACGCGTTGTATGCGTAAATTATATAGGACTAAATAGAAATTTTATAAAATTTGAAGGACTAAATAGAAAGATAAAATAATTAATATAAAATAATAAAATAATAATATAATTAAATTCGTAAGAGTAAAAGAAGAAAACAAACGAATAATGTGACACAATTATATCACTCTAACAAAAAAATATATCTTTAGTATAAAAAGGGATGGTATATGTAGTATGTTCTAAAACAATTGAAAGATGGTAATGGAAGAGAGAGAGAGAGAGTTTGGGTGTAGTGCAGATTGAGGAAGTGCTTTTTAATTGCCTGTTGATCATGTCACCAAACTTATCAGTCAAATGGGGATGAATACCATCTCATCTCATCTCCATTTGGAAGACTTTAGGAACTAACTGTTCCTGTTGTAGTCAATACTCGAGTCAAACGGAATTACTTGAAGGACTATTAAGAAATGTAATATGAGGAGTAGGTCAAATCCTAGCTAGTTCAAACTTTCAAACGCTCCTCCCCACACTATATTATCAAATAAAATATGGAAAAAAAATAATTCCATATGTTGTCCCGTAATTAATTTTTAACATCATAATTAAAATATATATCCTAAATCATATTGCACTGCATATAACATTGAACACAATAACAACGTACTCCCTCTTGCATAACCCCACCATTGATCATATATAGGTGTGCTTAGTTCACCAACCGACACGATATATCATTTTTCGGTATTACATATTATAGATAATTTGTTTTAGAATAGTATATTTGTACCATTGGTAATAAATCGTTTGATTGGATAAAAGTGAGAGGGATAAGGTCTTAAAAAATAAATTTACTTCTCACAAGATGCCAAATTGAAGCATGCAATTACATAATAGGAAAGTGTCCTATATACGACTTGTGACAAATGAGTCCAAATCCGCATGTATGGAACCAATATGAGAAGAGCTAGCTAGCTAGTAGTATACCTTAGTACGTATATATATATATATATATATATATATATATATATATATATATATATATGTTTACATCTATCTTCTTAGTTCTCAACCGACATTACATATTAGTCCACATGCACTGCCCGTACCTGGGAAGTGGCCATTGACAAACAAAACCCATACTCATCATTTACTATTAATACATTTCGACCATCTATGTATACAACTCTATACATATGTACAATTATATATCTTATATATACTCCCTTCCATGCATCCAAGAATTGATGATTCGAATTTAGTTTTTAATTTCTAGTATCAGTATATTATCTCTTGAAGTGTATTCCCACGATCTTTACGACGACGCTCTTAATTTCAAACCAATTTCAAAACAATCGATACATAACCCAATTCAATTTCAATCGCCAAATCTAAAATCTCATAACCATCACAATTACTAAAATTACTAATTCACAACTGATTAAATTATGTTTCAAATAACACCAGCAGTGTTTAATTCGTGTGGGAATATCATCAAAATGAATTCTCAAATGAGTTTGATACAAGCCCTAATTAAAAACCCCAAACTGAATAAACCCTAAATAACAAATTGTATCTAGAAAATTGGAAATCTGTCGCCGCCAAGCTAGGGCTACTTTCACCACCGTCTAGTGTCTAGCGGTTGTTGCTAAATACTCCATTGTCGCCTCCTTTGTCTACTACAAAAATTGATCTATTGTCGGCGCTAGGTCTAGTTGAGCGAAAGAGAGAGAGAGATGTGGGAAGGTGGGAAACGGAGGGAAGGTGCTGAAAACAGAAGGAGAGCAGTGCAGTGGGAGGAGACAGAGGTGGGGAACAGAGAGAGGGAAGGAATTAGATGGTATGCAATGGCAGAAAAGAGGGGAGGAATTTAGGTTTAAAATATTTCATATTTTTGATGAAATTCAGTTGGACATACTTCGCTCAAAATTAATATAATTCCAACTGAAATTCCGTTGAAAATATTAGACTTTCCGTTGAGAATATATTGCGCGCTGACGCCAAAAATTCTCGCTATTGGTGATACTTATTTTCGACGGACTTCTGTCAGAATTACATTATTATCGACGAAATTAATTTCGAGCAAATATTCCGTTGGCATTAAGTTATACTTGACGGAAATTGTTCTTTCGAAAATAATTTTGTCAGAAATAGCCTTCTTTCTTATAGTGTATATCCTACCCGAATTTTATCAGAAATTATTACTCACACTTTCCACAAAAAAAAAAGTCTTATTTGCAAGATTTATTAAAGATATATTTTTATACGATGTTTACTTTTAATTTATTGAGTTTTTAATTTAATAATAACAACATAATAATAAAATTGTGATGATAAATAAAAATACATTATGTCATTTTATATCACTATAAAAAAAATGACGCTCTTTTTTTCTGAACAAACGAAAAATTAAACATTCACCAGCCGGAATAACCGGTGACTTCGCTGGCTGGCCTAGTTCGTTTATACGGAAGTACCTCCAATCACTCCAACTGACACCTGTCAATAAAGATGAATCACATAACCAGACAATTCCTGTACGGTTGCCAACATAATTAGTTGTCCTTCGCTATTTCCACGTGAACACGCGGAGGGAAGGCACGGCGAGTATTAAATCAACTGTGCACCCGCGAATATGGATAACGTTCAGTAATTACAGTGAGATAAAATGTTGAAAGTGGTTGAATACAATTGGACCGGCACGTGAGTGACCGACGATGTTTGACACGTGAGAAGGCTTAAGAAAGGCAGAGTCCGTTAATGGAAGTTAGTTAGGTGTCAGCTTAAAGTGGTTAAGTCATAATTAACAATTTGTAAAACTAACTTAACCGCGGTTAAAAAAGTTAAAACTCTAATGAAGAGAAGTTGCGGCACGAGTGGTGGAGTCGCGGTTTTTTATTTTTTTAAAAAATAAAAAATTGTATTTCTCCTATAAAGGGACTAGTGCATTGAAGCTTTTATTTGACTCCACCATTTGTTCTTCTTCTTCCACAAACATTATAGAGAGAGAAAATTAAATCAGCCATATTTTTACTGCTGTGATCTAGAGAGAGAATCTGAAGAGACAATGGCGGTCTCTCTAAGAGTATACACTCTTTGTATTTTGCTAATGTTTGTTAATGTCAAGGCTGTTATGGAGAGCGACAAGCTTCGGAAATCAAGGTACTAACAATCCAATTAATGTCGAGCATATTTAATTTCGCCGTAGATATATTTCTGAATTCTCTGTTTCCAGAGCATTTCTTAAAATTGTACTGTGACAGATTTTGGGACATGATCAAGTAGCATCTCGAATTTGAAAATCAACGAACATTTTAGCTAATATTTTCATGAAATGCTTCTTTCAATCTCTATTTCTACCAAATTAATACTCATTCTGATTTGAAGATTTCTATGAGATTTACGTTCTCTAATTCATAATTTTACTCGTGATTACGTACAGTGATGAAGAAATGCTTCAGTTGCAGAGGTCAAGTAACACGACAATGGCAGCTGATAAGTAAGTACTCCCTGTATCTCACCTATATCCCGCCTGCATTTTACAATTGAGCTTCACCGTCCAAGTAGCTATCGTTGCGATTCCTGGCCGTTAGATATATTTTGGCTAAATAAGTAGAATCTTTTCGTTTGCAATCCTAACCGTTCAGATTGGATCTGAAATATCTGGTTCGTTTATTTGGTTATGTTTTTTTAGTCGCCCAATCTCTCTCTTTATTCTCAGCATATGAATTTCTCTACGCTAAGGTGCTCATATTACCATATTGCCCGTCGATTAATCCTTAGTTTTCAGGAAATTCTAAGTCTAATTACGTAAACTCTCTTCTGAAAAAGGTCAAAATGGCATTTTCAAGATCTAAGTTCTAACGGAGTCCCCAACCAATAACATCTCTTCATTTGTATTCCCTTTTCCGGATGCCGATTGTCTCGAGTACCGTGTGTTTTTATGCATACGCTGTCGTTTTCGTATTGATTATAAACAGAATCACCTCACGTGTTTTTGCCCTTTATGATGATACCTTAATTAGGATTTTTCCACTTTACTAATTACTTAATTAGTAGTACTAACTACTAACTAGCCATGTGGCTTATCTTTAGACGATGGAATTATTCTTTTACCATTACTATTAACAAACTAATAAAATTTAGACCATTACAAACATAACAGTGTCGGTGCTCTATCGTGTAATTTTTAGATTAAATGAAGAAGCAGAAGTCGGGCATGAGCATGCTGTAGACGATCCGGATTCGATTGCTGCAATGGTTGACACGTAAGCATCTCTTTATATATTTATTTACTAAAAAAAAAAGGGGCGGATGGCAATTGTTGAAATATGAGATGTATTGGAGTAATTTACTATTTTTTCTAATTTAATTGGCTTCAACTTTCAGTCAAAGAGTAACAATTACCTATTCCAGCACTATAACACTGAATTTTGTTTCGCTTGCACCAGAATGTGAACATTGAAAAATAGGATGTCTATATTTATCATCCTTTTCATATTGATATTCATTGGCCTATATTATCTGGAAACTCATTACATAATTTGGAATATTTTATTTTGTACTTATTGGCTAATGGCTATTAATTTTAAGTTAAAGAGGCATCAACATCCCTTATACTTTTTGAGGATGGGAATGTATCATTTTCTCTTATTATTATTGAGTATAATTAATCTTTCTTAAAGTACGACTCTATGGCCTATGGCATAGTTAATTCATACGGCAACAACTATGATGTTCACTCTAAGTGTAGGTTAGGAGATAGAAGGAATCTGGGTCCCCAAGTTCTTCATACTGTTGAATGTAAAAGTGCATGGCTTTTCCATTTTCCATCTTCTAGCTGTCAGCCTACCCACATGCCCTTATGCAGATCCGCACATCACGCCTTTAATTAATTACCATATATGCATCTTTTTCCTCCCTTATTTATGCCACATTTCTACATACATTTGTAGCTATATGAATATACACTTCTGAGATGATTTCCTTGAAAATTTTCTAATCTTCTTTGTTCAAATCCCAACAAAGATAACATAATGGCTTGGGTTTTAGAGGTTTTTGGAGGCTAAACTTACATAAAAAATTTTGTTATTTCACAAATACACTTTTCATACTCAGTTTTCGAGCACAACTTATTTAATTTAAAAATACCGTGTTTGGAGTCTAAGCTCACCTCCAAATACACCCAATAAGCTAATGCTTGACATCCTAGACACTATGTAACCAACAAGCCCTATATCGTAGATCATATTTCTTATGCCCAACTCACTAAAGAAGGCAGTTTGCATATAGCCTAAGAGAATACGTTAAATAGAGAGTTCATTTTCCTCTAACAAGACATATCCTGGAATTATAACATACTATTTGATACAGACTATGGTTTCTATTTCAAATTGAGTATCGCAATCTAGAAAAACAAATTCTATTTAATCATCTATTATACTTCCTCTATTCTAAAAGTAGAAATACAATTTAACTTTTGAGGTCAAACGATAACATATTAAATTTTAAATCGATGCGGATTTATTTAATTTTAGTTGACAATTATTATCATTGTAAAGTATATAACAAAAACTATTAATCACAAAACGTATTTCATTCTAAAATTTTATAAGTCATACCAATTTTAAAGTTTAATATGTCGTCGTTTGACCTCAAAAGTCAAATCGTATATCTAATTTTGGAACGAAATGAGTACTGAATTAGCTCTATGTAGTATTATATATCAATATAAAAATATAATAAGCCAAAGACCGAGTCGTTTTGGTTAGTGTTGAGTCGACTTGGTAACTTAAAATTTTTTTTTTTGGTCAACTCAGCAGATCAAGGGTTTAATAGTTTTACTATAAAATATGCATTTAATATATCCTTATATCATATTCCTGATTCATGAATTTAATAAGGAGAATGAATATTGACATAAAATTATGAAATAATTTGTTCGATGCATGATTAGAAATATTATCAAGCTAATTAATTAATATTGATGTCATGACTCTGCATAAGTATATTATTTATAAAAACAAAATATCAAGATATAGAATCATATATCAGTTGTATGAGATCTTGGACATATACCGATGAAGATATAAAAATTGTGAGAGAAGATCCAGCAGTCATCATTATACATATAAATGTGTAGTTGATGACAATTAACTGATATTAATATAGTTAATTAATTAACATACCAGCCATTGTGGATTAAAATTGACATATTATAATGACTTCATTTTGAAATTAAAGAAATTATTATTATTAAAAATATTCACTTAAATATGTGGTTTTTAAAACTTATCCGATATATAATTTCTAAAATTTATGCGTGCTTTGCACGAATTCTCAAACTTGTATTCGTAAACAAAAGAGCCATGAACTATAAGAATTTCAACAATGTCATTGCCACATTAATTGTATCAAAATCAAGTAGTGGAGTAATAAATTAGTCGGTACATTTAATTAGATCAATTATATTGCAGAATGCCATGTACCCACCAGATGGGGTAGGTCGCATAAGTTTTTGTTCCCTCTCTCCAGGCTGGCTAAGGTACATATAGATCAGATCTGAGTTCACTTCGGCAGTTTCGCAACGTCCCGTGAATTGTTTGGCTAGTAGGCACTTGCCTAACTGACAGTGCCATCATCTTATTATTAATGACTTCCGATCTATTGAAGACTCAATCACCCCCACCCCACCTCATGCATTTATTTCTAACAGCAAAAAATCTCTACCCAAAAAATAAATGATTTTTATTTTTCGTATGGACCGTAGTCATCTTTCCGTACTAATGCATATTTAAAACCTCATAAAACAGAATGGGTACAGTGCATTATTAAAAGTTCCCAGCTGCATTGAATTGCAATTTTAAATCACATATTATTATTAATAATAGTTTTCCCATATTGTTTACTGGGAATATTTCTTTGTTCCCAGGAGTGGACCCTCAACTTTGAATAATTTTGTACAAATTAGCATAATGTCAAATATCAAGTTTTTGATTTTAAGGAAGGGAAAACATAAGTACAAAACATGAAACTAATTGTCTGCCTAAGTAAACTCGTGTAGTTATATGGTAGGATGCTTCATTGTCTAAATATGAAGATTAACACAAGAATGCAATGCCACTCAATACTAAACAGTATGAAAAATGCAGGGCCATTCGCAATAGCACTGAAAGGAGGAAGTTGGGTTTCTTCTCATGCGGGACAGGAAATCCTATCGATGACTGCTGGCGCTGCGACCGCAATTGGGAACTCCACCGCAAGCGCCTTGCTGACTGTGCCATTGGCTTTGGACGGGGTGCTATTGGTGGCCGTGATGGCAGGTATTACGTGGTCTCGAACCCAAATGATGATGACCCTGTAAATCCCAGACCAGGCACCCTCCGTCATGCTGTAATCCAAGACAGGCCTCTGTGGATTGTCTTCAAACGAAGTATGGTGATCACTCTAAAGCAAGAGTTAATTATGAACAGTTTCAAGACTATCGATGCTCGTGGACATTCTGTTCATATTGCAAATGGGGGCTGCATTACAATCCAATTCATCACCAATGTTATTATTCATGGTCTCAACATCCATGACTGCAAACAGACTGGCAATGCCATGGTTAGAAGCTCACCAAGTCATTACGGTTGGAGGACAATGGCCGATGGTGATGCCATTTCCATTTTTGGATCAAGCCACATTTGGATTGATCACAATTCTCTTTCCAACTGTCCTGATGGCCTCATTGATGCTATCATGGGATCCACTGCAATTACCATATCTAACAATTACTTCACTCACCACAATGAGGTACTTAATTTTGCATTTTAATCTCATACTTCTAACATATTTAAGTTTTTGATATATTGCAGTCTGAGTCTTATAATTTGTATATCATGAATAGGTGATGCTATTAGGCCACAGTGATTCCTATTCAAGGGATAAGGTTATGCAGGTGACAATTGCTTACAATCATTTTGGAGAGGGTCTTATCCAGAGAATGCCAAGGTAAAATAAGATTGACACTGCTAAGTTTTTTGAGTTAATTTCAATCCCTGTATTCATTTGGGATAAGGATATGCTATGATTTTACTCGTCCTAATTCGGAATTATGGATGTGCAGGTGTAGGCATGGGTATTTTCATGTGGTGAACAATGACTATACTCACTGGGAGATGTATGCAATTGGAGGAAGCGCTGATCCCACGATTAACAGCCAAGGCAACAGATATCTAGCCCCTGCAAACCCTTTTGCTAAAGAGGTCAGCTGAAAAGCAAAAACATTATTTTGTTACTATGACAAGGAAAATGATTAAACACGGATTTATGTCAATTTTTCACCGAATGGTGTGAAACATGCAGGTAACCAAGAGAGTTGATCAGAATACACATAGGTGGAGGCACTGGAATTGGAGATCAGAAGGAGACTTGATGCTAAACGGAGCTTACTTCACTCCATCTGGAGCTGGAGCTGCAGCCAGCTACGCCAGGGCCTCGAGCTTAGGGGCAAAGTCCTCTTCCTTGGTGGGCTCTCTTACCTCCGGTGCTGGTGCTCTCACGTGTCGTAGAGGCAGGCAATGCTAAACTGAGTTTCATCAATTAGCCAAAAAAAAAAAGCATCCATTTTTCCATTTTTCAATCGTGATAGAGCAATATTTAAGTCAGTCGGTCAGTTTCCCGACCATATCACATTGCATCTCTTTCTGTCTCTGTTCCCCTTTGATACTTGATAAGTGTATATCTTTTATATCACATGCAACGCTCTCACACCCTTGTCCAATCATTCGATATGCCTGTCTACCCCTTGCTCAACCTCGGCCTGCTTCAAGTCGAAAATTTGCAAACACCCAGGAGCAGGTGCGGAAGCGTTGTTCCTCTTTTTGCTTAGTTAACCCATTATTTCTCCTCGAAATAATCCCTTATTGCATCTCTGTCAGTTTTCTTTCGCTCTCTCCTATCCGTCTTTAATTCACACATTGTTCTTGAAAAGAAGAAGAAGAATGAAGAAGCTTATATCCATGATACTTTTTCTGTTATAAATGTTTAGCTTCTAGTTCTCTGTTCATGTAATTACTTGGTTATGCTCTGGCCGGTTTGAACTTGTAAATCTCTGCCATTGTTAGTTAATACAACCATTTCACATTATAGCAAATAATGTGTTTGATTTGCGACGAGTTATTCTGTTATCTCATTGGCTGTAAAATTTGCTTCTTATGCTGGCATGATATACAAGCATGCTTGTCATCAGCTAAAACGACGGAGAATAAAACAAAGCGAAAAGAAAAAAGAAGAGAGAAAGGAACATCCATTAAAGATAAAATATTTGATCCATAATTTAGAGAAAATGCTTAGAATCAATAAGGGGTACCATCACTTCTAGTTTCAGTAGGGCTATACAACGCTGACCTATTCCGTGGCCTATTTTCTTCCAACTGTTTCACAACTTCATCCATAGTAGGTCTAACTGAAGCCACTGGAGCACAGCAACCCATTGCAAGCTTCAATGCTTGTACTAATCCATCTTCCATCGGACTTCTTATCCCCTTTAAAACCTCCAAGTCAAAAACTTCCATTGTTGTTTCTTCTAATACTGCCACTTTAACTAATGAAGGCAAATCAACATAATCACCATTTCTTGCCTTACCAGGCTTCTTCCCTAACAATATCTCCAATAGTAGAATCCCAAAAGCATAAACATCTGTCCTGGAATTGCATTTCTTCATCCTTTGAAGTTCTGGTGCCTTGTAGCCTTCAGCTTTGGCAACCACAACTATGTCATCAGCTACAGTTGGGATCATCAGCTTGTCAAGTCCGAACTCGACGAGTCTGGCCACAGAAAAGTCATCAACAATAACATTTTTTGACCTCACATTACCGTGAGTAATGGGTGCTTCAAGACCTGTATGAAGATGTGCTAATCCTCTTGCTATACCCAACGCAATCTTGTGTCTTTTAGCCCAATTCAACACTGGTTTCCCAGCCCTTGATTCTGGATTCAAGCATGCAGCATGGATAAATTACAGTCAAGAGTTAGGTTACTGTTTCAATTAATTTGACAAGTTTTTAGATGACTTAAATTGACATGTACGTCTCATTTAAGAGAACCTACAATCATAATAATCAACTACTGGTAATTGAAGTCATTATCAGTGACTAAGTAGCATGCTGTCATTGAGGCCTAATTACCTGATCCTACATGCCTATATATACTAACACCAATCCATGTGAAAGTCCCCAATGGCTGGCAATATTCACTGAACTTGCAAAATTTGTTCATTTTAGGTTCCCCTTCTCAATCAGGAATTAGAAAGCCCTAGTTGCAGGAGAGCTTTAGTGCTCAGTTTAAACAGGGGAAACCAAGTTATAAGGATGGTGGTTTTTTGTTGCTCTGAAGATAGTGGGATAAAATAAGCAGTAGTAACTGCTGTAAATTCTATTACCTTAGGGCTTAGAGCAGGTCTTATACATAAGCTCATGCCTTCTTTTTTAAGAAATGAAACCGCTTAAATCGTCCTTCTTTCATAAGTGTAGCTTCATAGAAGAAAAATATGTTGTAAACACAAATTTCTTGGGCTCTTACTAACGTTTACTTTTCTTGCATTACACATTTGAATTCCAATTACTGAAAGGTTTATACTTCTGCTGCTAAGGGAATAAGAAGAGGTAGTGATAATAGTTTCACAATACAGTTATATTAAGGATTGCAAGAGTAGCTTCAACATACAAAATTAATATAAATTTCCATACAATGTATTATAGACATAATCATACATGCATAAATTGTTTGTGTTCTTGTGTCTGTGTTACTTTGAATATTTAAATTGACCAAAGTGGAATATACATACCATGTAAGAGATCATGGAGGTTCTTATTAGGTAGATAATCATAGATAAGTAGCTTCTCCCCTCTCTTTCCTTCATAAAATGCTCTCAATGGAATCAAGTTCTCATGTCGAACTCTGCCCAACTGCTTTATCACCGGCAAACATGAACTCCTATCCTTACAACTACCATCCCTCAACAATCTCAATGCAATTGTTCCTCCATCAGCAAGCTTAGCCTTGTAAACAGTACCATAACTTGTCTTCTCCATAACTTGTCCATTTGCGTTTAAAACATCCTCTAATGTTAAATGATCACCTCCCGGAAACAAAATAAGCTTCCCCTCGCCGCCACCATTTTCATCCTCTTCTCCCTCCTCCATTTCATCCTCTTCTTCATCCCCATTCTTACTCTTCTTCCTTTGCACATACCCAATTAACAGGGAGGCCAAAACCACAACCCCAGCCATCAAACCAATCACAATTCCAGCAATTGCACCAGAACTCAATCCAGAGCTTCCATTACAACCCCTCAAAGGGGCCCCACAAAGCCCAGGATTGTTTCCTTCAAAAACCTCCCCACCAAACTTTGATCCCCCAAAATTAGGCAAAACCCCAGTAAGATTGTTGTGTGAAAGATTCAACTTTTCCAAACTTAATCCAGTAATACTCTCAGGAATTGAACCAGAAAACATATTACTCCCAAGATCAAGCTCTTTAAGACCATGAAAACTAGCTAAAAATTCCGGAATATTACCCAAAAACATATTATGCCCAAAATCAAGAAACTGTAAATTGCTACAAGTAGCATTAGGCAATGCAGGTTCAGGAATATATCCAGAAAGAAAATTACCATGAAGACGAAGCGAAACCAGCCGGTCACAAAGGTTCCAAATCGATGTAGGAACAGACCCATTTAGCAAATTGTTGCCCAAATCAATATCTGAGAGTGAAGAGCTATAGCCAAGCTCAAGAGGTATAGTTCCTGAGAGAGAATTTACAGCAAGATAGAGGCTTTGCAGGTTTGAAAGTTCTCCTAGCTCTCTTGGCAGATTGCCAGAGAGACCAGCTGAAGGGAGCTGGAGAGAGAAAAGATGGAGAGATGGGTCTCTGGAGAGAGAAAGGTTGGTCCATTGTGGTGAAGAGAGGTCGGTACAGAGGAGTGGAGTGCCGTTTGTGAAAACCCATTTCAGTCCTCGCCATTGACACAGAGGTACAAAGGTATTCCATGAAGATAATAGCAGGTTCTCTGTTTTACCCTGTAATGAGGGTTTGATTTTTGCCAAGAGGAGGGAAGCGTCTGAGGAAGAAGATAAAGATAGACTGAGAATAGTGTTTGGTGAAAGAGTGAATGTGATTAAGAAGGTAATGAACATGGAGAAAAGCTTGGGAACTGCCATGGAAGAAGCATGGAGGAGAGAGAAAAAGATAGAAAGAAAGAAAGTGAGAGAGTGAAGGAGGGAGGAGGAAGTTCTTATTTGAGGTTTTGCTTTTTGAGAAAGCTGACAAGTGTGTTGACTGTGTGTCTCTTTGTCTATTAATCAGACGGCTCTAATTTCTATTACACCGTTAGATATGATGATGATAATTCAACGGTGCAGATCTAAGGAAGAGTGACTCCACTAAGGAAAGACAATATCTTACATATTGATTATGGAGTATATGCATGAATATGATATGGATATCGCCTTTGGAATTGGCAGATATTGTTTTCTTTTCAAGAACTTGGTTGCTTTATTTGAGGAAAGGTAGAAGAAACTGATGCCCCAAATTTCTCAGTGCCGTAAACGTGTAAGGTTATTTTTGATATGTTGGAGGTTTGGTGTGTATATTCAGCTTGGCATGCATTTGTATGTGGGCCAATGTGCTTGTGGGTCAGGGTCTAAAAGTGAGGGGGAAAAAATGAAGAAAAAAGAAGCTTATGATTGAGAATATCCCCCCAGTCCCAGACTGCCTGAAAGAGGACCATGATTGATTATAGGTTTATGAGAGCGCAACACTTTATTAGGTAAAGTTGTTAGGTTATGGACCAAGGTGTTGGATTTGAATCATCTCTCCTCCCTCATAAAACTACTTCATGAAATGTACTTATCTTATATCTACATCCCATAAAAAGATTTCCATTTACAAAAAAAATTGTTTAAATTAGATAGATACAATAATTTCAAACTCTTCCTAATTTTTTAGTGTAGTAATGATAATATATTAATAAAATTTATGACAGTAAACTTGAAGATATTATGTTTCTTTTTATACTGTTATAAAAAAAAATTGGCATATCAAAATATTTTTTGTAAAATGGGGGAGTAATATGTTTAATGATACACAAAAAAAAAAGTCTATATTTGTCAAAGCGTGCAAATTACAGCTCCACATGGACCACGTATGTACGACGCACTTCACTCAGCCTTACACTGTATTTGATTTGGATTAACTATGCTGTGCATGCGTCATTTAGATTTGCTACTCCACTTATTGAGCAGTTTTAATCTAACACATGCACTTCATAACATAGATAAATTGTAAAATTTTCCTAGTTTCCCTTCGGACTCCTCCCTTGTGTTCCTCTTAGTCCTCTAGAATTAAAATATAAAAGCATAAAATCTTCAAAAAAATATAAAAATACAAGTCTTCTTTTATTTAACTCGCTAATCAACTTACCACGCCAACTGCATGCTTAATCGGGTTTGCAATAAGTCATGTTTAGCATTGTGTTAAAGCATGTTTAATGATACTATGCTTATCTCTCCCTAACCTTGCGAGTAAATTTCAAACGGTGAAGGTTTGTGGTGCATAATCAGCATGGGAGACTAATGGTTTTGGATGAGCAATGTAAAAACACTACCTTTCTGTTTCTGTGTACTAATAAATGTCATCCCCATATCATTTAAATTTCCTGCGAAGAACCACAAAAATTTGAAATTATAGGAGCATTATTCAACATGTGATCAAGTAGGTTGCTGGCATGGCTAAAATATTATCTACAGAAATATATGGAAACATCATAAAACAAATATATGATACAATAAAAATTTAATACAGACCCACCAGAAGAAACATGAATTCTTTCTGTTTTTTGTTCTTGTTTTTCTGTTTTTGGGTCATATGCATGCTTATGTTATCACAATCTTACATGCTAGCTTGAGCAATGTGATTCCATCATCAACTGAACACAATACAAATACATGAATGCAACCCGCAGCAGAATCACTGGTGATCATCGTGGGCATCATAATTCAGACTCACATAAACTACACAAGTAGACTAAAAATCTCAAACTATATTCACACTGCCATAGGTCATGCAGAAGAGTAATGCCGAGTATGTATATGAAGCTCAAGCCAGCTTACTTCTTCACTCTTGAGATTTTCCCGAATAGAAACACATAATGCAACAAAAAGGGGTGTGACAGAACATAAAAGGGATACATGAACTTCTAAAGAACTTCATTTCTTCACTATCAGCGCGCACCCAATACCTCACCAGGAATGGAATATCATATGAAAGATGAATACGTGAGGATAATCTTAGACCTTTTGTTATTTGTACTTCTCCATTATTCTTCTTGCTTCTTCCAGGGAGTCTTCTGTAGAAGTGGTGCCGTCTCCCCCTTTTGGGCCTTCATCCTTGTTCAAGGCTAGAAATGTGAAATAACTGAGTCCCATCACGGCCTGTCATCAAATGGAAAGCACAAGTTATCTCCTTAAAGAGTACCGACAGACTTGGCATAACATTCTACAAATTCATAAGGGCATCTAAACAAGCAAAATATTTTAATTAGAGAATATACAGACCTCAAATTACAGGATTGATGTATTGATACCACTGGATTCAACAGGGGTTGGAGAAGTATGAATACATAACTTTAAAAAAAAAAGGGAAACTAGAATAATCTTATGTGTTTCTATAACACTCTCAAACAAATGTTTCTACTTTGAATACACTATTTACTGAAATTGAATGTCCATTTAACAGTATCAATGCGAACATTGGCAGAACTAAGTTCTATGTCACATATTCAATAGTCATAAAAAATATATCACATTGACATCTGTAACTCCTAGTAGTCCACTTTCTTTATCTAAGATTTTCCTAGGGAAGTGACTCAAGTCACTCAACCAATACGTTGAAGGAGTCGAGCAGGTTCGTCTGGTGACTCCTAAGAGATATTGATAATTGCAACATGAAAGATCAATGCTTGCATCTGGATATCAATGCATCCGCAAAAGACGAAAAAAACTCCTTGAAAATTGAACCAGAAAAGAAGTACAAATGAAGAACCAGGATCTCCTATGAATTATAAAATATTATTCAGACATAGGAGATTTTTCAGTTAAAATCCGTCCATTGTCTATCATTCCTTTAGTTTGTTGTCTGTAAATTTCCAGTTCACCTTATAGAGTTACAGGTGCTAGATAAACTGGGTTGATTGGAAATTTTAATATGACAAGGTTCTACTCAAACGCAATCAATATATCTATTCACATTGTCCGATTTTCCTTTTTTATATACTAGAAATTTCATGGAAACAAAAAGTTCTATTGGATGTTGTTTTCATACTTAAATTGGAGACTATTCATATTGCACAAGTATTAGGTCACAACGGGAAACATGGAAACACAGAAAATGATACTTGTTCCTGAAACTACAGAATACTGGTAAATTAAGGTATCATAATGTGCCTCTATTAAATCATTGCAGGAATAAGGTGATATACCTGAGAATCTTAATAAGCACCAATAAAGAACTAAATGGAGTTTTGTCTCCCCAAAATTTAAGGTACAAAGAAATAGAAAAGCATACCAGCACAAAGAAAGCAGTAGATAGGAATGACTTGAGTACAAAGAGCGCAAGGGTCACTCCTACTACAGTTACAGAAATTCTTGCAATTGGTCTTGGTATAGAATCCTAACACCAAGAAGAATACAACTTTCATATAACAATTCAAGCAAATAAAACATGTAAGATAAATTAAATAAAGGATCAGATTACGGGGATAGACACTTGAAAGAGAAAAAGGTGAACTTACAGGCACCAGATTGGTTCCTGCTTCAACTCCATCTCTGGCAACCTTCCAAACTGTTTGAAGAACTATTTCACATGATTTACATTAACGTTAGCACAAAATTAAAAGTTGACTAGTTGGTTCCAGTTTATGTAAGCAGGGGCAGTATACAACAGACTAGATACTGTAGCCATAAGCTAGTTTGACCAGTAGTTCCAGATGATAATTCGCCACAAGAAACCATACTTTGGCTTTGGAACTTTTTGAACGGAAGAGAAACATCTAAGTACATGAAAAAAACACATAAACCTAGCATTTATTCCTTGGGCCAGAAGCTAATAATGTTGTGTCCCTTAAAGCAATTTTTTAAAATCATAAAAACTGACCGCAATGGATATAACTATGCATCTTTAGAATATAACCAAACACTAAGCATTATAACAAAATTTCAGACTATACATTCTGAAATCAACAAATGTATAATAATCAAGATTTTTTAAGCACTATCATAAAATTTCGGAATTATTCTTGTAAAACTCATTTAATAGCTTGCTGGATTATGCCGACATTCCCAAGTTACTTACTTCATTCGATAGAGCCAAATAAGAAAATTCCTCAGGCTCAGCTAGAATTACTTGTATGCCAATATTCACAATTCTATTTTCAGCACATCCCCACATCATTGAAATATTTAGCCAAGCCCATGAAACTAGGCTAGTTCTACAGTTCTACTAGCCAAGCAGAAGTCAACACAAAATCAAGCTAAATACTCTTTCAATTCGGAAATCATATATGGGACTTAATATGAGTTTATAAAGGGGGTTTATCTTACTTATATTTTACTTACCTTTTCTGTGAGCCAATTGCTATCATCCACAAAAAGAAAAAATAATAATAATAAATCTTTTGTTTGCACATAATGATTTCAGTCAGCAGCCCAATGTGCAAAGTATCCAATATTCTGCAACTCCACAACTCAATTATACAAACGAAAACACAAACAACATTTTAACTTCTTCATCAAATTAAATGAATGTTAAAAATAAATAAATAAATAAAATCAAACAACAACAACAACATTAAATCCTAAAAACCCAGAAGAAAGATGATTACTTCTGCTACTCGAAAAATTAAAGAAAAAGCAATTAAATCAGCAAAACATAATACTACGAAAACGAAAAGCAGAGCTGTATATTATTTATTACCTTTAAATAAATTGGATTGGGCAGCAAATACCAGCGGTACAGCCTGAGTTTTAAGCTTCTTGATTGTGAGCGGAGAACGATTCTTCAACTTTAGGATGGATTTGGAGGAAAGAAATTGAGAAGTCCTGAGAGCAATTAGGGTTTTGGGGTTTTTGCAGGAGTAACAATTTGGAATATTATGAAAAATTACTGAATAAGCCATTGATATCTCCATATTATACAAAGTATATATGTTTTTATATAAATGCAGTAGCAATTACAATTGCTGCTATTTGCTAATTTGGAGAAGAACAAATTTTCTCATTAAAGAATCGAGCGGAAGGAAGTGTGGCGCGAAACGGAGTGGAAGCAGTCTAGCCAAACGGAGCCACTTCCTACAGATATGGTTTGGCAATTTGCAATTCCCTACGTTAAGCAACCTCAACCTTGATCAGGAGTTTAATAAATTTTATGATAGCAAGTAAGAATTTGTACGTTTATGTAAATAATAAGAAAACGTGGGTATCTATGTGTAATTTATGAGGCAATGATATAATATACTCGCTCTGTCCTCAAAAGTACGAGAAAATTATAAATTTTACACATATTAATAAAAATAAAGTTTTAAATTTTTTCTTAATAGTCTCACGAGATTCATAAAGTCTTTAGTAATTTAATTTTTTTTATACTAATGGATCTCAGTAAATAACATAATTATCTTTCATTTTATGTACTTTATCTCATTTTTGTAGAAACAAAAATAATTGTACCTTTTGAAGACGAATAGAGTAATCAAAAGGAAAAGGTTGATATTTATATCTATATTATAAAGTGGCTTAGCCACTTACGGCGTTGATGTAACCGTGTCACGCTATTTTTTTTCTTTCTCTTTTGCTCTTATAAGTTTACTTACATTATTATTTTGTTTTTTTCATAGTAATTTTTTTTATTTAATCTTTTAAATTTTATAAAATTCTTATTTTATCTCATATAATTAATATATGCAATATGTGTGCCACCGGATGCTAACTTATACTCCCTCATTTTTATTATATAAGTCGTTTTAGAAGAAAAAAATTCTCATAATATAAGACGTTTTATATATATTTAGGGAAAAAATTAATTATTTCCTACTTTACCCCTAAAAAAATAAAGTAATTGAGAGAGAGGAGGAAAAATAATTAATTAGTGCATGGGTAGTAATAAAATTTTAAACTAATATTAATTATTTAATATTAGAATTAATAAAATTTATTAATATGATATAATGAAAAGAAGGAGTAGTATATAGTTCGAATGTCTCAAAATATTGTTCATTCCCAACGTTACACTATTCATTCATGTTCAATTGTTCATTGGACTCCTACACAGACAAACATGGTCAAGCTCAACATTGATGGAGCCCTAATGGGAGAACATGGGCCTTAAAATGTAGCATGTAGAGTCATGGACGTTTTAGGCGACTGACAAGTCGGTTTCACATTCTCCATAGGCCCAGTCACCGTTCTATTAATAACAACTGTGCTATGCCCTGCAATTATTCCAAGAGGCTTCATTTTAGCTCTTTGGACATGGTTGGAACTTGGAAATCTATTCTAAGCAAGTCAACTGACAAAATTAAAGGGGGAAGGGGCGAATATTTACAATATTTAATTTTCAATTACTTACGTTTACAATAATTTTGTTTTAAAAAAAATCTCAATACTTTTTGATAGACCGGTAAAGGCATGCGTATGCTTATCACATTGCACTTTAGAGACTAGGTGTCAGTTCGACAAGACTTCTCTTCTAGCTGACACATTGGTCTTCGTCACTAAGGCGACCTCTTGATTATGGTCTTTGATCCTCTTCATGCGGAAGTTATCCTTTGATGATTTGTTATCGGGTCGGTTTTCAGTCACCCCGATCTATTAATATCGAGAATACCTCTTCGGGAGGGTATATCCCCACACAATATTTTAAACGGTATAAAAAAGCTACAAAGGCAAATCTCTAAACTCTTGAAGATGTTATAGGCTTTTAATCGTACATAAATAGCCAAATATAAGACTAAACATTACTATTCACACCTTTTCTTTTACTAGTTGATGTAGAACTATTTAAGAGATTATCATGAAGTTGGTTTGGCCAGTTTGTACGTGATAGTCAAAAATAGAGAGGGAGAGGGAGAGGAATTTTAAAATGGTGTTGACAAAAACAAAACGTGTATAGATTCCATTTTTGGAGTTCCCCAAGTTCTGTCCTAGAACTCTGAGCTCTGGGCATGGTGGTGATTATTATTTTTTTCATCTCCTTTTTGGTCTTTGTCTTGTGCCTTGGTCAGTCATAAGTAAGGGTAACTACACTAAACAAATTTGGGTTGGTAATATGATCAGGTTTATGGTGGAAAATGAATTCACACACCACATGGTTAAGCCTCCAAGTCAGGGTTGATGTTTAACTGTCGGAAAAAAAATAAAAATAAAATCATATTCTCACTAGCTTGGCTAGAAGAATGATTTAGCCATCTTAATTATGAATTACTATCATCCCCTCCTTCCAAAAATGAGAATCCCATTTCACTCGATAATTTCCTTTTGTTCATATTAAAATAAAAAGTACTTTATACTTCATTTGGGCATAGAATGTAAAAATATTTAAATGTATTATAATGTGTCTTTCAATTATATGTTGAATCATTATCTATAACAAGACTCTATTATAAAGATAAAATACTAACAAAAGATAAACATAAAAGTAGATAGATAGAGCCAACTAATCTCAAGGGCTTTGTACTAGTATTAATTAATACAAACATGTATACTAGATTAATCAATGGTATCCACTGCCAAGTCAAAAACTGTCTAATATTTTCATAAACAATTGACAAAAAAAAACTGTCTATGGACGGTGCAATTTTTTTATTTTTTTATTTTTTTATAAAAAAATCACCCTGCTTGATTCTGTATAGTAATTTAATTAGAATACGAAAATAAAAACAGTTTAACATACTTAATATATAGACAAAGCAAACCATCTGCCAAATATTTGGGTATATTTCTTAATAGAAAAATTTGTTATAAAGTAATGGAAAATGCTAACAGGGAAGATAAATGAGCTCCTGGAATTTTCATTTGCTACAATCATACGAGTAGTTTTGTATTCAAGGTTAAGGATTAAGACGCGATTATCGATAACGAAAACCACTCCTACCACTGATTAAGTTGAGGAAAACTATGCAACAACACATGGTGTATCTGCTAACAATGACTATATGAAATTAGTACTAGTATATACTATAATACAAGGAAAAAACAGAGAAAAAAGCACAGAACACAGAACCCCGAGGTAAAGATGGTGGAGGTGGTGTGGGTTGTAATCTTTAATAATTGTCCCTCTTCTTGTTACCTTCCCCTACAAATCAACCAAGTCCTGCACTAATGGAGTTAGTGCATAAAAATTACCAAAACAACAAAGGGATAAGTGAAAAAAGAGAGACCCGATGCAAAACTTAGAAGAGCAGTAGTAGTAGTAGTAGTAATAGTGCCTTTGCAAATGCCAATGCCAATGTCTAGGCCATTCTTGAAGGCATACTATTTCCTCTTCTTGCTCACATTTGTGTCACAATATAGTTTTTCAGCTGCAGCTAACCATGAAGTTCTTGTGCTACTTTTATGGGTTGGCAGCTCTGCTTCACAAAATTCTGTTTTTTCAAATTGGAACCATTTAGACTCCAATCCTTGTAGTTGGTCTTGCATAACTTGTTCAACCGAAAACTTTGTTACCCAAATCGATATTCAATCCGTTCAACTTTCCCTTCCATTTCCTTCCAATCTTTCCTCTCTTCATTCCCTTCAAAAATTGACCATTTCTGGAGCTAATCTCACCGGAACAATCCCATTTGATATTGGAGATTGTGCTTCACTTACTTCACTTGATGTTAGTTCAAATAGTCTCGTGGGTAGTATTCCAACCTCCATTGGTAAGCTCCGAAACCTGCAGGACTTGATAGTGAACTCCAACCAGCTTACTGGGAAAATCCCAGTTGAGACTGGCAATTGCACTAACCTTAGGAATCTCCTAATATTTGATAATCAGTTTACTGGGGTTCTTCCTGTTGAACTAGGGAATCTTTTGAACTTGGAAGTTATACGAGCCGGAGGGAATAAAGAAATGGAAGGAAAGATTCCAAATGAGCTCGAAAACTGCCAGAACTTGATGGTGTTAGGCCTCGCGGATACAAAGATTTCTGGCTCAATTCCTGCTTCATTGGGAAAACTAAGCAAGCTTCAAACATTGTCAGTCTATACTACAATGCTTTCGGGCGAGATTCCACCAGAACTAGGTAATTGTTCCGAGCTAATTGACTTGTATTTATATGAAAATGATCTATCAGGTTCACTTCCAAAAGAGTTGGGCAAGCTTCAGAATCTACAAAAGATGTTACTATGGCAAAACAATCTTGTTGGGCCTATTCCAAAGGAGATTGGGAACTGCAGAAGCTTGAAGATCATCGATCTTTCGTTGAATTTTTTCTCCGGAAGCATTCCTTGGTCATTTGGAAATCTGACAAATCTTGAAGAAATGATGATAAGTAACAACAATATTTCTGGTTCCATACCACCAGTTCTTTCAAATGCTACAAACTTAGTACAGTTACAGGTTGATACTAATCAGATATCGGGTTCGATTCCTTCAGAGCTGGGGAATTTGGCAGAGCTAGCAGTATTCTTTGCTTGGCAGAATAAGCTTGAAGGAACTATACCTTCAGAATTGGCCGGTCTCATAAGCCTTCAAGCTCTAGATTTGTCCCACAATTCTCTTACTGGTAGCTTGCCTCCAGGTCTATTTCGGCTACAAAATCTAACAAAAATTCTCCTGATTTCGAATGAAATTTCAGGCTCCCTCCCACCAGAGATAGGTAATTGTAGCTCTCTTGTTCGTCTTCGTCTTGTAGGCAATAAAATCAGTGGACAAATTCCAAAAGAATTTGGTTTACTTAATAGCATAAGTTTTCTTGACCTGTCTGAGAACCATCTCATTGGGGCAGTGCCAGATGAGATTGGCAATTGCAAACAATTGCAAATGCTGAACTTAAGCAACAATACACTTGGAGGCATGCTGCCTAGCACTTTCTCTTTTCTCAGTAAGCTTCAGGTATTGGATGTTTCAATTAACCAGTTTAAAGGTCCAATTCCAGGGAATTTTGGGCAACTTACTTCTCTTAATAGACTAATACTTGGCAGAAACTTTTTCTCTGGATCAATCCCTTCATCATTAGGACAGTGTTCAAGTCTTCAATTGCTTGATCTTAGCAGCAATAATCTCACTGGAAGCATCCCATTGGAATTGTTTGACATTGAGTCGCTTGACATTGCGCTTAATTTGAGCTGGAATGCGTTAACCGGGGTAATCCCACCTCAGGTATCTGCACTTAACAAGCTATCAGTACTAGACATTTCACACAACAATTTTGGGGGTGAACTAGTGGTTCTTTCGGGGCTTGTGAATCTCGTCTCCCTGAATGTTTCGTACAACAATTTCACAGGTTATCTCCCTGACAACAAGCTGTTTAGACAATTGTCAGAAACAGAATTGGCAGGAAACAAAGGCTTATGTTCTTGGGGTCATGAGTCATGTTTCTTAAGTAATACTGCTGGTTTGGGAATGTCAAACCACAAGGACTCTACACGGTCCAAGATACTTAAACTATCGATTGCCTTACTGATTATGGCGACTGTGGCAATGGTGATTCTTGGGGCAGTGGTAGTTTTACGGGTTCAAAAGGGGAAGGGAAATGATAATGATTCTGAAACGGGAGGAGGGGATTCATTGGCTTGGCAATTCACTCCATTCCAGAAGCTGAATTTCGCAGTTGAGCAGATTTTAAGATGTCTAGTGGAGTCTAATGTGATTGGAAAAGGCTGTTCGGGGATTGTTTATCGTGCACAACTTGACAATGGTGAAGTGATTGCAGTGAAGAAGCTTTGGCCAACAACAATGGCCTCAAGATACTATCAAAACGACAGACATCAAGCTAATAGAGGTGTTCGTGATTCTTTCTCAACTGAGATAAAAACCCTTGGCTCAATTCGCCACAAGAACATTGTCAAATTCTTAGGCTGCTGTTGGAATCAAAACACAAGATTGCTTATGTATGACTACATGCCTAATGGGAGCTTAGGAAGTCTTCTTCATGAAAGAAAAGGCTGCTGCTTGGAATGGGACTTGAGGTATAGAATTGTGTTAGGGGCAGCTCAAGGCTTGGCATACTTGCACCATGATTGTGTTCCTCCCATTGTTCATAGGGACATCAAGGCCAACAACATCCTCATTGGTCTTGAATTTGAGCCTTATATTGCGGATTTTGGTATTGCCAAACTTGTTGATGATGGTGATTTTGCTCGATCTTCCAATACTGTCGCGGGTTCCTATGGTTACATAGCTCCAGGTTAGTCCCATTTTTCAAAAGTTCATCTCTCCCTAATGTTGCATTACTCATTTTATAAGATTGCGGGTGCCTAGGACACACTTTTTTTGGGGGTGCTAGTCTAGGACACACTTAAACTTAGTATGTGCACGTAAAGTCAAGAAGTCAAATAAGACTATTCCTTAAAAATAACACCGATACAACTTTTTTTCTATGCGAACTTTTTCCTATACAAATCGCATTAAAAAAAGTTGCACCCGTGTTATTTTTCAGGGATTTTTTCCAATGCCCGTATCTTTATTGTTCCAAATTAGTGATGTGCAATATTGGTTGTTGCAGAGTATGGTTACATGATGAAAATAACAGAGAAAAGTGATGTATACAGCTATGGAGTTGTTGTGTTAGAAATATTAACAGGAAAACAACCGATTGATCCTACCATACCAGACGGGCTGCACATTGTGGACTGGGTGAGGCAGAAAAGAGGTGGAATTGATGTCTTAGATCAAAGCCTGCAGGCTCGGCCTGAGTCTGAAACAGAGGAGATAATGCAGACTTTAGGAGTGGCTTTGCTGTGTGTTAATCATTCACCAGATGATAGGCCTACAATGAAGGATGTTGCTGCAATGCTCAACGAAATTAGGCAGGAAAGAGAGGAGAGCGCAAAAGTCGACATGATTCTCAAAGTATCTTCTGCGAATGATGGACAGGAAATGAGTAAAACCTGTAATGAAGGACCATCTAGTACAGCAATGCAATGCTTGTACTCAAAAAGCAATAATTCCAGCTTCTCTGCATCTTCACTGCTGGATTCTTCTTCCTGTAATTCAAAATTAGTTTTCAAATAGATAAAACAAATGGTTATTAGTGTAGAGTTCTAAACTAGAAAGTTTGTAGTCATTCTGGTTGTTACTTCCATTTCTCTTAAGAGGGTCTTTTGACATAATTGATTCTGTTTTGGTTTTCTAATTTTACAATGTGAAACAAAACTTACAAGCCAGTAAGATTCCTAAAGAATAAGATTGTACTCACTATTTCATTTTGATGTATTGTGCATGCACAATGAACTATTTTTTTTTTAATGTGTGGAGCAAGGAAACCTTATGTTATGATAAACACAATAAATCAACGCGAAAAGATAAAGACAATAACACAAGGTTTTACGTACATAAATCCAAATCCAATAAAGAACTAGATAATACCTAAATCCAAATCCAATAAGGAATCATGTTACAAGGATAACAAACTAGTTTCACATCATAATACGTGGATAGATTTGTTTGTATTTAAAGTGTTCGGGTATTATAAGTAGTACTTTTTAACCATGACTTTTTGAGTAGACATGTAGTGAGCTCAAATCACTTAAGTTAGTACTCTTTAGAAAGTGGATTGAGTTTTAATTTGATTACAACTTTAGTTTAAGTATGAGTCATTACAAATGGTATCATAGTTGATTTTCGAAAACTTAATAGGGCCATTCTAATAATACTTTCAATTATAAACTTTCGAGTAAATCTGTGATGATGATCCAATAAAATACAATTGGGACGATAAATTGAGTATTGGTACAATTTGATTCCGATTCGAAATTTGAATACCTTTGTTGTTATATAGTGTAGAAAGGTAGTATCAAATATGTTGAAATTAGAGATGATGCTAAATTAAAAATACTTCATATATTCTTAAACTACATATATCAATCTATATATATATATATATATTATGAGCTTATATATAAAATATTAAAATATCATAAGTGAATTAAAGTTTCACACCGAATAAATAGTAAAAGAGTGAAAGATTAATATACATGAATGAGCCTAAGACTTAATAACTTAAGCTTTTGAGTCAGGTTAAGTTCCAAACATGTGTGTTAGCGCTTTGTTTACCCCCAACTCCCTAGTTCTCCCCCAACATAAAATCCATTTTATATGATAACTTTGATTTTTGGATGAGTGACATGTTTACAACCATAAACTATTCAGTGCAAAGATCAAGTCCTACGAGGACTAGAGGCAATATATATACAACACAAAAGTACAAAACTATTCAATTGTAATCTTAATTGATCCTCTTTTAGAAGTACTTCAAAAGTACAAAACTATTCAATTGTAATCTTAATTGATCCTCTTTTAGAAGTACTTCAACTGAGGTGTTAACAATATAATTCAACGAGATTTAAGGAACAGTATTCAAATAAAATCAAATAAATGAAATTAACTATAAATTCAGCAATTCTCATTACAAAATGTAACATTTCATAAGCAAAAACCAGAGTATGTGATAGTTAAGTTACAACATACACAGAGTTATCATAATATGGTCAAAATGAGCAGTCTTCAAATTTCTGTACGTCTATGCACTAAAGATCTGAAACTGAGTTGTGGTCACCCATCGCCGGGTAAATCTAGTACTAGAACGAAAATTTGCCAAAAATAATATATTCGATCTTCAGATTTTTAGCCTTTGGCTCAGAAGCCAAAACTATAACATATTAGGAGATCTATATACTGCTAGCAAAAATATATTCCATAATCAACTTAGTCATATACTCATATCTAGTAGTCTCAAAAAGGGTTTGCCTTGCCTAAACTTGTCTTCCTTCTTAGTCATATACTCATATCCAGTAGTCTCAAAAAGGGTTTGCCTTGTCTTCCTTCTTATGTTTCACTTCACTGTTTGTTTAGATGGTGAAGAGGAATTGCCATTTTTACCAGCTGCTGCTACTGAAGCAGAATTACAAAGATTTCTTCTCCTCGCTGACTTCTTCCTCTCTGCTTTCGGTGCCTGTTGGCGTACCTTCACTCCCCTTATCAACTGTATCATATACATGCATAACTTTACATATCAGAAAATAATTAAAGCTAGGCCACGAAAAACCATAAAGATTCTATAATGTACATATATAGATAACCTAGTATCGTAATTTCCTTACGTATTTGCCACACTTGATGTCCGAATAAATCACTATGAAATCCCCCTCTAGGAGTCCATTTGCTCTCACAAATTCTCCTGAAGAAACAAAAATTAATATACACAAAAAATGTAGCTAGAGAATAAGGAGACTGTACATACATGTATATTCAATTCAAGACATTTATACCAGTGTTTTCAAGGAGATACATCCTGCTTTTGTTATTTGGCCAGAATCCGAGACTCCATGATTCAAAACAAATTAGCAAACATAAATAGTTTGTAGCGAACCACGAGAGTAAATCCAAAATATGAATTAGGACTATACATATATTATTTCCAAGTCTTAGTATAAACCTGTAGCGCATGCTCCACACCCTAGAAGTTCCTATATCTTCCATGGCAATGGGCATGCTATCTCTTTCTTCTAGTTCTGGAAGATGCTTTTCGACTTCTTTCTGAATAAATCATATATAATCATTGAATCATATTTTGATTACCAACCAACAACACAATGTATGTACTTTTGGCAATAATATTTTGTTTCTTTAATTATCATCATATATCAACTACAAAAAAAATTTAGAAAAAGAAAATAATTCATAGATTTAAGCAAGTACTTTTGGCAATACAATTCTTCCAAGACTACCAACATCACTCTGCATCAACACTTTTTGTAGCAAAAGTTTCAGGTTGTTCTCAGCTTTATATCCCTGGACAAAAACACATAGACACACATTCATAAACTATAAATATCTGCACCATACTTGTGATTTAATTATGAACAAATTAAATAAAGTGCACCTATATATATACCTGTCTATGCTCTGATTGCGCCTGCCATTGATAGCTTTGTGGCTGCATGGATGCCCGATCAACAGGCTCCGGCTGCTGCCTCAGTGTTGGAGGCTGTGCCAACATTACCACTGCCGGGACAGTAGCAGCAGGAGGCCAGAATACCCAGTTACCGGTGGGGCTAGCTTGAGCAATATTGTTGGTGCAATTTTCCCCACCAATATTGTTTGCAGCATTTTGTTGTTCTGAAGTGTCATTGTGATGATGCTTATTTTGGTTAGGAGGATGATGCCTATAATGGTGCACCAAACACCTTCTTTGTTGAGCCATCATCCTCTTCTTTCTAGCCTCTTTACTAGCAGCAGAATCCTGCCTCAGTAGTAATATCCCATTCCCATTATTAAAAACTGGATAAGGGTATTGATGATCTGAATACACTGCAGTTGATTGTGGCATAGGCTGTGGCGTAATTGGAGCGAAATTACCATTTTCAGGAAGTGGATTATAGTGAGAGGCCAAAGAAAACTGTGATGGTGGCCATGACCGAACAGAGTCGAGCATTTCAAATTCTGTTGGAGGAACAGAAACACCACTAGAATTATAACGAGGATCACCACCCATACAGCCCGCAAAGAGCAGTGGTGGGGCCGCCATCATGGTGGCCGGATGGGGTATGGAATTAGATGGAGGTGGCAGAGGAGTTAAACAAGTGTAATTTGGATGATCATTAGGGATAGAGTTAAGGTGGTTAGGGTTTGGAAATGGTTCTTCATATTGACAGGGAATTTGCAACATTGCTGCTGGTGTTTGTTGTGGGCTCAGTTTTTTGTGAAGTTGGCATTGTTCCACCCACTGAAGAATGAGTTTCAAGAGCTGTTTTCTTCCTTCTTTTGTATTTCCCAAACGTTTGGAAGCGCTTTCGATGGTGGAGCGTTTCAGCTTAATATTCCTCAAATCATGAGCAGAAATGTGGTGTTTATTTGTTTTAAGCCACTCAAAAAACATAGCACCAAGTTCATCTAAACCCCCTACCCTTTGTTTTTCATGATGATTTTCTTGAACAACTTCACTATTTTCCTGAAACATATAACCACATTCCTCATCCCGTTGATAGTACTGATCATTATCTTGAGTGTTTTGATCATCATCAGTATGCAGAATTGAAGATGGGTCCCATAAATCTTCCCCATTGATCAGATGCATGCAATCCACATCCCCGATATCAACAATACTACCATCGGCGATGGAAGATAACGCCTCTTGTGGTGCATGATGATGAGTAGTCTTAGTAGTGTGAAAATCCAGTTGTTGTTGAGCATCAAAGTAGATGGCGGAAGATGAAGCTGAAGATGAGGAGGCTATCGGTGGCTTTGTTAATGCCGGAGTGGAAGAAGATGATGATGAGATGCATGGAGAGAAATGATCAGCATATAAGGTAGAATTAGTATGATCAGCACTATTAGTATTAACAACATTGGCATTAAGAAGGTTTTCTTTCTCATCTCTAATTCCAAGTTCCCAGATCTCTCTTTCTCCATTAGTTTCCATCATTTCTTCTCCTAATTCTTCCTCGATAACAGCAACATCAAAACTAGTACTATTAAGGTTTTGCTCCTCTGCATGCACATCTCCATTATCAACTAGTCTCATCATCATTTCCTTTGCTTGAAAACTTTTTGCTGCTGCTTTTGAATGGGGGTTATATAATTCTCCGTCGGTACCTGCTGTTGTTGGTAATTAAGTCACACAAAATAAACAACAAAATAAAGAGAGATAAAACAATGTGAGATTTAACGTGAAAAACTTTTAAAGGAAAAAACCACAGGTCAAACTCTGAATCTCCACTATATCAATATAAGGGGCGTACAATAATCCTCCCAAGTTTTATGCCCTAAAACTTGAGATTCCACAATACTGCGACCACTTTTTACACGGACTAAAAGCGCAAAGCCCTCCCACCCACAGTATAACTTTTTTACACGGAATATAAAAGTTGCAAAAACCCTCTCCCTCACACAAACACAAAACCCACTCACACCCTCTCTCAACTCTTAAGATACTACATGACTTTTAATTGTGCTACACTATAACAACTTAACATAATACTCTATTTATAGAGAATCCACAATTCCCCTCTTCCTATTCAAAATAGGACACTTCCAAAATAAAACTCCTACTACAAATAGACTCCTTTCTAAAATAATATTCCTATTAAAAATAAGAGTTCTTCCTTTTATATTAACAATCATTTTCTCAATAGTATTCGAGGAATATCCTAACAATTCCTCCCTTAACTCGAATCTCCGAATACTTCAACTTCATGTTTGAATAGGATTCAAAGAGTATTCCAACAATTTCTCCCTTGACACGAAACCCCAAATACTTCAACTTCATCCCTGAATAGAATTCGAGGAGTACCTCAACAATTCCTCCCTCGATTCGAATCAAACACTTCAACTTCATCACTTTCACCATTGTTGTAGTCGCTACCATCATCCACATTATTCGCATTATCTACATTATCCTCGTTATCCGCAATATACGCATCATCTGCGTCATCCGCAACATCCGCATCATCTGGATCATAGTCACCATCATCATCTTCTTCTTCTTTTTTAATATTATCATATTCTTCAATTGCATCACCATCAACATCGTTGTTGTCATCTTCATCAGCATCTCTATCATCTAGCAACCGCAACAGTGATCTTTTATAACTGCAAAATCTCTTATTTATCCTCATCATGATGAAACTCAACTTCAAGTCCTTCATTCTTCACTCTCTTTATTTGTCACACCAATGCGATTAATTCCCCTCTACCTCGGATCTAATCAACCTAGCTCTTGATACCACTTGTTGGGAATATCCAGCCCATATATGCTCATCTGAAACCACATTTTGACCCAAAAGGTTAACCTATTAGGTCTATGGTCCATTAGAGCATATATGTCCTTAATCTTTCTCTTTGTATTTCAATGTGAGACTTTACTATCACGCGGTACCTCAACAATCGTTGGGATACTCCTCGAATCCTATTCAGAGAAGAAGTTGAAGTATTTGGGGATTCATGTCCAGGGAGGAATTGTTGGGATACTCCTCGAATCCTATTTAAACATGAAGTTGAAGTATTCGGGGATTTGAGTCGAGGGAAGAATTGTTGGGATATTTCTCGAATCCTATTGAGAAAAGGATTGCTAATATGAAAGGAAGAACTCCTATTTTTAATAAGAATATTATTTTGGAAAGGAGTCTATTTGTAGTAGTATAATTGTTATGGCGTCGCCTAAGCGACACCAAGGCGTCCTGTCGCTGTTGCCGCACCAAGTCGAGTGGTCGCCTAGCTGCATCAGAGAAAGTCGAAGGTCTAAGTCGCGATAAGCCATCGGCAACATCAGAACAATGAAAGAAGAGGAAGAACAAAGCAGATCTAAGCCTCGATAACATCACGTAGCAACAGTAGACATGTACACGCATGCTGACACACGCAGCAGCAGAACGCAACAGTAATGTCGCCTACTAAGGGTCACGCCGCACGTCGATAGTTCGCAACTCCTCTGCCCATCGCGACTCCTCTTCCTCATGACTCCTCCAGTCGCGCCTCCCCCAGTCGACGCCTCTCCCAGTCGCATAGTTGAACTTCTCTCACAGTCGCGACTCTTCCCCACCGCTTATCAGCCTTGCTATTTAGTTTTTTCCCTTCGTGCTACTTTGTGCAAGTGTGAAGTCTCCAACTGTTGATTTCTTTGTGCGTATTGTTAGGAATAACTTTTGATCTATCTGTATGCTGCTATGTTGCACCCAACTAAATATCTTCTAGAAAATTACAGTTAGGAACCAAAAGTTTTAAATTTCTTTTATTTTAGACCTTCAGTTTTGCCAAAAGTTTTAAACTACCCCCATGAACTTTATTTTCTATGTAGTGTTTGTTGAATTCTTCATTTCTTCTACTAATTTTTAATATCAAGTGTTTTATTTTTGGATTGTTATTGCTAAGTATTTACATAATTGTGTTTTTAATGTTATTCCATAGTGTTATGTTTTAGGTTTTAATGTATATAAAATTTTATTGTCAATATACTTGTTAAGTAAAATAAATAATATATAAATTGTACATTGTACACGACTTGTCGCCATACGGACGCCATTGCAGTCGCCTCGTCGCCGAGGCGTCCTGGCAGTCGGCTACCGCCATGACTCGCCGTGGCGCCGTAACAATTATGTATAGTAGGAGTTTTATTTTGGAAGTATCCTATTTTGAATAGGAAGAGCAGAATTGTGGGTACTCTATAAATAGAGAATTATGTTGAGTTGTTATAGTGTAGCACAATCAAAAGTCATGTAACATCTTAGGAATTGAGAGAGGGTGTGAGTGGGTTTTGTGTTTGTGTGAGGGAGAGGGTTTTTGCAACTTTTATATTTCGTGCAAAAAAGTTATATTATGGATGAGAGGGTTTTGCAGCTTTTATATTGATATAGTGGAGATTCAGAATTTGGCTTGTGATTTTTCCCTTTAAGGATTTTTCATGTTAAATCTCATATTATTTTCTCTCTTTATTTTGTTGTTTATTTTGCGTGACTTAATTCCCAACAAATGGTATCAGAGCCATGACTATGGGCTTTGGTCATGAATATGGCATGGATTGCGCATGATGGAGGAAAATAATTTATTGAGCAAGTGGTGGACTTTTCTCGCAGAGGCTCTTGGTTGGCTCTTGACAAGAGATATTGAAATGTGTGGACTCATCATTAGGGAGAGACATGATAAGCTAGGCTCATTATGGATGCTTGTGAATTATGTACTCTTTGAGTAAAGTGGTGGACTCTTCTTGGCGAGGCTCTTGGTGAATCAAACAATAGATATTGAGAGAGAAGCTTGTCAGACATGGAGACTTGATGGGCTTGGTAGAGGCTCTTGGTGGATCAAACAAGAGATATTGAAGAGTGTGGCCCGTATGGACTAATGCTCAAAAGAGTATGGTTAAAGTTCAAGGGGGAGCTTGGTGTCAATGTGGATGGAGAGATCACGCGTTAAGGGGGAGATTGTTGAGGTACCGCGTGATAGTAAAGTCTCACATCGAAACACAAAGAGAAAGATTAAGGACATATATGCTCTAATGGACCATAGACCTAATAGGTTAACCTTTTGGATCAATATATGGTTTCAGATGAGCATATATGAGCTGGATATTCCCAACAGTTGTATGTATGTATAACATTAAGGATGCATGCAGCAAGTATAAATTAAGTAGAAACGAACAGCTGCATGTGTTGTGTGTGCCTGTGTGTGTGTGTATATATATATATATATATGAGAATGATCTATAGCAATCATTTGTTATGGACACTATTCTAGTAACCAGATCTCTAACTATTCTATAGCAAATTTAATGGCTGAGATTGACATGGGCATAGGCCCGACTACTAGTCCTTCTAGCGGCCAGCGCAACTCCTACTAGCGGCCAGGAAAATGACTAAAAAGTGTAACATGCCTGAATCTAACTGGGGTTCGCGATGGTGTAGGAACTGGATCGAAAAAAAGAGGGATTCTAGCCAATTGAAAGGATCTCAATTCAGAGATCCTTTAGATTCCATTAGTAATGAGGATTCGGAATATCACATATTGATCAATCAAAGAGAGATTCAACAACTAAAAGCAAGATCGATTCTTTGAGATCCTTCCTTTCTTTAAACGAAACGAACAGAGATAGAATCAAATCGATTCCCAAAATACCTTTCTGGATATTCCTTAATGTCCCGGTTCACTAAACGTAAGAAACAGATGATTAATCAAGAAATCGAAGAATTTCTTGAGAATCCTACAAGATTCGTTCGTTCTTTTTTTTTCTGACAGATGGTCAAAACTTCATCTGGGTTCGAATCCTACTGAGAGGTCTACTAGAGATCAGAAATTATTGAACAAGATCTTTCTTTTGTCCTTTCGAGGTGATCGAAAAAGAAAGAAATGACTAATATATTCAAGATAATTACGTATTTACAAAATACCGTCTTAATTTATCCTATTTCATCATATTCGGGATGTAATATGGTTCCGAAGTCACTCTATTATCACAGAGTAAAGAAGTGCTCAAAGAGAACTCTAAAATCGTTGAGTGGAATACCAGTTCATAGATTAAAGGCTGAAGTCACTCTACTATCGCAAAATGACTTAACTTAGATCGTAGAGTCATGATTTAACCATCGTATAGTCATGACTAAATGATCGTAGAGTAATGACTTAACAATTGTAGAATTATGACTTAGCAATCGTAAAGTAATGACTTAACGATCATAGAGTCATTACTTAGATCATAGAATTTAAAGTGACTTCGGCCTTTACTATAGTAGAGTTACTTTACTATCGTAGAGTTACACTACTATCGCAGAGCTACTCTACTATTGTAACACTTATTTTCTTTTTTCTTTTTTATTTTTTGTAAATTTGTAAACTCTAATATTTTATTTTCAAATAACAATTACTGGTCCTGAAGAAGGTAAAAGTCTAAGTAACTGGGATGTTCTTACTCATATCGATAGTATGTATTTTTACAGCTTTTTTGATATGAATACTTTACGATCCCAGTACTAACGGCGCCATTTTGCCTGACCGTTCGTAGGACCTGTTTGTAGGACCTGCGGCTACTTTGAAAATTCAAATAAAATTGAGGCTAATTTAGTCATTTCTTTGACCAATAGTAGGAGTTACCCTGGCCGTTAGAAGAACTAACGGCCGAACCCATGCCCAAGCCCAAGCCCAAGCCATTAGATCTGCTATGAGATGGTTGGAGATCTAGTTGCTGAAATAGTGTTCATAACAAATAATTGCCATGGATCATTCTTCATATACATACGTACATATGAAATCTTTCTTCTTCTTATTCAAGTAGGAATTAGGATTATAAGTAGAAAGAAGCAAACATAATTAAGCATCTGAACGTTTTAAGTAATCAAAAAAAGCCATTTCTTTACACTAATCTATACTTATTTCTTAATTGTTATTACCATTCTTTCACTGTCTTGAAACAAAATAGTAATATACAATAATAACATAATCTACAATCACAACACATGATTAAGAGGATTAAGAAAGATAAATATGTAACTGAAGAGCTAGCTAGCGCATAAGATCGACAAAAAGTTATACCATCCATCACCATGCAAGAAGTTTTGGTTCGTTCTAGCTGGGAAGTCGCACTGCTCCTTAAATCTTTCGTTTGAAGATAATAGACGACAGATAAGAGTGATAAGTTCAAAAAACCAGGAGAGAGAAAGGGAAAGTGAAAGGGAACGGGAACGGGAACGGGAAAGGGTGGTTTTTAGAGGAGAGAGAAAAACTACCACCAAAACAAAACCTGGTGCCGCTGCTTAGTTTCTCCGCTTCCACCTGGAATATAAATATATATATATATATAGCGGTGTTCTTTGGAAAGACTAATAAACCGTAGCTGCTCTCTAGAAATAGTTGCAAAAATTAGTGCTTGTAGAGAAAAAAAGCTCTTAATTAATATTATTAGAATAGAAATGATATTACTATATTAATTGACTTAAGTTCAAGTTTGCTGATTTAAGTACTTTTATTTCATGTTATTAAGCCTAATTTATTTATAGCTAATTTAATAAATTAACAAAGTTAACTGACACTAAATGCATGCATGAGATAAGATGAGAGATATGACAAGAATATAATGAACATAAAGTAAATATTGAGACATGGAGTGTGACAGTATCTAATTTGATATCTTCGAGTGGTGGTGCTCTTCAGTTTCCAAAACAAACATTAACGCCTGTAATGACCTGTAATTCAATGCCACGTAAGCAAATTTTCATCGGGTGAAGGTATTGCGCCACTCTGACACAGTTGCTAGGAGCATCAGTCTAACTAGGAACTAGGAACTAGGAAGTGTAGGAAGTAATATTAGAGTTAAAATGCCCGTCATCTAAGCATAAGTTTGGGCCTTCATGTGCTTCTGGGCCCACTTTCAAGTTTTTATCCACTCCCATCTGGGCCATGTGATGGCCATAACAATTTTCTTGGGCCCACATCAAGTTTCTTTATTAGTGACTGGATCGATCCCTTTACTAATAATTGGCCTAAAACCTTAAATGAAAAGTATCAATGTCACCTACAAACAAGCTCCACGGGCTTGTGAATGCACTCATCCCATGAAGGACCTTTCCCTTTCGGAGGTGAGTCGCGGGAATATAGCAAGCACGTATCAGATCTTGACCCAAAATATTAACTTATATAGAACATATATATTTTTAATGTTTTTGTTCTTATTTCAATATAGGACTTTATTATATCACGCGGTATTTCACCCGGAAGGACTTAATCTCACTCTTGCATGCATGCATGTGTTTATACAATTACATTCTTGCTGTAACAGTTTCTTAGTGAATAAGTTACAAATGCCTATAGAGTGACGTTAACATATATTTTTAACTCCATTAACAATTGCATCCATAAGGGCGCAGGCAGATCGACTTATCTTCCATTGAATTGCTTGATCTACCTTACTCTAAAATTTAATTGGAATAATTCTGTAAGAAAATTAGTTATATATTAATTATTATATATACACACTTAGGTAACAGTTATATAGATACAATACAACATATGATCATACACCTCAAAGTGCCTAACAATCCCATTTGGCCACTTGGGTACGTAGAGATCACGACTCAATAGAAAACGAAAACGAAAACGAAAACAAGAAAAATAAAATAAAATATACATATATATATATATGTGTGTGTGTGTGTGTGTTGATAAATTTTATACAAAGTAAGTACGTAGAACATATGCATGCAGGCAGGCATCGATCACTTGTTGATAGAACGCTTGATATTTTCAGCATTTTCCTTGATTGATTCCTTGGCCTCTTCAGCCTTTTCGACGACAGTTTCTTTGATTTTTTGAGTGGTATCCTTAACCGAACCCCATGCGTCCTGTGCAGTTTGCTTCGCTTTTCCAGTTAGATCCTGCGCGGTGTCCATTCCCTGTCCTGCTGCATCTTTTGCTTTTTTGGCCACCTAAATTATAATGCACAAATATCAAAAACAAATTATAAATTACTAAAAAGATAAAAGAAATTGTGTGTTACTAGAATATTAAAAGTAGCAAATCATATTTTATTATCAAATACTATTATTAAACAAAATCAAGAAAAAAATAAGCTCAATGAAGAATTATATCTAGTTAATAATTACATCTTCTCCAACAGCTGTAGCTTGAACTTTGGCTTCTTGGCCGACCTTCTTTGTCTCATTGGCACCTTGCTTTGCACCTTGTTTTGCCGCCTCGGCTGCCGCCGCAGCACGATCATATGCAGCGGTAGCTCCATTACGCCTAGTTGGCTATTACACATAAATGAGAAAATATAACTTAATACATCAAGAAATGATAAATAGCTAATTTTCATTTTTTTTATATTTTTTAATTTTTTTCTGGCATTCCTTAAAAAGAAATGATTTTCATCTCTTTTTAATAATTTTTAAGCTCAAATGGTATTAAATTTCCCGTGAACCCCGACCTAAGTAATACTTTAAAGAAAATTCATGAAAAATCATGGAAGCCATATGGGTATAATACAGGGCAATTGTTTTTATTTTAACAAAACTGTCTTGAAAAATTAATTTTGATTAGGTAATTCAGTGGCCCACACTCTAGTAGTGACAAGTGAATATTTTTTTTGTTTAAAAAGATGACCATTGCTATAGTCAAAGCAAATGTTGTGAGTAAATAAATATTTAACAAACACATATATACTTTAAACAATATTTATTAATCTGATAACATAATTTTTGCTCTGACAATATCAACCTCCAACAAAAAATTGTCATGTATTCATAATTAATTTTTTTTTATCTTGTTACTAATATTAACTTCCAAAATCATTTGTAGAGTGAAACTTAATAATTACCTGGATAGGTCTTGGGGCAATGCCAATAAAAACCCTAGAGCTGCATGGGCTGCGTGCTACCATTGTTCGAGCTGTTTGGAATTTCGCAAAGGTGGTTGTTAGGGTACTCATGCTTGCCATTTTTCTCTCTGTTTAGTTTCTTTCTTCCTTTTGTGAATTAATGTCTTTTTTCTATTAATTAGTAGGTCGAGCGAGGATATAAGTAGAAAAAGTTTGAAGGGAAGCGTAGAAAATGGCAATTTTCTGGCACTTTAATGGTTGGGGAAAAAGACTCTTATGGTATAAGCGCTAATTAAGGAGACCATCCAAAATTTGAGGCTATTAGAGCAAAATGAATTGAATTTGTAATTATTTTTGAAGACTTGTGTGGTTGCATTGCATGCATATATTCCCACCAATTGCTTTGGCACACGCATTTCATATGCATATATTATACTTTTGTAGAGATTCCATTTTATATATGTACTCAAGCAGATTTTTATTTTTTAATTTTTTTGACTGAAGATCTCTTTTTAGATTTTGATAGTGCTTTGGATCGATCAGTTACAACCCAAAATTTAATTAAATCATCCAAAGTCTGCATGCTCAATCGAGTTTTCATTTCTGCAGTACATGCAAGAGGCGATCCGGGCCGGGAGAGCTGGTAGATTAAAGGAAAATGATTCACATGCAACTAATTTAATAACGAATTTGATTGCAACTAATGTAAAATCGTAACCGATGAAATATAATAATAATGTGTTAGTTTCTTTTTTATTCTTTCATATTTTATGTATTCACATACATATACGTTGATATTAAATATTAACATAAATTTACTGTCACGCATATATATATATATATAACAACACTATAGATTAACTTAACACGCGTGAGTACCATCAGCAAAATCTCTTAATAAGGGCAAGTTTTGTTGCAGTCCGGAAAAAGTGACAGCCAAGTGCATAACAAGAACAACAAATAATTAAAATGCAATATACTGAAAATTAAGGAAATAGCATTTTCAATGACAATATTTATGAAGAAAATAGTAATCTTTTCCTTTATATAAATAAATAAAAGATTAGTTACAACTCAAATTAATTATTCGGGTAATAGCTAGCTAGCTAGACCAAACAGCAGCAGGAAGGAGCAAACTTTTCACTACACTTATATCCTCTTTCCACACAACTTTGACATCAGTTCTGGAATTGGTTACAAGGGCCTATACACACAATATATTTTTGAAGGCCAACTTACCCAGCTGCTCCAAATTCTTCACATTTAATTTAAAATTTGAAGGCGCTGATTTGTCGCTAATTCGTACCATTTCAGTCATGTTAAACAAACTAGCAAAGCAAAGAATTAAGAAGCTTGTAGCAAAGGGGGGCAACTTTAATTCTGGTACCCATTCTCTTTCTCTAGAGTCTAGACATATATCTCGTGTATATGTGATTTCATAATTACGCTAGAATTAATTCTCACCAAGCTTATTTATAATGAGATTTTTTTTCAATATGATTCTATAATATTATGTCCCATATATATAAACAAGTCGTCATTAAATTCTTAGCAAATTAAAACAAAGAAGATTTTTTTATATTTTTTTTAGCAAC
This sequence comes from Aralia elata, assembly GCA_034770075.1. Lineage (NCBI taxonomy): Eukaryota > Viridiplantae > Streptophyta > Magnoliopsida > Apiales > Araliaceae > Aralia > Aralia elata. The sequence goes on from CM068382.1 coordinate 1,496,090, forward strand.
AAAGAAATTAATTTAACACCTCACCTAGCTCTAATTCTACATGGAAGCATAATTTATAAAAAAAAATAAAAAATTGACCAGTAATTTAGTTAATCTTGTAATTGTAATTAAGTCTAATTATAGTAATCCCTTAATAATACAGATTTACATGGGAGAGAAATATGTCCATAAATTACTAGTAATTTAATAAAACTTTTGGTAATCAGATTAAGGTAATAACATTAATTGTCATTCATTACAATACTTTTTCCTCAAAATTTAAGAATAGTAATTGCTTAGATCTAGCTCTTCTGACCACATATGGTTATTAATTTTGATTACTTTTATAATCTATTTTAAAATTTTCACTAACTATGCATTCGGATTAGGCGATCTCTTTCATTATACTTATCTTCCAACTTTTTCCCAATAAACATTTAGCTACATAAATATTATATTAGGGACACTTTCAACAACACAGTTGTTTGCAATAAATTTTATTGTATCACTAGTTTATTGTGACAAATTTTATTTTGTCTCTAAATGTAAATTTGTATCGCTACATGTGTATTAAAAAAAATTGAAAGATATACATAATCTATAATTAATGTATAACTAGTAATTTACTTAACCTTGTAATGGTAAGATGAATATAATTACAAAATTTAAATGAGAGAGAAAAATGGTATAAATTGCTAGTAATATTTACTAAATCTTTTAATGCTAACCAGATTAAAGGTGGTTAATATTGTGAAAGTGAAATTAATGTTGTCAAACCAAATGTGTCACTTAAAATGTTAAGTGTCGTTAGAATAATTATAAAAATATCATTAAATACATATTTTCTCTGCTAATATTGATCATTTTTACTCCGACAATATCAATAGACAAATTAAATTGATAGTTTTTTTTTTTGGGGGGGGGGTGTTTGGAATCGAGAATATATGATAAGCACGATATCCAAATTGTAATTAGTTATTTATTTTGTTATATTTGTTTTTGGAATTACATGAACTGAAAAACATAATTAATCAAGGCGATCTGCCAGCTGAATTAAGCAATCAAGGTATAATGCAGTAGCAACCAATTAGAGGCGATCCGGGAGCTGGTGGCATACATTTCCCACCGTTTGGAAACTTTCTGAGAATGCAAGTTTGATTACAGTCTGGAAATGCCGAACACGGTCCCTGATACACCAACGTCTCGGCTGCTTCACCTGCCAACAATATTTAAATAAAAATATATATTGTCATTATATATAATATACTTTAATTTACGCCTGAAAAATAAAAATAAAAATAAAGGATCATGGAGAAGTTTACTTAATTTCCTTGGTAAAAATTTTATTTGATCAAATATCAAATACAAGAATATGATAAAAAAAAATAAAAAAAAAGGAAGATCGATAAAAAGAAAGTTGAAGTTTAATTACTTGAATTGAAGACCAAAGCCATAACGCAAAGAAACCCAATGAGAAAGCATGTGTTCATGAGAGAGACGTTCTTGGTTGCCATTCTCTTCAACATTATTCTCTCTACCTCTCTCTCTTGTATGTGTGATTTCTAGAGCTCTGACCCGGGTTTCTTTTTCTTTTTTTTTAATTTATTATTATTATTTATTTATAGAAACATTTCACAATATCTCTATATTAATATTGCATTTAATATGGGTTTATTGCAATGTGATCCACTCATGCATACGAACATTTTAGCTGATCTTTGACCCGATTTAGTATTTAATTTGATTTGATTTGATTTTCTGGACTATATATTAACATTTTTTTGGGACACGCACTATTAGATTTACAAAACTATTTATTGTTAATAATATTATTTTTTGGACTTAAGAAAATCTGGTTTTCTGCACTATATATTATTATTATTATTATTATTTGGACATAAGAAACGCTGATTTTCTGCACTGTTTAACTTTTTAGGAGCACAATTAAATCGAAAATCTTTGACTTCCAAATTACCATAATCTCTCCTATAATTTTGCTATCCTCTCCTCAGGTTAAATGTTAAAAATTCTCTCTCCATCTGTCACATGAGCAAAACTTAATTATATTCACATGTACTATTTACCCCATCCGTTCAAGATATAAAATTAACAAAATGACTTTTAATTTCGTTCTAAAATATATGAACAAAATGACTTTTATGTACGTGGTTTGGGTATACAGTCAAATAGTTCTACATGTTAAATGTTCACAATTAAAATTAAGAATATTAGCAACATTTAATTTTTTCAATATAAGAATATATTTTTTTACTTTTTTTTTCAAGTCAAGCATTTATAACACAGCTCATTTCCGGCATACGAAAATGTTCCCTTTACAAAATAGAGTTTATTGACTCAAAAGGAAAAATAAAAAGACATAGGGAATGATAATTCATTATAGGAGAGGATAGAAATACAAGATTAGTCTTAGATTTTAATTTCATAAGCATTCCGGGATAAATCTCTCTCCTATTCCAAGCAAATTTAATCGCATCATCCGCCTTAATTATTCGAGATATTTTATATATATATATATATATATATATATATATAATATGTTGTTGCATGTATGTCTATTTAGTGCAACAGCAAGTGAAAAAATCTTGGCCCCGAGATCCCATGCAGACACCTCCAACAGGATATCCATTGTCAATACAATACTGATTGCAGTCCGGGATTACTGAACAATCTCCGAAGCACACTGGCTCAACAATTCCATTAGCTCCTTGTCCTGCATTACAACATAAAATTATTAATTTAGGAAAAAAAGATATATTTTACAACTTTATATATGTCTTTTTTATTACGCGGATGACTATAATTGATAATATTTTAATAATATAATGGGTCAACCTTATAATCTTACACAATCTCATGTATTAATATATGTCGTCATAATCGTAATTCGGCAAAAAACTTTCACAATACATAGTGGGACTCTTAATTCATAACTCCCTCCGTCCTCAAAAGGATGAGCAATGCACATTTTTCACACATATTAAGAAAAGAGTAAAATAGAGAAAAAAGTAAAAAAAGTTTCAAATTTATCCTTAAAGACCCCACAAGATTACATAAAGTGATGATTACTTCTATTTTTTTATGTTAGCATCGACCCCACTAATTGACATTTTTACCCTTCACTTTATGTACTTTAACTCATCATTTTATGGACAAAAAAAAATTGTATCTTTAGTCATCCTTTTGAAGACGGAGGGAGTAATATACAGTACCAATATGGAGTATAATTTAATCATATTCAGAATAGAATAGTTTTATCAGTTAATTATATAGTTAGTTTTATATTTGGATTCGGACTTAAGTGCTTAAATATTACATGATTACTTGATTAGCAATGGTCACTATGAGATTAATTTATGCTTGTTAAGTTGACTAGCTAGGGACGTTTAAAGAAACAATCATGTAAGAATTGAAATTTGAAATAGGAATTTTACCTGCATAATTCAAAAGCAAAACCACAAATAATAATCCCTTTAAGAAACCCCCAGCGCTTGCAGCAATGTTACTTGTTTTCGCCATTAATTCTGTGCAATATTTTTGCTGATGGGCGCAGATATTGGAGAAATTTTAGATTGGGAGTTTTTTTGTGACCATATATATTTATATAAATAGAAAACGAGGATACCTAACTAAATAATATTCAAGAGAATTGTTATTTCCACAAGTAGAAATTCATATTTTTATAATATTTCTCTTACATAAATGTGAGACCTACTTATTATTTATGTGAGAGGAACCTTGTAAAACTATTACTTTTATTTGTAGAAATATCAATTCTCATAATCAATTATGTAATACTATCACCTAATTTTAAGATACAAATAACTGCAATAAATGTGAAGGTCGTGACAATAATAAATGCAATAAATGTGGGAAGAGAGAATAGTAAACACGTTAAACTTGGGACAAACCCCGATAATTTTTAGATCATCCTAACAATCTTACTAATCAGATTACTCAATACTATGAATAAATATGAGAGCACTATTTTTAAATAAATTTTTAATATTTTCACATGATTTTCTATCATATTGTCATGAAGGGGAATTTATTTTATTTTCATGTGAGAGATGATCGTATAAAATTAAAAATATCAAAAATACAGGTGAAAAAATTATTTTCTTATAAATAAACCTAAATCATTAGCGAATTGAAAGAGATTAATTATGATTTGGCAAAAAAAAAAAGAGACTAATTATGGTATTGGTGTTCGGGCTAGTCCAGACTGGAGTTTCAGCAAGCCCAAAGCTAAACCCCTAAAGCAAATTTGAACAAATAAATGACAACAAATACACCAATCTATAACGCAGTGGACCCAAATGACCAAAACCATAGTAAACATTATAATAGTCCTAATGCAATAATTGTAAGGACTAGTAATAGTTGTCTACAAACCCGGCAATGTAGTACGTTGACTGGTATGTTATTACATTTAACTTTTTAAAGTTAATTTTTAAATTTAATATATATTTATTTAAATTATAAACTAGCTCGATCTTTCAAGCATACTAATTATTATTTACAAATTTTGTTTCTTTTAAATGCATAGTCTCTCCTGTTCACAAAAAAATCACATTTATCAAAAAAGTTCATTCATTGAGAGTCCCATTTAATTTCTTTTGAGTTATGATATTTATTAGATTTAAACTAAATTTAGGAGTAGATATAAAATAAAAATATACTTTAAAATTTTACTAAAAATTGAACTCACTTTTCATCTTTGTGTGAGGGAGAGAGTATTATTGTTCATTTAAGTTGTGGGTGAAAGAAATAATTATGACATTTTTTTACGGCAGCACAGCAGAGTATCTGACAATTTGCATTTACTTTTCACCCAACCCACAGCAACCACATGGCTCCTGATCATCAAGTTCTAGTCTAAGTTCTTGGCCAAGCTGTCCAACCACATGGTTCCTCAAGTTCTAGTTTACGTTCCAGGCCAAGCTGTCTAACTGTAACCCAAGTCAGATCTCTCTATCTCCCTCTGTAAATATTGCAGACACTCCTCCACTCTTCAATGCCATTTAATTGGCTAATTACCACCTATTTTAGTTTGGTTGTGTACATGATTTTTGGAATCTTTGGGGTTCTATGAATTTTTTCATTATCACAAATATATATAGGATGGATTTAAAGCATATCTCTTAATGCACTTGTGTGCTTATATTAATTAATATATATATAGTAACTAGGCCAAGCTTACTTTCATTTACAAAAAATGGTTAAAAAACATTAACTAAATAAAGTTTTAATTACTAAGTCCTATATATATTACATTGCTCTTTTTTCCTATGTTAAACATAAATCAAGTCTTCTTTTCTGAATGGAGGGAGTAGGATCAGCTAGCGCTTACACCAAAATTATGCATGCAAGCATTTATATAAATATACTTGGGTTTGTCTATTTATATCATGTATAGTGTTTGTGAAAATATACGTAGTAGCTCTTTTGGACTATAGTCGTCCCTTACAATGACACCTAACTAATTAAAGAGCCATGACGTGATCAGTCACATGACCTTGGAGAGTACTCAGCTTGTAAACATTTGATTGCAGAGATATTTCCCCATGACCCAAGAAAAAGGAAAATGAAAAACAATTGGATAGGTATCAGGGAAATGGATTTTAAAAATACTAATTCAGAGCAATGTATGCATTACGAACTATATATATTAACTACATGTTAAATTCCGCTGGAAATGGCGTGGGAAATTATATGTGAGAATTAAAGATAGCAACATGTGTCACAACAGTACCATATCTTGATCTTAAATAATTTAAAATAGACAATTCATTCCATTCGGGTTATCTATAAAAATAAATTGCATTTGTATAATAGAGTGTTGCATTTTGATGAACTTAGTAATACAAGTACTTATTTTTATAGAATTGCCCAATTTAAATTATTTGGAATCCAAAACCATCAACGCTATATATTTTTATTAACTCGGAATAAATGCTCTCAACTGCATGTGCCCTACTGCATGCCCTATTCTGCCTTTAAAAGGAGAATCAAAACACACTTCTCTCCCAGCTATCACCGTAACAAGGAGAGAGATAGAGATAGAGAGCGAGAGAAAAAAAAGAAAAGATGGCAAGGTGGTGTTTTGCTTTCATGTTACTTGCTCTAGCAGCAGTTCAAATGAGTAGTGGGGCTAGAGAATTAGTGCCCAAAGACAAGAAAGCTGCTGCTGCTGCTGGTACTCTAAATGACCAAAAGAACGTTGTAAACTTTGGTGGGATGGGGACCTATAGCGGCATTGGCAACAATGGATTGCCTTTTGGTGGAATCGGAGGTGCTGTTGGTTCCGGTGGAGATCTTGGTGGCGTTACAGGACTCGGAGGTGTTGGTGGTGGGGTTGGCTTAGGCGGCTCCGGCGGTGGTGGCTTCCCAGGTGTAGGAGGCGGCGCTGGTGGTGGCTTTCCAACCATAGGTGGAGGTGGCAGCTTCCCAACTATAGGTGGGGGCGCCGGTGCCTTCCCAACTATAGGTGGCGCTGGTGGCTTCCCAACTGTAGGGGGTAATGTGGGTGGTAACACGGGGAGCCTTCCATTTCCTTGAAGTTGAGAATTAAGAGTACGTACTCTAGGGTACTAGTGTATGAATTAGGGTTTAAGTACTATTTTAGGGTTTGGCAGTTCAAGTTAATTAGTTGTGTGAGAAGCAAGCAAATGTCTGTTGGCTCGGTTTGTGTCTTTTCACTTTTCAGTTTTTTTTTTTACGAGAATGAATGCATGTGTTTGCGGGTGGTGTTGTTTTAGGAGATTATAGTTTATTGAGATAAAAATATTAGTTCTTTTTAATATCGGGTTGTATTGTACGTAGTAATCTATCTACTGAATTATTCTTAGAAGGAAATGATGATAAAACTATTTATATATATATATATATATACACGTGTGTGCGCGCGCGTTTTTCCATGCATTTCAAAGCTGGAGTTAATACCAGCCAAAAAATAAAAATAAATAATGCTGGAGTTAATTTCTTTGTTAAGTATTTTGAGCTGGGTCTAATTTTTTTTATTTTTTTTATGGGAAACACACGTAATATCCATGGAACTTTACGACTCCAGCAAGCTAAAACCAGTTATTAGCTAATCCTAAGTTATCTTTTTCATAAAAAAGATTAATACAAAGAAAGATACCTGGAACTCTTTATATATTTTAGGAAAGAGGAGGGTAAAAGTTAGAGCATCTCCGGCAGTTGAACAATCTTATGGACTATATTTAGTTCATATGACATCAGCAGATGTCCTTTAATCTTTAATTCTTTCGGCAGATGGACTATCTCGTGGATTATAATATTAAAAAATTATATTAATTATATTTAAAGAATATAGTTTACCAATCATCCTTCCACCCTCCCATTTAAATATATTTAAAATTATAATTCACCAAATTCTAGTTCCTTGATATAGTCCATCAGTTTTACCGGAAAAACTCATGGACTAAATTTAGTCCGACTGTTGGAGTGAAATATGAATCCTAGACTATATTTAGTCTAGGATTGTTGCTTCTCTGGCCTGCTGGAAATGCTCTTAAGTTTGAAAGCCAAATCTTATATATATAAATCATGCTCCCATTTACATTACGCCCGATCCGTACAAATGAATGAAATGAAGATAGTCAGCTTAATTAATTAAATACCCAGCTAGAGAAATTGATTCATGGGTTAGACTTATATACTTAGGGGCGAGAACTGAAAGTCGTATTTAAAATCGAATTATTATGTATATCAACATGCATTTTCACAATTATTTTGGACCAATCCATATTGCACATTAATTTCTCTTAAGAAATACTAGCTGATAAACAATGATCAATTAGTCCTAATTAACAAGCAGGACTTTGCTATAGCCAGCTAGCTAGCCAGATCAATGTCGGACAAACTTCTTAATTATAAATCCATATAGCTTGGACCACTATTTTGTGCATCGATCTATTTATGTCATGAGCTTTATTTTCTTTTTCCATTTTTTCTTTTGTACGTGATCTTTGTCATACGTACTTATCAAAGTATGGTCAAAGAATTAATGTTGGATCGATGAATAATAGTACTATAAAACTAAATAGGCTTGCAAATATTTAATTAATTATCAATATATATTTATGTATTTATACAGGGTTGTTCTTGAAATTTTGGTGGCCCGAGGTGAAAAATAAAAACAAGACCCTTTTCGAAACATTGTTTTTACTAAAAAAATAAAAATAAATAAAAAGTACAAACTGTATCTAAAAAAAGTGTATTTTCGAAGCTTAAAATATAATAGCTCGACTACAACAAAATATATGAAAATACATTCATTGAAAAATTCTTCTTCTAATATTCTTAGAGGCAAAATCTTCAATCAAATGTTCATATATATATATATATATATATATATATATAAAATTAGGGCTCTTTAGTCGGAGGTTGAGATCAGGACGGTCGTTCTTCCCGCTCGTGCTCAGGAACAGCTCGGTATCTATATTTGACCTCCTAGGAACATAATATATGTATGGATAAATATACTACTACTCTACACAAGTTATACATGTGGTCTAGTTGATATGAGATTATTTTATCGATCATGCATCATGCATGCGCGCAGACTATAAATGCATATGCCTTAATGAGGTGGTCACCTACCATTGCTTTAATCTTATACGGAGTACTATTTATTTTTCTGAAGCTCATTTACTCGATCGGGCTACTATTTATTTTTCTGAAGCTCATTTACTCGATCGGGCTAGCTTGCAGCATATATATACACACACTTACACATACACAGTCTGTAATAAATAAGTTGGAAAAATTAATAACGTGGTCAGAAATTTTGAAATCTGTAGTAAAGTCTTTTTACCTACCAATGAAGCTGTACTTTAAGATCGAGATTAACGCCAATTAGGGTTTAAGTGACGAGAATTAAGCTGGATGGTTTGATAAATATAACCTACTAGTTATTATTGAATTAACTTCATTGCTTGCAATTTGCATGACGAAGTAATAGCAGTTGCAGCAGGGACGAAACTACAGCTAGACCAGAGGGGGTCATGACCCCCACCCCCAAGGTTTGAAAATTTTATAAGGTTCACTCCAAGGTTTGAAAATTTTGTAAGGTTCACTTGTTCATTTATTATGTCGGAGATTCATCATTCATGCGTGTGACAGTTTCATGTTTAAGACTTAAAAAATTAATTCTATTAATCCCACTAGTTTATTTAATGTTATCTTAAAATTCTCACACATTTTCACTAGGCCACTATCTTGGTCTTAAAATTTATTTAATGTTGTCTCCAAATTCAAATTAGGCAAACTTTGACATATACTTGTACATATTAATCAATCCTTCAGCTTGGATAAAATAAGAGTTATCTGGATTAAAGTTCAAAAGAGTCTAATTATCAATTAAGTATATTATTGAAAAAGTCGTGAATAAAAATTCAAAAAAAAATCTTTATCAATTATCTTCTTGAGAAAATTCAGGTTAGAGATGACATAAAGAGATAACCTCTAATAAAAAGATTAAATATTTCTAAAAACTATTAAATAAAAATTAGGTCCAATTTGAGTTGTTCAAGTAATTAATTTGACTTTAAACAATTTATGACCAAGTCATATATATATATATAGAGCCCGACTCTCTAGCGAACCAAAGGGAGCAAACTAAAAACGAACTGGCTATAGTGACGATTTTGTCCGTCGCTATAAAATAGAAAGCCGATTTTTATGCTATAGCGACGGACAAAACAGTTGCTATAACCGGTTCGTTAGCTTTCTATGCTATAACGACAGACAAAATCATCATTATAACCGGTTCGTTTTTAGTTCGCTGAAGAACCGGACAGTATATATACTATGTTGTTAAAAAAAAATTTGCCCCCCCCCAAGCTTTGATCTTGGTTTCGTCCCTGAGTTGTAATTCAATATGTACCATGAAATTAATTGAATTAACTACAAAATCAATAACTATATATATATATATATATATAACAATTTATTAAGAAATCTTATCACAATAATCTTATAATTTTATTGAGTTATTAATTTTGGTTGGTTATGAGTTAATGCTATCGAGCCAATTATTCAAGACTCTCTATTTTCTTGACACAATATATAAACTCTTCGATTGTATCTTATGAAATATATACAATGATCAGATATACATATATGCCTGCATCTATGAGGACATAATTTGAAAATCATTTTTGAGAACTAATGAACCTATTAAATATTATCTACTATTTTAAAATTTAACTATGCATATATAAGTATTTCTATATTATATAATATAGAAATTTGAAAAATTAATACAAATTTTATAATAAATATGTGCTTTAATCGGGTTACCAATCTAATTGATTATGAGTGAGCAAAGTACAAGATTTATATACAAAAAAATTATGTCAATAATCTATACATACAATTGAATGTAATTATCAGTTTAACAAATTCTTATTGTCATGATTAGACCACTAACTTGCTAGGAATCAAGTCTAATTAAGCACATAAGAAAATAAAATTAAACAACACAATATAAAAACAAATTGTTATTGCGGCTTTCTCACCTATCGGTTTGGATCGTCAACTGGGTCGGTCAAATCTGAAACTCGATCGTTCCATTCATTAAAAATTCGTTTAAATTTAATTTTAGAGTGAGTCGAGTTGAGTTTGGACAAAAATTCAAGTCTGAAATAAAATTTGAACTGAGTTTGGTTATTTGATTGTTCAGCCCATTATAGACTTGATTGAATTATAATGTTAAAAACATATAAATATATAGATTATATATATTAACTATTACATATTTACACTCATAATTTATATCAATATAACGTCTTTAACTTAAATTTAGGTAGCATCTTTTCTTTAAAGTTTTTTGTTTATTTAAATACTTTGTCATTATAACTAATCTTATGTAAATAATTTGGAGATGTATTATTACCATGATTATTTGTATGTTTGAAGTTCAAATTTCTTAATTTTGGTGATATTTTAATATTATGACTTGCAAAGATTTTAATGTTTTTATCAATAGGTTATCGATATGAACTAATGTTGTTTTAATAATGAGTTGTATTAGTTTTTGTTTTTCATTTTTAACTTATTAATTTTGATTTTTATTTGTTTGGGTTTGCACGAAAATAGGCCCGAAACTTGTAATTACATATGAATTGAGTTTGAACAATATATTATAAGCCCGAATGAATTGAACCCGAGCCCAAACTCGTTAATATTTGAATGGACTGAACTTAAACACCCTTAAGCCCGAATCACTTAGCCCAATTGACAGTTCTACTAACGGCCAATTAACTCAAATATTATAATTTTGATTATATAATAATAAAATATCAAAATTGTAAACAATAAATTTAGCGAAATGATTAAGTGTCATTAATAAAATACTCAAGTACGTCATTTCATACCGTTGCCACAACCAATATGAAAATTCTCCACTCTACTTCGCTGTAAAAATTGAATTTAATACTGAAGAGACCCATCCATAAATATTTAAGTAAGTGTGTTCGTTGATTACTAACATAAACATTTGAAGGGTAAAAAAATCAACAAATAAAAGGAGACTCATTTTCTTACATAATCTGATGAATGGGAAGGAAAAGCCTTATAAAATGATTTGAAAATTATAATACAACTATAATTTAAGAAAATGATTTAATTATTTGAATAATACGGAACTAAAGTAAAATATATTTAGTGGTTTTAATAACAAAGAATTTATTATATTTTCACAATAAAAGGAAGAGAAAATTTGTTCTAGAAAAAGATCCTTTTTTATTTATTTATTTTTATTCATGATAGTATAAAATTAAAAAAATTCTCATGTGTTTAATATTGTAATTTCACTAGAATGTCATCGCTATTAAACTAAACACTTATATTAGAGGAAAAACAAAACATGAAATATAATTAGTTCTTAAAGTATATAAATTTTGCAAATGAACTCTTTTTATGGATCAAATTGAGTAAAAAATTAAAACTTAAAAATGGTCACTAAAGAAAAATGCAATTTAAGATAATCATGTTCAAAGCACCTGTTGGGCTATATCGACAAATACGTTATGGGCTGCTAGAACATAAGTTTTAGATAACATAGAATTACTTCGGCCTCATTGAGCCCAAAAGGAAATCAGCCCGCAAAGATTATACAAGCATGCGCACAGCACGTGACATGTCTCAAGTCTCTGTGTATACGATTCTTGAAAAGAAAGACACTGAAAAACTCCCCAATTCTATTTCTCTCTCCTCTCTTCTCGTCTCTCACACACAGTCACACACAAACAAAGCGTACTTCAATATGGGACAAGGAACTCCGGGGGGTATGAACCGGCAGCCAGGTGACCGGAAAAACGACGGTGAAAAGAAGGAGAAAAAATTCGAGCCGGCGGCTCCACCGTCCCGAGTGGGGAGGAAGCAGCGTAAACAGAAGGGACCGGAGGCGGCGGCTCGGCTTCCGACCGTGACGCCGCTGACAAAATGCAAGCTGAGGCTTCTGAAGCTGGAGCGAATCAAAGATTACCTGTTAATGGAAGAAGAGTTCGTGGCGAATCAAGAGAGGCTCAAGCCCCAGGAAGAGAAGACCGAGGAGGACCGATCTAAAGTCGATGATCTTCGTGGATCGCCGATGAGTGTCGGGAATTTGGAAGAGTTGATTGATGAGAATCACGCAATCGTTTCGTCCTCGGTTGGTCCTGAGTATTATGTTGGGATTTTGTCCTTTGTTGATAAGGATCAGCTGGAGCCTGGATGTGCTATTTTGATGCATAATAAGGTATGATTATTTTGTTGGTAATGATTTGGTTTTTTTCTATTGATTGACTGTGTTGAGGTAGGGTTAGAGCTTTATATAATTTGATATTGAAGGAATTGAGATGTTAGGGTTAGGGTTTGTGATTTGCACTGAGAGAACTAAAAACCTGGGTGAGCATCTAGTTGTTCATGAATTTGATTTGCTCTAAGTAGTCTTGCTAAGAGCTCTGTGATTAGTCAAATTGACATTGATTTTGATTTTGTGATTAGACTCTGATTTGGGACTTTGCCACAAAGGAAAGCTGAACTCCCAAATTGAGAGAATAGAAGGATTGCAGTGTAATTAATCTTCTCATGTTCACTACAAATATCCTTCCTAGCACCTGCAGCCACTTAAGTTACCTTTTTGACCATGATCATGACTTCATGTCTCAATGGAATTTATGGATCTCACACGTGTGAGGAAGTCAGTAAAAGAGTTTAGTTTAGAAGGACACTGCTTTAATACATAGTTACATAATATAAAATTGTTGATGTGTTTCCGTATGAAATAGGTAAAATACAAGTATAAAACTTTCACACATGACCTAAGTGCTGTATTCTTTGGGATATTGCCAATCAACAGACTAGTGCACATTTTTAGAGCGAATCTGCATCCATTCCAAGAGTTGGCGTTTCTATAGAATGGATTAGTGGGGAATTGCACTTCATTTGTTGTACTTGTTGTTTGTAGAGACGGTGAATGCCACTGATTTTCTCAAAATTTAGTACATCAATATCAAAACATGCTTACAGTTGGGGAGTGACCAACCACATCAGGGACTATTTTATCACCGTTGCAATTGCATAAGTTGTGCTAATTTGTTGCATTTGCAAAATATTCAGTTTCTATGTAAATGCTCTGGAGAGCTCTCATGTTTTGATATTTAATGCTCTGTGGAACTGACTCCTAAACCCTCTCCTGCACTCGCATTGTGAATTGGGCACCTAGCATGTGACATGAAAGATTTACATTACAGTTTTTGGATAAGTTTGCACTCTGATAATTTCTTTTGTAATAAGTTCGTTTAGTGTTACTTGAAATATAATACGTTTCGGTACACAGTACGAATACGGGTACGCGGTACGCTACATAGCCAAAACACGATACACTAGGGTATCTTTACATAAGTTCTTATACTTAGGAATTTTCTTAGAATCTAAATGTAATAAACCTAAGTTTTATAGAAGATTTTTAATTGAATCAACAAGTTGATAGTTTTATAAAATATTTTAGTACAAATGTAATGTTTGAGTATTCAATACTAAGTTATAATATTAATAATTGTGCAATTATAGTTAAATAACAAAGAAATTTTTTGGTACGTTAAATTTAGAGTATAGTATTGGTATGTAAGAGTACTCTATTTGGGTATGTAAGTATCAATACGCAGTTCGCTAGGTCTATGAGAGTATCTGGTAACTCTGAGTTCGTTTGGGTAAATTCCACTTCCATGACCCTGGCATCCCAAAAAATTACCTGCTGGTAGCCACCGGTAGAGATGCTGCTCTGAAGGCCCTTCAAGTATCTTTATTATAAATCAAGATGATATCATGACAGCATGAAAAAATTACTAGCTAATTGTTCTCATCTATTTCTGTGTTTATATACCAGGAATTATTTTGTGAGTCATACTCATATAGCAACTCTTGGTTGATTAAAATAATTATTCAGCTATTAAAGTGTAGGTTGAGCTGATAGTTGTAAGTTTTCGTATTATGTGTGATCTGTTTCAGGTTCTTTCTGTGGTTGGGTTGCTTCAAGATGATGTTGACCCGATGGTTTCTGTAATGAAAGTTGAGAAGGCTCCTCTGGAATCATATGCTGATATAGGCGGGTTAGATGCCCAAATACAGGAAATCAAAGAAGCAGTTGAGCTCCCATTGACACACCCTGAATTATATGAAGACATTGGTATCAAGCCACCTAAAGGGGTAATACTTTACGGAGAGCCAGGAACAGGCAAGACCTTACTTGCCAAGGTATGTAATAATATGATAACGTTTTAATAAAATTTGGAATATTATAGTTTATTATCTGCAAAATTGGAATTCTATTCGAGTCCTACTTTTACTGTCAACTCTTTAATGTTCTGTTTGCTTATTTTTTTTATTTTTTATTTTTGTTTTGAAATTAAATGAAACTCTGTGATATTTGGTCATTTTGCTTATGCTTTTTTCATCAGATAGCCACAATACCTCTAATGTTGATACTAGTTTGTAAGAAAATTGTAGTTTACTTTATGAAGCAATGCACTCAGATGTTCATTGTGAGGTCATTGAATAACCTCAAGTTGTTTGTATACAAGTATTTGCAGGGTGAGCAACACATAGGAATTTTTATCTTGTGTTTATTATGTACACAATGGGCATGTAGTACATATATGCTAGGAACTGTGGCTGCTAACTGCATCTGATAAATAGGAACAATGAAACAGGATCCCATAGTTAGTAAAAGCTTTGTGTGTTGAGATGATTTATATACGAGTAAGAAATATATCATTTATGTCTACATTTATGTGTTTCAAGCTTCAACTGACTTTGTGCCATGATGAGAACTCTGTTTGGAGCGGACATTCCTCTTTCAGTTGTTACTTTCTGACAACCGTTCAGTTCTTTTTCATTGCTTTCCACAATTTAAGATCTATTCTTGCTGAAAGAGTATTTTGTTTAAAAAAAAAGACTCTTTAGACTCTAAGACTCCTTTGGGTTTCATCAGGCAGTGGCAAACTCTACATCCGCAACTTTCTTACGTGTTGTTGGAAGTGAATTGATCCAAAAATACCTTGGAGATGGTCCAAAATTGGTGAGGGAACTCTTCAGAGTTGCCGACGATCTTTCACCTTCTATAGTCTTTATTGATGAAATTGACGCAGTTGGTACCAAAAGGTCAGTATGTGAATGTCTTCTTTTTTAGTTATAAGTAAAAATAATATATTCAATGTTAATATTTTGCAATCACGATCGAAAAGGTTGCTAATCAAGAGTGCAATTATGCTCTACAGGTATGATGCCCACTCAGGTGGTGAACGTGAGATTCAAAGGACCATGTTGGAACTCCTGAACCAATTAGATGGTTTCGATTCAAGAGGAGATGTCAAGGTCATCCTGGCTACGAATAAAATTGAAAGCCTTGATCCTGCATTGCTTCGGCCTGGCCGAATTGATAGGAAGATAGAATTCCCTCTCCCTGATATTAAAACTAGGAGGCGCATTTTCCAGGTACATGCATCAAAAGATCGTTTATATATTGAAATAACTATTATATTGAGGATCGCCAGTCTTGTTTTCGTAATATTTGCTTAACTTTGTCGCTAATTGAAAATTCCTGTTGTGAAATACAGATACACACTTCAAGGATGACATTAGCTGATGATGTCAACTTAGAAGAATTTGTTATGACTAAAGATGAGTTTTCTGGCGCTGATATCAAGGCAATATGTACTGAAGCTGGTTTGCTTGCATTAAGAGAGCGTCGTATGAAGGTGACATGCAGAGATAGTTTCTTATCCTGTTATTATTTTAAAATAATACTGTTTGCTGCTTCATTAGTGCTTAAAATAAAATATCGATCATTTATTTTATAATTTAGGATCATCTTTTTCGCTGTTATTATCCTCATTCTGCCATTCTTTATTAATTTGCAGCTTTAGATTGTTTACCTTTCCAAAATTAGACATAAGATATATGATATCCTAAAGCTTAAATTTAAGGTCGTTCTTTAATTTCATGGAGAAAAAACATGCTTGTTTTAAGATAAAACCACCTGCATTCTTACTCCAACGGGGGTGAAAGGAAAAAAGGAAGAATGTGTAGCGATGTGGAATATATTTTCTTAGGTATGTATGTTGAAAGATAATTACTCTTTTATGTACAGAATGTGCAGCAATCCTTTTGTTTTACTTACCTTGCCCAGAAGGGGAAAGGAACTGATGAGCTTAGAATGTATATTCATACTGGATATGCTTGGTGTTAGTTATGATTTTATTGCATTGCTCCATGAAATTGGTCCTGCACACCAACGTGGAAGAGAGAGAAAATTAACTCAGATGTCTAGTTTTGCTCAGTGAACAGGAGGGTTAAACAGAAAAATAATAATTTGCTTTCTGTACTTCTGTCTGTCTGGGGGGTCTGGAAGCTTCTATATTTCTTGGTGGTTTCCAAGTGTTTTCAAATGCTATTATTGCCACACTTTATTCTCTAACAATATTGATTGATTTGTTTTCAGGTAACGCATCCAGATTTCAAGAAGGCAAAAGATAAGGTCATGTTCAAGAAGAAAGAGGGGGTTCCAGAAGGACTTTATATGTGAAAATACTGTGTTCTTTTGGACACGGATTCACTCGTCTTTATGATTTTCATTTGAGCTTGTTAGCTTTTAATGGAACCGAAACATTACCGTCCTTTGTGAAAGAAGGAAATTTCTGTTTGGTAACAATTGAATGGTTTTTGTAGTCATCATTTGAGTAATGAACTTTTTGTTTCTACTTATAATCAAACAGTTTAGAAAGAGCTTCATTTTCTAAACGAATTGGCATATTTGATGTTTCTACTGATTTATTGATAATTTTATACATGAGGCCAACTACTTGAGTTCATGATCACAAACAATCATTTCGTGGAATATTGATTCTGATTTTATATCCTGTTTAAAGGACATTTTTAATGTATCCTAACGTGGGTATATCTTAGTTCTTTAGAATCTATCCTGCAATAGTTTTGGCTATATAGGATTATGTTCCAGCCGTGTTGGGGTATGTACTAGATCCAACATTGCATTGTGGGAGATCACATTATGTTGATGTGAGTGAGGTATTGCTACTGTTGCATATGGCATCTATAGATATTGTTCACTTTTAAGTAAATATTGGGATATGCTTTAGGATAACTTATTTTATTTTTTTTGCTAATTGCTTGGTCTGAATTGAATTACAATACTTTAGGTTTTGGTGTTTCTTTGAAGCAAGCCATAATATCTCAGTTTATCACGTCTGATGTGCTACTTTCAAAAGTATACATCTTAGAAGGTTGATCTTTATACAACTTGTTTGCATGAAATTGACATTCTATGCTGTTGTTGGTGATTGTAGATAAGATTCATAGCATTCTAAGCATTGTTTCTATTTTGAATAAAGTAAGACTTTGACACATTCTTCTATTTGTTAGCTCCGGTACAAACTGTCCATGTTGAGAAACCATGCTATGTTGATGAACCAAGCAATGTGTTGCAACAGTTGCAATTAGAATCCATTGGTATGGCTTTTCTAGCTTTCATCAAAAATTGTGATTTTCTTTATTCCAGTGTAGAATTTGTGTTGCTTGTCCAAAATGGATTGTTGCTTGCTAAATTAGCTTAACATTTGAAAATGTTGTTAGAGAATAACAAAAAAAAAAAAAAAACTAATCACAGAAGACACAAAATTTATGTAGTTCACCCAAAACATATTTTTCTTGAGGTTATTATTAATACATAATACAACTGCAGGATTCCCTCCTTATGTAACGCAACCCTTCAAGTACAAATCTACGAGTCATTTGTTCTAGGAACGGGCTCAGTTACCTTTTGAGTAGCTTTACAATCACTTTTGAATTAAAAGTTCCGATTATACCAATAAAGAATGTTAATGTTGACACATAGGAGTATATCAAAACTCTTTTGAATGGTTGGAAAATAGAAATTTATCGAGGAGAGAAATTGGGGAAAAGACAGTTATGTGAAAAATGACGGATGGGAAATCTTCAAACAATTGAAACTAAAATTTTTCCCTTACAGCTTCTTCTAGTGAAATTCTTGATGCTTTGAAGAATGAAGAGCTTAAGAAACTTGTACATGACATAGATAGTTCCGCAGATGCAGAAAGTGTTAAAAGTACTTTTACCCTCTGCATAACATAAATTCAAATTTTTGGTCCTCAAAAAGTTTAATATGCACCAAATTTCTTTGTCACCTTTGTGGTTTATTCAATAACCTTCGTCAGTTTAGGTCTTGAAAAAAAGCTCTATTAAGTTCTTTAGGAACTTGATAAAGCAATGGAAGTGGATGTATTCCACCTTCTTACTGACTGACTGACTGACAAGGTATCACCTTTCCTGTGTTTAACATATTTTTCTTGAGGTTATTATTGATATTCAATTCCAGGAAACTAAGACCTGATTGGTCCCAGTGTTGAAAAATCATTTTTCCTCCTCTGTTGGTAGATGCTATTATCTACCATTAGTCCATCACAACTGCAAAGATGATGCAAAACTTAAGATACCTCTTGTAGAATAGAATACAGTTTGTGTCACATATATGCTGTGGCTTTAACCAGTGTGGAAGCAAAAAGTCCCCTACAGGAAGCCCATACAAGAGAGATTGTTCTTGGCAAAATGATTTTTATCATATCAAATATCAGATGGTAGGTGAGTATATCAAGATCCTTGTAATATTATATTACCTTCTGTTTAAATGTGAACTATAATATGGCATGAAAGAACAAATATTGATATTCAAAATAACTTGAGTCATTATCTCTAGTTGTAATGTTAAAACCTGTAAGACTATACCAATGACTTTTAAGTGAGTTTTTTTTTTTGGGGGGGGGGGGGGAAGGAAGAACTTTCCCTTGCCTTCCCTCCAAAACAAAACTCACAAACACATATCTTCTGTATCAAATTATATCCTTTCAACTATGTCGTTCACAACTGAGGAGGTCTGAGAATATAAAATGATCAAGGTATCGCCTCAAAGGTTTGTAAACTTCTGATAAATCTCATGTCCAAAAAAAAATAAAAAATCTTCTAATAAATCTGAATTTGTAGGCGGGCAGCTTACAATTCAGTCGTCACGCATGAAAAAAATGCAAAGCAAATGTGTTGGACTCATGCAAGAGATGAAATCATTCATTTAATTATTTCTGTGCTACAAACAAATTGGATCGGTGAACATTAACAGTTTGTAAGGAAGGATAACGAAAAAGAGCATGACCATGAAAGAACTGCGTTGACAAGTTAGATGATCTCCTAACACCACTGCTGCTTTGGGGACTTCAACAATCGAAATTGAAGATAAACAGCAGCAAGAAATAAACCAAAAAACCCATCACGATATTTTCCCTATATACAAATCTTGCTCCATCCATCAAAAAGGTGTCACAGTCCTGAGCTCCTATAGGCTGTGAGATAACTAAATTTCTGGCTTTAAACCACATCCATTACATTATATTTAAAGGAGGAAGAACTACAAGCAGAATAAATAAAAGAAAGTAAATTCTATGGGTGATAATTACAAGTTAGCCAACCATCTGTGTAAACTGCTCTCAGACTCTTCTCGTTCTCTTATGCTACAAAATTGAGTTGGCCAAAGCCTTTCCACATATCAATCTGCAAATTCACAGATATATAATATGAGCAAAGACTTCCAACAGTCTGAAAAAGACTAGTTCCAAATTTCCAATAGTGTTGTAAGCAAAAAGCCAAAACCCATAACGGAGCAATTAGGTACTTATTTTGGCACCACCCAACTCCATTGAGAGTAAATGTTTCTTTCTTTCCAGCCTTCATATGTATCCACCATATCTCAGAAGTAACTAACAGATTTGTCAATTTAATCAACTTACCAGATTGGCGATTATCAGGATTTCCAACTTCTCTACTGATGTTCGGCTTAGTAGGACTAGGCTGCACCACTGCTTGATTCTGCACAAAGAACTTTAGGACCTCAGTACTATAATAGGCTTACCATGTATTTATTGGTGGCCCAAATTGATAAAGCAGGATGACCGTCAGCAATATACATGTGCTTCAAGGTTAAATAACTAAATAAGATTCTAGAAGTAAAAATTCTTAGCCAAAATGATGGCCAAGTAATACGAGGATGGCTATGCACGATATTCATTTTCTTTGAGTGAGCACAGAATTTTATCAGAAATGAGCAAGCAGAGTAGCAAACATGAAATTATGTAATGTTTGTGCTGGCTAGTTGAATCAGTGAAAGAATTAGTATAGGTGCAAGATGAAACAGTGGAAATGGTGATAGTAAGTTCTACATGGAGATGCTTGATTGACTAAAGTAGTATCTCTAACATCTAAATCAGAGTAAGTTCCAATCATGCCTGAGTTGGAGGAACTTGTGGCTGATGGAGACCAAGATATTGTTGATATGGACTAAAATTTGATACTCGTGGCTGGTTGGGATTCTGTGAAGCGAGTGAGCTTCGCATAACATCTGACTGGCCGGTTGCTTGTATTCTGGATGGATCAGATGGAGGAACCGATGGCATATGAAAGCCTGACATAGGGAATCTTGGGGCCAAATGAACTGTTGCAGCTGGGTTTTGCAATGCTGAACCTGGCATAACTGACGAAAATGGCACCATCGGCCGGTTCATCCCCATACCCATGCCCATCCCCATTGGCGACATGTATTGCTGAACACCAGGAAACATCATAGGTACCATGCCGCATCCCATAGACATCATCTGCTGAGAGTTATAGCTTGGTTTTAGCCTTTGAAATCCATACACTAACACTAAAATTTATTAAGGTGACTAACTTGAAGCTTATATAAACAAGAATTAAGCAATATAACTCCTTTAGCAGATACACCTAGCAGATATATAAAGGCGCAGCATATGGCATATGCAGGCTGAAGTCTGAACATATACATATCATGTTATCATATTGATCACATCAAATTGACCAACACTTGAATTCAAATAAGCTGAAAGCCAAAATACATATCGCCATTAGAATGTTCCAATCTTGGTAGATGTACTAAATAATCAATGCAGAAAAAAGTTGATGATAAAGAGCTTTAATGTCTCTAAGCAGGAACCACCCAGTTTTGCTACGTCAAATACAGTGCCTCCTGGCTCCCCTGGCTCATCTTGGCATAACTTAAGCGAGAAAAAAATACCCCACAATACTATTATCAAACAGACCTCCATGATGTTGTCTATATATATGAAAAGAACCTTCAAGTAATCTTGGAACAACTGCTATCCTAAAAGGTGTTAACTAACCCTCTTAACTACAAGTATCAATAACTGCATAAGTACAGGTGTCATGATCTTGCATTTTCACCCTTGTGCAGATGGTGCACCTCCAAGAGAAACAAAAAATCAAAAACAAATCATTCAATCAAAATATGATGCTTGAATTTGCAGCAACATCCTGGCATTAAGCAGGCTACAAGTTTCACTCACAGAGATTAGCAGAAAGTATAAGCAGCACTATTTGCAAAGCAAAAGATACAAGGGGTACGAACAATTGACAAATGCCTGTAAGCAAATGTACCTGAACTTGCATTTGAAGTGACTTCAAGTACTCAATTGCCTCATCTAGCATTGAAGCTTTGTCTGACTGAAATTTAGAAAGAAAGAAAAAGAAAAAAAAGATATTTAAGAAAAATATACAGCATCTGACACATAGAATAGTACTAACATGCTAAAAAACGCACTTAATTTCGAAATATCTCAAACCTTGTTGCAGCGAGGTATGAGTTCTTGCAAAGCCTTCATCTTTTCATTAATCCTATCGCGACGTCTCTGCATGAGATTGAACCCATTGATTAAACAGTGGCAAGGAATTCAATAGATGAAGAAGCTCTACAATACCACCAATAAAGTGAATAAGACATACCCTCTCTGAGAGATTGTGGACCTCCGCAGCACGGGATCTCTTTGTGGATGTTGAACCATGAGCTTGCTTCTTTGCATGAGCAGATTCAGACTCGACATCCTTCTGAAAGCACCAGGATTTATAAAAAAGAGGCAAATTTGAATGACATTGTGTCAAAAGGCATGAGTTTGTTTTGTTAATTAAACTCAGTCGCCTTATATTTCTTTCATCTAAACAAGTGTGATGCTATCCTCATATTTCCTACTTTATATAATTTTCTAAAGGATAATGTTTTATGATACCTATTATTCTTTTCTTCTTGACATTTATTATATTAACTTTTTAGATGTCTTACCTTTTCTAGCATGCCACCACTTGATGTGTCAATTTGTAAGATTAATTATATAGATGGATACATGCATACATTAAATCAATAATAAAAAGATTGTTTATACCAAAAAAATCTAATGTTACAGTGTAATGTGGACATTTGAGGTAATCCTTTAAAAACTTTAGAAGGATTAAAGTGGTCTGGTGCACAAGTAGAGTAGATCAGCCGAAGGGAAACCAGTGAAGCAGTCTGATAGGAGTTGGGAACGTGTACAAGAGCTGGAAACATCCAAGTAATTAAAATGTCCTCTTTTTTCATGGGAAAACAACCGGAAAGACTTTTTTTCAAGGAAAGACAGAATCTGAAAGGATATGTCCCCCAAGGCCTTAAATAATTGCCTTGTTAGATGGTTGTAGAATTCAGCAAGACATGTCAGGGTATTGCCTAGTTAGAGTAGATTACAAACATTGAATATTCATGAGGAAAATTATTCGAGCACTAAAACCATAAATATGATTCGCATTATTTTGTGAGAACATAGACCAAATTTTGTCCAATTTTAACCTTTTTATTGGTCAAATTCCAACTTAGAGAAATTAAACCAGTGGTGATTTAATTGGGTTCATAGCTGAATTAATGAATTTCTCAATGTTTTAATATACATAAAAAATCTATTTTACTGTATCCACCAAAAGAGTAAACTTGTCCAAAAATTTAACTCGGAGAAGAGTATTATTATCCTATCCGATGTAAAAGTGTACAACTGTCCCACGTAATAACTAAATGAGGGTGTTTTTCCATAAAGCTGAGGCTGCTTTAGTCCTTACCCTAAATGTTAAAGATTGACTAACTAAAATAAGTCAAATAAGGTGGTTTTGTCCATCACATACTAGTGCACAACACGTTTGGCACACCAAAAGCCGCAACAAGAACTTCAATATCAATTTTTTATAAATAAAAGTATAATAAGTGATATCAGGAAAGGCCAACCTATTGGAACAAAAGTTCCTGGGCAACAGATTCACTGGCATGCCTAGTGTTATTTATCAGTCATTAATTCATTTGTTAAAATTGTGACAAAGGTTTCCAAGTACAATTTGGTGTTGGAGTATAATGTTAATGGGAAATCAAAAAGAAAAAAAAAGTCGGTACAAACTCATACCAGAAAAAGAGCAATAGAAGAGAGACCATAGGCATGCATGTTACGCTCTAATTGTAGTGAGTGGGTGACATGAATGATTTTCCACCTAATTGTCGTTTTTCAAAAGAACCAAATGGAATGTATTAAGTGGGTGACATGAACAATTCTCCACGGCATCATTTTGTCGCTTTTATTTTTATTTGTTTACAACGAGTCAAATAGATCCTCCTACATGTTTATTGGCAGATAACCGCAATGAATAGACTCTCCATGCTTACTCGTAGTTAATAGCAAGAAAACAACACAACCTTTTCTGAAATTCTAAAATGCAAGTACATAGAACAGAGGCATCATTTTGTGGCTTTTTCTTTTGATTTGTTTCCCAACACATCAAACAGATTCTCCTACATGCTTATTGGCAGATAATCGCGACAACTAGACCCTCCATGCTTATAGGTAGTCAATATTAAGAAAACAACACAACCTTTTCTGAAATACTAAAATGAAAGTAAAAAAAGAAATATCGTGTTGCTTTGCCAAGTATATTTTTTAGCCTTTTAAAATATTACAAGCTACTAAGCTAGTATCTCACACCAGAGAAGAATTGTACAACCAACACTATTACAGGCCAAAACACTAGGCTAAAATAAACACCAATAAATACATAATGGAATTGTTATTTCCACAAAGAAAATAGCATTTTCGCAAGATCTGCTTACTAATTATTGAAGGTCATATCAATTTTTTTTTTTTGGTGAAAATGGAAAATACTATTTCAACAAGAAAAACATTAGTAGCTTAGTGGTAATACTAGTAAGTTTGCATTTTTAGGAAGTTTAATGTTCAAGCAGCACAGGCACAGTACTCCTCATTGTTATGCAAAAAGCAACATTTTTTATTTATTTATTCCTAATCATGACTTAAAATGCTAAACTGACAGGGAAAACCGATTAATGCATGAACTAAAGGTGTTTTGAAACAGTTGAGGGATCCAGACCACACGCGTGGCAGTTAGCAAAAAGCTGCCCAGATGCCAGGTGGACCACCGGAGGTGACGTGGCAAACCAGACGGGAAAAGAAATGAATGGACTGTCAAATTTAACGGTTGGAAAATTCATGGGGAAGGTGTACACGCTAAACGACTAAATCGCACCGCGCACGATAGATGGAGACGAATAGTGTACATGGGAAAACAGCACAAACATGCTTATAATGGGGTGTAGTACGCACCTCGCTCTGACACTCGCCGTCGTCGATTTCTATAGCTTTCCGCTTCCGATCCTCCGTCGCCGTAGCCGTGGCTCCAGTCAGCTTGTGTGTCGGCTCGGCGCTAGCCCCGCTGGCTCCTGACCCACCTGGAGATGAGGACACCGTCAGCTCACAAGCCGCCTGCGACGTATTCGCGGCAGCAGCAGGGATGGAATATCCTATATTCCCGCCGGAAACGAGCGGAGTGTTGTCTGCTCCCCACAAAACCCTAGATTCGAGCCCTGTCGTCAACGGCGTCTCGTTCGAGTCCTCAACCGTCGATACCTTTCCCGCCTTATTCGAACTCGACGGTCCCGATTCAATCCTTCCCTTCAGCCTCGAAAAGTGTGAGAAATTCTGATACCTTTGCTGCGGTTGTGGCGATTCCATGGACGGTTCCACTCGCCTCTGCGGTGGAATCGGTGGCAGAGGAGTCACCGCCTGCGGCAGTTGCGGAGGAACAGCGGTAGCGACAGGGGCGGAGGGGGCAGCTGGACCGAGAAGATCGGCATAGAAGTCTCGGTCGAACGAGGAGTCGTCGAGAGGATACTGAAGCCAAGAGGCCATCTCGTCTTCCTGCACAAACAATTGATGGTTTGCCGCCGTTTCTTCCTCCGATCGGATCTCTCTTTGCTCGGCGGAGGCTCCACCGACGACGAGATGAGATTTTTTGGGAGATCTTTGGTTTTGGCTATGCGTAACAACTTCGCCGTTCTGCCATAGTAGCTCCATAATCTCTGCTTCAGCCCTAAGCATCCATTTAGTTGGATATTGTAACAATTAATCAATAAACAGAGCTAAAATTTGAGCTTTCAATCAATAACAAAGAGATTAAAAAAGCAATTAAAGAAGTTACATTGATGATTTTTTTGATCTATTAGTCGGAATTGAGCCGTCCTCTTCCGTATCAAAACTCGGAACACAGTGATTCATCTTAATATTCTGCAATTCCCACAAATTAAAGTGGGAGACCTGCAATTTCATTAATTAGACATCAGAAATCGATAAATAGATGTGATTTGAATATTAAAGAAGAAAAAAAATATCATTCAATAGCCACCGTCATTGATAAACTCTGTAATTTCTGTCTCTCTTACAAAATATATACATAACACTCCATACCTAACTTAGCAGCGCTCAGTTCTTCTCAGCTTCTCTGGTCTGGGAAATGTACTGGGTGTATTTCTTCTGTTTGAGAAATTGTCTTAAATTGGGGAAGAGAATAAGAATTGCGGTGGAGGGTTGTTGTGTTGTGTTTAATGGAAGTGAAGTGGAAGTGGAAGTGGAAGTGGAAGTGAAAGTACAAGAAGAGATGCTTTCTTCTTCCTCCTCTTCTTCTTCTTCTTTGCCTTTTTGTGTCAAGTGTCCTTCGCAGCCGAAGCGAAGATAAGGGGTCACCGTTTCTTTCTCTCTCCTCTCTCTCCCCTCTCCCTGCGAATAATATTGGTACTATTAATAATAAGAAGGAAAGTGAAAGAAACTGATTTTGACGGTATATATCGGACACACCGGTATTGTATACGTCACTACAATTTTATTTTATATTCATAATCAGCACTTTTATATTCATAATCTACACTATTTATAACAATCGAATAATTGTATTGAGGTTTATAGTTTACTTTATTATTTTTTACCTTTTACTTCTTGTAATAGAAACACAAATTCAAGCTTGCATTTGAATTTCTTCTGTTATGCTGAAATGAGATGATCTTAATTCGACATGAGATGGATCTTAATAAGATGGATAGTGTTTCTTGTTTTTTTTTAAAGAGCGTATAAATAGTTGAATTCTTATTATCATAATAAAACTAGATGGATCCTAATTTTGAATATATATTTTCGTACGTCGTAATCGTATTTTCCTTCTTAAGTAATCTAAAATAGTCGAATCTTAAGTCACACAAATAGTCAAATCTTAAGAAATCACAAATAGTTGAATTTTTATTATCATTGTGAAATGAGATGGATCTTAACTTTGAACGTCTGTTATATCGTGATCGTGTTCTTTTTTTAAATAAACACAAAGAGTTGAATTTCTACTATTACAGTGAAACGAGATGGATCTTAATTCTGAGTATGCATGGCATCATTTAGTCGTTGTGATCGACAAAAAAGATAAAATGAGTGATTGTGTTTTTTGAAAAAATATAGAATAAGACACCTACCCAAACGAAAGCTAGAGATAAGTCTCGTAGGTGAGGACTAAATGCGATGTTAAAAAAATGTACACTTATATAATAGCCCGCCATTAATTAAAAATAAAAAATATAAACGAAATCGTGATTGGTTTAAACCTTGATTTATTGCAACTTAGCAATGTTAAGGGAGAACCGGGGAGTTCGCGCATTATGTGTATATACTCAAGGTAATAACACACATATTTAGAACACAGCCTCACCCAACAACTTAAGCCAAATTGAGTTGATCAAATCAAGAGCTTCATTGAGAGTCAACTTTCATCAAGAATTACTCTTCAATCACTGTGAGTATTAATTCTCGATTAGACCCATCGAGAATTCAACATTATCATCGATAGCCCCTTTGGCGTCTATCATCATCGCATGTTTTGTTGTTGAGAATTCAACATCATCGCATGTCTTCATCGCTTCTATAGCTCTGATCCTAACTGTTGAGGGAGAACCGGGGTACGCGCGCATGCATTATGTGCGCGTACTCAAAACACTAACACACATATGTAGATTGTAGAACCAACTTGACTCAAAAGTTTAAGTCATCAGGTGTAGGCCCATTCATGTATATTAGTCTTTCATTATTTTTTTTATTCTTTCAATGTGAATTTACAGCTCATTTATAATATCCTAAGTGTGACGCCCCCAAAATAGGTCCACACAACCCATTTTGAGTCGCCAATAACATTCTACAAAATATAAATACAAATACGAATTTTCCCATTTACAACTAATATTTGTCGTGCAAAATACGACCACACACATACTGTGACTTCCATACAAATATCGTACCGTATGGTACCACAGTATCCAAACCCAAATTATTACAATGTCGTAAAAAGACGGCAACACATGTTTTAAGTCTCCAGTACAATCATTATTAAACTATGTCATAACTTGATGAGGACAACCACTAACTCGGTCCATCACTCCACTCCCCGGCTAGTCACAGCTACATTTTCCTTTCCTGAGAAGAACAATGGGACAAAACTGAAAAGGGTGAGCTCAAATAGCCCAGTAAGAAATATCATGACTAAGATAATGAATAATAAAAATTATCTTTAGTCTTCAACAATAATAAATCAGAGATTTAAAGATATTATAATTGTTCAACAATAACAATTGCAGCGGAACAAACAATCCATTAGAAGAGTCAAGTAGATTATAATATCTACCATCTTCTATAAATTAAAGGATCACCACCAATATTTTATCCCTGTAACACCAATCAACAATTCCTGTTTATGAACATCCAAATCAATAGTTTATATTCAACAGCCTCTCTTTGCACTACGTGCCAAAGATATTTATTTGTAACATCACCGGTCATGATCATGCCAAACGCCAGTTCATCTTTGCACTACGGCCAAAGAGAATTTTCACCATACGCCTTTGTTTGTAACACCAAAAGTCATGATAATACCAATACACAGTTTGGTCAAAATCATGTTACGCCAGTTCATCTTTGCACTACGGGCCAAAGAGAACTATCACCACAATTTAAGTATGAGGATGAGGATGATGACAATGATACAGTAAGATTAAGGATAAGAAAAACTTATAATTTAATCAGTATCAAAGATTGACCAAATTGCCAACATGATAACCAAATTGTGGAGTCAAATTCAAGAATGATATTCAAGAAATTGTTTCATGCTTCAACTATAACGTATAAAATGAAATAGAAAGATTCAAGTGAGAAGATATTAGATGAAGCACAAACTATTAAGGATATTCTACTAATTTTCAGGGATTTCCTCCATTTAAAAATAAGGTTTTGGAAACAAATAAGGATTTCTTATCATAAATGGAGAAATGTGAAAGAAAAAGATATCCCTTAAAGAGTACAAAAGAAATGATAAGTTATATGAGTATAACAGAATATATGAAACTGCAATGGATTTTCACCTGTCATGCGATAATTCGCGTAGACAGATTATTTTCACAACAGATTAATAAGTAATGAATACGACGGGTTATTCACCAGGTATGCGTCAATCCGCACGAACAGGTTATACCCACAGATTAATAAGGAATGAATACAGAAGGGTATTCACCAGGTACGACACTCGTACTTACAGGTTATTCCCATAGAATAATAAAGGTTGAATACAAAAGGATATTCACCAGGCATGCGTCATACCGCACGGCCAGGTTATCCCCACAAATTAATACAGAATGAATAACAACCTTTATGAGTATAATATCACTTACGAACATGAAAACAAATGATATTATATGTGAGTATGAAAGAAATGATATTCCCTACGAGTATGAAAGAAATGATATCCCCTACCTTTAGACCTGGCAAAATTGGTCCAGGCCCGCGGGCCGGCCCAGCCCGCCCAAAAAAAGCTGGGCTCTGGGCTTCATTTTTTTAGCCCGCCAAAACTTGGGCCTTTTTGGCCCGCCCAAATTTAGCCCAACCCAACATTGGCCCAGCCCGTGGGCGCCCAGCCCGTTCAATCCTTTGTAAAAATGGCCCAAGCCCGTGGGCCGGCCCAGCCCGCCCGCCAAAAATGGGCTTTGGGCTTCACTTTTTCAGCCCACCAAAACCTGGGCCGTTTTGGCCCAGCCCAATTTTAGCCCAGCCCAACAATGGCCCAGCCCGTTTGGGCCAGCCCAGCCCAATTGCCAGGTCTACCTACCTTCGTTAACTGGATGTTACTTTCTATGAAGTTTACTAACTTCGGATAATACTAGTATTCTCACAAATACTCACAATAGCCTAGCACACTAAGAGAACTTCAGAAATTTAGAGAGAGAGGAAGTATAAGCAATGAAGGTGTGAAAATTTCTTAAGCAAACTCTCCCTATTTATAGGAAAATCAAGGTGAGGGCATTTTGGTCTTTTCCCCATATTCTTTTAATATCATCCATCCATTTTTTCTTCCATTAATATCATCCATCCATTTTTTCTTCCATTAATATCATCCATCCATTTTTTCTTCCATTAATATCATCCATCCATTTTTTCTTCCATTAATATCATCCATCCATTTTTTCTTCCATTAATATCATTCATCCATTTTTTCTTCCATTATCAAAAGATAAAACCATTAAAAAATAACTCCATTATCAAAATAAATCCCTTTTTCTGTATTATTGTGTTAAATGCATTATTATCACAGATAGCATATACTCGCAATACTGACAACCAGATTATTCCCAAGAAAGAGGGGGCCTTCCATAAAAATGGCGCGCAATTAAATAACCCCTTTCCTTGACAGAATTTCTAGACATTGTCGATAATGCTAAAATATCCTATCAAATGATATAAGTTACAGTGTCGTGATAAATAGTAAAATATATTATGCAGATGCTAATTAACAATTATTGAATCAAGATACTATGCAATTGCTACTTTATCAATTATTGAATCAATAATATAAAACACTGTGCAACATCGTGAGCTACTGTGGAATACCGTGTGCTACTGTGGAATAACGCGTTTTACTGTTCTTTTTATCACCGGGTATTTTAACAGTTATCGGTTAAAGTTTTGCCGCCAATTTCTATCACTTTCTATATCCGACAGTTAACCCGTTGTGGGGCCCACTATCATTGACAATATTGCTATTTCGGCGCCGTCGTACGGTACCGAATATAATATTCCCCGACAGAAAGAATATTTCCCGACAAAAGGAATATTCCCCGACATACTATTTATCAGATAATTTGCATATAACACCCTTAACTATCATTTATAACAATTAAGCACTTCACTATTTAGAAAAATAATCATAAAGAAAATAATAAATTTTTATTTCATAAATTCGGGGTCTTACATTTGGGGTCCAACATCATCGCATGTCTTCCTCGTTTTTATAGCTCTGATCCTAACTGTTGAGGGAGAACCGGGGTACGCGCGCATGCATTATGTGTGTGTACTCAAAACACTAACACACATATGTATAACCAACTTGACTCAAAAGTTTAAGTCATCAGGTATAGGCCCATTCATGTATATTAGTCTTTCGTTATTTTTTTTATTCCTCCGATGTGAATTTACAACTCATTTATGATATCCTAAGATGCATTAATTATGTACGTATACATTAACACCTTGTTTACTCAACAAAGCAGAACGGAGTATAATGTTTGAAGTAAAATTTGAAATAAAATTTATGTTAGTACAAAGTGGACTTATGAAATTTCCTGTTACAAGAATTAGTCAAATGTTTATATTAAATATTATTTATTATTCATATTTTAATAACACTTAATAATTTTAACACCATCGATAGTCTTGGAACTGTTGGTGGTTATGCAGAGTATGATGCTTGAAGTATAACTGTACAAGTAGTAGTAGTGTTCTACAATTTGTTACAAGTAGTAGTAGTGTTCTACAATTTGTTGGTGGGATCCGTAGGAGACAATTACATTGCACGGTTGTATCTCACTGCTCTGATTCTTTTTGACCTCCTCCTTACAAGTGTGACCGGACTATTTATATGCTCCACCTCCTCTATTAGGTATTAGCCTATTTGGATAAGACTTCCTTCTTCTATGCACAACCAAGTTTTATTTATATACTATATAATCTGACAAAGACATGCTTAGGAATCCAAATGTCCGACGCTTACCTTTAATTATATTTAAGTATATTATATTCTAACTAATTAAAAATCATGAGCCTAGATTAGCTCTACTATTATATAATACTTCAAATTTCAGTTTGATTGAGGAGAGATTTCTTTAACTAGAAAATGACAATTAACGGTAAACTACCTCTTTAATTAATTTAATACTCCTACTAGTTTCTTCCCTTTAAATTTTCACGTGAAGGACCACTAATTAAGAAATACACTAAAACTTTAAGGAGTAGTAATTCAATAAATATGAAAAAAGTTTAATTTTAATAACCACTTTATAAAGAAAGTGGCAAAATAGAAAAGTGAGTGAGTATCTCTCGCACTTTTCTTGCTCCATAGGGCAAGAACTGTCGCAGTCGAATATTCTTGTTTCAAAATTTAATTTTAAAAAAAAAATATGTGTACCAAAAAAAATAAAAAAAATATTTTTTTATATATAATTTAAATAAAAAAAATATATGTGTACCCAAAAAAAAAGAGCAATTTAAAAGGTGGAGAATGTTTTTAATTAGGATCAACGTAGTACAAGTATTCTTGAATATTAAACCAAAATTACGTAGGATTTCTTCTTAATTATTTGCATGCAATAATAATTGTGATAATCTTTTTTTTGAGTGAGGGGGGGAAAGGATTGGATTTGCGTTGATTCTGTTTCAATTATACTTCCCCTACTCATTTCTCTTCGTTTCTTTTAACGATTGATAGCCGATGGGCCAACGTGTCAACCGTGGGACCCACATCTTACATTATGACCAGGGAATTATTAATTTTTCGGTAATTAATATTCTATTAACATTCTCAAGAACACATGCAGAATATATAATTACCTTAATTAGACAACTGGCTACACCTATAGGCTATAGCTACAAACCAGCAGTGGACTGGACCATACGAATATGAATTTGATAAAATAATAATAATAATAATAATAATAATAAACACTATATAAAATTATAGTCGTTTGTAGCCAAGGATGGGGAATATGGTCACGAGGTGGGACATTAACTTTTTTCTTGAAAGGGAGCAACCATAGCTTTTAGTTAAAGATTGGAGGGTTAATTAGTTCGCCAGGCCTAAAAATGCTTTTATTGAACTACATCATGGTTTTCAAATAAAAATTTTCAGTTCACATAATCTTTTGATCATTTCAAATTATTTTCCTATGTTTATGGCATCCTATAGCATACTTTCCTACATTATAGTATTGTATGTAGTGTTTTACATTATAGTATCATATAATTGTCAAACATTATATTATAATATAACGACTCACACGTTATAATATTGTACAATATAGTGTTTTATTTTATATTGTCGTAAATAATATTTTATATTGTCGTGTAATGTAGTGTCAGTGTCATAAGAGTTGTATATTTTGTTTATTTCAATCGACAGATGAACAATTTATTTTTTGATTAATGAAGAATAAAAAACGTTAATGAGCGATTTACATACAATTTTATTCCAATGTCGTAGAGATTGCAATGGTTAATGTATATCTTAAACTTTAAACACACCTGAAGAACTATGTAACAAATTACTAACATAACAAGCGTTGCAAATATACAACAAATGCCAATTCATCGTCAGTTTTGAAAATTAGAAAGAAAAAAAAATCGACAAGTTTGTTATCAAAATCATGAAAGATGAATTCTTTTTACATAAATTTTTTTTTTAATTCACACAATCAACAACCCATGTGAAACTTATTGAAATATAATATATTAATAGGATATTTTACCCTATTTGGTAGAGGAAAATAAAGTATATATATATATCTAACTATACAAAACACAAATAATTTTAAATTTAAAAATTTTCTCGTTTAACCTATTAAATTATTCGGATCGTTCAAAATTTTGAATAAATTTAATCTTTTTATTTATATTGCTGGAGACACTGACGGCAATACTAGTGTATAATATATATATATATATAGTGTTAGTAAAGGAATATATGGTAATGACCAAGGAAAAGAAAACAACGAGTTTATAGGCCATAGAGAGAGCTTCGTAACGCGTGAGGACGTGGCAGGAGCTAGCGTGCCATGTTGGCTCCTTAACCGACACATGAGAGAATGAGAACGGGACCCACTACTTATCTCTCAACCCACACTTCCTTCCCTCTCCACTATTTTATTTATCAATAATACCTTGGTGGTGACTAAGGATTGGATAAAAAAGATAATATAAAATAATATATATAATTATGATTGATTATGATTATTGAATTGTGAAATAACAACTAATTATAATTTAATAATGTGTATTAATAAATTTATAATAATAAATATAAACAAATTTGAACTATAAAAAATACTTTTTTTTACATAATTAAAATAAATTACTCCACAATTTTAAATTAAATAATCTCATATTTTTTATTGCACCCGTACAGTTAAAATTTTCTTCTCTCCTGAAAGATTAGAGAGTTGTTTTATGTAGTTAACTTATTTATCCGGATGAGTGTGACCATACTAAATACTCCCTCCGTTCCGTATTAAATATCCTAATTAGTTTTAACACGTTAATTAATAATATATTTTTTTATCTAAATTACCCTTCTAAATTACCTTTTAATTGTAGTGACCATTCACTTTTCTACGACTCCAACATTAATTATTCTTTATTAATTCCCACATAAATAGAAGAGATGTTATATTGATAATATGAGAGAGAAAATAGTATAACAATACATCACTTTTCAATGTAAACCTTTTATTATTTTTTAAATTTTCAACAAAAGTTGACTAAAAAGATTATAAGGGTATAAGTGAAAAAATAAGATAAAAATAATTATTAATATAAAAAGAAGACATTTATTGTGAAACATTCTAAAAAAAAATTAGAACATCTAATACGGGACAGAGGAAGTAGTATTTAAAAAGTATCATTTTACACAAGAACAGCTACTTTTGTAAGCACTCTTTCGACTCTCAAGTCTCAACAAACAACTGAAACTAATGTTGAATGTGAAATAAGTAAATCATTAAAAAAAGGTACTCCCTCCGTCCCAAATTAATTGCTTTTTTATGACTTTTTTAAGTCAAATTGACTATTTTTAAAATTAATAATTAAGCATATATAAATATATTTCTAAAATTATAAAAATTAAAATTAGTAATAAATTGTATATACTTTCTTTTGGTTATAATATCTTCACTTATATGTTAATAAAAATAGTAAAAAGATTAGTTTTAAAAATAGTCAATTTGACTTTAAAAAGTCCTAAAAATGTAATTAATTTGGGACGGAGGGAATAATATTTTATAATACAAAAAGATTCATTTAAGTGTACTTTCTCCCTCATAGATTTTAAGGCTTGTTGATAATATATTTATACATTATATTATACTATAAGTTTAAACTTAAAATCAAATAAAAAGTTATCTCACTACACATGTAATCATATATAAGTAGGGACCACATCATCGTGATACTATATACTCCATATTGATACATATATAGACACATTTATACACAAATTAATGATTTATAATCAGCCAGACAGGCAGGCATAAAAGCCCACATTAGTGTCCCAGTTGACGCTAGATCAGATTTATGTACTGATTTGGCGGCATTCAAAGTAAATAAACAAGTCGGCACTAGTAGTAATGTAGTATACTGGTATATGTACTTGCAGAGTCCACAAATCACTGCTCAAAGGAGACAAATTGCACTTGACATTATTATATGTGACAACAAATTAGATAATGCAAATGCTCTGTTTTGTGTGTATTCCCATCCATTTGGCTACACAGTTAGATATGGCGTAAAAATTTAAATAACAAAAGAAAAACCCCTTGAACAAAACACTAATGTCAAAACATTCCTACAGGCTCACCTCTCACAATTCCCAATTATTAACACTCCCCTTTGATCTAAAAGAGTGAGGTTTTTACTTGGTGAATAACTACAACTCCAAACCATTGATTGTTTTGTTGGATGCCGGTTTCAGACTTCCAGAGGAAGAAAATAGGATAGGGAAAAAAAGGGATAACTGAAAATCTAAGTATGAAAAGGCTGGACCGTAAAATCAGCTAAACTACAGATTTACCTAATAATACAGTTTCAATTTTTATGTAGAATTTCTGGTATCCAAATCAAGTTGTTTTACTGAGACCAGCGGGCAGCGGGGTTAGTAGTCCATGCCACCCATACCTCCACCTGTTGCTGGTACTTCCTTCTCATCCTTGGGAAGTTCTACCACAACAGCCTCCGTAGTTGTCAACAAAGACGAGACACTACATTGCAACGCAACACATCAAGTCATGCCCAAAAAGGGAACAATCGCTTTACAAAGGGAAAACTTGATAAAATTTACCTTGCAGCATCTACCAGAGCTGTCCTAATGACCTTCAATGGGTCAATAATTCCTGCCTTGACCATGTCTACATATGCACCTAGTGCAAGTGCGGAAAGAAAACAATGAAGTTAGGATTGTTTCAAAATTTGCACTTAAAATTCATTTGTCCAGAGGGGCTATAGCCTATATATATATATATATATATATAGAGAGAGAGAGAGAGAGAGAGAGAGAGAGAGAGAAGAAACCTTTAGCTGCATCATATCCAAGATCAGGATCGTCCTGCTCCAACAGCTTGCCAACCACAACAGCTCCCTCGACTCCAGCGTTGGAAGCAATTGTATGCACAGGTGCCTGCGCAAGATATCATCTTAATCAATTTTTTTTAAAAGTAAAAGGGATGAAGCTTCACTTCCTTTTGAGGCTAAATTACAACCACCTCTGCCCCAAATTGGATGTCATAAACATTAATACATTCCATAAATATAATATATACATTTGATTTTGAGATGTCATGTTTCAAAAAAAAAAAACAACCTAAGACGTCCAACTTGGGACTATTATTTGAGAATGTGCAAGAGAATTCGCCAACTGAAAATCACACCAATCTAACAATTAACTATATATTGATCCATTAAAACAAGTACTCCGTACTAATGAATGCTCTTGGGGAGCAAACTAAAATTTTAAGGGGTACTGCAATAGATGCTAGACAGAGACCTTGAGAGCATTCTGGATAATCTGAACACCAATCTTCTGATCAAAATTGGCAGTCTGCAGTTTTTCAAGTTCCTTTGAGGCATAAAGAAGAGCTACACCACCACCTGCACAGAAAAACTATTAATTTATTGTATGGTCCTCGCAGTTTAATGAATTGGAGAAGACTCTCCCATAGAACTTTGAGATTACCTGGGACAATTCCTTCTTCAACAGCTGCCTTTGTAGCATTTAAAGCGTCAGTTACTCTATCCTTCTTCTCACTAACCTCAGCTTCGCTGGCTCCTCCAATCTATGAGAAGAACAGATTTACATTATCCCAATAGCTATAGAGAAAGATCTAGTACACTTTCTGCTTGGCCTCAGATTAATGGTTGTTCCATCAATGGCACAACAAAACTCTTCAATAAGAGGCTGACCTTCAAAACAGCAACACCTCCAGAAAGTTTTGCTAACCTCTCCTGATGCTTCTCCTTGTCATAATCTGAAGTGCTTAACTCAATTGTCGATCTTAGCTGTTAGCGGACAATTGCAACCACTTAAGAGACGTATTAATGAACCGGAAGCCAGACAAAATTTCACACAGCTAGGGAAGGAGTCTAAACCTGTTCACATCTTTCTTCAATAGCTTTCTTGTCACCTGCTCCGTCAAGGATAACTGTATCATCCTTTGATATTGTAACCTACATATCCAAAAATAAGAGCTCAAACAACAAGTAAATCTTAAGAGAGCTGCTACAATGGAAGTATTTTTGTTTTTGGACAAGAGAGATTATAATAAAAAATAGCGAGGATGGAGTGGGAGTCAAGAAAACTGCAACAAGTCTCACCTTTTTGCATGAACCAAGCATTTCAAGTCCCACCTTTTCAAGGTTCATTCCAAGCTCATCGGTTATAACCTGTTTCATTAGGGAAAAAACAGAGATAAAAAATAACCAATTAAATGTGCATTATAGTAGCAGCACCACCAAATAAAACGGAGGTATTCATGCAAATAGAATAATAAAATTTCAACCTACCGTGCCTCCAGTGAGGGTTGCAAGGTCTTGCAAATTGGCCTTCCTGTTCTCTCCAAATCCAGGAGCTTTAATGGCACAAACCTACAGATTCATATTCTGATTACATAAGAAAAGGTGCATCAACAAAGAAAAGTAACTAATTATTGAAGGGAACAGTCAATAATTTTCTATCAATAAGAAGAATCTAAGAGACCTTGATTCCAGCCCGAAGCTTATTCAGAATGAGAGTTGCTAATGCTTCACTTTCCACATCTTCAGAAACTATCAATAAAGGTCTTTGCTTCTGCCAATACACAATTAAACTGGTAACATGATGCAAATAAGATTAGGAACACAGAATGATTCGGCCACAACATTACTGTTTACCTTCAAGGCCAACTCCAGCATTTTAACAATGGCGGTTAAGCTAGATATCTTTTTCTCATGGATCAAAATCAATGGATCTTCCAATTCCTGTCAAGGGAAATACCAAAATAAATAAATAGAATACTCAACTGAGAGCTAAAATGATGCACTGTGAAAGAGAAAGAATGCTAACTAGCAATGGTGAACAAAAAACCCCTAAACCGTTAGTGCAACAAAAACAAAGACGTGAAGTCGCTAATGCAAGTAAACTGAATAAGGCACGGCTTTGAAGAA
Source organism: Aralia elata (assembly GCA_034770075.1). Classification (NCBI taxonomy): domain Eukaryota; kingdom Viridiplantae; phylum Streptophyta; class Magnoliopsida; order Apiales; family Araliaceae; genus Aralia; species Aralia elata. The sequence goes on from CM068382.1 coordinate 1,534,660, forward strand.
GATAAAATAGCGTACACATTTTTGGTTCTTGGGATTGGTGATGAAGTAAGGGGATATGTAACCCCTGTCCAGCTTCATCCCCTCAACCACTTCTAGTTCATTGTGTAGTGTTTTCCCATCCTGAAACAGTTCAACAGAAAAAGTAAATCCACATGAAAGTTGAGAGCTTTGTGGCTATCATACAAGAGAAAATATCAGAAGATTGCCCTCTGCTGGGTATTGCAAGAGCGCATTCATTCCTATAATCCATCATAGAAAAGAAATTATGCTCACTAAAAAGTAGATGACCTCAACACTAAAGAAAATAAAAAAGGAGTGAAGTTCATAATCCCACCTCAATGATGGCATGGGTACGTGACAAAACGAGAATCAAGATAACATTTTTCCAAAAATAAGAAACACATCACCACTGGTTCAAGATAACATATAAGGGTTCTTAACAGAAGTAGATCCTGATACTTAGTTCTTTTTACACATAAAAAGTAAAGCCCTTTAATGAGTATTCCATCATTGATAAAAATTTGTACTTCCTAAAATAAACATATTAGAATGACACTTTTTTTTTAATAATTCACATATTAGAATGACCTTTACACTTATGTAAAGCAAAGAGAAAACAAAATGTAAGGAGTGAAATAAGTCGGAATTGACGTTTCAAAGTCCGAAAACAGTATCTATATGCTAGGCTTTAAGCGAACGCTAGCAGAAATTCAAAAGGAAAAAATTAGAAAACACTTACAGCAATTGTAATAACTCCCTCTTTGCCAACCTTCTCCATAGCCTTGGCTATAAGCTCTCCAATCTCTCTTTCGCCATTTGCTGATATTGTGCCAACCTTTTTTAAATGGGACAATATCAGCGTCACAGTAAATGAATTTGCAAATCAGTTTACTATTACTACCTTATTCTAAATCATGTATTTTTTTGAGGGTTACTATTTTCAAAGACTCCCAATTTTAATTATAATCACCCCCTAATGCCAACCTGCGCTATTTCCTCAGATGTACTAATCATCCGTGCTCTGCTCTTCAAGTTTGCTACCACAGCATCAACTGCCATGGTGATTCCACGTCTGAGATCCATGGCATTCATTCCAGCTGCCACGGATTTGCACCCTTCTGAAAATATTGCACGTGTGAGGATTGTTGCACAGGTGGTACCTGAAGAGTGAAGACATGTCAAATAAGCATTGTACCATCAACAATGTCTACTCCAGACGTAATACTGCATAAGGCTTCTCTATACCAAACTAAAACCATTTAGACAGCAGCAGTATCAACATTGACAACTAAAACGCATGGAACATAACAACAATACATCGACAAATCCCTGGCTAATATGTATGAGAGCTTACCGTCACCAGCAACATCGTTTGTAGCATTTGCAACCTGCTTTACGAGGCTGGCACCAACGTTCTTGACTCTGTCTTTAAACTCAATGCTCTTTGCAACGGTGACACCATCCTTGGTCACTTTAGGGGCCCCAAAACTTTGTTCCAAGATGACATTACGCCCCTGTAAGGAAGTCAACAAGAAATGAACTCGATGGTAACTAAATTCTTTTTTATACAATAAATTTTTTGTAAACGTTGAAGTCCATTAGCTCTAGACGACACCAATCAACCCATAATGCCTCCCTTCAGAGCAATATAATTCCTTAACAAGTGATTACCTCAAAATCCATAAAAAGAAATCCATAATTATAAGGAGAAAGATTCATGTGCTTTAACAAAGTGATTTTTAAAGATTTTGGGAGACCCCAAAACTTTCATATTTACTGCCAACAGTGGCAATAATTAAATAGTCAAAGTCATCAAATTCCCTATCCAAGTTATATTTAATAACAGATTCTCAAACCTAAAGTTTCAAGCTTTTTCATCTTGGAAATGCAAAATCTCACAAAAAATAACAAAGGTTTATTTTTTGGTTGTAAATACAAGGCCAAGGAACACAAATCATCAAACCACAACATGAAAACATTTAGAACCAAATAATGTCATACTTTAGGCCCCATCGTGACTTTAACTGCATCAGCAAGCTCTTCGACACCTCGAAGCATCAAAGCTCGGGCTTCAACGCCAAATATAATATCTTTAGCTGCATAATTTCGGCTCCAAGCCGATCTACTACCAATCTGAAGTTAACAGCAAACAAATTTGTTTCAGAAAACATAGATAAAATTATTGTCAAGTTGCGAAGGCAGAACTTTAAATTATACAAACACTGGCTACCTGCTGATTACTCTTCCTAACGATCCTACAAAACAACAAATAATAAGGAAAGAGAACTGTAATTTAAAAAATAAAAATAAAAAACTGAAAAAAGTGGGAAGTTTAGTTCATCAATTTTATTTCTTTTTGTTGAGTAATTACGTACTGAGCTTTGGACGCAAGTTTGGTGGCAAAACGATACATCCTCGTTGATCAGTGAAATTAGAGGGAGGAGAGAGAAAGAAAGTTAGGGTTCGAATTGAGGAGTGCTTCAATTGCTTGCTTAGCAAGATGACAGAGAGTAAACAATAATAAGAGAAGGGTTCAGACGGGAAACTGGGAATGGGGTTTTTAGGGTTTAGGGTTTTAGTAGTTGAGACGTGACTTGGGACGCACAAACAAAAGGCTAATTAGTCGGATACAGTTTTGGATTGTTGGACCTGATGATGCAACTTCGGTCAGGACTCTCTTCAAATTTTAACATGGGCCTATAAAGCCTCCATAGAAGCTTTCTTCACAAATTTAGTTTAATTGGGTTACAGTTTTTCTTTTTTTTTTTCTTCTTTTTTTCATTATTATAATTTTAAATATATTATTATTTTATCTTTTTTAATGTAAATTTTTTATATTTTTCTATTTACTCGTCTAGATTTTATAAAAATTTTATTCTACCCTACATAATTTATCATTGGGTCACAGTTTTTCTTTTTTTTCTTTTTTTTTCTTTTTTCATTATTATAATTTTAAATATATTATTATTTTATCTTTTTTAATGTTAATTTTTTATATTTTTTTATTTACTCATCTAAATTTTATGAAATTTTTATTGTACCCCACATAATTTACACACGCAACGCGTGTCCGTCAACAACTAATTATCTAATAAAGCCTTGTAGACTTTGCAGCGGAAGATTGGTGTATCTGGGTCACATTTTTTTCTATCATTATTATTTTATTTTTGAATTATTGAATTCCAGGACATGTAATTACTTTTCTAATAAATGTTTTTGTAGGAACAATATTGCTAAGTTTTGGATCTATTGCAAAAGGGCATATTTTTATCCATTATAACATGTATAGTTACATATAAAGTATATATTAAATATTAAAAAGTGATATATATCCTATATCAATTTTTAAGTCAAATTGACTATTTTTAAAATTAATAATTAAGCATATATAAATATATTTCTAAAATTATAAAAATTGGGGTTAGTAATAAATTGTATATACTTTCTTTTGATTATAATCTCTTCACCTATATTTTAACAAAAATAATAAAAAAATTAGTTTTAAAAATGGTCAATTTGACTTTAAAAAGTCAAACTGAGCAATTAATTTGGGACGGAGAGAGTAATAGATTATGCAAATATTGAGGTCATTTCACAGTCCAACAAAATCTTATATCAATTAACTCATTACTAACCAAAAAATTCAGTTAACTCATACAATAAATCGATAGTTGTGTTATTATAATAAGTAATAGATAAGTATTGTTAAAAATTCCCAAAATCGTAAGTATTATTAAGAATTCAAAATGTAATTGAAAATAAAGTAAAAGTGTGATTAATACATTATTTGTTCTACTAGTATTATAATAAGTAATAGACAAGTATTGTTAAAAATTCGACGCTGGCAGAATAGTAAGTATTATTAAGAATTCGAAATTAATTGAAAATAAAGTAACAGTGTAAAAGAGTTCTCTGAAGGGAGCTCGTCATCAGTTGGATTTGTCAGATTGGCTTTACTTCACGAGAGAGCTGCATTTTGTTAGATGCATCTTTGTTTCTCATTTATAGTAACTAGTACGTGACACACACATTGCATGTATAAAGTTTGCGAGAGATGAAATAGAAATTTTATAAAATTCGTAGGACTTAATTGAAAGATTAAAAAAATTGATGTAAAAAAGGAACAAAATAGGAATAACTTAAAAAGTCAAAGGGCATTTTGGGAAAAGGGAAAAAGCTTCAAATAAAAAAGAGCGAGGGGTTTGGGGGGGTGTAAAGTTTACAGCCGGAGGGGGGAAAAAGGTTTACAGCCGGAGATCCGGCTTTATATATAAAGATGCAACTCTCAGTATTTTTAACATGGAAAGATTACATACAAACGGCCATCGAGTCATCATTTGGAAGTGGCAAATTAGTTGGATTCTAAATCAGCCAACAACATTGCAACTTATCAACGAAGGTTAAAGTTAGACTACGTAAAATCTGGCATATAATCAAAGGTTCCCTCTAATTATCCAAAATTATAAATTGAAAATGGAAAAAAGAATTACATGTCCAAGTCCGTGTATTTAGACAAAAATGTTCTTGCCGGCACGAATCTTTATCTACCCAAGAAACTCAAGTTAGGCTTTTAAGTTTTTTAGCCAGCCTCCTCAATTCCAAAAAGGGTAGCTCATATCTCAACTAAGGTTGGTCAGAGGCTGTTTCAGGTTGCAAAGCACAAGTTGTACTCAGCTTCATGCCTCATGGTTGTATCAAGCTTGTATCGTGTAGAGCATTAATCGTGCTTTGCCATGGCACAATCGGTCAGCATTGGAAAAGGCAAAACGTTTCCACTTAAACCTAGGATGGAAAGAAATAAACTAGAAAGGGCAACATATACTGAGGGCCAAAAATTACATGACCAAACCGATGCAATTTCAAATCACCAATCACAGAATAACAAGGAACATTATGCACAAGCCTCCAGCAAGTAATTAGAAATAGAACACCAAGTCGATGACATGTCACATATTCTACAATCACAATCATAACTCACCAACTCCTAAACTCTCTTCCAACCTACATACAACAAAGGATGATCTCCCTCCAAATGCATAGTAAACCAGTGGCACAACAAAAAGGACACCTCTAAATGTTTGTTGACAAGCACTCACTTTCAACCCCAAACCAAATAATAGAAATGGGTAAAATAGATATTTATACAAAGAATAAAAAACAAATAAAACCCACCTTTTAAATGTACATTGTACAATACACGAGATATACAATAAATGAATGATCAAAACGGACCCACACCCACAATACCATCCCAAACAACGACAGCTATTCATGGTTTGCTTCTATTGGAGTACCTGTCCTGGCCTGCGATATTCGGTTAGCATAAATGGTCACCAACCGCAATTGAGTACTATTGAGTCCCTCCAAGTAAGGCAAGAATGCTTTCCCAAGCATGATATAGATGTCCACTAAACAAAAAACAACAGTCTGCAACCAAGGAAATAAAATCAAAACACAGACAACCTTGAGTAAACACGGGTTAGAATTCCTATTACTAAAAGTGTACTGATATGAATTAGACTAGTTATGTACACAGGAATGAAGTCTAATAAAGGTGACAATAAATTTGTTCCACAAATGAATTTGATCACCTAACTTCGTAGCAAGACAACTTAAAAATATGATTCTTTTTCTGTGTGTGGGTGGGTGTCTGGGGGACAAGGGAAGGTAGCTCGGTAAAACAGCATAAACTCCAGCAAACATGGCTCACAACTATTATATTTCCCTAAAAAAACTTGATGTAGACCTGGCCACAAGTTCAAAGTGCAAATGACACAATAAAATTGGCAACTTGTTCTCCCACTAAACTTTATCACCTACTATTTGCTCTCTTGACACTGATTGCAATGTTAAGAAAAACAGAAGGGAAAAACTAACAATGTTCCAACTCTACATGTTAAGGTTCATAATGGCAGGGTTTTACTTGTTTCAAAGGATGACAATTTTACGTTATTGGCTACACAGAATCTCATAAGTTTTTTTAGCGTGAAATTAAAACATCAGGACAATATCACTTACCTTGCGTACATCAGCACTCTGGTTCCCAAAAGCTTCAAAAAGAGAAGGCAAGAATAATGGTAGCTGAGCCATTAATTCCTCTTGGGAGAGCCTGCCCACAAGCTGAAAACAGAAATGGAGAAGTGCATCCAGGTCATTAGACTCGTTACAAAGAAAATATGACTTAAAATAAATCAACCAAAGAAAGTAATGAATCAACCATAAATACTATAGTAAAAAAATATTTTGATACAGAACAAAACATTGATAGAACACGACCGACAACCAGACTTCATTTCTGCTAATATTATGATGGATACAGATCACCACTGCACGATTCTATAAGATTGTTTATTTATTTATTATTTAAGTAGAACTCTGAACAACCAGCAATTGTGTCAGATCATTCTCATAACCCAAGTGATAAAACATCTAACTGAAATTTATTTTGAGAAAATAAATGATGGATACAGGGTAATGTTATACCAAGTAAGTTGGACACGCAACATATACTAAATAATATTTGATATCCACTGAAGCAAAAATAAAGAGTGAGGGAATATATAGAATAGCCGACACGACATCTACTGACTACTTGCTACTCTCATACGCAATGGGTTTTCACCAGAAAGCACCTTTGTTAAACAGTTTATGCATGTAACAAGAGTTTTCTCATCTTCAGTAACCAACAAAGGGGCAATAACCTGCAATATGGATAAAGAAAAAAAAATAGTTAATATGTGAATAGAAAGAGGACCGGAAACTGAGTATGTTCCTAAAACTTGATTAGTCATTAACTTACACTCAAACATCTGAATGGATCATACTGAGACACAACAATAGTCAAGCAATGCTCTGCCTCGTTAGCAACCTGGACATGAAACTGATTACTGTGAGACATGCTGAAAAAGAGAACAGAAACAATGAAGTAGATCAGCTAGAGAAATGTTTACTTTTGGGACAGTATCCTTTGTAACATGGAGAAGTTTCTCAATTACAATCTCAACAGAATCCTCCATGGCATCTTTCTGGGGAAAAAAATGAAACTTCATCAAATAACTTATATGAAGAATCATCAAGTAACTTATATGAAGAATAATGACATTCAAACTAGAAATTTCTGCAATATTGATAGAAATACATCACAATGAACTATAGAAAAGAAAATCAACAGACCTGATTCTTCAGCATTTCAACTACCAACGAAAGAGCAAGCTCTCTAATAGATGAATCAGAATCATCTAAAACCTCAAGTACAACTGTCAAAATCTGATTGAAGTTCTGCAAATATACCAGATAACATATATTTATTATTATTTATTCCGGCCAGAAGCATAACCTTTACCACTAACTAAACATGGAAAAATAAAGGTTGATAATTCTTTTAATATATAATTCAAGCTGATAAACAGAATTTTACTACACACGAACATATACTAAGCTTCAAAGTAGAAATTTATCATACCTTGGTCCAAATGGATTGATCATTAGTCACGGAAGCTTCAACTAACTGCTGAAGTGCACCATGCTTTCTTGCACTAGAAAAATCATCATTCCCATTGCAAATCTACAAAAAATGAATTACAAAGGTGTCAGCAACCCTCCACGAAGCGCAGTATCATTTTTTTGTACAACAATAAATGAACAGAATACTAATAGAAACCAATTTTTGTTTGAAGCTTACAGTGAAAGAGAGAGGGAGGGGGGGGATGTCCGTCTTCATAGAACTTACCAGATGAAGGATTTGAGGAATGCTCGGTGCTGAATCTGGAACAGAGTTGCTGGTCAAATCTGTAAGTTTTGAATGACTAAGTTCCGGTTCAGGTGGAGCCTCATTATCGAAACCAAATCCTGCATAGACCTGTCGGTGATCAGAGCTAACCAGCCCGTTCATATTAATATGTGGTGTGGATGAAACCTCCACATTTGCAATGCTGTCCATATCATCTAGCCTGGTGTTCCAGGATCCCAAATTTTCACCAAGAGTATTTGCACCATACGTCACATCCCTGGATCTCAAATTAGGTTCTTTGTTGGAACCAGTCTCAAGACCGTGATACAAATGCTCCTGAGGATCATCAGATGCATGCCCTATAAAATTTGTGTTCTGGGTTGATTCTTTTGCAGAACTCCATTTTCTGCCTCCATCACTATCGATTGAACCAGAAGAGTATCTCCCAAACAAGTTACTCTTCTTTGAAGATCCAATGTATCCTTCTTCAGAAGATGTTCCAATAACATCAGACGGATCATAAGAGGACTTAGGGCGTTGCCGCTCTTTCTTGTTCTGCAGAAAATTCATTAAGTCAACTTCAATACGAGGGGTATTCTGCTTAAGAGCTCGTCTCAAGGAATTTTGTTCTTCAACTGATAAACTAAGAATAAAATTCAGAACTGTTGTCGAATCAAAGTGAGAGTAAACTGATATAATGCATGTTATAGCTGCTTCCTTCAGTTTTGTATTCTTATCATGTACCAACGGCGTCAATTTAGCAAGCCATAATTTAAGGATGCCACTATTACCAGAGCCTTCAGCATTCACTGCATGCTTGTTAAAGGAACCGATCGCAAACTCAATAACAGCCAATTTTGCCTTTGGTGACCTCTGTTCATCAAGCGAACGGAGCAAAGACGGTAAAAGAGAATCTACACCGTAAGTTTTACCGACAATTTCCAACGTTGTCGAGGATGGTTGCCTTACTAATTCCTTTGGATCAATTAAACGAGAGAAAACATGGGGTAAGATCCTCTCCATATAACTTTCAAAGGGTTTTCGGCAAGCAGGGATAATATCTGCTAGTGTGGAAAGAGCTGCTTGTGCAACTTTATGGTGGGGATCATCCAAGTGCTGGAAGAATAACTTCATCACCTTCTCAAAACTCTGTGTGACTTCCTGGATACCTTTTGGTCCTTGCTGCAACAAAGACCTCAGATAATTAAATGCAGCTACCCTAGCATTCCAGTCTGAACTAGGACTAAGTCCCTCAGTCAGAGCATCATTGAGAGAAGCCGGACCATCAACAAAGCTTGACATCTCACCCAGAGCCAGATGATTATCATCAAAGCTCCTCCTGCTTGCAGACATTCGCGCAGCTACATTCTTTCTTAAAAGTGGTCGCTGAAAATTGGGGATGTGACTGTTATGCGAGTCCCTAAAGTTTGCATCTTTATAGGGTGTATCTAAGTACTGCCTGTCAATGTGCAGGTTCATGGATCGCCTTGGTCCCCTAACATCTGTCTCTTCAAAGTGGCCTCTTTCTTGAAGTTTTTCAGATTCTCTTCTGGTCGAGTAGGATGAAACTGCTGAAAAAGGCTCAGATCCCACACTACCACGATACGATAATTTACTGGGATCTTTGGAAGCCTGAATCTGAGTGATAATGTCAGACAAAATCAAGCCACCATTACGATTATTACCTCTAGACATACCAGGCGTAGTTGAATCTAAAGATAAAGAATTTGTGAGACTATTCGAAGCAGGGACAGCAAGAGGGAAGGGTGGATCACGAGATGATGGCGGGTCAACTCCTGCACTAGGGGAAATAAAAGAGAAATTTAGCTGTTCCTTAAAAATTCAAGAGATAATTTCCAGTATAGGTTCAAAATATAAATGGATGAATTCATTTGCAGCATTGAAACATGATCTCAAAGAATAATGCTCAAAAGGGTAAAATAATACCGAGATCCAGACTGACTGATCGACCTTTCTCAGATATATCCAGACCTCGTAGCATGCTTTCAATAGCTGTAACTTTCTGTTTGCTTGCATGCAGCACGCTTTCCAGGCTACGTTCTGTACCTTTACCAACTGACTTAGCTTGTGATGAGAAAAGCCCAGAAGAGAGTGATGTCCCAGAGCTTAAACTCGCATTTCTGTCCATTGCAACTATGGCTGAAGTTCCATATCCAGGTAGATTTGAAGGAGCCGAAGTTTGAGGGTTTAATGACATTTGTGAACTCCTCTCTCGAACAGAAGGAGAAGCATGGCGTCTATGCATACCCCCATCCTCATCATTTATTATCTGCGCACGCATGACTACCTTAAATCTATTATCTTAACAATGATGGTGTAAATTTTTATTGGGTTATAAGGTTTTCTTAGAAAGTTTTTGGAAGACCAGAAGAGTATGGAAACTTTTTTAAAATAAAAGGAAGCACATACACGTTGAATAACAGGATCAAAGCATAAAAATAAACGACGGGAGCGTTCAGGCCAAGTCTTTGCAAACATCCTGTAGCACGCTCTAGCAGTTGATCGTACCTGTAACATTTAATGTGTTAAATGTGTGAGGATGAAGCTTGAAGAAATTCCACCAAACACAAGACAATAATGCTGAAAATATGTTGAAAGATATAAAATAGGGTACCAACTGCCAAAATTGAGTTGCTATATATCTGTTCGTTAACCTTCGAAGACAACTAACAATCATGAAGGTGATGGTTTTCGCAGCAAAGCATGTAATATTATAAGAATGTAGTTTAGACTTTAGAGGCATTTTAAATATTTACAATATATATATATATATATCTAACAAAGTAAAACTAGCCTGGAAATCCAGGCAAGCTGTGTGTCACGGATGCCATAGAGTTTTATTTATGTAGCTTTCTTTCAGAACAATGGACTTGTAAGAAGGAAAAAGGGTACGAAAAACATATAGGTTCTTCCTCAAGATGCACCTCCAGTTCTCCCTGCAGAACCAAATCCACATCTCTGCTACCTATCAACTTACACCTTTCCGACGGCTCAAAAGGGAAGAAGTTACAATTCATAACCTGACTTTCTGATGGCTCAAAAGGACTACACGAAAAATGTCAGTGAATTAAGCAATTTAAATCCTAAAGACTTCCCGATCAATAGCATAGAGCATAAGTGATGATAATTACACACTAGCAACAGAGTTGGAAAATGAATTGCAATTGCTTGTGTAATAGTGGGGAAAATTCATTATGACAGAAATGGCGGGAAAAGAAAGCCAAGGGAAAAAATGCATAAGGGTGTGTTTAGGATAAAACAAAAAAAAAATGTGGCGTGGATGGGAAGAGAACAGGCTCCTACAGGATAATACTATATTTAGGGTTCTTGATTTTATGCTACATATGCAAAATCCTAAATGGGTTTCTGTATAACCCTCTACATTGTGCATACATATTGTATTATCTTCTTGAAGTTAAGTTTCCTCAGTTTTTTCTTATCTCACATATGATCCTCCACCACAACTGTACTAAATGAAACTGTTAAAAAACAAAAACTTTAGATTGAGCCTACAAATATATCACCACCTTTTTGTTTCTTAGCTCATTTTCCCAGAGAAATTTTTAGCTTAGTAATTTTTATGCAACCTATTACACTGATTTCAAGCTTTTATTAGTTTTATTTCTTTTACAAGTAAAATCAGTCAATCATGCAATGCCCAAAGAGGCAACACTAGAGTAAATTGATGTTGCCCTTTTAAAAGAAGATAAGGTAAGAAACTTTAAAGGTTACGGACAACCTGGGGGCTGGGACTGAGCACACCCAAAATGGCCTTCACTTTCTTGGGGAATGTATATAAAGTTATTACATCCACATGCAAATTCAGCAATTCAAAAGTGTGTTAGCATGCCTTTTTTTTCTTCCTTTCCTTGTTTTCTATAATTTATCTTTATTAGTTTTTTTTGTATTTTTTTTACGTGCATGATCATGATTAAATAGCATGCATGGAAATATACCACACAAGAATCTCTGTTTGAAGGTCAAAAGGAAATAAATAAATAAAGTGTTAAATATCTATACCTCACTCATTGCATCCCCAACACAGCATTTAATAAGGTCTTCATAGACATCAGCAGAACGATGTATTTCAGGAGCATCTGCCCAGTATTCTAGTATCAGAAGTGCATACTCACAACATCTGAAATGTGATGAAGAAAGACTATAGTGAATTTAAGAATGACACGTAAAGGAATTAAACTCGAAGCCACAAAACAAAACCTTGCACGAAGTACAGCATTACGGTCATTTTTTGCACAATCAGCTACACGAGGAAGTACACGGGAAACTTTGCAGTTACGCAACATCTGAAAAGTCAAATGCGTTACAATGGTGGAAATTTATTTTAAAAGGAAATGAGAAAATCAGAGAGATTTAGAATCACCGTTTTTATGCAGTTATCCGCAGACTCTGCAATTACAAGTACAGTTATCACAACAAGCTTGAAAAGGACCTGGATATCATATCATACTGTCAGAAGAATGTTTCAGCGTATTAGGACCACAGTACTTGGTACACAGAAATTGTACTTACTGGAATGAACATCTCTGCGCAAGGCTCAAAATCACCCAAGAGCTCTTTTGATAGAAAGCTTAATAAGTGGCAACCCTAACAATAAGTGGGAAAAATACTCAGTAAGAGATGCACGTTCATCGATAAGCAATTAAAAAAATTCCATTGGCATTGCTACATTAAGTTTAATGTGTTAGTATTCAAAACAAAATTAGTCCCTTACCAGTTACCACTGAGGTTTTAGTTACAGCAGAAACTAATCATTATATTCATACCTATTTAAGAGTTATAATTATATGGATCGAGTGGATCGAAAAAGCACATCAAAGGGGTTCTATAAGAAACAATGTTCTAAAAGGCGCTAGGCGGGAGGCCGGGGGGTCTAGCGCCTAGGGGGCCTAGGCGGGATTTTTTATTTTAAGCTAATTTTAATATTTTATCTTATATTTATCCAAACAAAACAATAATATAAAGCAAAACAATCTATAATAAAGATAACAAAGGCCTTTAATTAAAATTCAAACACATATCTATATTGCCAATGTCAAAGTTTAAACACAAACATGCAATTGTTCAAAGTTCAAACATATCTTTAACGTATTAGTTTTATTCATAAACATGATTGCTATTAAATAATAAAATTTAAAATTTCAAGAATTCAATTCAATATTAAAACTTAAGAAACTAAACATAAATTTAAGAATTATATTGAATTAAATTAAATATTACAAATGTATAATCATTTATATAATTTGAAGTTGGTACAAGTTCAAAAAATTACAACTATAATAAAATTATCCATTTTGACTTGATATTGTTCACTTCTTGTTGTGATTTGATATACTACAACTTGCATTATGAATATGGTAAATCATTAGAAAAATAAATATATTAAGATCTGGTTTGGATAGTTATTAAAATAAAAAAAAACTCTCTGCCTAGACCCCGCCTAATTTCCTGGAGGGATTTTTTTGCTGTCTTGGGCCTAGGTAAGACGCTAGGGGGCCTAGCGCCTAGGCGAGGCGCCAAGAGGGGGCCTAGGCGGGGATTTTTAGAACACTGATAAGAAACGAAATTTCTGCCGTTTGTTCGGTAATTGAACCAACATTTTGGTGTAGATACTACCCTCCCACTCACTTGTGTAGTCATATAAGTTCATTCGTATGAAAATTTACAATATTCAGTCATTGATGCATCATTCAGGCAAATATAGTGAAACAATATCTTCCAAGAAATTCTCAGCTTCACTCCTGGCCAAAACTCCACCTACATATATGTTTCTTTACAATGAATTCTGGTATTATTTTTATTAACAAGGAATCTAAGTGAAAATTCTTTGTGAGAATATATTGAAGCTTGAGTTATTTGGAGAACTATCTGCTTCCAGAAAGAGCCAACATGTTAATTAGGAGGATATGATGTACATTGCTGCTCATCAGAAGAACTTTCACATATAGGCTCTAAGGAAAAAAATTCTCCACTGCTGCAAAGATGATGTTCAAATTCATTACCAAACAGACAAAGCTAGTGCCAGTTATTGCCTACCAAGGGCTTACTGCAGGTAGGTAGTAAGCAAGCATAGGTGGCACACCAGATAACCTTATATAGGAACACTTGTACCTAATCCCCAAATTGTTTATTATCTTTTGAGAAAACTGATGGATGGATCAACTTTTATCAACATAATGTTTTCCCACTTAACAGTCTCCAATCTTTAATAGGAACTCCTTACTAAGTCCACCATCTTTGAACGGTGTTTTCACGAAACAGAAGTATCATTAGAGAAGTAGGAATATTAATTCCAACAAATAGGAGTTGTAAGGAAAAGAAAGAAAAATCAATTTTACTGCTATTATATATTAATCCCTGCTTCTTTAATAGATCTTCTTACAGTATAACACCAGTTAAGTCTTCTAGTGCAATGGTTATATTTCCAGATGGTAGTTTCTTAATGTATATAATTTCATATATTTCCAAGATCAACCACGATCTAAATGTAAATATACTTGGAATAGGGCCATGCTTTTTTTTTCTTTTCTTTTTTTTTTGGGGTGGGGGGGGGGGAGGTTGGGGGGGGGGGAGGGGGGGAGGTGGGGGAGGGCATTAAAAAACTAAAAGAAATATCTTAGGTAAAAGCATACGAGCACAGACGGTCAGAGTACCATCACTCGTGTCTTTGATCATAAGTTCAAACGCCTCCCCTTATATGATAACTATAATATCACCAGGGTAAAGTCATAAAGTAAGGCAGGGGAAAAGGCCATTGACTGACATATGGAAGTCCTTGAAAATGCACCACACCTGCTTCACAATGCTAGATCTTCGATCAGCTAATTGTGTGCTCAGTGGACCAACAAGTTGCTTTAGAAGTCCTCGGAAACACGGATAATCGCCTGCACCTGATGTATAAAACAGAAGAGTAAAATTACGTTTCTTAGCTCTTTATCAATTAGAACCTCAGTCCCTAAAAGGATGTCCAGAAGTACAACTTTTGTCCACTAAAAGATGTCTTAAACTACATAAGTTATATAAATTGTTATAAAGATTCCTTTACCCTCAGAAGTGGGGTCGACTAGCTTTAAGAAAGAAAAACATTCAAGTGTACTCATGTGGGGTCCAATATGGGTAGACTTGGAACTTATTTTACACCATCTCTTCTACTTTAATTTTCTTAATCTGTGTGAAAAGTGTACTTGAGATATCCTTTTAGGGACAGAGGTTGTATAACACTACAAACCCCGGCATCTTTTTAAAGTGTCATGACATACTATGCATTATAGAAACTTCTAACTCATTAATCAACATGAGAAAAATAATACATCGGTAACTTTAAAGGAAAATAAATAATTAAAAGAGAGACAAAAACACACTGGCAGACATGCAAACACACTTGTACTGGTTAGATAGCAAATCTTAAAGAAATAGGAAATTACTTGAAAGCTCAGTCATCTAACTGTTTTCGCTATGTATGTAACATAGTATATTTGAAGTTTTTTTTATTAAAATTAATACTCCCTCCATCCCAAAAGGATGACAAAAGGATAATTTTCACACAAATTAAGGTAGTCAAAAAATTAGGAGAGAGTATAAATTTTCTTCCTAATCTATAATGTGAGCCACTCATTCAAGGGTAAATTAGTCCATGTACAAATTTATGTAGTTGACTTGTTTAATTTTGTCATGCTTTTGAGGATTTTTTTTTTTTGCTTTAGTCATCATTTTGGGGACAGTGGGAGTATTAAAAAAAGAAAAACAACCTCATCAATATAAAATAGGAAGATAGTTGAGAAACTACCAACTACAGTAAAATAAAAGTATGAAGAGAAAATATGAAAATACTTGAGAAAAATGACTAGAAGGACAACATTTGTACAACAAAAACACCAACCAAGTGTATCTTTTCTTTTCTTCTCTTTTTTTATAAGTTCATTTGCACAATATGTAACTAGTTTGGGATAAAATGCTTTGTTACGTTGAGCTCATTTCCACGTTATCATAAAAGCAAAGATTAAAAAGATTCTCTTTTTAATTTTGCCAATATTCCTAACATGGGAAGAATTCATGAACTCATATGCCAGATGTATATGCATATGTTCAATGTTTTAGTGTGTGTGAATGTGTTTAGAAGATGGTGATGAGGATATTGGGATAATATTGAACAATCAGTACGGCATTTATTCATGTTATAAAATATTCTATCCAGACACCATGGGTGGAGGGAATATTTCCTATTGATCTATCCCAATTTTATGGGAAAGTAAGAATAGGAGAGAAGTATGGCTCACTTAACAAAAATCATGCTCTTTCTCAGAGAAATGATCCGCATTTACCAGCCGAGTTTGACTCATTATCTCATCATTTTTTTGAACTATCCTCAACAAAACAAAACATACAGAATAATCATAACTAGATCACAAGTTAGTCATAACTCAACACATTTCAGCTTATATTACAATAAGAGAAAAGAGAATTTTCTTGTTTCTTTTTTTCCAGTATAAGAGGAATGAATGGGGACAAACCTCCAATAACAAGACCTTCAACTCTCTGCATGGCCCCAATACGTATAGACCAATCTTTGTCTGGAACAAGAATGGAAGCAATCTTCTCGAATTCCCTTACTAGCTCCTTCTCAGAGTACACTTTAATCGGTTCAACAGGTTTTTCTGTGACATCACTATCTCCTGCATGATAAGAAATACAAAACAAAGTTAACACCAATCATAATCGATTACCAGAGTATAAAGGTCAGCCAGATAATGTGTTACCAAAAGCAAAGATATCATGACCTAAATGCCTAATCCAACCCTTGGTTGCTAATTTACACTACCAACAAGAGATAACCACTAAAAACTTGTAATTTCAGTCTTCACTCTTACATTTTGATTAAGTGGTGCATGATAAAATAGTGTTAGTATCACAAAGACGATCTTTACCGAGGTTCCTTCTACGGTACTTTCCACCAGATGCATAATGACTGTCATGTCAAAGTAAAATAAGAGAGAATAATATATTTATTAAATAAGAGAAGAAGATTTCATTGGAGGATTACTAAAGTGGGAGGACAAGGAGTCCTCCAAAGCAAAACTAGTGGAAAATAAAAAACAATGTTCTTAATGAAGAAAAGATCATTATTCGTCATGAACATCAGAGATCACTGCCCCTCACAAAGCTTCCATGGTGAAGCCCAAAAGGACACCAAGAAAGGTCACTCTATCACATAACTGATGAAACGGCATGGCCCAAACACAGATTTAGGAATTCCTCTACATCAAAAGACTCCAAAAGATAAAAAAACACCAAGAAGAGAGATGAATACAAAATTTCACCATTTCTCTAGTCCATGAAATGATTTTTACAATTCTGAAGTTCAATAAGTACCCGGCTTTTAAACTCAGATAAGACTAATTTAATTACTAAATATCATGACTCGCATATAGTTTTCACAACATTCTCAAATGTTAAATCATCAAAAAAATAAATTTCCAAAATATTTTCCTGCCATTTGATTGATGCTGAGATGATCAAACCACCAGATCTGCAGCGACAAGCCGACAACAAATCGACTTTCTTGAGGATAGAAAGTATTGTAAACAAGTTGCTACAGTTGTATGAGAGGTGGAAAGAAAGAACATCTCATGATTAAACATATATGCTATTAAATATTGAAAGATGCAATGCATATATACCTCCAAAGAGAGACACTTCACGGGTGGAACTCTTAGCCTTCGGGCTGCTTCTTTTGGGATTAAGGCCGGAAGGCTTAACTTC
The DNA here is from genome assembly GCA_034770075.1 of Aralia elata. Classification (NCBI taxonomy): domain Eukaryota; kingdom Viridiplantae; phylum Streptophyta; class Magnoliopsida; order Apiales; family Araliaceae; genus Aralia; species Aralia elata. Next base: position 1,552,187 of record CM068382.1, read on the forward strand.
ACCAGCAGCATAATTACTAACAAGTCCATCTGAAGGGCGATTTTTAGGTTCAATCCTCTCGAGCCTAGCGTTAATATCTCTTACCTGGAGTGAATTATCATATCAAAAACATTTATTTGGAGTAATAACGCCTTGATTTGTCTTAAATTAAGCTGCACAACACATGAGATCTGAAACGAAATTAGCAAAATACATGGAAAAGGGAGACAAACAACATGTGACAATGAAACACCAAAACAGTAATTGCTAAAGCAGAGACGAAGCAAGGAAGTGGCAATCCTTGACCCTTCTGGTTGATGCTAACAGGAAAGTAACTACCATCAATGCCGACTATTATACAGATAGTTCCTCTGACAAACCGAAGCTGGAACAATCTTGTTTCTCTTAATGGGTAAAGAAAGCAGGCTTTCATAGGGTGCAGGCTTTCACAGGGTTGTACGCTCTTGGACTTTCTTTGGCCATACAAGATTAGATAGGATCAGAAATGAGCCTATTCGAACAAAGGTTGGGGTAGCGAGAAGATGAGGGAACATTGGTTCAGATGGTTTGATCATCCGGCTTCGGCATTTAGATAAGGAGGATATAAGAAGAGGGAGGGGAACACCGAAAATTAATGAGGGGAAGTGGTAAAACGAGACTAGCTGGAACGGAATATAACTGAGAACATGGCCTATAATAGAAGCGAGTGGATAAATACAACTCGCATATCGAAAGCCTATTAGGGTGTTTTACTTCTTTATTATATTTTTACTATATTTTCATTTGTTTTATATAGTATACTTCGCAGGAAAGAAGACATAAGCATAAAACAACCATGTAGGGCTATATAGGAGGAAATTACGGGGTCCCATGAAGAAATAACTGGCTGCATGGAACTACTGCAGTTATATACTCACCATTGATGTAGGAATATGATGACGCTGGAGTTCATCACGGAATTGAGGCCCAATGTGAGTATACATCTCCTGCAAAACAGGAGGGTAAGTCAAATTAACAATTAAGGTCCATACACAAACTTCATTAATACTAAGAACGCTAAGAAAGTCCCAATGAATTATTACAGTTGCAAAAGGAAACACCAGTATTTCAGTAGATGATTATTAGTATAGAAGCAGCAAGGAATACTAATCAGTCAAGAGAATCAACCAGTAAATAATTTTACTCTCAAAGCTGTGATAGAAATTTTATTAAACCGTATCATGTAAATAATTTTATCCAAAATTCACCAATAACTCGAAACACTGTTAAACCATCAAGTTAAGGGCCCGCAAATAGTAGTAACCAGATTGCCAAAGAAGCCCCAAGATGCATCAAACATTTCTGATGAGATAAATGGAGAAATCCTTTATAGTCATTTATTTCTCTTTTCTATCATACAACTCTTGTTCCTGCACCTACTAGCATTATTAGGTATGACCAGTGTCATCCATTATTACAATAAACAAAAACAGATATTGCAACTAAAACAGCCATGTTAACTTACGTGCAACACGTTAAGAGCTGATTTTATTCTCAAATAATTTTCTTTTACATCAATCATTATGCTATCGATATGTCTTAACCATTCATACTATTAGCATCGTTAAGCAAGACAGAGATTGCTGGCCCCAATCTCTAATATCTTAAGCTTTTAGTGCACTTTAATCTCACACTTGCATTATGTTTTCTCTATAGTGTTCTTAGTACAGCTGTACTACCTTCTGTTGCACCGCAATTTGTATCTCCACATGCAGTGGAGGTAACATGTGAAAGGGAGTATTAATGCATGATATACATATCTGGAACTAATTTTTCTACCATCTTAACTTCTTAAGCTTTTACAGCAGTTAATACTTAATAACTCGATATTATAATTTTGTCTGTAAATTACTTTTGCAGCTTTATCTTGCTTATACCTAATATTCAAAGCTAGTGAACTCCCATAGTAGGGGTCATTTTTGTTTATTTTGAAGTCTTGATACCAGAGTTTTACAATATATCATTTCAATTAGCTTTTTGAATATCCGGTGTTTCTTTTATTTCACTAATTATCACATGGAAAACATTAGTATACTTTTTAACAACATATCCACCAATCTCTCTGCATGCAATGAATTTAAAGAGACAGATAACAATGATTCTAATAGAAAAAAAAAATTAATGATATGAAAAATAGGATTTCCAGAACTAGCAACAATGCGAATATTGGAATCGAGGGAAACTAAAGCAAGATGATAAAAATTAAAATTTTTATGCCTGTAAGACCAATAATGCCATCTGGACATAAATAGCTGAGTTACATTATATAATTCAGAAAGATAGCTTATTACTTTTAAATTCAACAGCATGACAACAAAGTACATCAAAATATTGCACCGCGCTAAAATATAAATTTTACTAACCTCAATGCATAATATAGCTGCTTCCCTAACCCCAGGATGTGAATCATTTAACATCTGCAAAATCTGATAATCCAAGGGTATAAAAAGGAGTTACTCCAGTCCTATAATTTACAACCAATAACTACACAATTAAAATGCCCCTTATCTTTAACTTGTACTACAATAACATACAGAAGGAAGAATAGCACGTTGAAGAGGAAGCTCAGTAGATGCAAAAAGACCAATTGCTGATGTAACAGTCCGTGCAAACTCCTCTCTAACTCTCCAGCTTTTGTGCATCCAAGCATAAGATCCAGCCCTTTCAACGATGATTGTTGGTGAAGAAACCTGCATCATGCAAAATTAACAACAAACCCCATCCTTGTTTTATCTTTTTCAGTACCAAAGAATCCAAGCAAAAGAAAAACACAGTCTGAGATCCTGAGTACAGTTAGATCAAATATAATCTAGAACACATTGATCAGAGATGAAGCAGGCTATCAATCACATTCACAGGTGCAACGAGACTTGACACACAAGAATAAATCGAAATTTAGATACCATCTTGAGGAACATCAGAGCTGAACAAGGAACATAGAAACCTTAATAGAGGCAGAGGATGAGGCCTCCTAGGCTTAATTAATGTGAATATTGTTCATTTAAGACATAAGCAGCAACTCGGGAGCAAGTGAGTTATTTGTTGTAGTTGTTGTTTTTGAGGATTGGAAGGTGAAGGAAGATAGGATATGGGAGAAGGGATAAGGGTGAAGGTAGGAAATGAAACAAATAAATCGTGATAAAACTAAGGTAAGCTAAAAGTCAGCAACCCCCTTTTCTGCTAGGAAGTTACCAGCAATGAATCAAGCTAACATATATATGTCAAGACATAAAGGTAATTGCTTTGCTATTCTCTTGGGTATTTGGACCGGTGTTACCTGATTCGTGGCACGCCACGAGTACTGGTAAAATGTCGGTACGCGATTCACCGGGGGTAGGCTTCTTCAGTATGCTATTTGGGGACGCGGTATGCTAGGATACTATATGTAGTATGTGCAAGCATTATATGTATATAATATTATATATATTTATATATAAACATTTTTTTATACATGAATGTGTATATACACTTATACAGGTTGGCAAACAATTTAATAAACTTAACAACAAATTAAAATTTGTGTTTAAGCATTATAAATTGAAATGTTTACCAAATTACGTTAGGGACTTAGGGGTGTGAATATCCAATCTCAATAAATCCTTAAAAGGGGGAAAAATTATTATACCAGATTTGTAATAATATTTGTTTTGCTGTCCAAGTACCAAACTGCAGAATATTCACTAGTTTGGATTGGGGGAACAACATTAAAGTGGTCATTGGTCAAATGGAAAATGAGGAGAAAGAAGTTTGCAATTGATACGAATTTGTGGCCTTTAAAGGATATTGAGGCAATCCTAGTAAAACCATCTGCATTAGTGTTAATGGGTGACCAAGATTGTGGCAGGCTTTCTAAGAGGGGGGTTTAGGAAACTCACAAATAACAAGGAGCTACACCAAGCAGATTTTCATTGGAGAATCTTTACTAAAGAGCAACCTGCTATATTCTCAAGACATCATGGCACTTTTTTGCCCCCTCAGTCACTCTTCCCTGCTACTATGGCAAAAACAACTAGTAGGAGGGTGAAACTTATAATTCATCTTCTGATTCCCAAGTCCCTCCTTCTAAACACTATCGGTACCCTTGTCGGACATGCTGAACAAAAATCAATCAGGATTGGTAAATTGATGCTTCAAGTTCCTAGAGTAATCAGTTACATTGGATGCATTGGAAGGAAAATGTTTGGCAAGGAGATGAAAGTAAATGCAAACTATACTAATGTGAATGTTCACCACTATAAAGATGAATCTGCACTAAAGGGTACTTGTTTGTGTAAAGGATGGTCCAAATCATTGGCTGCAAATTGCAACAAACCTGAACACTTGAAGCCACCATAAAATAAGTCATTCATTGAGAAGGCTAAGTATTTCTGCATAGCAAAACTCTTTTTCACTGTATCATTTGAGCTCTCTCTTCTTGTTGTTAAGCATACAGCTCCAAAGGAATTTGGATGTCTCCTAGTCCAATTTATGCAGAAAAATGATCTCCATTGGAAGGAAGCATATGATGAGGCCTTTGAAGAGCTCCAAAGAAGCTCTTGGGTTATGCTTAAACCTGTTACAATCTATGGAATGCTCCCTCCATTCCTGGATCTGTCTCTACATTTGGTGAAAAAGACTAGGATGGAAGCAAGTGATCAAAGAAGCGAAGAAAGAAGTTTAAAGGAACCAAAGCCTTTTTCTGCTAGGTGTTTGGGGTATTCTCTAGTGATGGGACGGTGTTGCAAGCAGTTCATTAAAGAATATGGCATTTTGGCAAGAGCTTTTATTCCCTAGTGCAGAAAAATACCTCTCTAAAGACAACGAAGGCTGCAGAAGACTATGACAAGTTCAAGAGAACCATGAAGAACATTCAAGAACAAGTCACTAAGCCACTGAATATTCAGAACAATGAGAAACACAAGTGCCCAAGACATGCTAAAACTAATATTGAGGCAAGCTTTTGCTATATAGAAAGGTTTAGTGAGAAACACAAGTGCCCAAGACATGCTAAAACTAATATTGAGGCAAGCTTTTGCTATAGAAAGGTTCAACTAAACAAGTTCCTGAGTTTTGTTTTTGATACTAGAAAGGTGTTGAGAGCTACCAAAACTAAAAGTAGAGAAGCAACAGTATCCATGAGGACATGGATGTTTTTAAGGGGGAGGGAATGTCACGCAAGGGCATATTGGGTAGTTACTATCTAATAGAATATTCTAGTGACAGCTATGTAATATGTTACAAGTGAGTGAGTTAGTAATGGGTAAAGGATAAGAGAATATGGTGTAGGTTTAGACTTTACTTTTCCAACAAGTTTATGTAGTCTATAAATACAAGTTTCTTATAACTTTTGAAAAGTAACGAATGATATGAAAATCTGATAAGCAAATTTGCTCTCACACCTATCTCCCTCCTTCTATCTTCCCCAAATTGATTCTATCTGTCTAGTCTATCTCTTTTCTCCCTAAAATTCTTCTATCTATCCCTCTATTTGTTGTTCTATCTCTGCATATTCAAGTCAGGGCCAAGGTGGGCCTGACAATTTCTCAATGCACAAAGAACTAGGTCTCGTCCCAGACACGTAAGAGATCAAGAACGCTGATTCAATTGGGGTCACACAAATTCATAAATTCAGACCCTGTATCCAACTCAAACCCACTCATCTTTTATGTTCCCCTGAATTAAAGCACCAAAGCAAATGGCTTACACTTGGCTCTCCTTAACATTCAATTATCAAGAAATCCTTTTGCAAGATTAAGTTACGTAAATCAAAATTACTAATTTCTCTCCATCAACACCTCCATGTCCTTCTGTTCTAAATGAAACTGAGACCATTCACGTATTTATTATACATTCAACTCACTTGTTTAGTACAAAAAGATTTCCCTGATCATATTAAAAACACTGAACACAATGTGAATCCTTTTTGTTTTGCCAAAAAGCATCTTTTGTCGCGCTAAAATATGTTGGAACATAAACACAATTAAACATACATAAATAAATCATATGCAAGCAATCTCCATTGAGATCAACAAATAAGCTGAAAACCTAAGACCATATTGGGAATTCCCCGGAACGATCAAACTTCTATCTTACTAAAAGGAATGGACGAATACTCATACAACTCATACAACAAAAGCAAGGATTCAAATTTCACAGTAAACCATATTTATTAGGAATTCACTGGAATGATCAAAATTCTATCTTACTAAAAGGAACTGACAAACACGTATGCAACAAAGGGCGTGGATGTAAAATTTCACACTAAACCCTATTTTAATCAATTCCACAGGTAGCAACCAAACACAACATATTAATACTAACCAAAATTATTGTTAAAATAAATAATAGTAAAAAAATATAAACACAATTCGATCACATTGAGCCAAAACCACTACATTTTCAATTCAAAGTAATACGAATTCAGTACTTAATATTCAAACATCACTTAAAATTCCACTCCAAATAATCACAATTGTACCATAAACACAGCATTTACTAAAATAAGCATTATCTATACCTCCATGAGAGTGAGCAAAAGTCGCCTGGCGGCATCGCGAACAGGCTGTTTGCTATCCCCCAAACGCTCGACAATGGCAGGAACTAGGGCATTGAAGTGAAGCTTAAAATGTTCACCAGATAGAACAGCAGCGGAGGAGAGAGAAAGCAAAGCTCCCTGAGAAACCCTAAAGTTGTTGTCTTTTAAGAGATCCAAGCAACAATCGACCAGCGAAGTGACTTCCGACGAAGATAAGCTCTTCCTGGTAGCTTCTAGAACTTGATGGAGTCGCTCCACCCCCGCCATTCTCTCCTTGGTGTCCTTGGCTCGTGCCATCTCCAGTGCCTCCTCCATAATAATAGTAATGCAGGAGGAATTAGGGTTTCGGAATTTGGATCTGATGGGGCAACGTCAGATCTAAGTGGGGATTTAGGGAATGGAGTGGTTGAATTTGGTGGAAATGGAGTTAATTTTGCTGGCGGAGGTGTTGGTGGAGCAGTGACGCAGAGGAAGTTAAGGGAGAGAAAAAGCTTTAACTAGATCGACGGAGGAGATGATATATCTATATTCGGTTGAGGTACTTGGGAAATTACTGCCACCATTATTTATTCAGTAAAGATAGGCGGACCGGTCATTTGGCCCGGAAAATTGGACCGGTCCCCTTATTTTCCCATGTTCCCTAGCTTTTATTATTTATTTCTTTGGATTGAGTCCAAACATATTTATACTATGGATTTAAAAAAAAAATTAGAAAAAAACATAAAAAATTATGTCCAATTTGGATATATATCAAAAAAATGGTAGTACCCCATACTATCATTTTTTTGATATATATCCAAATTGGACCTAATTTTTTATGTTTTTTTCTAATTTTTTTTTAAATTCATAGTATAAATATGTTTGGACTCAATCCAAAAAAAAAAAAACAAGGAAAATAGAAAATGTCCAATTTTTAGGTCTCATTTTCGGGTCCCTGTAGGAAGACTCTTATTTATTACATGGGACTGTATGTGGAATGTTTTCAACTTCCAAGCGTGTGGAGTGTAACTTCGGAGGTGTCTTACATTTGTTGTTATGTTTTTCTTTTTCATTTCCATGGGATTAAAAAAAAGAACAAAAATCAAAATCAAATATTTTACTCATGCTTTTGTCTTTTGATATATTACTTGTTAAAATTGTGTTGAAATAAATTTAATAAAATCAAAATCAAATATTTTGCTCATGCGTTTGATATATTGCACTTTAAAATTGGGTTGAAATAAAATTAAATGACCAAAACAAATATTATTCCAAAATTAAAGATATAATTTGACTTTTGAGGTCAAACGACGTCATGTTAAATTTTAAATTGATGTAAATTTATTTTATTTTAGTTGAGACAATTATTATATAATTTTATAACATGTAACAAAAAGTATTAATCACAATATTTATTTCATTCTAAAATTTTACGAGACATACTAATTTTGAAGTTTAATATACTGTCGTTTAGTATCAAAAGTCAAATTGTATATTTAGTTTTGAAATGAAGACGACTTTTTGGCGTCGCCCTATTTTACTAAAAGGCAGATTACAAGAGCGATTGATTACTTAAATTGGTTCTCGATTACTTAAATTGGTTCTCGCGCCCTACATTCAAAAAGATAAGCAAGTATAACGATGCATATTCACACACATATATATATATGTATATGTGTGTATATATATTTGGTATTTTTATCAATTCATTAATATTCGTTTTAGTTGATTACCACAACCAAACGAACTGTCGTGATTACATCTACACATTTTTCTTATACATGCCTTCACTTATAATGTGATAACAAAAAACATGCGTATGGGGTGGGGAGTGGGGGTGTTTATTCTATTTCAATTATCTCATCCCTTAAATATTTATTACCAATCATCCCCTGAAGTACTATGACTTAAGTGCATAAATAAAATATTTTTTTTGTTGGAATGCTCATCAAAATTGATTCGCTATGTCACTCAACAAAAAAGTAAAATTGTTTTTTTAATAACTACATATGATCAAATCGGATGACGCCAGCGTACCACATAGCAATTTACATTTTATTCAATTATATATACATTGATTTCATCTATTATATATTAAGAAGAGGGGATGCCGCTAGCTTTGAGATTGTGTTTCAAATTTCTTTTCTTTTTTGTCTATGCAAGTTTGGTTATTTGACAAATTTATTATTTTTATTTTGTTTTCTTTTCTAATTTTATCCTTTAAATTTAGTAAAATTATTATTATATAGTATTTACATTAATTGTGTCACCGTGACCGGTAAATATAAAGGAGCCCGCAATTATATGGAAGTCCATTGGGCTTTCTCAAGAACATATGCAGCAGACTGAGATTCGAAAGAAGGACTTTATTATACCAGCCCAATTATATTCATCAATATATGAAAAGGGCAAAAAAAAGGGAATAAAAACACAAAAGAAAGCACAGATGTACAGGACCACCAAAAGCAAGACGACAGTCTTTTAATGGGTTAAGTTTAGGCATTAGGGTTTTTGAAGCTGAATTTGTGCTATCCAAAGAAACCATACGAAAATGCGGACTCCATGTTGCCACTCATTTCTTGCATTTGTTCTCAAATTCCTTAATTTCCTGCAGACTTTTATCGGAATTTCCTTAATTCTATACTCGGTGTATATGCTGAATCAATGGAATAAACACCCTCACTCGCCTCCAAATTCATCTCAGTCACCGTTAAATCCTGATGCCTTCTTACTGAATTTTGATGCTGCTAGGGTTTCTGATCATGTTAAACCATTGAACCTTGCTTCCGGTGTGGTATCCGGTATTAAAGACGAGCTTAAACTCTATTCCCGCGAGCTTCCTGCTCCCTGGTACTTTTAAAATCTTCCCCCGCCCATTTTTATACTTCGTACTGCTAAATTGGATTATGTGATGTGCTTTTGTGAATTTTGATGTTAAATTGGGTTTCATTTACAGCCTGCCCAACTCGTTTGGGGTTTTGATTTCAATTTTTTTTTTCTTTTTTCGAGAATGGTATTTAAGATGAATATTTACAATTTGTGGAGCAAAATTCAACTTTTTTAAAAAATCATTACAATGTCAAGATGCAGCACTTGTTCTGGTAGTAACAAATATTGCATTGGCAATATGAGTTAGCAATATCAATAATTGGTCTAATGTTCTTGTATCTTGGGTTTTTGGAAGTGAAAGTTTAATATTAATAGGACCAAGGGATTCGGAATGATAATGTGGTGATATTTATGGTGGCAGGTTCATATATGCATTTATGGGATTGGGGGTTGTTCTGTGTTGTATCACCTGCATTGGTCACATTGCAGCTGAAGCAATTAATGGATGTTGCCTTTGTTTTGTATCCTCCCTTCTACCTTTTTCTTTTTTTTCTTTTTAGTTTTCTCGACTTATGTTTGCTATGAAATTCATTTTGCCGTAATCTTTTAAGGAACAATTACTGTCAGTTTAATGTTTTAATAAAGGTTTAGGATTTCTACCCTTCAGTTAGGCAAGCTGTAAGATTAAGATAACTATTATACATCAGACCCTAAATTTGGAGAAATAATTAAGTATGCCATTTTTCAGCACTTCATATGTACAGGAATGGAACCCATAGTTTTTCAATTCGTGTTTTTATAATTCAATTTATGTCTTATATTATTCTCCTTAATTACACAAAAAATGGCAGTATACTATACTAGCTGCTATACTCATTCTACTAGAAGGGGCCTTGGTGGCATTTATTGCCATTGATCGTCAGTGGGAGAAGGTGCGTTTGACGCTTGTTATTCAAATAACTTTGATGCACGGGTCCTTCATTCTCCTTACTATATGCTCTATTTTCTTTTATAGGATCTTCCATTTGATCCGACGGGAGAACTTTATAGCCTCTGTAGCTTCATTGAAGCCAATACTGATGTTTTTAAGTGGGTTGGCATCACTGTAGTTATAATTCAGGTATGCCCTTGTCCATATTGCTATTACCTTATACTTAATTTATCCTGCCATCATTGTCTTTTTTAAAGGATTCAACTTGCTCATACAGAGAAATCAACTATCAATTATATAATTAAAGAGACAAACTTTCGGCCCTTTTCTTACTAAATTAGTGTCCTAACTAAATAAAAATATATTAAAGATTGGAATCTTAACATATCACAGTTTAATTGTACTAATATTAGCCATGATCATAGTGGATCCATACTCAGTTTGTGTCATAACTAAATTAAAATTTATTAAAGCTTGAATTCCAGGATTAGTATTCCAAGCAAATTCCTTGTTTAAATTGGCAATGCAATATGAAACCTAATATATAATTCAATTACTTGCCTTAAAAAAATTCTAATACATAATATCCTCAGAGTCCTAACCAAATAATTCTACAATACAATCAATTGCTTACCTTAATAATATATAATTCATTACTTATCCTAGAGAATAATCTAATTATTCTATAATTATCTTCTCAGAATCCTAACTGAATATATACACACCACATACAATTGCTTATCTTAATAATTAACCGGAGAAACATCCACACATGCACCCCATACTTCGCATGACGTAGGTGCGCATAAAAAGAGAAAAAAGAACAAACAATTTAGCTTCATAAGTGTTGTTCTTTCAACTATGCATCTTAACTAGTTTCTATTTTATTCTACTCCTACTGTAAAATTTTGCCTAAATTGTCATCTAAAATACCATGTTTCGCCAATTAGTGCACACAAGTATAAACATTTTATCACCATCCGTCCATTCCTATGTTTGTTTTAGATAATCTTAATTATTATCTTCTTTGGGAAGAAGAGGGATATCATGGAAGTTAAATTTGACTATATTGCTTTTATTATTTTTCCGGTAATATGTTTGCTCTTATTAATTTCAAGAAATTTGGTTGGTTAGATCTTGTGGGTTGTTTCCCTTTTTATATATATATATATATATATATATATATATATATATCTTTATGTGGAGGCACATTGAGAGGTTATAGAGGTTTCAAACTTCAATGAGTGATTGATGGGGATTACAAGTCTAGGGTGATGAAGAATTTTCTTTTGTATATGTTATATGGGAATTTTTATTATGCTCCATTGGGTGGAAATTGATGTAATAAGATATTTTACCAAGTAATTGGGAAGTTAGGGCAATTTATAGAAATCAAGGAATATTAACATTTAGTTAGTATTTTAGCCTCTTACACATTTTATTATTCTCTAAGTAGGATTAGGGTTTTGTTTTTCTACAAAATTGTAATGTAATCTCCACAATAACATTAGCTTATTGATTATTGTTACACTAAATACAAAGTTCCACTTACATCTTTTGTTTGCAGACGCAGGTAATCTCTAAGAGGTGACACCAAAAACCTTACTAGGTGGCCAATCTCCTTGCGGGGATAGGCATACTTTCAATTATAATGCATAAAAATTCTACTTAAAAATAAGTGTTTACTTCAAAGTAGTTTTATCTAATGAATAGAATAATATACTTACAAAATAAAATCTAATGCATAGAACTCACTAACCAATGTTGCTCATGCATTCTATCAAATATGGACTAGAAGAGTGGTGGTGACCAGCTACAAAGATAACATTATAATTATTATTTCATTCCTAGAAAGTTTGCTTCGTGCTTGGCCATTCAAACTAAATACTTTTTCCATATTTTGTTAGCAGAGGCACCCAGAGCCAGCACCCTTTGAGTGTGCACCAGCAAAACTACTTGCCCCAAAGTACTAATGCAGAATTTTAAACCTATTACATGTACCCACTAGAAGCACCCATCAAGAAGACCAATACCACTTGAGCTAACCCCTTGGGGTTTTAAACTTAATGTGTGAACCAAAGTTTTCACGCTTTGCTATTCAAACTTCACCAGAATTATGCCAAGTGTTGACCTCCAAGAGTCCTCTTACATCAATCCCAATTCCCAGCACACAGTAATTAAGCAAAATTCTTGAGACATTTGAAAATATATTCCTGAACAGTGGGGAATTCTAGTATGAAAGAAATACATGGAAGTTTTTGTCACAATACCTTCTAATTATTCACTTCATAAATATAGGATGATGTTTATTCACTTCATAAATATAGGATGATGTTTTGTCTTCCCTCCTTTGACTGGCCGATAATTGTATAGCATACGGCGTACCTACAAGCTACATAAATATCTATATATGTTAGAAGGAAACATGCATATTGGCTAGGTATCAATTCTATACAATGCGTATACATATACGGATCACACTTTTATGTTTTATTATTGAGCGGATAAATATTTGTTCATTGGATCGATACCTATGTTCTAATATTCGTCGTCCTTGGTTTTTCTTTTTTCAGTCATTATCTCTTCTTCTTGCGCTGATCCTGCGATCCATGATTTCTACTCAGACAGTAGACAACGACATTGAGGGAGATTACGATGTTAGGGGAAGAACTAGGGAGCCTCTGCTGAATTCACAATTAAGCCAGCCATCTGGATCAATCAAGGGCGACTCTGATATCTGGAGCTCACGAATGAGAGAAAAGGTATCTCATTTACCTCATCAGAACAAATTTTCTGTGACTTGGTGAATATATTTGCTTTTACTGAAAGCAAATCCCAACTCTTGATGGTAAAAATGAAAATAGAGCAGCATCTTGTATGAGATTTAAGGGAAAAGAATTAATAAGTACTTATTAACTGATAGGTGGAGATCAGAGACTGATTATACTATTTGTTCTAGTCCGTATTTCTTAGTTGTTTTACATGTGGCATGAATCATGTGAGCACTTGGGCCTTGCATGTCACTTCTGCACAAATGGATTCTTGAAGTAGAATTTTAGGGCAGATATGCTCTGTGCCGCAACGTTGAAATATTGGCTTGCAATATGTTCAAAATCAATTTTATTTGAGGAGAAACACAACTTCTGTTTCCTTTCTCCTTACCAAATGTCTTGATTATGCAAATTTCGGGATGTTGGTTTTGCATAGTGTTGCATTGACAATCAGGAGGCCTAGTATAGGTTTAACATAGAATCAACCTTCTGATGTCTCTGAAAAATTTAAAGACTCCTTGTTAGAGTTTGTCAGAGACCTGATTGGTTTTTGCTTGAGAACATGAAAATGCTTGTGGGGCTTTCATGGCTAGAAGTCATGTGATGGGCTTCTTTATCACTGCCTCTAGTTTTGTGTGCTTGTGTCAAGTATTTAGAATTCTTAGATAGAAACATATTGCTCCTTGTGGGTCTTCATCTCAAATAGTCCATTACGATCATGCAAATCTATCTTTCTAATTGATTTAATATGTTTGTGCTGCAGTATGCGTTGCATGGTGGTGATCCTAAGTACAACTTACTAAATCAGAATGCATCTGTTGACATGAAATCTAAGCAGTGAAATAAGAGCGAGTATCCCATGTCATGGACCAAAGCTGTCCAATGTACCTCCTGTATCATGCTTCATTGTTCGTTCTTTGTATCTACATTTGCTGAGGAAATAGCATGTACATAGGTTCCCACTTCCTGTTGGCTAAGTTGCTAGGTACTAAAAGGAAGCGTATTTCGTCTCTTCATACTTTGCCATTGCAAGGGTCTGGTCTTGATACTGATACAATGTCTAAACTTGTTGTATAAAAAGCTTGTGCTTTTTTCTGTGTTGTAATGTCAATAAATTGTTTTTGCGAAAAGACAGAATGAGAGAGAAGCTTTATTTTCTGTCCTTTCCGTTTATTCATCTCTGCAAAATTTGAACTTTTGAGGATCTTTTTTTGCTCATAATTATTTTTCTGGGATTTCATTTTATTTCTGGTCCATACATTATGTGAAATTGGCTTTGTACATATTGAATTAAGAAAAGGGGAAACTTGCCAAAGTGCAATTACACGGATAGGTTTCTTAAATTCCTGTTCTACTGCAAAAGCTTGATGATGGAACTTCTTGAGTTTGTAGTTTTATAACAAATATGACCATCGGAAGAATCTGGTGAAAGTATCCTCAATATTTGAGCAACGGTGATTGTCTAGTGATAGAAGCCTTTTTTTAGTAAAGGTTACATGTTCGTATTTTACCCCTCATCAGAAGTTAAAAGATTTCACAATTAATTAAGAGGCATTACATGAAGAAGGTAAGTTTGTCCTAGTTCCCTCTGAACCCTTTACCCGGTTTCTCATGTTGATTGGTTTTTCATGTTGCTTTAGGATAAATGCACCCGTAGAATGGAATTGAAAGAGAATTGGTTTTCAAAAATTAGAAAAAAATTTACTCCCTCCGTTTCAAATTACATGATCATTATTGACTTTTGAAAGTTAAGTTGAGACATTTTTAAACTAAAAATTAAGATGATTTATTAAATATTATGAAATAATAAATCTTGCAATGAGTAATACTGGTTAGATAATTTAAAATATTTGTGTCAGTTTTGACTAAAATCAAAGGAATCTGTGTCAATTTTAATGTTAAAAATATATTAAGTTGACTTCAAAAAATCAATAATGATCATGTAATTTGAAACGAAAGAAGTATATAATAATATAAACTATTGAATTATACGTTACATAATAAAGATGGCCACATGGGTAATTTTGCTACATTGGGTGGGAGTTGAGCGTGTAATTGGACAGTGTTTCAAAAACTTGAGTAATTTTCGCTTTTGTCCATCTGGGTGTGGTAGTGACTACTGAATACAAACAACAGAGACAAATTGTAATGATTTCAAATCCATGTGATTCTCTCTGGGATAGTCACTGTCTTGGAGCTGTTGTTCATTCAAATAAAAATGATTGTCCTTTTAATTACAGTTTCATGTTCACCCCGCAGAAATTTGCGGAGAAGCCAGCAGGTAGATAAGAGTAATCAAGTGAAGTAAATAGAAGAAATGGTGAAGGCAAAAGGCCAGTAGGGGCCAGTAGAAAAGGCATATTGAGTCACGAGATCTCTTGCTTCTACTTCAAATTATTCTATTAAAAAGTAAAATTCCAAATTGATTGATTATTTTATAATATACTTTTGTTTTTTACCCACAACAAATTTCCTTCCCCCTGATATTTGCTTTTGATATGAAGACACAATTTACTCTGTTTGGCAAGTGGGAATTATATTTTATTGCCCGAGCTCAGTTATGTATTGTGAAAATTTTCTGTTAGAAATACGATTTGTGACGTATATCAATATATGAGATTGAGTAAAATTATAAAATTAGTACACTGTATCAAAAATTCGTTGTTAAAATATTATCAACTAAAGTCGCAAGATATATATCATTTATCTTATTTCCTTCTCGTTCGTGACTCTTGGGAGGAGTACGTCTCTTTGACCAAATTGTGTATCTTGTTAGTTCAATTATGCAACCATTTGTTTCCATCTCATTTTGAGGTGTAAAAAGTGAAAAAATTAACATAGTCAGGCTTTAAAAATAATGGCATGGGATGGGATGGGATGGGATGATTTGATTTATGGATTTGGTCTTGGATGTATTTGAGAAGAAAATAGGAGTTTAGCAGTTTGAATTACCTATCCAAACAGTCCCAAATTGGTACATAATTAAAGTAATGACTATATAAGGTTTGTAATTATGGTTAATAGGAAAAGATTTGGATCCTTTTCCTTTAGTTCAAAAATGTGATCTCCTTTATATATTTGGAAAGGCTCCCATCAAAATAATGTAGGGTCCTACTTTCAATATGCGGTAGGCTCTCAACAAAGGAATGATCTTGATTGCATTAGAGATAATGAAGACCCAAATCATGTAAGGGTCTCAAACCTATTTATTGAGAAAGAACATCCTAAAATTGAAAAATGAGAAAGAGAAGGGACTAAATGATAATTTACATTTTTAAAAAAAAATATATATGAACCAAGCAAAGCATCATGGGCATATGTGGCATCTGCAGGCAATACATTGATGATGGCCAACAGTTTCTTTCTGGTATTTAGAGTTTGAAACAATAATGACAAGATAAGCATATATGGCCAAGTAAAAGAGACATCACTCAATTATTTTTTCTCCTTCAAAGGACAAGAAATGACAACCAATTCATTAGAGCATTTTTAGTGTATGGTCTAAATACTAACCTTTGTTTGGGAAGTTGGTAGGAATGTGTCACTTCATCACCAATTATTACCATCATTTTGAACCTAGTAAAGGGAAAGTGCATTTGTTAGAAATAGACTACACAGATCCACAAGGGTCCTCAAAATTAAACTTCATGTACTAGTTTCCCTCTAAATCCTCCTGCATGTCCAAATTTAATTGTATCATGGAAAGTGCATTTGTTAGAAATAGACTACACAGATCCACAACGGTCCTCAAAATTAAACTTCATGTACTAGTTTCCCTCTAAATCCTCCTGCATGTCCAAATTTAATTGTATCATTATCTTTACCATTCATTTTGGCCATGTTTGTTTGTACATGCGTAGGATTGAACTATTAGTCCGTTAATGTGGAACTATTAATCCCATAAAGTCATTTGATAACTTAAAATGGGAGGACTATTAATCCCACATTCATCATGAGATTATATTATCCTTCATAAATAACCTTAGAAATGATATAAAAAAAAATAGTCCATAGGACTATTAATCTCCCATCATGGGATAAAATAGTCCAAAATAGTGTTAAATTAAGACAAATAATCTAATCCCAAACGTATTTTTTACAAACAAACATACCCTTTAGTATAAACACTTTAAACCATTTTTACCAAAATTGAAATGGGAGGTGCAAGTCCTATAATCCATGATTGATCTACACCAGCCTCTTCCTTGATTGACTCATCTTAACAACCAAACTTGTTAAACAAAATACCTTTCCTTTCCCTCCTACCCATCGGACAAGAAACATTATATATATAAAATTTAAAAAATTTAAAAAAAAAAAAAGAAAAAAGAAGAAGAAGAAGAAGAAGAAAAGGAATACATGCTTTCAGTTCTTGGAAAGGAAAACACCTTAAATCAATTCCCTATGGCTATACTTAAAGTAGTGTAGAACTGTAGATAGCCGTGGGGAAGTACTTTTCTCACTTTACTATTGACTGGATTCACACTTTTATGATTGTATTGTCAAACATTGAATGCTTTCATCTAACACTTCATGTTACCCATTACCTGCCATTATGAAGGAGCGGACATTTCCTCCCTGCTTTCCACTCAGTTACCAACACACTGAAAAGTGAAGGCCGGAAAGAGTCCAGCCCCTCTTCTGTTTGTTCCAACAGATCATGACCAAAATTTACATAGATCACATAGTAGTAGGAATTAGAACAGAATCACCGACCTACAGAATACCAGATGAAAAAACTTGAGCAGATAACTGTAGACAAGATAAATATTCTAGTAATGTACTTCTAATTGGTAACCGGAAAATATAATGCAAACATACGTGTGAATTGGTAAATGTAATAAAGAGCCAGACCTTAATTAGTCCCCTCTTTATGATAAAGACAATGGCAGGATGCAGGGAAATGTATTTACATACAGAGCTGGAGGCAGGAGGCAGGAGGCAGGAAGCAGAAAACAGATCTACAATATGTAGGTTTTCTTATGTACAAATGATATCTTTGGTGTCCAGTGTTGGATAAAAAGAACCAAAAATATTGCAACATGTACAAAAGATATCCATTTATAAGGAAATACATTGCAGCAATTTGCATCGCTCAACAAATAGCTATGGTGGGCAGGAGGACCATCATGTTGAAAAACGTAATAATACACAATAATAGAGTTGTAACTTAAAAGAAGGAAATAATAAGTTAAAAGAAAAAAGCCTCAATCACACTCCACCTGTGAATACTTCCACAGCCTCTTGCACAAGCTCTTCCAGCAACTTCCCTTCAATTTCCTTCCGAAAATTATCTATTTCCAATCTCAGATGCTCAACCCAACCTTTCCCTACTACCTCCTTCCTCACCACCCTCTCCACAACCAGGCTGTTGATGTCCCCACAATCACCCGAAACACATTTCACCTCACCAGAAAACCATTCCTTCATCTGGGCCCACACAAGGTCCACTGTTATGGATAATGCATGATCTTGAAGCCTATCATGAGGCACACCACATGGAATTGCTCTTTGGCAAGTATCTGACTCATACCCAGCTATATCCACCAACACTGCATTAACACAATCAAACACAAGCTTTTGGGTTGATCTTCTTTGCCTTCGCTTAGCCTCATGCAGCGTCTCCTTGTCATTCAGGTCTATGTATTTGTCTCTCAAGGACGGGTCCAATGGGCTCTCAAGGGAATGCCATCTGGCCAAAAATGTGTCAGACTGCACCTCACGGTCAAGGCCAGCTGCTGATAATAATGTCTGAACAAAGAAAAACCATTCCTGTCGTTCTTCCTCAGCTCCTGTGGGCACCACAGAGGATTTCAATGGATATGGAGTGGCCGTTTCTGTACAAGAATCATCCCATGAAAGAGTCCGAGCAATGGATCCTATTGGTGGTGATTTGTCAATCAGGTTGGATTTTATAGAATGCACAGGTAGTTCTAACCCTGAACATGGCAAGAAAACAAATTAATCAAACATGAAGTTGGAGCAGAAAGCACGAGCATCTTTCAGTACAGTTAACAAATATTTACCATTTCCATATGGCTTGAAATTGTTAGAGAACTCAGGTGCTCTATGGTCGTCCTCTTCGAATGGAGGTTCCAAAACTGAGATTGGACTTGGTTGCTCCTGGTTCTCATTAGGATTTCCATTTGCACAAGGCTTTATTACAGAAAACCCAGCCTGCACAATGTAGAGAACCGTTAAATGATTGCCCAAGCTTCAAAACTTTAGACCTAATGGAGATGTCAAGGCCAAAACTACAATGTTAAGCAAAAAGCAAGAATATTCACAACAAATACCAAAAGTAACCTTGTATTACTAATTTCAATCATTATCAGTGTCCAACATTAACATGTTCCACACTACTTCAAACACACTCACAAGGGTTTTAGTTTGGAAAGCAACCGTGTCTGAGTGCCTAGTTGCACAATTCTTTCTCCCTGCTGGGTAAGTTTCTAGTTATATTCATCTTCTTCCTTGTTTTATCAAAGACAATCTCTTTGATAAAACAAGGAAAAAAGAGAAAGAGGGGGGGGGGATGAGAAAGAGAATAATGGGAAGAACCATGTAAAAACACAAGACTCATAGTTCACATATTGATCTGGATATATCATATTAACCACAAAACCAAAAGAACTTAAATCATGAAATGAATATAACCTATACATAAGAGCAAATGAACACTGTTAATCACACGATTGAGATACCTTGGTAGGAATTATGCCCTGTTTTGGTTCCATTCCAAATAATTCCAAAGAAGGTGCTGCTTTGTTCGATGATCCATGCATATCAGGCAATACCCCCACTTCAAACCCTATGTCACCACCAAATTCAGATGGGTTGACATCAATTCCAGGATAATGGCTAGGCATTACAGCAGATTCAATTTCATCTCTGGATTGACTTGACTTTTCTTTACTAGATTTTTTATTCCTCGAGAAAAATAAACTTGAAACTCTTCCTTTCAATGATAATTTCGCGCTTCTTGCTTTTGTCACCTCTTTGGTAGTCTCTGTTTTCTCCATCTTGGGATCTGAAACATCTAAATCGAGCCTGGAACCATTAGCTGTAGACGATACAGGAACAGATTTTGACCTCAAAAGATTCATAGGATAAGTAGTATCACATTTATCCTTACAATTTGAATCACTAGCTAAGCATGACGTGGATCCCCTAGATTCTTGTTTTATATTACTACCATCTTCTCCAGGTCTCACAGAATTCTTTATGTCAGAAATAGCAAGCATCTCACCCAAAGTACTAGAGCTTCTTCGCATGTGTCTTTGTTCTTGACAACTGCTATTAGATGCCATCATGGCCCATCTTTCAGAGAGTCTCTTCTTCGCTTCTCGGCAAACTGATGACTCAGGAGAATAAGATGCACGGCTGAAGGAGGAAAAAGAATAAGGGCTCCCAAGCCTATTAATGTAATCCCAAGAATGCCTAGAAGTTGGGGACATAACTTCTGAATCACTAAGATTCTCCACTGCGTATTCATTTTCTGATTTGTTAAATGAACTTTCATCACCATTATAGCCGTTGGAAAATACAGAAGAGAGCAGGGTTTCATCCCTTCTATGCCCACTCAGACTTTCATGCATCTGCTGTGTGATCTCCTTTGCCACTTCTCTTGATTCTTGTGCATCATCATCCACAGGCACTCCATAAGAATCTTCAACATCTAATGCCCTTGGTGATGAGGAAAATGGTGAAACAACAGCCTTAATGTCATGCGACTTCCCAGGGCTAGGTTTTAGTACCACAATTCGAGTTGCTTGAGTATGGCTATCCTCAACTTTACAGCTTGGAGGAGAAAATCTAGGATTGCTTTTGTCCCATCGCTTGACCTGACCGCACTGGGAAGTTTTGTTTATTTGTCCTGATTTAGTAAATTTGTTATCATCCAGCATCTTAGCAGGTCTAAGAACAGTGATACGCTTTGTCTCGGGAGGAGGAGGGATGGATTGCAAATCATAGAGATGCTGGGAGAACATCGAATTCGGTTCTTGGAGAAATTTGAGGAATAAATCTTTGTTCGAACTTAGAACCTCTAAAGCATCTTGGAACTGTTTGGACTGGCGGAGTTTTTCATCTGTAGCAAGACGTTTTAAATCAGTGAAATTCTGACGAATGAAAGCCATCTTTTTCTCATTTGAACTTCCATTGAATCTTTCTTTCTGAGATGATTTATCTCTAACATGGTTGTTATGTGACTGCCATATTTCATACACATCTTTGTAGTCATTCTGCTCTGGATATTGATGAATCTCATGTTGCTCTTGCATGTCCAGTAATCCATGTTCTTGCTGCCAATAACCCAAGGACATACCTGAATGGCTTCGAGAAGAACTTCTTGAATGACTTCTTTGTGAAGCTGAATCAGGCTGCTGCTGTGGGAGGGTGTCAAGTCCCATTAACTTGGCAACAACACTGGGTGGCTTTTGCTTAGAATCCACTTCTTTTGACATTTCTTGGGCTATGAGCGTCTTTATGGGTGTTCCATTTGATTTCCTATTTGATGAGGCTCTTCTTAACTCAGATATAATCTGTATGTCCCAACACCAACAGAACACATGTCAAAATACAATTGAAAAAAAGGACACCTTAAGTATCAAAAGCAAATGCTGTAAAAGATTTGGTTGCCTCTGAAAATGTAAGTTATCAAATCTTATGCTTTACCAAATTTACCATCTAAATTATACATTCTTAAACATCTTGTACCTATTCTAAATTATTAAAAGCAGAGTTAAAGGATTATAAATGTAAATTTTCCTTGAATAGCTCGACTTTAATTGGGACTTATTTGTTTGTTTTATTTTCCTTGATGTACACATGGAGGATTGCATAAATATACTCAGTAGATTACCACTTTATCTTCTATCTGATCCCCGATCGGACTCATTCCTGACACATCTGAACGACTCCTTGACAACGGGGAACCTGTTCATAAATTACTACCTCATTAACAAGCACCCCAAATATAATTTTTCTAAAGCACGCACAATTGAGATTCTATAACAGAACATATTGCACAAATATAAAGAAACGGAATACAGAAGGTTATATAATTCAGTATATCATTAAACATCTTAGAGTACTAATTTTTTTCAGAATAACATTGTAGAGGAAAAAATGTTTTGATTTCAAATTATGATGAGAGAGAGAGAAAGCCACACACAAGCACACAGAGAGCTGAAAATTTAAGTATGAAGAAAGATTGTGTGGAATAATATAAAGGAATTACCATCACGATGAGGTTTATCCGTGAGCATTCTGTTTCCTGGCATGCCTGTACTCAGATCAAAAAGGTTAACCATTCTTCCCAAGCATCCTGGAAAAGGTTTCTCAAGATTATGAGTTCTGCCATTCTGAATCCCATTCATTTTAATACCTGGACCAAACATTTCACAACATTAATCCCAAGATATGAAACTTTTCTTTACAGTCAGATAAATGCAACAAGAAAATAAAGATAAAAACTAAATACTGTGAGAATCAATGAGTATGCTAGAAAGCCTAGATTTGAGCGACAAAGTAGTAGAAATATTTATATCGAAATAGATTGGAAAACAAAAGGTTCATAATCAGAGAGGATAGAAAATATAACCTTTTAATAATATACACAAACACACAAATTTATATAGCAGACAACATATTGGAACTTAAAAACCCTATGCTATTGTTGTTAGCTGTTACTAACTAGCGTTCAATATTAGATGAAGAAGAGGCAAAGGACAAAGAAATTGGAACCTAAACCCACCAAGAACCTAGTATGAAAAAAGAGAAGTTCATATTATACTTCTTCAGCAAATAGCTTTAAGCTTCAAACCGATAACTCATACTATTATAAAGGTATGTTCATATATCAAGAATAATTTTTTTTGCGGGGAGGAGAGAGAGAGAGAGTTTGTTAAAGCAAGCCAAATTGATATACATTATGCAAAACCGCCTAGATTTGTGTGAAAAGAGAAATATTCTCAGGTCTCAGCAGGGATACAAGAACTGATTACTGTTCAGAATATTCACATGAAACTTCACATCAAAGAGTGCTACATTTAGCTACATGAACTACTTATTTAATTGATGAAAACACTAATCACTCAGTAAAACCAACATTTAGTGTACAACATCATATGCTCTAAAATTCACCAAGTTTCTCTCCATATCAACGGAGTCAAGCTCAAAGCTGAAGTAAAAGCCACAATATAATACTAATCGAAACACAAATCCAAAAATAAAGATAACAAATTGTACCAAATAGAAGAGTAAAGCTTCAAGCTTTGGCGTTAATCAAGCTGAAGTATAAAGTAAATCATGGCTAAGAAGCGTGATTAAGACAAAACGAGGAATCCAGATTCAAAAATCATTTAAAAAGCTGCAATTACAGCAGACTAAAAGCAATTTAAGAGAGAGACAGAATCAGATTCCATTAGCTCGTAAAAAGAGAGATCGGAAGCGATGGCAAAACGGCGCGACCGAAAAAGTACTGCGACACTTAAAAGCTAGCCAGAGACTGTGTGTCTGAGAGAGGTGAGAGAAAAACCTCGCGAGAAGAGCTATATTAGCGTGTGGCAGGGAGCTCGTCTGAAAACGACATTCCGGAGGGAAAATGTGGCCGGAAAACCGCCGGATTAAACGGTTCTGAAGAGAGTACCAGTCTTCTTCTGTGCACCGACTCTGTCGGACTTGATTTGCTTTTGTTTATTGATTCATTTATGACTTTCGATTACGTCTAGAGAGAGAAACTCTAGACTAGAGGGAGAAGGTGGGAAGAAAGTGAAGTAAGAAAATTCGGTAATAGTGACAAAATATACAGGATAATATTGATACTAATATTTGTGTTTTTGCTATATGGTCCCTATACTTTCATATAACTAGTTTATTGAGCCTTCGAAGTTTGAATATTATCATATGGTTATTCACTTATTTGTGAGAAATTATGTGACCTTTATATACACACTCAACAAGTGAATAGATTTCTGCTCTCATTTTTTCCCCATGGGCAAGGTATATTGCCCCTATTATAGGCATGCCATATATGTGTATGAAAAAATTCCTACCGTGTATATTTACATTGAGGTCAAAATTAAAAATTATACGAGGGCATGTTGTCAGTTATAAATTATATATGAGATTTAAACATAAACACTACAAAAACTCAATTGGCCAATGGAACAACCGACCTTTGGTGTCATTTACTATTAGCACTTCCCAACATGGATATCAATATTTCATGTGAATAAATTGATTTATTTGGAATAATATGTGGTTATAAATCTTCTCTCCAAGTGCATATGAGATATTTTCAATTTATTTCTATTATTGAATTTTCACTATTTTATGTGGTAATATTGTATTTGTCTTTTAAAAATAAAAATATATTCGTTGTTACGTTACCGTTAGAATAATAATTTTTTCACTATTCATTTATTTTGTATTTTCATCGAATAATATTTTTTTCACTATTCATTTATGTTGCATTTTCATCACGCGATGAAATAATTAAAAGGATTCAAATGACGTATAATATGAGTTATGTATAATTCACGCCACAACAACATATCTAAAACTATTATTTTAGTTTTATAATATCTTAGATTTACCAATTAGTTTTCAAAATAATTAATGATCATAGAGTTACTCCATTAATTCATCATCACTAATTTCATTTTTCTCAACTATAAAATTTCATTTCATGGGAGTCTACTATGAAAATAAAGGCTGAAATTTCACATACAAATAATGAATAAAAGAGAAAACTATACTATAGAGTTTAGACTCTGGTCTAATTTATATGAAATAGTCACAAGTTATATGTACATACATGATACATCAATATTACGCATAATGTCAAATGACGACCTTATGCTAAATCATAATAACACAATCATAATCTGTTAATATTTAAAAACTCGTAGTGCAACATTCAACGATCATTCTATTAATTTATGAATCAATTAATTTTAATTATTATACATATAGATATAGTACATGAAATGATATCAAGTTGTCATAGCGACAAAATATGTATTATGGTCACACGGCATGACAAATAATTTATTTGAGGAAAAAGGTAAACGAACTGAAAGTCTGAAACTTAATTTTCTAAAGAGTGTAAAGGACATGTTGTCCTTTCCTCACCATATTTTTAATTTGCACGAAACCACCACCACCACTATATATATATATATATATATATATATATATATATATATATATATATATATATATCGTCAGAGTATATATATTTCTTCTAACTCCATGTTGCTTTACGTAGCTAGCACACATTAGTTCTAATTATTCTTTCATTTGTTTAAGTATTCAGTTAAACTGTGAAAGATTATTTTATGCAACATATACAAACGGTATAAAATGGGATAATTCAATTTAATTTGATGTAAATTATTAACTAATTATAATTTAACACATTATTTGATAAATATATATTTTTATTTGAATTTATATATTATAGTATTACTTCTTTTTAAATGATGATGTTGACTGTGTAACCCAAATCAGGAATTCTTTTGGCAATTTCCTCGAAACAGTGGACACCTTATTGCCCAACCAGGCAACCACTCTTTCTGGTTTTCTGCTTTGATGATATTTGTTTGTTTGTTTTCTTAGGGGGAAATTCCCGGGATTGGAGGCCCGTTTATTTTGTGGTTTTGATCACCAAACCCAACTTTTCTATTATTATGTTTGGGTTGTGCCAATTTTTTACGGGAGTCTTATTTTATATTCGGATAAGTCTGCATACACTATTTCAAATATTATATTTTACACTATATTGTACATTCAATCATTAAAAAGTGAGACCTGACGTGGATTTTCATGTCAGATCTCACTTTTTAATGGTTGGATGTGCAATGTAGTGTAAAATGTAGTGTTTAGAGTAATGTACATAAATTTATCCTTTATATTCTCAAAGTTTTTTTACCCAACGATTACGACATATATTAATATATAAAATTGAATATTATAAGATTGACTCTCTACATCAGATACATAATTAAAATATTATTAATTATAGTTATTTATTAACTCACAATAAAAAAGTTGACATATAAAATCGCAAGATATATATATTTTTTTTTGAGGCATTATACAAAAAAATGTCAACAATTTCTTTTTCCCACACCTCAATATATATATATATATATATATATATATATAAAATTTTATTTTACCTCTTTTGATAGATATGCACGCAAGACAATTAGAAAATAAGCCTGTGGTCTTAAAAAGAGATTAACTTTTTACACGTTACTCACCCACCCGTCTAAAAACACCTCAACAACTCGTAAGTATGCAAAAGGTACTGGGTGTTAGAGTGAGTTTACTTAAAAATAGTAGTTGAATTATAAAAATAAAAGCCTAAAATTGATTACCCACTCCTAGTTGTTGAAGACTTGAAGACTTGAAATAGATATGATATATCCAATTAAAGACCTCATTTTGGGACAGCACAATTTGCCTTCACAAATAGATTTTCTTATCTATCTTTCCGGTTTAAATAAATTAGCAACCGGCGGCACGCAACGAGTGTATAAATTATGTGGAATATAATATGAATTTTATAAAATTTTAAAAATTGAATAAAAAGATTTTAAAAAAATATATATATAAAAAATAATAATATGACTAAACTTATAGAAACAAAAGAGAGAAAAAATAGTATGACACAGTTATATCGTTGACATCAGCTATTCGAGGAAGTTGCTTTATAATATTAGATAGATAATATAGCTATAGATAGATAGATAGATAATATATTGGATGCATATAGAGAATTGATTGTGTCTAGGATTATCAATTGGGCAAATCAAGCCATCGTTCAACCCATTTAAAACTTGTTCAAATTTTATTTTGGAGTGAGTTGAGTTGAATTTGGACAGAAAATTAAGTTCGAAGTGAAATTTAGGTCGAACTTGGTCAATAGGTTGTTTGACCCATTACAGTATTAAAAACGTATTATATATATATATATGTATATATATATATATTAATTATTACATATTCTCTCTTGATTTATATTTATATATAGTATTCTTAACTAAAAATTAGGTACTATATTTTTCGTAAAGTGGTCACTTATATCATTTCATAATAAAATATAGTAATAACATTAAAAAAGATTGAGATTAAATATTAAAAATAATAAAAACTAAAATACTTATAACATAGCTCATTTATGTTAATATAAATTTCAATTCAATTAGTAAAAAGAACGATGTATGTCAAATATTTTAAATGAATTACCTTAAATTATATTTTTTTTAGGTCTAAGAGTCAATATAAATAATTTTAAATTTTAATACGGGCTTAACCCAAAAAAACTCGAAGCTCGTGATTTTATTTGAGTCGAGTTCGAACAAATTTATTACATTCCGAATAAGTTAAATCTGAACTTGAACCTGATAATTTTAAAATGAAATGAGCTTGAACAACTTTAAACTCGACTCACATAATCTGATTGACAAGCCTAATTGTGTCATTCGTATTTAACGTAGGGTGGCGTTTCAACGGGCGTAGATCTTCATGGGCCACGCCACTAGACAAAACAAATCTTTTCTCCTTTTTTATACGGGCCATATAAAACGTAGAAGGCACATGCAGATGAAAATGACTTGTTTTGTTTGTTCAATTTGTTTCCAACTTTCCACAGTAACTTAATAACTTGTTAAATTGCAGTTAGGTTAATAGGCCAAATCACCGCATTTCATTTCAGATTTGCTAAAGAAATTTGTACAAGGGATTATTAAGTTTCAACGGATTTGGAAGGAATCACTTTCTTATGGTTCTAATGCATCTTTCGGAAGATTTGCAAATAATTATAATTATAATAGTATGGACATGCATGAAGTAGTTGGGTCAGGGTTCAACCAATCTATTTGATTTCATTAAAAATAACCAACTATGCATTGCATTTGCGATATGTTCCTATTTTGATTTTTTTAAAGTCAATTCATAATTTTTTTTTTCTAAAATAAAATTAAAAAAATTAAAATTAAAGATTACAAATTTTAGTAGTTGTAGTACTTTTTACGATTATTGTGCATTTGCGATATGTTCCTATTTTGACTTTTTAAAGTTAAATTGACCATTTTTAAAACTAATCTTTTTACTATTTTTGCTAAAATATAGGTGAAGAGATTATAACCAAAAGAAAGTATATACAATTTATTACTAACCCCAATTTTTATAATTTTAGAAATATATTTATATATGCTTAATTATTAATTCTAAAAATAGTCAATTTGACTTAAAAAGTCAAAATTGAGCAATTAATTTGGGACGGAGGAAGTACTATATAGTCTATTCTAGGTCACATAAAGTCATAAATGTTAGCACTAAAAATATTGTTACAATGATTGTGTCTCCTGTAACTAAAATATAAAATTTGTTATTAGTTACAGGAGATACTGTTTTAAAAAATAAAATAAATGATGGACTTTAAAAAGTCAAAACTGACAGTGTCAAATAGTGCTAACAGTGTCTCCTGTAACTAGTAACAATTTTTATATTACTAATTACAGGAGACACAATCATTGTAAAAATATTAGCACTAAAATTTCCTAAGAACCGGAAAATAAATGGTTATCTTCTGATTCAGCGCTGAAGTTTACAAATATGCCCTTCAACGCAATGTTATGTTAGTAAACCAATTACTCATTAACTGAAATGCTGGAGAGGTCTGGTATGTGTCTAGTCTCCAGATTGCTCTGGATAAAAAATTTAGCCTTAAGAAGAGTTACTTCCTCCATCTCAAATTAATTGTTCAGTTTTGACTTTTTAAAGTCAAATTGACTATTTTTAGAATTAATAATTAAGCATATATAAATATATTTCTAAAATTATAAAAATTGGGGTTAGTAATAAATTGTATATACTTTTATTTGGTTATAATCTCTTCACTTATATTTTAGCAAAAATAGTAAAAAGATTAGTTTTAAAAATGGTCAATTTAATTTTAAAAAGTCAAAATTAAATAATTAATTTGGGACGGAGGGAGTAAAAGCAAGCAAGCCATCCACCTCAACATTACACACAATCATGAGTTTTACTTCAACAAAAAATGTCTCACTTTGACATTTTAAAGTTAATTTGTAATTTTTTTTTAAAAAATAAAATAAAATAAAATTAATTATAATTAATAAAATCGTGAATAAAATAAAATAAAATATTTTAAAAAACTAGTAAGTTAGAGATGTGAGAAGGGAGAACTAGTAGAGAGGTGGTGACTGGTGAGTCAGGTAACACTGAGGATGTATGATGTATCCAACATTCGTTATGGAATTTGCTGTACTTTGCTCGTTGGGCTACGACTAAGATATGCGAAGCCCAACTCCATTTATTTGGGCCAATATCATATTAAGACTTAGCTAATAATAATCCCGCGGGTCACGGAATAAACTATTTTCTCTCTCTTTTTTTAATATTAAATAGCTGGAATTCTAAAAAGTTTCAAATATATGAATAAAATAATGCTATATATTTGTGAATTATATTTTACTTTATGACTTTATAGTCTAAAAATACATTGTATCTTTAGTTTTAGAATGAATAAAAAAAAATAATGTCTTTGATTTTGAAACGAAGGAAGAAGATCATTCTAAAATGCAATTTAATGTTTGATTTTTTGAAGTGAATAAATTGTTACTAGTTATAGGAGACACTATTTTAAAAAGTGAAATAAATGGTGGAATTTAAAAAGTCAAAACTGATCTTATATTTCATAATCGAGTGTGCAAATAAAAAAAATAAAAAGAATTCTGTTATATATTGCGAAAATTTTCAGCCGAATTATGATTGACGTATGTGCATTCATGAAATAGATAAAAATTAAGAAAGATCCCATTTTAATTTATTTTATTTTATCATATATAATTTCACGTTGGTCGTAATCCAACTTCATCAAATATTTATCGACATATATATCATTTTTCAAATAAAAAATAAAAAATTAGTAGGTGAGAAAAATTATGTGTTCATAATTATGGGAATGGAGACCAAGAGTCCAAAAGTAACTACCCCTATTTGCTCCCTTAATAATAAATATAGTTTTAATGTAAAATGTATTTTTTATACGCCTTAATATTAAAAAAGTAAAAATGTTGGATATATAAAATGGAGCAGTGATAGGAAATTTATATATATATATATATATATATTTGGGGAAAATTACGAGTGATCGAAATGTGAATTTGGGTAGTTAATGACAAAATAAGTAAGATGACAACATTATCCAAAAGAATGGGATATGGTACATAGATGGGAGGATTCTATTGGTTGAGGCAATTGGAAACTGATCATCTTCGTCCAGGAAAAAGATATTCCATTCATTCAAAGCCTCTCAAAATATTTCTTCAATTCTAGCATTTTAGTTATCTTCTTCCTATAATTTTTTTCTTTTAGTAAAGAAAGAGAGAGAAGAGTGGAGCATGGCTAGCTGCAGCATGGCATCAGCTGCTTGTGGATTTGTGGTGACACCAAATGTTGTCACTCCCAATAACACAACCAGAATGGTCACTATGGTATCCTTCCCTCCTTCTAGGAACAATGGCAGCAGGCTGGTGGTACGAGCGGCGGAAGAGGCGGCGCCACCGGCAGCCACCACCGCCACAGAAGAAGCTAAAGCTGCTCCTGTCGCCAAGCCACCTCCGATTGGCCCCAAGAGAGGAACCAAAGTAAGTCCTTTTCCCATACCCACCACACATTTGGATTCTTTTGCAATACCCCCACTACAAATTAGTTGTTTTTTTTTACAATACCCACAACAAATTAGTTGTCTTTTTTCAATACCCACAACAAATTAGTTGTTTTTTAAAATTTTATTTTATTAATACCCACTATAAGTAGGAAGTTTGTTTGTTTTTTGTTTTCTTTAACAAAAAAAAAAAAGACCCACTGCAAGTTTGTTACAAAGATTGGTCACCATAAATTTCAAAGTGAATCCTGATAATAAAACATGAGTATTACCATGGTGATCTAGCAAAGTGTAATCGGTAGATAATCTAACGAGTGAGCTTAGTGATAATAGTAGATTTCAACCGGTCTCGTATTATTTTGTATTCATCTTTTATAGCTATTATTTTGTCACCAAAATATTATTAATAAATCATCGGGAAGAATTGAGCACCAAAATTGGGACAAAAGAGCAGTATTTGATATTCTGTGTTTATAATTTTCCAAGAAGTAACATCATAACATGGAGTGGTCAAATTTTGATTTTGTTTCTTTACACAGGTGAAGATTCTTAGGAAGGAGTCTTACTGGTACAAGGGTGTCGGATCAGTTGTAGCTGTTGATCAGGTAATTTCCCTCCCTCTCTTCTTATCATAATGGTCGAGAAATCCCCAAAAAAAAAAAATGATTATGTTTTCAAGAAAACTAAATCATCACAAGTTATGCAAAACTATCACAAGTAATTGAAATATGGCCAAAACATCTCAATTTCCTAATCGATCGAAAGAAAACTATCAAATTATCAAAACAAAACTATGTTGATATTAATGTTGTTTTTTGTAATGCGCAGGACCCAAAAACTCGCTACCCAGTTGTTGTGAGGTTCAACAAAGTGAATTATGCCAATGTATCTACAAACAACTATGCATTGGATGAGATCCAAGAAGTCTAATTAGGGATGCTTTTGTGTGTGCTTATGATGTAATTTATGTATTCTTATTATTCTTATGCTATATATCAACTTCTCTCTATCATTCTGTACCATACTTCTCTAATTTTGAACATTTTTTTTAAAATCACATCTGCTCCAATTGCTGTATATAAAACCACTTTCTCCTCTATAGTAATAGTCTTAAGGGGGCTGGATGTTCCCTATTAATATAATTTCTAACACTAATGTTTGGATAACAAGAAATTAAAGAAGGCTGAGGATTTTTTTTATGTCAATTTCATGTAGATATGACTCGCTTAATATCCAACAAATTCCCCCTGTTGGGACTTGGGTTGTGTTCCAGCAAAATTTTCTATGCTATTTTCAAATTTATATCATCTTATTATTCATATAAATGCTCAAAAAAATAAAATTAAATAACACATCAGTGTTTCGACTCTGTTGAACTAATTCCTGAGGTAGTATTTTAACGAGAGCAAAACATTAAATAATCTTTGCCACTATATTTCTCAGCAACGAAACTAAAGAATAGCATCATGCCTCTGAGAGAAACTAATCGAAAGAAAGTTTGCTCACGGCGAATACCTCCACAGGAAAAGTTATGCTTATGAAGCTATGCAGGGAAATAAAAAGCATGCCACAATACCCAACTGATACGAAAAGCATTTGTCTTCCTTTTATAGGAGGGAGTAAAAGAGGTACCTTGAGTGATTCTACTTTTGATAAAGCAGCCCTGGAATATGTTCTGCATTATATTATCTTACAGTTAAAAGGAAAATAATCAATTTTCTCAACCACTATGCTTCTGTTTTCTAGGATTCATCCCAAAACCAGAAGTTTTAAATTGAACGTGAAGAAATTTAACATCAGTTTATACACCTTTTTGCCTTAGAAAAGCAAAGGGTCAACAAACATTCTCACTCTAAAATGCGGTAAAATTATTACAAGACTGTCTTTTTCAGAAGTAAAATTAGTTCCTCTATATTTTCCACAAAATAATGCTGTATCAATAGAAACAGAATAAGCTCACAATAATGAGAAATCAGTTCAGGTATTTTCACACTTTCAGCTAGTCAAAACTCATAAAGTTTAAGACACGATGTTTCTGAAGAAGGAAAATCAGCAGTAACTAATTGCATTGCATGTCAAAAGCCAAAAAGAAGAAGTTAAAGCTTGTAACTAGGACAAATGATAATTTGAAAGTCTACCAAGTGATGAGTGGACAAAAGAAGTACATTTCTACCCTATTTAAAAGGTAGAGCATATTGATACCATGAAGCCATTCATGAGCAGACTAAAATGGTTTTAATGCAACAAAGGAGGCAAACGAGGTTCTCAAGCAATACGTCAAGCAAGTACCATGAACTGGAATTATACAGTTTCATTAGGAAGATGCATAAAACTTCTGAAACTTGCAAAAGATCTAATACCAATATATGATTATTTCTTTCTGATAGAAACATACATGTTTTCTTGACAGAAACAGAAATATGGCAATATGGGATATCTTGGTAAGACATCCAACAGATGGAAGGAGGTGGAGACATCAAATGACAATAAGCTCGGAAGATTAGCTCTCTTTCTTTTCGCCACTAGCTTCTGACAGCAAAGATTCAAGTTCCCCTTTACGGTATAGCTTAACAGTATCTGCACCATGAATTAAAATCAAAACTTTTTCACTAGTTCCTTCACATCCAGGTTCAATAATTTTGATAGCCATGAAATCATCTAGGAGTAATTGAGTTAAATGGCAAGCACTATACCAAACACGTGTGATAATCCATGAAATAAATAAAAATAACAAGAAGAGAACTTCTGGAAGTATCACAATATTAATGTAATAGTGAGAAAATTGAGTGCAGCATCTCAAAATAGAAAATTTGAAATAATTGAGGATGAAACAAAAAATAGAGGGAAAAAAAGGATTAAAAACATAATACCATACTTAAACGACAGTGTATAAGATAGTACCTGTACAACCTCCAATGTGTTTTGCCCCTGGTCATGAAAAAGACAGAAACTTTCAGCAATTTTATTTTTATAGATAAAATATGAAATACCATTCCCTTGAAAGAATCCTCTCCCATAAACTTTTACAGTGGAACAAGAACAACATAACTACTTAAAAATGAAGGAAAAAGATCAAAGAAGCCAGATACAATATTTCCAAGGACATGTGTAAGTCTCCCTTTCAAACAGAGTATGGGTCACAATAACATTCATCAACTGCAAGCCATATTAAGCCTTTGGCTGATAGAAAAATGTTCAAAGCCACTTAGAAGTTAGAAATTAGTTGACCAGAAACTCTACCTATGTCTATTAGGAAATCCTTCTGAAACTTTTCGTTTCTGCTAACCACATATACACAACTACGAGTTCTAAACAAATTTGTGCATTTCATTAAAGATTTAAACTGCCAAAACCTTGTAATCTATCATGTTTGCTTTTCTAAAGAAATAAACCCATATATAAAGTATATACTTGATATTCAGGATAAAGGTATATAACAGTCGCAATGCTCCTCTTACCAATAAAAACATTTGGAACAGTATGCTGTCCAGTCAGTCTTTCCAGCACTTTCTGCAGCTGTGGTCCTTGGGGACCTGAGAGCGAAAACATTTTCAAATATCAGAAAATTATGATCAATTATAAGAAAGAATTACTGCTGATTCCATCTTCGTTATAGTGGAGAAAATATCGCAGTGCAGAATTTAATTTAAATACATAATAATATTTATAACTAAAATGAAACATGATGCATTCTGAAGCAATATCAACATAGATTAACCTCTTTGAAATTCGATTACTTTTTCATCAGTAGAACAGATGTTCTAGTTGCCATTGACTAAGCTATTAATTTTTTGTATATAAGAAATATTTCTAATACAAATTTGTGTTATAAAGCAGGTCACAAAAAAACAATTACCTTAAAATATATCCTGACTCGGGCCATGCATTCTTTCTCATTGCCTATCTACTATCTA
Source organism: Aralia elata (assembly GCA_034770075.1). NCBI lineage: Eukaryota > Viridiplantae > Streptophyta > Magnoliopsida > Apiales > Araliaceae > Aralia > Aralia elata. The sequence continues at coordinate 1,586,850 of CM068382.1, forward strand.
GAACTGTTAAAAAGTCATTTCACATCATTACATTACTTGTGATTATTCCACAAGTGGCACTATGTGTTAGGATAGGAAACTAGGTCTTCAACTTGGTCTTAATATTGAAAATATTTAGTATTCCCCGAAGTTAATATATTAGAGGAGATGCTCCTCAGACAAAGAACGCTTATAGTTTCTTGTGCATCACAAGAAGGAAACGGATATGTTTGAATATCTCCCTAGAAATTTGTTTGTTCATCAAGACCATGTCACTGCTAGTACTTGCCTCCATCATCCCTGTGCCTAAATCATAAACAGATTCAAACTTTTACCAACACATTGCTTTTAGATTACTTTCCATAGAAGTATCTATTCACTTTTTCTCTATATTCAATACAAGTTTCTCTGTATGCAGTTAGCTAACAACTATAACTATAATAAAATCTGCTACTTTCACTTTGTCTATCATAAGTCATTAAAATAACATGTTTCCAAAGCACAATGATTTATTCTCAGTTACTATCTTGAAGAATGATTCAAGTCCATGATGACATAATTAATTCAATACTTATCAAAAAAAGGAAAAAGAAATCATATTTAATTTAGTGGTCCTTTCAGATATGGGAATCATTACATCAAACCCGAGCAAGCAAGCTTATTAAAGCTTGATCAAGCTTGGTTTGATGCCTCAAGCACGCATGGTCCACCATTTACTGATATAACATAGTACACTATATATATTACAATCAAAATATGTTTGAAACATGGTCCGATAGGCATAGCAATCTTATTCTGATATGTTAAAACCTCAATCCCGATGCATTTTATTTGCAGCTCTAGCCTTAAAAACAAAATGATAGCTTCACATGCCTGTCACAACTACCTATTCCTTATATAATCATAAGAAACATGTACAACCCCAATAAAAATGCGCATACAGAAGCATTAATTTACTCCTTATAGAATGACAAAATAAAGAAAGAACATACCCAATTGATCCAATTCAATAACTAGTGGCTGAACTCCAAGCCGCTTGAACAATTGTTTCACCTCAGAAGAGTACCTTCACCACAAACTCAACAACCCCAACTTCAATTTTTTTTAAAAAGAACCAATCTTTCACATCATAAACAAGAAAAAACGCAAGAATTAAGAGAATGCACAATTGGGTACTCACGAACACCAAGTCTTTGAGTAGACAACAACTGGGTTATCACTAACAGTCTTTTTCACAGTCTCCTCTAACCGAGACCCGAATGAGGATGTCATTGCCCGAATCTGGATGTGACCCGTTTTTCTTGGGCTATGGATGATGCTGAATTTTGAAGTACTTTTGGTGACTTTGCTTGAAGGAATGGCAGAGCAGGGGAGGAGAGAGAATATGTGAGAACGAGGAAGATGGGAAGAAGTGGAGAGAGAAATAGAGGTGAAAGCTGGTGCTGGTCTATATAAATGAGAGGTTACAGCCATTGACGCCTTCTTTCTTTCTGGTTTCTCAGTGTAAAAACAAACACTTTTCTTGAGACTTCTCGCCCAATAGCTCAGCCCTTTCCCTTCTTTTGGCCTTTCTGTACTCTATAGCTTTTCGACTCTTTATTTTTATCGCCTCGCTTTTGTTTTTGTTTCACCTCCGTTTATTTCACTGTTTTGTCGATTTTTATTTTGTTTTAATAGTACTATTTTTTTGACAGCTCCCGTTAAAAATTAATTAAATATACAAATTACATATGTATAATAAAGTTGAAAGGATATTTACTTTATTTAAAAATAAAATTTAAATTATAAATTTTTATGATTTAAACAGCCAAATAAAAAATAATCAAAAAATAATAGTCAGACACATGTCATATCCTGCATCGCTCATCCAAATAGTATATTTGTAATTAAAGCATTTATTTATTTCGCCTGAGATAAGGAATATCGAACTCCCTTTTTATTTGTTTTTTTTTTATTTTTCAAACACACTTGAGAAGAGTACAAAGTATGTATTCGGATATCATTGAACAAAATTTCCCAGACTCCTTTCAAGGGTTTTCAAGGAAAAAAAAAGTTTTAAAATTGTTAATTTATTAGTCCCTCCTTTATTTTACAAAATGTGTCTCATTAACTATTTTTTTTCATAAAAAGAATCTAACTAAACTATTATCACATATTTAGGGTAAACAATTAAATTACCAACTTCTTTTTAAATTAAAAATAAATAACTATTACTCATGCATCAAATAATATAAAAAAATAATAAAATTTATTAATAATTTAAATAATAGAATCCACATATTATTTTTTCTCTACTCATAATTAAACTTCAAATAAAAGTAATCGTACCATTTTTTCCATCCTCATACCAAGCAGTTGCAATCTATTTTTTCTTACTAGGACTGAAAATTTTGGCCTATTAGCCCAAAGTCGGCATCTCCCTTGGGCTGATTGGGCTCGTAAGATTTTTTTGATCATCTATAAGTTCGGTGTAACCCAAAATTTTGCTAAAAAATTATACTCTCTTATGCAATAAATTTAATTTTTTAAATCATTTTAAATTTGAATCTAATATGAATTTTACTCCATAAATAGCATTGTGAACATGGTAAATTTATTTTCAGTATTTAATAAACCATGTAGGGTTTAATATTGAGAATTTAATTAAAACTTCATTCGTTTCGAATTATAAGAGCAATATTGACTTTGTAAAATTCAATTTAAAATATTTTTAAATTTAAAATTGACATGATTAATTTAAAATTTTAAAATAATAAATCTTATAACTAGTATTTTTAAGTAGTTTATAATATTGTATTGATATAAATTAAGTAAATTCATATTAATTTTGAACTTAAAATATTTAAAATTAACCTTTTAAAAATCAATAACAATTTTATAAATTGAAATCGATGAAGTGTCATTTATTAAGAATTAACTTTTAAACATGAACTGTCATCTTGAGAGGAGAGTATTTTATTTGACCCCGTAGAAGCTTCAATACTACCAATTGAAATAGAAATGCAAATTGACTACCAGAAGGGCGAACTTTAGATTCCTTTTATTGCTTCTCTGTTTGAGATTTTCTTTTGCTGGCATTGAAAATTTTGTTCGTATAATAATAATAATAATAATATATTTTAAGCATAAATTTTTTTTGACAAATCCTGATAATAATATTAAAAAAAAAAATCATTTATTTAATAAAAGATACGAATTACATATATAATAAACTTGAGGGAATACTTACTCTATCAAAAATGAAATCTGAATTATAAACTTTCATGACCTAAAAAAAACAACCAACATACACATGTCGCTTTCCGTGTATTCAATTTAACATATCATATCTGCAATCACCCATCCATCACCAAGCGAAATCAACTCTTTATATAGAGAGAAATCAATCTCCCAAAAGGAGAAAAAAGACTCCTACAAGAATAGAAAAAAAACAAGAGATCTAACCTCAAATTAGGAGAAAATAAAATCCTACAAAAGGGGAACATAAACTCTATGAAGAGAGAAAATAAGAACCAAATACGCGATTAATGATAACTAAAAGATCTAAGAGAGACTCTCTTAAAAACAGAAAAGAAACCCTCCCCATATATAATTTTGAAGTTTTTTTTAAGTATAACTTATTTAACTTATAAACACATGCGGGAAGCAATTAACCAATTTTAGTATGCTTAATTAGGAATGAATTTCGGAAACCCTAATTTATTTATTTATTTATTTGTACCTTTTACTAACTTTACCAACTCAGTTTATTATGTGTGTAAGCAATTAACCAAAATCAGACATTTTGTTGACAGTGCTCTAATTTACCTGCATCAAAGCCATCAACTAAATTTTTTTCAAGTTCCCTTAGGTACATACTCTCTTTTATGTTTAAGTATTTAACAAACTAAAAAAATAAAGTAGGGGAGAGAGTAGTAATAAGTTTCAATTTGTCCTCTATAGATCCCATAAGTATATAAAGACTCTCTCTTTTTCTTAAAAAGGAGTGTATTCTGCTTAATTATTTTGAAATTAAAATAGTCTTTATATAACATTTTGAATTTGAATTATATACTTTATACATCTTTTGTGGGACGTAGGGAGTAGTTGCATAATTCATCGTTTATTTTTTTTGTTTTTTTTATGCTTCTCTCATTTTTATTTTTATTTATTTTTTAAAGTAGCTATTCAGCTTTCATTAATACTTATTATTTCTGGTAAGGTTGCTTACTATTTTCTGTTTTTTTATGCTATTAAACAAGCTTAAGGATCCTCATTTTTTAGGAAAGTAGTAGCAGCTCTGTGGACCATTGTGTACCGTCTCCAGTCTGCTTCTAGTTCTTAGGTTTTAGAATCAAAATGATGAGGTACCAGGAATCAATGAATCATAGTAAGGTATCTTAGTTTCGTTTTCTATAAAGAGTACATATGTTGATTTATAATGTTTCAACTCCATGAAAATTATGTCATGAAAAATATTCTGATGGTCGACTATGGCTACTTGCCTAGTACTAATAAGAAAGGAAACGGCCCCTTATGGTAGGACCAAAAGGTGGCAAGAGAGGTTCATGGCCAAGCCATGCATGTGGTATTTCTGAAATCTTGGTTTTGATGTGAGATGGCTATACAAGTAGTATCAAACCATGCAGATGACCCCAAAGAGAAAAGGACATATAATGCAGCTGTTCAGCGCAAGATTTGAGTTGCAGATCTGAGGGAGTGGTGGTGAAGAGTATAGACTACAGATGAGCCCTTAAATTGAAATTCCTTTTAATTGAATAGATGGCTCGGGACCCATGTGGTTTGTTTGTAGATTCTTTGTGAGGAATTGAAGCACAAAGCTAGTCTTTGCATTTGATTCAGTTTTGTACTAACAGTAGCTGTACATTTTCTTTAGCCAGGTTGGATACTATTTTAGCATGATAAGCTTGTATTATAGCAGCATAAGTGTAGTTGATCCATCTATTGTCGTTACACTACATAGACATAAGCAGCTTTAGGTCTATATCTGGAGAACTAAGGTTTAGTGCTACGGCCTGTTTGTACAACCCCCAGATATCTTCTGCCTTTGGTTTTCCAAGAAAAATATGAATAAAATTATTGAACTGTTATGTATTTTTGTGTGCTTTCTTCTGAATGCCATGTTATGTGATCATCATACTAGGATACTGGGAAGTGGAACTCACCCGTTTTACAATTTGTGCTGCAGATTGTTCAGATAAATTGTTCATAAGAACTGTTTCTTTTCTTAGACTTTCCACTGTGGTCTTTTGCCTAACATATTTGGTTAAACTCCCCATTTTTTACTACAAGGAAAAGCGTTAATTTGACACATTAAAGATATTACAACTTACAATAATTAGTTTTAACATTCAGTCTATTTAGCAAACCTTACAACTAGGCCAACAGAATGTGTCCTTACTTGAAATAAATTATTACTGAATAATCCTAGCAGCTCGAAATTTATTTTAGTGTTCACTGCAATTATCCATAAGAATGTTGACAAAGCAACACAAGAAGAATGAAAAGATTGTAGACTACTATATCTCTACTAGAATGCTGAAGTACCCAGAACCCCGACACTGTTGGGTGGACCATGGCTGTAGAGAGAGAGTTGCATTTTCTTTTACTGATAACAATTATGATGGTTTTACTTCTGACCCAGGTTTTTTGTGGATGATAGGAGTTTGGAGAATTCTTTTAAAGCTGTTAACCTGTTACGAAGGGCTAGTATGATTGGCCAGACATGACAAAAGCCCAAACCATCAACTAGTCTCTATCTGTACTCAAAGGTTAGTATGAGCATAACCACCTTCTTGTTCTACAATTTTAGATAATACAATGCAAAGTGGCATAGCAGTCATTACTAGTTCATATGTTTTTCGCTTCCTTAATTGCCTGATAATGATAGTCAAGTGTTACAATAGTTTTACTCTCACTATTAGGCTGTATCGATCCCCTTCCTTAATTGTCTTCAAAAGTTAATTAACTACTGTATAGTAAAATTAAGGCATATTGGCGTCGTGGTGTAGTTGGTTATCACGCTTGAGCCTTTGGCTCACAACTATGGTACCACGAGTTTGGAATTGTAACAGGGTTAGTTATTATATCTGAAACCTATACATAGCTCATTCTCCCATGACACATGTTCCGTCCCGTATTAAACGTCCTAATTTATCATTTTATCTCTCATATTATCAATATAATATCTATTTTATTCATGTGGAAACTAACAAAAAATAATTAATATTGGGGTCATAAAAAAGTGAATGTATACTACAATTAAAAAGTAATTTAAAAGGGCAATTTAAGTAAAAAAATATATTATTAATTAGCGTGTCAAAATCAATTAAGACGTTGAATATGGGAGAGGGAGTACATAGTTACTAATGACTTTTTTACTAATACATTAATTAGTATTGAAATTCTAGTTTCTGATATAGAATAGTTTTGAAGTATTTTTGAACAGTACATGAGTTTCCACCTATGCTTTACAGAGAAGAACTGATTGTACTTCTTCCTCTGGGGCTTGTGGCTCAATCCATGTGCTAGGCAACAGAGACTTGTATCCTATTATATTCGTTTATAGCTGGTCAAACTCAAAGATAATAATATTTAAGATAATAGTAATGTGCTGCCATCTTGAACTTGGGTAGTTTTTTGAAGAGAGATAAACAAGGTACTGGGAATGACGGAGCTCTGGTCCCTTGTCCTATGGGCCCTACCCATCTTCCAATAGATGTTGATCCGCAAGTTGCTGAGCCGAAATAGTGAATCAGTGGACCATTCTTTGGCAAAAATTATGATAGGCATGTGAAGAAAATAATGTACGCCGAGATAACATCCAGAAGCTACAGTTCTAGTTACAACTTGGGATAATTAGCCGTGTCTGATGTAGATAAGCAGTTCCCTTAATTGTTCTCTCTCTCTCTCTATTGGTGTGCGTGTGTTTGAGAGTTAGAGGGAGAGAGAGAATAATCATTGATCACTAGTTGCTCTCAAAAACTTAATAACTGTATTGATGTTGCAGTTGAAAGCAACTGGACAGAGAGGACATACCTTTAGTCCAACTTATTTACTTATAGCTACACATATACTTGCTATTTGTATCACTGTATTAATGCTACCGACAAAAGGAACTTGAACTTATTAACAATTAAAAGACACTTTTTGTAACTTCAATGACTAATTTAGTCACCAAAGAAAGAGACATTTCTGTTTCATTAGAATTGGCTTTTAATCACTGGCTGCATATATAATTCCTGGAAATTGTTCATGGAACTTCAAAACATCTAGATTTGTCATTATAACTGATCACTGAATCATTGTACAAACCGTATATAACTTTAAAAAAAGAAAAGAAAAAAAGAAAGAAAAAAAAGCCTCATCTTCCTCACTAGTCAGTATACAAAATGCCCAGAATTCTCAAAACTTGGGCTTTTTGGAGAGGGCTATCTGTGTGCTATCTGTTCTTTCTTCTTTATATTTTTACATCATACATGTCACTCTTTCCTACCATGTAATAAACAAAACACTATAAATTTTTTAAGTAATTCCACTGATCAGAATGTTGAAATGCATCGTCGATGCGTAGGGACTTTCTGCTTTTTCTGCTTTAAATCCTCCTTCCAGACTTTAGAAATATCTTGCGCTATTCTCATGGCATCTGAGGATGCACCAGAAAGCCCTCTCCTCGTGAATCCAACAGCATAGAGTCCAGCCTTTCCCTTCCAACCATTTGGGAATGGTGTCTTAGGAAGACCAATATTGGAGAAGAAATCAGTTTCCTGTTCATAATGAAATAACAAAACATAAGCCAATATGTCCACACTCCGTAATCAGCCAAGAAGCTTCCAAAGCAGTTTTCTTTTAAATATTTCTTTTTCATATTGGGAAATAGGACAAAACCGTCAGCCATTAAACAGATACTAAGCTATCTGTTCATGGGTTTTATTAGTTTAAAATTCCAGTACGAAAAATCTAAGAAGAATAAACAGAGGAATAGAACATTTTCTCACCTGTAGCCAATAGGGGACATTGCTGCAGTAGCCAGTAGCCAAAACAACCGAATCAATTTCTAGCTCTTCGTCATTAACAAGCTGTACCTTGTTCTTTGAGAACCTCTTGATTCCTGGAACCACCTCAATATCGCGGGATCTTATCTTTTCTAGTGCACCAATGTCAAGAACAGGGGTCTTTCCATGACTGTTCTTGAGCTCCAAAGGACCAATTGATGGCCTTTTCAGACCATAGCTGTCGGTATTTCCAAGAATAAACCATGCCAAAACTAGTAGAAGCTTATCAACCAGCCAAAGGGGTAGCCACTTCATCATTATCATGGCTAATTCGAAAGTTGATTTTCCGAAAATCTCTCTTGGCAATACATGAACCTGAAGATAAGAAAAAAATCATTAGAATTTGAACTTCATATTCATTTTTGTTCTCAAGCTGTTAGAGAGGGAATATATAATTATAGTTCAACACTTTATTGATGACTTACCGTGCTTCGAACCACCATGGATGGTTTGGCATTGTGGTTGCTAAGATCAAGTGAGACTTCCATGCCTGAATTTCCACACCCCACAACTAGAACTTTCTTTCCACTGTATTTTTCACCAGATTTATATTCACAAGCATGGATGATTTCTCCTCCAAACTCTTTTAATCCTTCAATCTCTGGCACCACACGCTCTGCATTTTCTCCGGTTGCCACGACGAGCCATTGGCATATGTACTCAACCTCAGACTGGATAGAACCACATGTAGAAACAGTCTTGATTCTCCACAGGCGACAAGCCTCATCATACTTAGCTGATTGGACGCACTCATTGAATTGTGGTTTGATGTCAAAGTGCTTTGCATATGATTCAAGATAATCAATGAACTGTTTCTTTGTGGGGTACTCAGGGAAGTGTTCGGGGAATGGGAGCTTAGGGAGTTGACAGAATTGCTTGGGGAGGTGAAGCTTTAGGCGATCATAAGTGCGTTTTTGCCACAAAGAAGCTATGCAGTCAGCTCTTTCAAGGACTACAAAAGGTATCCCTTGTTCTTTGAGGCATGCTCCTACAGCTAGTCCTGATGGTCCGGCACCAACTATGACTGGTCCGTTAACCCAGACACACCGACGAGCAAAGAAGTCGTTCTGATCCGAAAAAGTAAACATTTTTTTCAGCTAAACTTCAAGAACTAAGGACTAGTTCAAGTTAAGTGAAATATGTTGGGATCTTTTTGGGATTGCAAGAAGATTATATGAGAGACTGTAAACAATTTTTCTTGAGGATTGTTGTTGTTGTTGTAGAAGGTCTAAGAGAAATTTGGTTTTTCTTGAGGATTGAACTGAAGAAATTTGTAAGAGAAGACTATTGAGTTTGTTGGAGGGAGAGGAGGGGATGGAGGTGCTTAAATAGAGGCGATGGCCATGAGAGGCGCATGTGACGGGGTTCGGAAGTTTAATGCCTTTGAGAGTCATTTTCAAATCATAAGCGAGAGCCTACCTTGAATTATTTTATGTTATATTTATCATACATTATTTTATTACAGCTTATTATATTGTCATTAGCTTTAAAAAAAAATGAATAGTGATTTGCTTAGTTTTTAAATTTCTCTCTTCAGTCTACTTCTCAACAATTTGTGTGAATTTATTGCGGTACATAGAATAAGTTAACATTAGGAAGATGCTCAAGTGACCCGTGGAGGTATTGTATTTTCATACCGGTGGAATATTAATTATTGGGAAGAGCTGCATTAAAAAATGATACTTACTACTCAGATAAAATCTGATCAGCAAAGAGTATATTTCGTTTGGGGAAAATTACTAAACATAGTTAGAAGGAGAATTAAGGAGCAGTGAGTGACTTGTCAACCTCATCTCTGATTCTGATGTCCCACTTAATAATGCTGAAATCCCATTGAAAATTAAAGAAAAATCTCTTCTAGGTAGAGGGGCTTACTTGGCAATAGAGGTAATGCTATCCTGGATAGGCGCAGTGTGCTCACGTGGAGCGATTGAGCCACCTGGAACCCCCATAAAGCTGAAAGCTCCAAGCATTGGGATTGCGACTTGTAAGGCTGTTTCGGCCCACAAAGCCCATTCCTTGCCAACCCATCAGTTCACAACTCACATTTGTTTACTATTTTCGACTCTGTTTCCTTTCCTTACAAACAAACAGAAAAAATCTACTCCATTAATTATTCCTTTCTAGTTCTCATAGCTAAACACCACACTGTTTGTTTCACACTCTAAATTCACTAATTAGCTAGTGTTTAAGTCACTTCATTTAGACTGTTCTTTAACTAGGGTTTATCTATTTTGGTTAGGCCAAAACCCTCTTCAATTAGATAGAGGAAGCAGAAATGCATAATTTATTTTAAGAAAATATATTGGTAATGTTACACGATATTATTTTAATGCATAATGATTTTGTTGATTGTATGCCTTCAGTTTGTAGAAAAAAATATCTCTGTATCGTTTCAAAAATATCACTCTCACATATAGAGAGTCACGATAACTAGATGATGATGATTCATCATCATTATTATGCTCTGTATCCTTATCCTACACCTTTGGCTAACACAAGTGTAATTCATCAGAAAACCCTAGTTATGTTTCATATTAATTACTTTTAAAATGGTAGGGATTATTGATCGTCTTGTTAACAATATGCTAGAAAGTAGTGGGGAGCTCATGGTACTATCAGACCTACTTAATTCATGCCACTTGAGCACCCACACTGAATTTTCATTAGTATAAAGAAAAGCACGTAGTTGATATTCTCAATATTCCCTAAATGCTAGTTTATCGAGGTATGAAACGAGGAATCCACATTCCCTGTATATTCCACGAACCCTAATCAGTTCATTGTATGTAATTCCCAAAAGAAGTGAAAACGATCAGTTTTCAGTATTTACGTGTAAGGCTGAGATGTAATGGCTGCTACGTGTCCTCAAGATTAGGAATTAGATTAGGTTTTTGTCAAAGTAGTTGCGATGGTGATTAGGAATTAAGTACCATGCTTTAAGTTTATTTATATATGCTATAGGTTAATTATACTAATAACAGCTGCATGAAGAGTTTTGAGTTGGAAAAATGATGGTGTCCCCACCAATATTCATGGGAAGAAGAGGGGAGCATGTGCATGAAACCTTGGTTTCATAGTTCTCTCTCCTTTTCATGAAAAAGATTGGGGAGCTATGAGTTTGGCCTTTCTAGGGTTTTGCATTATCTTTTAAAATGGCTTTGGAATAATGAGTAGTTGTATCATTCTTGCAATTTTAAACAAACCTCCAAATGCAAGTTACAAAAGAGATATGAGAGAGAAAATAAGAGATAAAAGGTATATTTATGAACACACACACATATATATATAGTCATTATCCCATGCATGATATCATGGGGATATGTGTTATTTGTTTATCCCTATTTTCCCACCAGCCTTGCATTGCTCCACAGCCAGCTTGGCAGCTCTTATGGCTGGAGGCTTTCCACTTTTATGATCAATTTGAATTATTTTTCTTATTTTAGCATTAACCTAGGGCTTTCTTTCTATGGTCGGCGGCACTTTCTGTTGAAAAAACGCGATTTTGCAGAATACTTTAGCGCGACTCGGCTATTTGCTAACTAAATTATGCAAAAGGTTTATGAAATCTATAATGAATTCGGTCACGCGTAGAGAAAAGTTCAAGAAAGTTGAAAATCATTAAGATACATATCACTGGCTTAATTCTTGTACCGAGTACATTACACTTCCTGGAAGCTTAATTAGTTGCCAACTTCACTTAGCAGAAAGTTTACTATTATTAGTGGGAATGTAGGAATGTTGATTTGGCGGTGCTGCCGCATTCATTTACTACTATTATTATTATTATCTTAATTATAATAAGAAAATTTTAGTAATAGTTGGAGGGTAGCAGAACATATATTCCTACCTTAGCTGCATGAACGGTAGTTAAAGTATCATCTTGTTGTTGAGAAGGATCTAGGTAAGAGCGTATATATCTTTATATACACATCATTTAATGATCTTGTAGTAAAGTACAGTTTCCTACTTCTCCATTAACCTAACACAAATTGCTTGTACCACATAAAGTATTTAGTATGTATATATCCTGCCTCTCTCTCTCTCTCTATATATATATATATACATATATTTATAAATAGAGAAAATGCGGAGCATGCATTTTGATTATGCATGTCAATAATCAGATTCAGTAATTATCATGTGGTTGTGTGTATAATTAAAAATCCTTTATTATTTGGAAGTTGTGGAGATAGTGGGATAGCATAATTGCTAGGGTAACGTTAATGTTACTGCGTGCAAGTGAAGTATAGTTTATTATTTAGTCGGGTAAATATTGAGTTCCGAGTATTTCATGCATTCGGTGATTTTCTGTATACATTTAAAGGGTAATTGTTGTAGGTTTCACCATCATCATCACCAATATGTGTGTGTGTATATATATATATATATATAATATTGATGATAATAATTTTAATAACATGATGCTTGCTGAAACAATGATTTATAGCAGCATATGCTTGGCTATTTAATATTGGAGAAAAGATTCATTAAGAATAATAACAATAATCGGAGGTGAACTCCATTTCATAGTGTAGTAATGTAGTTGTTTATAGTTAAATATACTTATGGTATTCACTGCATAAAATTTTTTATTATTATTTAAAGGTCAAGAGAAAAATTAGGAGAAATTTATTTTTAAATTTAATATTTTGAAACACTTAACAAATTTTAATTTTTTTTAAGTGATTGACGCAGATATGTGATCTTACAAGTTTTTGAAATATTTACCACATATATACTATCAACTTTTAACTCTGCAAATATGTTACTCAGTATATTTGCCACCCCGAAACCAATCTATTCCACGATAGCCGCCGGTCTATGCTTTCCCATTTGGTCAACCAGAAGGGAATATATCCTAAAAATGAAGTTGCATAGCATAATACAATGTGGAGTTAGGTACATTAACTATATTAATCATTACAAGGGCCCTATAAGATTTCAACTTATATATTTTTTTAAAACCTTTTCTCTCTCTCCTGCAACTCTCTCTCTCTCTCTATATATATGATTAATTAATTTGATTATCCCCATTATTTAACCAACCTTAAGTATAGGTAATATATCTATATTATAAAGCAAATTTTTAGAGCCGCCTGTTATTTTTTTCTCTTTTGCTCTTATATAATTTTAGTTATATTATTATTTTGTATTTTTTATATTAATTTTTTTTTATATTTAATTTTCTAAATTTTATAAAATTCTTACTTTACTTATATAATTTATATATACAACGCGTGTGACACCGAAGCTATTATACGTAAAGGTCATTCATTTATTAAACAAAACAAAGTATAATCAAGCCTTTCCTACCTCCAAATATCAACGGTTCAAAAGCATCAAGCTAGCATAAAAGTGTTTTGATATAAGCCATTGGATCGATTGAAAGCCATGTGAGCAAAATATTAATCTATTTAACAAATATTCTTTTCCAATGCTTATGTTAGCTAGAAAGCATTATGTAATGCCTAATAGAGATAGTGTGTGCGAATTGTGAAGGAATTATAATCCACTAATTAATTTGCTGGTGAAAAAAATTAAGGGGGCACATGGCGCCAAAAGAAGAAATAAATGTTTAACACAAAAAGAAAGAAATAAAATAAGTAGAGAAATCTGAATAAAATCTATATGGCACAATTCGAAGCTTAGAAAGATTTTGAAAATCATCATATTCGCAACCTGTTTTATGTTGTAGTCAAATACGACTCACTGATATATAACCTTAAGTGTACATATATTAGTCAAGAATATTTGTTTCCATGTGTTTTGATTTGTTTCTGGTCATATAACCTTAAGTGTACATATATTAGTCAAGAATATTTGCATATGAAAGAAAAAAATGAAACAAAAAACAAGTGATTAATTAGCACCAAATTAATTATGGAATACATTAAATATCGATGATGTTGGTATCAAGAATCCCTATATATAAACTTTTAATTTTCTTGATCACATGACATATATATTTGTAAAGAACATGGAGTAATATATAATTCAATTATATATAGATGAGAGGCCATAAATGCTGCTGACCTAAATCACTTCTCATGTGTTTTAATTCCTTCCATTATTAGTTAGAAATACACAATTCCCAAGGGTTTTTTATGTGTATATATATGTATTTAAATTCAGTTGATGAGGTCGGTAATTCAGTTTGAATCAAGTGTTAACAAGTCATCCCTAGCTCTTGTAACTGAGTCATCCAGGTACCATGTTAGAAGCACTGCACCTGGCGGAACCAAAGCCTTGCATGTGGCATATATATTAATGTACTACCTATTACTACTACTTACTTGTTTTTGATGTTTTTTAATAATATATAATAATAATTTATTTATTTTTTAAACAAGCCTTCTCTTTAACCTAGGTGCCGCCCCCCTCCATAGTTTTAGCACCCAATTACTTACACAGCATCGAAGTGATAGTTTTAATTTCCCAAGTAAATGTATGCAAATATGTATACACATTTTATATAGCAAGTGGGATTTTTAGCTGAAAAAACGAATATGAGGGGATGCACATACGGTGATTCTTAGTGAAATGAGGCACAAGAATATACATGCATTCAGACATATATTTATATATGTGTATATATATATATATATGTACTTTTGGCGTGCAAATGATTGTGCAGTTTGTGTTGTATATACTGTTTGATGTTTGAAGGCATAACCTATATTGCTGGTTTAATTGATACGTACGTTATATATTTATTTGCTTATAATTAATTTGTTGTTCGGTTGGACTGCATGCTATATGTATTATTGTTAATCTATATAAATTTAAAAAAGAAAAATATATTGTAACTTGATTGTACAGTCATTTTGAGGGTCAGGTATAGTTTTAAAATGAACTTCCTGGTATGTGAAAGTAGAAAAGAAAACTATATATATATATATATATAAACAAATAATTAATGAAGTATTAAATAGTTTGGTGTGATTTCCAAGTTCTTATAATATGGAGTACATTCTAATTAAACTAAGCACACTATCTTCTCCAGATAAATTCTCATAGAATGAGAGATCAGAGAGAGAGAGAGAGAGTAAATTAAGTGCTAAATTATGTTTAAAATTTGAAAATGTCTGGGTGTTCTAGGACGTAAAAGCTTAAAAGATACGCATTCCAACCTCCAAGGTGATAAATTAAAACATTGAGACATATTGCTAGCTCCAATGGTCCTTCTCTTTTCTTCTTTTATTCTTTTTCTTCTTTACTTAATGAGTAATTATATATGCATGTATTAACTGCGTACTAAGCACCATTTTTAAAAGTTTAAAAATATAAATAAATAAATTTATTTAATTATTAATTTTAAAATTGATCAATTCGGCTAAAAAAAAATCAAATTAGGACAGTCTTTACTGGACGAATCAAGGGAGTATGTAGATTCATTTCAAAAATACTATCACTAATTCAAACAGTGAGTAATATTTTTTAGAAATTGATATTTCCACGAGTAAAAGTGTTAGTTTTATAAGATACTCTCTCACATGAGTATGAATTTCAATTACTATTCATATGAGGAGGAGCTCGTGGAATTATTAAATTTACTTGTAAAAATATCAATTTTCTATTTTTTACTTGTGCACATGGAAGTAGTAGTACTTTAAAATTAATTGCTTAAATTATTTCCTTGGAAACTACAACAACAAAGTGGAAGAAATGTCTTTAGGTCCGTTTCTTAATTAATTTGGCCATAAAAACTACTGCTATTGCTACTACTCCAGTTAGTTTCTTAATATAGAATTAACGTGTTTATGGAACGGCTAAAAATGAATTAAGCACATGCCTGCCAAGCACTGGCCGGTCATGACATTAATCAACTTAATTAGTTCCCTTGCTTAAACTTTGATTTGGACCGTCCATAATTTAATTTCTACCTCTACGTACGAGAGTCCATGTGATTTCTAGTGTTGGTCAAAGCCGATAATTTTCCCTAAAAGGGAAAGTCAAACAATTAATCACATGCATGTTAATTCAACTCCGTTAGTTAATTAAGACACTAAGCTTAAGTGATCGAAAGTCAAGAGAGTAAATGATTTGATTACTCCATAATTCATACTCCCTCGGTTCCACTTTAACTGACGTTTTAGAAAAAAAAATTGATTCCTAATTAAGTGTCGTTTTCAGATTTTTAGGAGAAATTTTCTCTTATTTTCCTAGATTACCCCTAAAATATCTCCTCTTTCCAAGTGCAACACTCCTATTTAATTTCAACTTTTTCCTCTTGCGTTCCCAATTTTTTTTCTTTCTCAAAATTCTAAAGGTCGCTCAAAATTCTTAAGTTTTGTGATGGATTCTTTACATCATCTCTCTTCATCTATGTTTTCTACAAAAACTCCATGGCAAATAAAGAACAACTCCATGACAATGAGAAAAATAGGTTTTCTTTTGATCTAAATGAGGAATCAAATCATTTACTCTCTTGACTTTCGATCACTTAAGCTTAGTGTCTTAATTAACTAACGGAGTTGAATTAACATGCATGTGATTAACATGTATATACTTAATTAGTACTACTAAGTAACTAACTGTTAGTAGTAATTAATTAGTCACACACCATTTAATTAGTGTTTTGATTTTATGTATTGTAACTCAAGTGAATCAATGAGGTTACTGATAAAAAAAATTCAACCATTCATTTCAAAATGATTATAATTCAAAACTGAACCTGCAGTAATTTGTTACATGGTGACGATATTGTTTTTTCATTTTTTATAATTAATTGTTAAACTCTAACCTCTAGATATATTTAGTTATTCAAAGAGAGATAAATTTTTATATCTTTTAGTAGCAAAAAGGGAGATGAGGAACCCGATATATATATATATATATATATATATATATATATAAAATTTTATGAGTTATCGTATAAAAACGATATTATTTTGTGTAATTGAAATATAAAGAATATACTTAAATTGTGAGCTATTTAATATCATATTCAATTAATCAGATATTATAATTCTTATCATATGAAATTAAAAATTATAGATAAAATTAATATTTATTTTTTTAAAAAATAATCAGGTGTATCATATTCGATCTATCTCTATTCACACCCACACTATATATATATATATATATATATATATATATATATATATATATATATGCGAATAAACTAATGTAATCTTTTCCAATCCATTTTATTCAGTCAATTAAATCTCCTTAAATTAGCTAACTATATCCAATCAAATATACTTGGCAGTTATCTTTGTCACCAGGGAATGCTACATGCTGATTCTTCTGTGGTGGCATTAATCATAATTGGTCCTCCACCATTCTTGAACAAAGTTACAAAGGTTTAAAATAACAATGTAACTATAATAACTGTAAGCATATACTATATACTATTAATGTAACAAGAATATTAAGATTAATGCAATGCAATGCAATCGGCGAGCAAGATTTGTTAAGAACATGAGTAATTAAGCTTAATTATATAGATGCTTTTAGTCATGGCAGGAAACAAGTTTGACCTAATAATTAATATGGATTTTGAAACACATGAGACCACATGAATCCGCCGTTTAAAACTCCTGTTTGGAATAATATGGCTTGATTAAGACCGTTGCAAGGGAAATTAGTCAATTGTAAGTTGTTAATATATAGTACTTAATAATTTGTAAACTACAAATTAACTAACTAACATGTGCAACCGAATATTATCTCTCTTAATTTCCCATCAACAATAATGCTATTGACCAACTCTTAATCTGCACTTGATTCTTTAAAAATATACTGATCATTAAATATTAATGCTATTAACCATTATTTATCTTATTTTTCATTGCTTATCCAGTATCCACCACCAAATTAAATAACAAACTATTTCGTAATAAAAATTATTATTTTCACAAGTAAATTTGATATTTTCATAAGTTTCTTCTCACATAAATTTTTTGTAGGACTCATGTACTATTCATAAGAAAGAGAACTTGTGGGACTATTAATTTTATAGATTTGGATCCCCTCCAATACATCATCCCTCTAATTCCATCCAATAAACTAATTAGTTTTGATCTTAATAGGTTAGTAATGATCGAAAAATATTAATAGATAGTTGATGATATTAAGATAAATCTTAATAAAAATTAGAATCATTAAAAATCTTTGTATCGTTAAAAGTTCAAAAGAATTTTCAACCATCGAAATTTTGATGAAAATTCGACATATTCATCAAATGGTGAAAAAATGTCAGATTACTTTTATTTTTGAAATAATTATACTGCTTAATATTATAAATTAATTGAAATGTGTTGATTTCAATTATAGTATCTATCTAAACCTATAATTAAAAATATGATGTATTAAATGGAATTGGAGTGAAGATGTAATGGAAGGAAACTGCAAGTCTCAATTTTATTTATGAAAATATCAATTCGCTCTTTCGGATCAAAGTGTTGGATTGAAAAACTAGTACCAAGACCCGAGGGTGAAATCTACTGCTAAAGTTTGTTAGAAATTTGCGACGTCGCCAACTTTGGAGGGATATCAATTAAATAGAAGCGAGTTTTATAATCAACATCAGCAATCTCTAACTTATAATAATATTCATTAAATTTTTATACTCGATAGGAGAATACCCGTCCCATAAAAATTAAAGAGAGGAAAAAAAATCACAATAAATAAAACAAAATTAAACCCAAACAATTCGTGATAATTAATATTCAAACATGAGACAAATACTGAGGTGAAAAAAATTTATATTCGGCCAAAGTAGGTTTAGATTTGAAAAAGAAGTCTAAAGTAGGTTTAGATTTGAAAAAAATTCGATTAATTACATCCCTTCATGCATGCATGCACTTCTTGGCATGCATGAGACATGACCTAACCTTGCGTTCTTAGTGAATATATATCCCATGAATATCTAATGAAATTTCTTAACATGTGACCTTAAGAAACATGCTAAATACACGGTTCAAGCATATTCTCTTGAACTTGATGTAAATGCAGAAATCAAGGAAATATACACACAGTTCAAGAGAATATTCTCTTAAATTGTGTGCACATGTTAAAAGACCCATATGGTTGGGTTGGGTTGGGTTGGTGTGTGTGTGTCTATATATATATATCAAAGTATATATTGTGTTTGACAACTGTCAATATCCCGATTAGTTTGTCAATTCTGAATTGATGAATCAAAAGGGTGGCAATTTTGGCTAAACAATGCAAATCTGGCCATTGAATTCTAGCACATTAGATTAACAAGTCAAGTGGTAGTTAATTATTCTATCTTAATTTGTTTTCTTTACTTCTCCGATATATTAAAATTTAAATGCAACGTAGTAGTTGCGCCTCAACATATATATGATGATTGGTGGTTTTTCATGAAAAAGTTGATATTTGTCGACTTGAGGTTTATGAAATCAATATAAAAACCCAATTACGGGTATCACCAGCTCTAAACAACCTGGCCAACAGAATCTTTGCTTTCTAAATATAAAGATTAATGGAGTTTAACTATATAATGTTATTGGATAAATGAGTAATATCAATTCACTCCTAAAGACTAAGAGACTATTGAATTAATATCATATTATAACGAATGTAGTCATGAAGAGTTCATTCTGTAAAGTGAGCTTAATACAGTAATATATATTAACTCTACACCAGTATTCTATATTACTGATGTGAAATCTGTCTCTGTAATAACGTTACATCAACGTTAATAATTGGATTATAACTCGTGTATATATAAATATTGGGATAATTAAACTTTTAGTACCTGTACTGGGACACGACTTACAAGTTGGTACCCAAACTAAAAAAACTTACAAACTGGTGCTTGTACTAGAAAAAACTTACAAACTGGTGCTTGTACTTGAATATTTATGTTAAATCGTTAAATTTGACTAACGGGCACGACGGAAAGTCTGATTGACTAACAGAATCTACGTGATTAAATTTTTGGTACCTATACTAGAACTCGACTTACAAGTTGGTACTCAAACTGGTGGTTGATATGTATTTTTATTTTCAATTGGTTTTATAATTGTAATTAATACATTTTTATTATAGGACTATAAAGTGACATGATATTTTGAATTTATTTTTATCATTTTTTTTACCACCACAACTAATTTTTTAGCTAATTAATATTAAATATATATTTAAAAATTAAAATTATTCTTAAAAAATTTCGTATTATAAAAATATTTTAATTAAAATTATTCTTAAAAAACTATTCTTAAAATTATTCATACTAATTTTTTAGCTAATATTAAATATATATGATGGAAGAATGTATATAAACTATTTTTTGAAAGTGTTCAATTGCATCATATATATCTATCTAACTCATGGTATCTTACTTTATTTATTTTTTTGTGAAGAATTTTCTCATTTTAGGCAAAAGTAAAAATTTGCTTGAATTAAAGAAATATTGCACATGCATGTGCATATAATACTATAAATAAACAAACACTAAAACACAAGCCGAATGGAATCCTAATAATTAAACGGAAAATAATTGCAACAAGCACTAAAACACACATTTATTAGCAAATTAAAAGAACCTAACAAATATGGAATCCTAATAATTAAACGGAACTCTAAAATTTAACGGATTGTAAGTTTTTACGAGTACAAGCACTATATTGTAACTTTTTTTCAGTTTAGGTACCAACTTATAAGTTAAGAACCCTAATAATTAAACGGAACCCTAAAATTTAACGGATTGTAAGTTTTTTCTAGTACAAGCACCAGTTTGTAAGTTTTTTCAGTTTGGGTACCAACTTGTAAGTCGGACCCTAGTACAGGTACTAAAAGTTTAATTGTCCCTATAAAGATTGCATATGTTCATCTCAAAATATGGGTACAAATTTATGACTTAACTTTTAGGAAATCATTAATTTGCATTGTAAAATCACACGATTTTGATGTATTGGTGGATGAGGTGATTCAATAAATTTGAACTCATCCAAAAGATGAGAGTGAGCTTCCCTACAAATTATTGAGTAGATATTATGGTCCACACATGCGAAAAAATGCAACCATTGCCACAAATTTCCACACGGGTCTCTCGATTCATATTTAGCAATGACTAGAGAATAGGTACACTTGTACACATGCCACTAGGATTGAATGCGACTTAGTTGGGCTTCTCCAATTGGGCCCACGTCATCACCCCCAACATGTCAGACAAAATTTATATTTATACTATAATATTTAATTGTAACACCATTATAAAGTTTAATGAAAGAATGCGATTGCGATTGCAATGGTGATAGCATTTTCCTTAGCTAGTTTCTTTTGTTTTTGTTTGCCAAAATGTCAACTTTGTGGAATTTTATCATGTCCTAAGAAGGGATGGGGCTTAGATGGGGACATTCTTGTCATATTGGGCTTGGGAAAGAAATTTTTTTGCTCTATAAGTCAATGAAGACGAGCACACTCATCCTACGCGCTATGTTGAACGCTCGAATGACAAATGAAAATAAATAAGAAAATTAAAAAGTGGCAAAAAGTAAGACTACCATAGTAAAATATAAATAAACTTGTTTACGGATAAAATAACATTAAGTGATAAGTTATACATAATTTACTATAAGTTTAATCTGCATGTAAGTTGGTGAAGTATTACGTGATGTTTGACATAAAATAAGATTTCATATTTATTTTTTTCGTTCTTTTTTAATTTCAAGAAAATCAAATAATCTAAATATAAAAATCTTTATTTATCACACTAGCATCATCACTACGGAAATGAAATTTCCTTGGTCCTTTTTCTGCGAAACAAAGCCACCAAACAAGAAAATTCAACTTTGATATGTACAACAGTTGAAATTGGTGCTAAAAACTTGGAAGCCTTCTAGATATGGAGCTGGTACATTAAATGCTCCAGCTAGTCCATCTCACAAGCCCAAAAGTGGGCCCAACATTCTCAGATGACCATGGGTATGGAATGGGGCTTTGTACGATTTCCCTGTGGCACCTTGAAAGGGGGAGTTTTTTTTGTTTGTTTTTTTTTTGGAAATACCTTGAAAAGATATTGAGATTGAGATATATAGAGAGTTTTGTAGCAATTATGGATTCAAATGTTAGGTGCCATGGAGCAAAATCTGGTGTTTGGGTCAGGTGAACAGGCCCACCAGTTTGGACCCATATTGATTTCCACATTAGTCTTGTGTGTACAATCAAGTGAATGCACATTTTTTTCACCAGTATTGCCCCACTTTTGCAAGAATAAGATGTGCCGACGGAGAGATAAAAATTGATAGAATCGGACGATCAAGAATTCATGGCAAATGCCAATGACAGTTGTGATGGCTTTAATCGGACGGTTGGGAATTGGTGAGAAATGTCAATGACACAGTTGTAATATGAACAACTAGGTAGATGGTCCAGTAGGGGTCCAACCCAACCCACATGGTCTTATTGGTCCAGGTGACTTTGTTGGTAGTTGGTACGTGAAGGCTGTGATGAAGCCCCCTTGTGAATTTCTCATGAGCTTATGGCCCAAAGAGGTTTTTCTTTCTCTTGAGCTCCAAGTTCTGATTTGGATTTTGGATACTGGTCACTCTTCATTAATTGTATGGGAAAGTCAATTGCTACTTAGACTCGAAGCTTCTCAGATATTTTTATGGGAAAATGATAATACCCTGCAGAAAAAAAAATCAGCACTCTTGTGCCGACTAGACACGTGAACAACTTGTCAATACTCATGGGCTATGCCCACTATTTCCAAGTCAAAACACAGACTTCGACAGTCCAACACACATTTCTGCAAGTCGTGAAAAAGTTTCTTGTCCAATTACAATTACAATTACAATTACGATGTTTATATGTTATAAATCATTTCTCTTTTCATAATATTAAATTATTATATAATCTGTTTGTTGATGTCGTATTTTTCGTACTAAATTATTATATAATTTGTTTGTTAATGCCATATTTTTCCGTCAAGAACGATGTCGTCAGATCCGGACTTGCACACAAAAAAGCATCATGACCGACGGTTAGAGCCGTCGAAAACCCCCTCCATCAGTACATAGTATTTTTAGGCATTCAATTGTATACGAAAGTTTTTTTAGTCTTGAAAGAAATTACCTTTATCTTTGTATATAATCACATCTATATAGGGAGAGTTAACCTAGGTCATATTGTGGGTCAATTGGGCTTTACTTGAGGTGAAATTCCTTTGGGCTACTATTTGGATCATGTCTGCATGAAATATATGGGCTCTGTTTATTGAGCCCAACCCACTAGAACCATATCCTAACACTGTTGAAAGAAAATCTCTTCAATTTTAAAAAAAAATAATTAGGTACACCATCTTAAATGAAAAGGGAAAAGGAAATAAAAACACCCGTCTGCTTCTTTTTTGGAAGCTCCATCTTACTCTTTTTGAAAAACAGCTTGCTAATTTTGTGGAAATATATTTTCGACAGAAACTAATTATTTGGAAGACATTTCTTTAATACCTTTATGTTTTCATTACCAATTACTTAGGCGAAGCCCGAGTTAAGTGAATAAGTTGGGCTGTCGAAGTGTACTGTTAACTACTACTCCCTCCGTCCCAAATTAATTACTCAATTTTGATTTTTTAAAATCAAATTGACTATTTTTAAAATTAATCTTTTTACTATTTTTGCTAAAATACAGGTGAAGAGATTATAACCAAAAGAAAGTATATACAATTTATTACTAACCCCAATTTTTATAATTTTAAAAATATATTTATATATGCTTAATTATTAATTGTAAAAATAGTCAATTTGACTTTAAAAAGTCAAAAGTGAGCAATTAATTTGGGACGAAGGGAGTACTAATTTTGTGCCAAAATGAAAGTCTCATGTGAATTTTCCTCTAGTTTTACTTGTGTTTGCCAAAAATATACTGCGTAATCACTACTAAATTACCAATTTTAAGACTAATATAATAGTGAATAAGTTACAATGGCTGACAAATCTTAATCTTAATGTGTGAAAGGGAGCCAAACTCAAATGGAACTCGCATTTTGGGACAGAAGGACTAAGCAAATCTATAATTACCTAAATTTGAAATGGTATAAATAATTACTTTTTTTTATCTCATCTCTGTAAAACCCTTGTGGTTCTTTTTTATCTATAGTTACTTCTTTTTTTTTCCTTTGCAGCTCAAATAGGTATAATAATTGGTGTAAAATTTGCACAATAAGCAAATAAGAAACACCAAAACTTCAAGCAGTATTCTATAACTACCGAGTTCGCAGTCTACAAGTGAATCAGAAGCTACAGAAATAACAAAAGAGGCACCAGAAAAAGCACTCCATGAAACTGCATTCATCATGTCTATAAGAGTGTAAAGAATCCAATTCACAAAATACTTCTCATATAATATAGGTTCATGTTCCATGATCTTTTTCATTACAATTCATAAGAACAAAACTTTCAAGTGACTTCTACAACAATATGCTCGACTCCTAACTCCCTGTAAAGAATGCTGCCCAAATTGACAGAAGAACCAAAAAATACAAAACAAAAGGCACTGCACACTCTGAATAAAATAAAGAATAAAAAAAAAATCATCCCTGCCCCCTCGTGATAAAGAAAATTTACACATCCAAATGCAAGGAAATAACTCTACAGCATGGGCAGGGATGAAAGCAAACCATATAGGACTGGAAAAAATGGATCAACAACATAAAAATATGTCGACCAAGATATTTAATTTCCTGTACCTAGGCAGATGTAAGAAAAGCATGCTTGAGTTTCTTTAACCTCACTCATGCAAAAACTGAAAGGCTAGATTCTCAAGAAGATCTGCCGCAGGTTTGACATCTGAGAAATCCTTCACTTGCAGTGAATTAGAAAGGTCGTCAACTGAGAAGGGTATGCTGCATTCAGAGGTACTGGTTAGTTGAAGTTCACCATGTTTTACCTCTACTTCAAATGAAACCAGGCTCATTTTCCCCACCAGTAACAAAATTAAAAAGAAAAAGGAAGGATTTATATTTCTGCACTTGAAGAGAATATAAACTATTCTTAGGTGAAGGTTGACATCTTGTTCTGCACGGACAAGTGTCTCCCCAATCTGAATTTTTTTCTGGACGGTTTTATCTTTTCTTTTGATGAGCTTTTTGGAACTACTAATCCAAAATTAAATTCTGTACGAAGAAAGGAAAGACTTTCACCTGGAATTGTCATCCAATAAAAAGGAATTGCTGTCAGCATTGTTGGAGTCTTCTGTCATTAGTATCTTCATGCTTGAAACAACCTGCATGAATATAACATAAAACTAAGTATGCATCCTCTTTCTTAACTGGAGGGAAAACGGACTATTAAAACTTCTTGTACAGAATTTTTTTGGCCATTTAAGACTTACATCTGGAGATACACTTCGAGTATTGTAGTTATCATCCCAATAAAGAGTACATATTCTGTATAGCTGCTGGACACTTAGGATCTGAGGAAACAAGATTTCATTATAGAGAGAGTATGTGTGTAAATATCACATTTTAATATAGGTGGATACGGTAAAGAGAGAGAGAGAGAGAGAGAGAGAGAGAGATTACAGGGCACAAATCATTGGTAATCTCATCATAAGAAATTCTGTACTTCTGATGTATAACCTGTGGAATAAGATATACATTACTAAGCTAACATCATATTGCTAGACTTCAACCTATTTTAATGAGGCAGAACTTCTTCAAATAAATAATAAATAACAGGAATGCAACTGTTTTCTAATGTAACAGAAAAGTTCTAAAACAGGAATAACCATATATGCTGCAAGCAAGTTTCCTTAATTACACAGGTTGTCTTATTATGCTGTAAATGGAACTTAAAAGAGAAGAATATACCAAGAACCCAACAGATTGCCTAATATGCTTAAGTTCGTCCCAAGCTGAGCCTGCATACTGCAATTTAAGCAAAATAGAAAAGAAGTCACACAGACAGAAGAGATATAGAAGCAGCAAGTCAATTTTGGACTCATTACTAGAGGATCAATAAGGTGTAGGACAAAAAATTACCTCCTCTTTTGCCTGGCAGCACCATAGCTCTAGCTCTGCTAATCCAGATTTTACATATTCCCCATTGCTGAATGTGCAACACTCACGACGTAGCAGAAGACTACAGAGCCAACAGAAGTTTGGATAGAAATTATGTACTTCCCAGCAAAAATGACAACAAAAGGTCAAAACAGGGGGGGGGGGGGGGCGCTAATTTACCTATTAAAGAGTTGTACATTAACATATGAGAAAGTTTGTGTAAATATCTTCTGAACAATAATTGGTGGCACCTGGAAACCAAATTCTGATAAGAATTTTTGTATTATTTAAAAGAATGAAATATGGTATTAATAAGGTCCTTACAAAATTTTCTTTCAATGTACTGAGAAGAGTGTTGAGACAATCAATGATGCCCTGCCAGTGATTAGCTGGAGAATCTTTGCCAAAGGACCGTCCAGATCTTAGCACACCTCCCTTGGATGTTCTTGGCGCCTGAATTTTCAGCATTATATATTAGGGTGCAGCATTACAAACTTGAGGCAAATTTTAATTTTTTTTTATTACCAGAAATCATAATGTTATGCAGAAAACATATACTACACCATCAGGGTCATGCATCATGTAAAAACACAGAGCTTCCATACAGAATCGAGGGCATACCTACACAAATATCTGGAAATCCTATAGGAATCAAACACTACACACAATCATGGAAAGTCCAGGTTGTTTTAATGGCCGTAATTTTAAAAAAAGGGAAATGCTTAAATCCCTTAGAAGCATCTTCAACCAGATCAATATAATCCTTAAATTCATCTGAAAACAAAAAAATTATTCATAAACCGTGATATGTGAATTCCCTATTCTTATCCGGAACATTAGATTTATTGAAAAACCTATCCTCAAATACAAACTTAACAATAAAGAAAGCCAAATATACACATAAAACACCCTGCTGAGTAATAATTCAAGCCATGTCAAGCACCAACTCATGGATCAAGAATATCATACGGGCAGGACAGCCTAGAAAAGGATGAGTATGCATAGTGCAAATTGAAGTTCGACATACTTGGATACATAAGGAAAGAAACGATCCCAGTTCCTTCTTCAAGTTATCTCTAATAATTCCATAGATTTTCTCCACATACGCCGTGAGCTGCTGCTTAAAAAGCAACGCTGGGTATTTGGCTTCAACTTGCCGTACTCCCTCAAGTGCAGCTGCAGCTGCAGCAAGGTTAACTGAAGAAGAGGACGAGCGGAATCCCTGGATATTGCAGTAAAACATTGTATTGCATAGCATGAGCATATCATTGGTGTCTGAGTCATCCAAACCAACAGACTGAAAAGGAAAAACAAAATCTGAAAATTCCACTACCATTGTCATTCTCCCAAACAGGGATGTGGGAGGTGGTGGTTTACGTGCTGGAGTTCCACCAGCAGCACCAGCAGATTTTATACTTCTTTGGAGCAAGAACAATAACGTAGATGTATTTGAGAGCCAATAAGCCATTTGCTCGTTGTTATCTTGATTCTGCAATTACACGGGTCTTTATTATACTTGTGCAATTTCTCACATTTTCAACCCACATAAAATCCAGGAATTAGGAGTTATCCAAATATTTTTTTATCCTTTTTTATAAAAACTTTTTAAAAAAAAAAAAAACTAGGACTCGTGTTCAAAGAGAATATATTTAACAAAACAATGTGGCACTTTAATTTAGATGCTTCATTGGAAAAATATCATTGTCATAATATACATACATACAGATATATATATATATATATATATATATATATATATATTGACGAAACAATGTGGCACTTTAACTTTGATGCTTCATTGGAAAAATATCATTGTGATTATATATATATATATATATATATATATATATTTGTTATTGATAATATGTGCATGTGTGTGTAGGCATTCAAAGCAAACTGATAAAGCAATTTACAAAGAAACCCAATCACCAAAACAATAAGGATAACATAAGTGAGCCAAAAACTGGCCGGTCAGACATCATAGTCTCTTGGCTCAAATGCTTTGGTACCTCATTCCTCTTTTGACTTCTAAAGGACTTCGGTTCAACTCCTCTGATCTAATACTAACTGTAGTTAGGACGGTTCTACAGTGTAGGTATAGGTGCGCTTCCATTACCAATTCTTTTTGTTATGACTAAACCAATGGTCGTCTAGGAAACTCTAGCATCCTCAGCGTAAGTAATTACGGACATTCAGCAAGAGACAAAGTGAACAACTTTCAACATTCATATAAGTCATTTAGTCATACATATGTATTTTAGAAAGAAAAAAAAATCAAGGATAATGGAATCTAAGACAAGTGTACCATACAAATTATATTGAAGGTCAAGGACATTTTGTAGTACTTAAGAAACAAGCTTTTTGAAGATCAAAAGGAAGAAATGGAATTTAATGTGGACTTTAATGTCCATTTGCCTATTCCTATGTGGCAAGATTAAAAGAAGCTTAACCCTTGGTTCCACTTACATCTTTGCATGATGTCAAAATGTATAAGTAGGACTTCCAAAACTGCTCATTCATTTTACAAAAATTAGAAACAAAGTTCAGCACCCACCACCTGGAAAGTTAACCATCTTATTGCTTTAATCTAACCACTCCTTCTGTGCCGTAGTCAAATCACATCGCTAACTTGTTTATAGAATCTGACTTCAAAATCCGTAGTAGAGAGCCTTAAAATAAAAATATATTGGACTATGAAGCTAGTTGTGCCAATTATCTAGGGTGTTCCAGTTCCATTATTTATACTTTATGGAGTATCAGTTGGAAAAAGTTTGTGATGGTGACGTGCTTCTTGATGCATTATTTAATAATTTTATCCTGCTCTAGTCATATTTTTAAATATATGGATATTCACATACACACACACATACATATATCGTGTGAGCTCCAAGGTAGTTTAATGTAAACAAGGCTTCAAAAATGATGTCCGTCAGATTGTTCTAAGCATGTCTCTAATAAGAGAGATGATCATTTCTGTGGAAATGTATTTCAGCCTTCAATACAGAACTTTTAGCCTTCTCATAATTACAAAAGTAACTTGCATCCAAACTTGTTTAGGACTTGAGAGTAACGAGACCTTCTGCACATAACTCCAAGGGTTTAGTTATCCAATAGTCATAAACCCATAAGACTCAGATAATTAAGTAAACGGTGAAACACGAACAAAAGTGTCAGTTTTTCACCAACATAAGTCTCAGTTTCGAGGACGCAGCTTAATAGTTATATGCTCTAATCTCGAAAAGTAACCACCATTTTATATATGCTGTCCAGTTTATATTCATTTTCAAAATGTAATTTGTGACTTAATAAACTGAGACATCCTATAGTTTGTTACTGATGGACATTGTTAGGATATACCTTTGAAAACAGTACTAACTGCAGTGTCATACTAGGAACCATAGGGGAATCATGAATATATATAATTAAATAATAATAATAATAATAATAATAAAATAAAAAGTTAACACAAGTATTGTTTCAAAGCTACAAAGGGCTGATAAGTTTGGATTTTTCCTGGTTAAGAAAACAAAACATTACCAGCAGATAATAAAACCTATAGCTAATCCTTCATATAGCTAAGAACAATAGTAAGGTATATTACCATCTTCCACAGTCAAAAAGTCAATGAGGATACTAGACAAAAGATCTGGTTGGTAATTCAGAATATCATAAAGATGAAATTAATGACTTTGGATAGTGCAATCCAATCACCTCTATTGCTGAACCAATCATCTGAATGAGACGATCAAACACACTGGTCTTTTCGGCTTCAAAAGACTTCCAGTGGATAAGACATTTGTAAATTGTAAAGGCTGCTACAGGTTTGCCTTGACTGAATCCAACGTCTTTTATAACACAGTCAATAAGAGCGTCAACATTCTCCTGCAGCATTAGTTTACAATAAGTCATCTTGGAAGCAACACAATTTGAATAAGATAATTGTAATCTCTATTAGCACTTACATGCTGGCGATCAATAGGGGGTCTCTTAAGGTTGCTATCAGATTCCATCCCCAAATTCTTAGCAGGTGTGCTGCCTCGTGGTTCCTGCAGTATTAATGTTATTCATTAACATATGGAGAAGCACAGACTACTAAGACACCTCCAAATAAACGTACAGAGATGATTTATAGATAATATAATTACATTCGTTCTACTCTCTTCATTCGCATGGTGACCATTCTCTAAGTTCTGCATATAATCACATTAGAAGATCAGATAATGTATGAGGGATAAAAAGGAAGAACACTGTTGTTTTGTAACAGATATTCACCTTAGCTGCCGGAGTTGGTGGATATTCTACCCCTCTTTTAACAGGTGAAGTTACCAATGCTTGCTGCAGGATTTGGTTCTCAGATTTCATGTCAGAGACTTTCTCTTCAAGCCTGCATATGAGAAAACAACAATAAATACCAATAATCTACGGAAAGTTCAAAGACGAATCTGACTCCTTTGCTGCATAACCTGTGCATAGCCGTCTTTAACTGAACTAGCTTGGACTCTGCCTCCAACGCTTGCTTCAACCTCTCCTCACTAAGTTTGTTTGTCTCTTCATATTTTTTCTCTGTTTCACCAATTTTCACTTCAAGCGAGCTAACCAAAGTCTGCATTTATTTACAAGAAATGCATTATCAAACAGAAGTACATATCCAAGAAGATGCTTGAAATGCATAAATTCAATAAATCGTGCTTGAAATGCATTTAATCGACAGATCATGACTGCATCCTGAAGCAAAAATTAAATGGGTGAAATCAGCCTCCTCACCTTCAGTTTCTCATTTTCAGCAGAAAGCTTATCCATCAGCCCATGATCAACAATTGGGACTTCCTTTATTACAGGGACTTGTTCGGCTGCCTTTTTGGCAGCCTCGCGTTCCTTTATGAGCATGTCTTTAGTTTCCTTAAATTGAAGTTGCATATCTTGCAAAGCAGATTGTAATTTAGCATTTTCCTGTGTTCTTGCCTCTTCCAAGTCAGCCTGAAACAGAGAAGGTAATTGCATAAAATAGGGCAGAGATGTAATAAGAATTACAACAGAGGTCCAGGCGAACAGATATTTAAAGAAGCCTATTATAGAACAACTTTTTAAAATTCTGCTTCTCCAGATCACTGGACTTTATTTTTAGCATAAAAAGAGGCTTCCAACTTCGGGCTGTATGTGAGCAACCGTCAATTCAGTTTCTTATATCAATTTATTGGCCAATTGCAGCAAATGTCATGCTCCTATTTTTACAATCAATTGTAATTAATCAAAATCTAAAGAAACATTTCCCCCCACTTTTGCATCAGTGATGTAAACAAAAAATAGCTTCACCAATCACAAAACTATTGACTTCTTAAAATCACCATATCATTATATAGAAACTGCGAGCTTCCTTCATGCAATAACCATTTGTTTGTCTTTCCACCCAAGTGTATATGCAACTGTAAGTATCTCTTCCATTGTATCCTTTGGGGACATTGTTATAAATTTCCTAATAATTCAATAACATTATGAAAATTATTTTTGTTCATAAAGCCATTAACTCCAACATTAGAACTTTGTTAAATCTTTATTTTATCAAGGAACATTAGAAATTGGACACTTATCCTCTGTTTCACGAAAAAATTCCGGATACTTGTTAAATAATAATGACTTCATCAGATAAACTTACCCTCATGCGTTTCTCCAGCTGTAGCCGCCAAGTAAGTTCCTCAACTTGCTTCTCTAATTTGTTCTTGGCAGCTTGGAGAGCACCAGTTTCCCTCGCAGCCTGTATTAGAAAACCAGAAAGAAAGAAATACCTGAATATTTACCTCCAAAATGCAAGAACTTGAGAAACAAACTAGCAATAGAGAAGATTCAATCTCTCAGTGGGAAACATCAACCATGTTTCTTGTCAGTTCTGTATAATTTCATAAAGCATTTGCAGAAGTATCTCAAGGAGTAAACAGATTCAGACTTCAGAGATAACGAAATCTGACACAAGGGAAACCAAATTGAGAAGGTGTAGACCATGTGTACATTAGGGTCTGCCTCCTTTGCCAAATGGAAGAGATATTACTTATAAGAATATTCATTACCGTAGGAATGAATATCATCCTAAAAAAATACTAAGAAGCCAAGTACAGTACTTTGAAATATAGCCATGGTCCCTTTACCTTGTATATGGCTCAACGCTAGCCTTATTGGTCAAAATTACATTTACATCTTATAAGTGACTTGGTAAAATGAACTACAAGATCAAGAATATCATTATTCTTTTTTCCTGATCAGTCTTTTTCTTTTACAAGTTTGCGTTAAAGAGCAAAAAATATAGAGAAAAAGTATAATTTACCAATTCAGAGATGTGTAATAAACTTTTATGGGATGTGTGAGGGAAAAAGAAGACAGCATTAGAAGAAAAAAATGAAATAAGAGGCGAGGGGAGGAGCAAGTAAAAGAAATCACCATCTTAAGCGTCCGCAGTTCTTTACGAGCAACTTTTCCTCTCCATGCACATTGTGTGGTAATTGCAGCTTTCTTTATCTCCAAATAGCTCAACCGAGCTAAGAATTTACGGCAATGCGCCTGGAATAAGGAATAAAGTCATAACAAAAGATTCAGCATTAGCGAAGAAAATGAGTCACGAGTTTAAAAAAATATTCTTATGAGGTATTGTCTAGGTATAAATTCAGTATTAGCTTTTATCTGAAAACTAAACAGTATTATCGATATGAAAGCATAAGCCACTTTTCAGTATTAACATTATCGAAGAGCTTCTCTAATTATTATTTTTTTTTAAAATCATGTGCTGGACAAAATAATTTCACCTGAATAATGATTGCTGCTTTTGTCCGTCTCTTGAAGCGAAGCTCATTACGTGCATTCATCCCGCGCATACCAGTCTGAATGGAAACAGCAGAAGACCGCAACTCTTTGTAAGCTTTCCTAGCAAGATGCATGCGTAAATCTCTCTGAATTCTCAGACAAGAAGCTTCTCTCAGCATGCGGTCATATACTTGCCGAGCAAGTTGTCCTGAAATCAGCAGAGAAAAAAATACCAAGGAGTTATGCATGGCAGCAATGTGTCAGTAGGACATGCATGTCTAACACAATTAAGTACCTCTGCACACAGACTGAAGCTGTAAAACAGAGCGACGCAACAAAACAAAACTTTTTCTAGCCATGTAAGAACGGATTTTCCTCTGGATAATGCTCGCTGATCTTCCTAAGACCTCAATCCTTCTGGCATCCAACTCAGCCATCTGACCAGCCCTTAGAAACACCTTTGTCTTACCAATCTGCATGAATAAACTGAATCAGTATGATTTGGCTCAGGAGAATAAACTAGGAAACAGTTATTCGGCCCATGTGAGGATTTAACAAAGATCAATCTTTTTGAGAGTAATCTAGAAGTATGTGATTACCCCAGAAGTTCAATGAAACTGGTTTGGACACTGTTACTCAGTTACCTGATAGCCTTCAAGTCCAACCTCTTCCAGAAGCCTCTTGCAAGCGTTGACCTCATCCGTACTATCGTAATACAAGAATAAATCAGGATCATTAATGATTTATAAACATATATGAGCCAACCAAAGATTAATTACAAACCTCCCATTTAAAACTCCAGGCGCAAGGATGCCAAATCGGTCCACAAATTCATAGAAAGGTTTTCTAGTAGGATATCCAGCACAACTTATCCTGATTGCCTCCATGACTCCCTGAAGACAAACACATAAATGTATGGACGAAAATAAATGTAGACAGATCCATTCACAACACTAAATATAAAAAAGAACTACAAACAGGATATGCATCCTTACCCCACACCGTAGTTGCTGTAGAACATTATTATTCTCAAATATAGCTGGCTTAAGAAGATTATTAGGCTTTACACAGCGAATGTAATGAGGCTCAGTTGCACTGAGAGTTTCAAGAAGTGCTTGCAATTGTTGCTGAAAGTACAAAACAAAACTTTAATAGTCAAGACACTAACTGAAAGAAGCATATTTGACAGGAGAGAAGGGGATGGAGGGAGGGAGAGAAGGGGAGAGAGAGGTATCATACTTTAAAACGTGAACCTATTGAGGAGAACTTTGAGGTTTTCGAGGACTCCTCAGATGGTGGAAACAAACTCGATGCAAAGGAACATGTAGAAGCATTTAGGAGTGCTTGATGTTCGGCAACAACATAATCTTTGTTTTTGTCCAAAAACAATTCAGTTTGATAAGTGACCTGAAATAATAATTAAATTGATGAGTGTTATATTCCTCATCAATCTTTTGATTCAAGGTTCTGAATGTGCAAAATATAAAGCATTATGTGGCACGCAGAAACTTACGTCGCCAGCATAATGGCCTATGGTGAAGTCAGAACGAGAGAGCTTTGGCTTGCTGAATCGTTTATGGTTCTTAAAAGTTTGGTACAGCTTTTGGGCAAACGTTTCATATGTTGATCTTGGAAACATGCTACACAACAAAAGTGATATCTCAGTATCATAACCATCATATCACATTATAAATACAAACTAAATGAGCTGAAGAGTTGAGTTACTGGTCTATCTAGACTAAAAGTGAACAACTTTGCAGTGTATACTTACCAAGCTTCGTCCAGCAGAGCTATAATGCCGCCGGGTTTCTAAGAAGTAAAAAATAATACATTAGCAAGGAGAAGGCCTGAATACAGCAGCTTGCATCAAAAGGTTTTGCCCCGTTGATGTTTTTGCAAATTTACATCGTATGAAGGAGATTGGTAAATACGTGAAATATGAAAGTTAAAATGATTAACGGGGTCCCATCCTAACACTCAAAGAGAAAGTTCAAGAGAAACGAAAAAAAGAGATGTATTGCCAAAAAAAAAAAATTTAAATAAATAAATCACATGTTTATATTCAAAATGGAAAATTTAATCACGGTGGAACCCACAGATACTACCCTTAGGGTGTGCACCATATAAATCGTCTAGGCAATACCCCCACCAACAACGCACACCAGGTACCAACCCGCAGATACTACCCTTAGGGTGTGCACCATATAAATCGTATAGACAATACACACACCAACAACGCACACCAGGTACCAAAGTGAAAAATGTGGGGTAGCCCAAAGGAGATCATTAACTCTGTGAAGTATTGGAACCATGACACATGCCTTAAAAGACACTCAAAAACTAGCACCACTACCACTTCAGATCACCATTTCCAAATAATTTCTGCCTTTTTTGATTTCAAAGACACTGTATACACATGAAGGAGGAAGGACAAGAGTCGACCCTAGCTTTAAAATGCATTGCAATAAATGTCAGCACCAGTGTCAAGATCTAGCCCAAAATCTAATATTGAATACATAATCGGGCATAAAAATAAGATGTAAACTCATTCGGGGAATCAATGTCAGAAAAAAAAATATTCATAAACAACAAATCCCTCTCCCCCCCCCCCCCAAGTCACTAAATCGAACACATCAGTTTTACCTCCAAGCATTCATCTAGAAAAGCAGTTTCGTCATGAAAAAACGATAAGTTATTAAATCCAACACAAAACCAACGATGAAAGACAGTTCAAGTAAAATGTGACTGAATTATCTCCCACGTCTATATAATTTTGATTGATATCAATATATAAAATGGGGCCATATCAAGTTCATATATTTTCCCGTATGGTTCAGATATTACCTTATAGATACAAGCACTGAAACTAGGCCCGGTAAATTTATTTATATAATATCATAGAAAGACTAATCTACTACCAAGCCTTTTTTGTGTACCCTTGGTTGGTTTGACAAGATGTTAATGAATTTCTGCTTTGTGTCTACTGGTTCAGAAAAAAGTAGTTCCACCAAACAGGAAGGTAACCCTTCTGGACACTCTGTCTCCTAGGGGGGAGTCCAAACTATTTGATAATCTATATTAAAGTAGGCAATTGCCACGTATCTTCAAGTGGATTAACTAGAAAAGAAGTGAAATGAATATTCACATTCAAAATGGGAAAATGGGGGGTAGAGGAAGGTTTAGAAGTACAAACACTTGGCACAGAATGAGACTGAATGACATAACAAACCTTTTCAATGAGATCTAAAATATCTTGATTATCAATGAATTCAATGTAGCTCCAATTGATCTCTTCTTTTGTATATTCTTCTTGCTCCATTTTAAAAACGTGCTGACAAAGAAAGAATCAGGTATCATAAAGCTGCAAAA
Source organism: Aralia elata (assembly GCA_034770075.1). Classification (NCBI taxonomy): domain Eukaryota; kingdom Viridiplantae; phylum Streptophyta; class Magnoliopsida; order Apiales; family Araliaceae; genus Aralia; species Aralia elata. The sequence continues at coordinate 1,623,024 of CM068382.1, forward strand.
TATAAATAATTAATGGAGTTCCAAGGGTGAAGAAGAGAAAGCAAATGCCTTTCACAAAAACCTGATTGAAGTGTTGTTGAAGTTTCTCATTTGTCAAATTGATGCAAAATTGCTCAAAGCTGCAAAAATCCACACCAGTGGAATCAGATGAAGTAATCTAATAATCAGTTATGTGCAATAGTCATCTCATCTCTACTATGACCAAAATCTTGAATTACTAAAATTAGAAAGGTGTGAATTATCATTGTATATTCAACAAGAAAAACAGGTGAAGGAATATTGTGCGTGTGTGAGCTCCCCTGGAACTCATACACCTAGGCCACCAACAACTGAGTAGCATGATTATATAGGCAAAAGCATGGCCTTTAATCACCTCCCAAACAGGAACAGTATGATTGTTCAAATATTTGGCATCTGAAACGCATGGTTCGAAGACATGCATAAAATCTAACTAATCAGATTCACTTTCTTGTGTTCATGTCCATGAATCCACTTACACATGAGTAATACAATGTAGGAACAGCAATGGCATGATATTTATATAGACATAGATATTACTAAACTCCAAATAGAGATCCCTGGCATATCTTCTCATTTCATGAAGAAAATAAAAGATTCAAATTCAAGATGGACCTTCATATATATTAACTCTTCTCAGATCTCCAAAATTTTGGAGAGACTACATCCAACAGTTTGATTGACCACTGAAACCCACATCTTTGTAACCTTTTAAATGTTTTTGCAAGTGCCGGTTGATGTTCTAAATTTTTGGCACTCTTTGGCTTCTAACAACATCCGAACAAAACAGCTTATATCTGTAGTGAAGATGCAGAAATCGACCATCTATTGGGCAGATGACGATGCTAGTTAATCTTTAACACCGGGTTATGACTAGCAACCAAACCCGAGAGAATTACAGTGTAATTAATCTGAATTACACCAAATGGAAAACAGCTACGTAAGATAAGGAAAAAAATAGATAGAGAAGGAATATCACCATTACACCAAACTTTAAGCACAAGAAAGAAAAGACAGTGGCAAATGCAGATATATTGAAGAGAAAACAAATATTTATTCGACGGCATGCTGCCCTAGCTATTAAACGGATAGGAGGATGAAGTCAATGCGTAAAAGAGCAAATAGAAGGTAGATATAATCATTTGACTCATTGATTCAGACACGTGAATAATCTTTTGCAGATGACTGCAAGAAATTAGATTTTATCAATAATGAAAACAAAAGGCGTACCAATTAAGCACCTGTTTGTCTTGAAACTCTCGAAGCCATAAATATCAAGCACCCCAATTAAGAATTTTGAGTCTGGATCTTGACCAATTGAACTATTAATCTTATCCACAAGCCTGCAAATGTGTGTACAATAATATTACTAAAAATCAAGTTTCTGTTTAAAAAACTAATGAAGGTACAGGAGTAAGCAAATTATATGTTAAATAGTCAGTGTGGCACACAACTCCTCAAAGCATGAAAGTGAACCTCACCAGTCAAATAATCGTGAGTACACAATTTTTGCCAATGCATCTCTACTGGTAACTGCAGATTCTGGGTCCAGCCATTTGGTGATAGTTTCATCACGGGTTACAATCACACGTTTGCAGAGGGAATCCTCTAATGCCTTTGGGTCACACCTGAACAACACTGTTACAATTAAAAAGTTGCATTTCCTTCTCTAAAGTCATATATAAGTACAGACATTTGAGAACAAATTTTGTTTCATGTGCTCATAAAATTGATTATTTACATGAACAACTCAGCCGCAGTTCTTAGATGGAACCAAGATTTATCATCTTTGGGCACAGATGAATCTATTTCCTTTCCCTTTGCAAATTCAATGTTCCCTAGATGGAGGATAGCAGCCACAACTCGGAAGATTGCTTCCTGAGAAAAGAAACATTAAGTTGACAACTACAAATTGTAGAAACTTCAGACTTTAAAATTTCTTATTCTCGTATGGAATAACACTTTTAAAGATACCTGCTCCTCAGAGCTAATTCCAACAACATCCATTGCCCTTCTTGTTGCGGCGTATTCTTTGGATTCATTCAGGCCATCTATCTCATAGCAATTTGATTGATTTAGATAATGAAATGTTCTTGGATTTCCCAATTTGTACCTTTGAAGATCCTGACCATATAAAAGAACAAATGAAGGTTAGTTCAAGTACTGAGAAACTCATATAACAAACTGGTAATGCAGGACGAGCCAGCCTGAGAGACGATACACAATACCAGTAGGTTGCAAACACAATTTACCACATAATATATTAAAATGGGGTATTACAAATAAGGTCAAAAACTTTATATGGAATAAACTTTTTGTGCATGCAGGTTAAAATTTTATAATTTGTAACAAAAAACTACAAACAAACTCATTAAGCCAAATATAAATTAAAACTCAAATATATAAATATAAAAGAAAACAGATAAAAACTGGATGCATGAGCTTTATATTTTTACATGAAGTAAATCCTGGTTAAGTAATTGAAAATCCGTTACCTCTTCTGGTGCAGCACAAAGCATGTAGAAACAGTGGTAATTTCTCTCAGGATCAGAGAGTTGACAAACACGAGATCTTTCCAGCAAATAAGTTCTGATAGCTGCTCCTGAAATCCTCCCCCTCTGGTCAAACTGAATCTCCACAAACTTACCAAAACGACTGCAACAGTGCGACGCATAGGTTAGACAAAAACCAGTCCTACAGACAATATTAAGTACATATGCAATCGAAACAAGCGCCCATTATGATCAGAAAACTCTTCCCACCTTGAATTATTGTTTCTGACAGTCTTTGCATTTCCAAATGCTTCTAAGACAGGATTGGACTGCAAAACAGAGAAAACACAGGAAAATATGTGTTATATACAGCCAAGGCAAAAATTCAGAATCCAGCATCATGATTATCCACTTCTCTTATCAGCTTGCCAAACAACTCCCATGCAAAATTTGTTTACCTCCAGGACTTTTTGCTCAACAGACCTCCCCTCAGCTGCAGCTCTCCCTCCCATGTAAGCAAGATAATGCATAAGTAATTTTGTGCTTTCAGTTTTACCTGCCCCACTCTCACCACTAACCAAAATTGACTGACTAATTCCCTCATGGATCATAACTCTGCATCACAAGAACGTCCTTTCTCATTATGAGACAAATCTGTTGTATTTAACCATCACTTTATAATTCAGATGAGATGAAGTACCTGTATGCTGCATCAGCGACAGCAAAAGGGTGGGGACTCAGTTCACCAAAGGCTGCACCTTTATATTGTGTCATCATATGGCTATCGTACAGATGGGGTAATCTTCTAAAAGGGTTTACAGCAATTAATATGTTCCCTGTGTAAGTCTGAGGCACCATTAAGTTGATTAGCTTTAAATACATTTATTATTGTACAGGAAATGACAGAATAGATGCTCAACACAATAAAAATTGACAGAACAGATGTTATCAATTAAAACTCCAAGGGACTAAGAAGGATGCTGAACTTACATATATTTCATTAATATCATATCTAGATTTTAAATTACTCAGAACTCCAGGTTCATGCAAATAAGCAAGCTTTGTCATATCATCCACTCCGCATGGCGGTGCCTCGGAATCTTTGGGATAAACATTGGAAGATTTAACAACAACCTGTAAACAAAATTTAACAAGAGAAGGGGAGCAAATTCGGTAAATACTTGTTCCTCCATTATTTGTAAGCAACACAAGCAAACACATCAGGAATTACATAATAGTACAAGCACGAAGAAAAAAAAATCCTGGTCTGGTTTCGGTGGTGAAGTTATCGTGTTACAGATTGAAAATAACAATAAATAAATGAAACGGAATGTTATTTCACCAATTTGACAATAATTTTCTTTTATTTTTGGTGCCATTAAGATTTGTTACAACATTTGGGGGGAGGGGGATTTGATCCCACACATTTGCTATGCAAAAGGGTGGTGCTACCATCTGACCAAAGGCTTCCATAATTTGACAATAATAATTGAGACATTACACACATCAAATGACAATAAATAAATGTGGTAAAGAATTCTCACCGTCTTCCCTGAAGTACAGAGAACCTTAATGTCTTCACCGTTGACCCCTACAACTTCTCCATCTATCCAAGCATCATCAGGATCCTCCACCCAAACAATAGATCCAACACCTAAGCTGACCAAAGCAACCTACAAGTCACCCAGGCTCAGCAGTTAAGTAACTTCAATAATATAACAACTAACAATGCCAAGAAACAAAAATATTTTTCATTTTTTCCACATCCAGTAATGCTATTGTAGAAGCAGTCAATAAGCTAAGGGCAGAATCCAAAACAAGAAAGCCAAGGCCAACTAAAAGATATAATGGATATCAGCATTTTACTCGTATATCGACAATCAATATTGCTATGGCTGGTACATGTTGATAACAGCCATTACTGTTTTCATATAACCAGAACACTATCACTTTTTGTACACAAACAAAGTACAGTTTCATGCTCTATCAAAGCAGACGCTGCTTATTAGTGTAGTTCAGCATCTTTGCTCTAAGATCTATTAGTTGTGACCAAAGGACAGCTTCCAACAAAATATTTATGAAACATCCAAATTTCAGAGTTCGTGACCACAATAGGTTGATATATCCACAAGATTAAAAATGATCAAGGTAACTATAAATTCATAATATACTTCCCAAACGAGACATCCTACAACAAGAAATCTTATTCTCTTTCATATTCTTGGGCCCATTTGAAAAGAGCTTCCACTAAATATTCTACAAGTACAACAGAAAATTATAAAATGAGTTACAAGCAAAAAGTTGGTAGGGTATTAGAGATAATTAAACAGAAAGTAGTAGAACATAAGGTGTGAAAACAGATGAAAGAAGATTCCAATGATGGAAATCACTAAAATGAAAAAATTGCAACCACATTGGGCATTATCATTTGTCTCGCGAGACTACAGCATTGCCAACTAATGACTAAATTAATAAGAAATTTCTTGAAGGCTTTGAGATGGATAGAACAGAAGAGCATAGACTCCCTCTGCCCCAAATAAACCGCCACATTTGACTTTTCAAGGCTTATTAAGGTTTGTCAAACACCATTTCATAATTTGTTCTATATTTTCTTCTAATGATTGAAAAAAAATTATACTCCATCTAATTGTGTAGTTGGCAAATCTAACATTCGTGAAAGAGTCAAATGGGACTCTTGTTTTGGTAGAGAGGGCATACTATGTTTAGTCACAACAAAATAAACCCCCAACTCCCGCTAATATGCTAAAAAATGGGGGAAGTCTTTTACTTCAATTGCTAATTTGCCAAAGGTCAAAATAGTTTATCATCCACTACACTACTCAACTGTCATCAAACTCAGTAAAATAAATCAAGAAAAATGATCTGAGCTTGTCATGGTAAAAAACTAGAAAGGAAAAAAAAAATCATATTCTCGTACACATGTTAACAAAATATAAATTAAACTGTAAGCTCCTAAACTTAATCAAACAATCAAGTTTTCTTTGTTAAAAATATTCAGCAGAACAGCAAAGTGAAATGTGTATCAGCACAATCAAAAACATATTTAATCATACTTAATTGAGAATTTGAGATTAACTAATATTACACCGCACAGAGCTAAAATGAGCAAATCCAAATAGAACTAAACGCGAACAATCAAATTTCATCTAACAATCCAAATGATCATCATATTCAAATTTTAAAAAAACAAAAACAAAAACATTGAAAATCCAGTACCATTTTGAGCAACTCCAATCAGATCGGAAACTTCTGCCTCTTCTCAATCAACCTTCGGTTCGATCTAACAAGCAACAATATCTCAATCTAAACAACTCCTTTACTTCACAAAAAAATCAATACAACTACAACCAACTCCTCTTTACACTATACAAATGAACCATAAAAACAAAAGCAACAAATGAGATCAAACGGCAGAAATGAGCCTAATTAGTTCTATCACCGCTCCGATTTTTCTCTTTCTCCAAACAATGGAAAAATCGGTCAGGTGTAAATGAAGAGAGAGAATTGAATTGATTTGCTAAGCAAATTCTGTTTGTATGCTTTTGCTTTCTTTCGTTTTATTTTCTTTTCTCTTCCCTCCCACGTTGTTCGGATTTGGTCTCTGTGTCTCAATACGAGTTTAGTTTACCACTTCTTTAATTAAGATTATTAAGAAATAAATAAATAAAAAGTAAACGTGTAGTAATTGGACTGAATTCCTAAATACCCTCCGTTTTTTGTGGTATTACGATAGAGGACAAGTTGAATCTCAAAGTGGTGACGTCACTTACTGAGTTACGGACAATTTTGTCGGAGCTTGCAATTTAAAACGCCGCGGCGGTAAAGATTAGTTATTAGTCCCATGCTATACTGCGTCGTTTTGTGCGGGCTCTTTTTCAGTTAAGAGTTGTGGCCGACAAAAGGTTTTCAATCAGCCAAAAAGATTGGAGAGTTTGGTGAAAGGTCTAGATTTTGGAAGTTGGTAAAATATCGTAAAAGTTTAGTGTAATTATTTTTACCAAGATAATTTGATTGTAGTAAAGTTGAAGTTTTACGCTATCTGTTTGTTCTATTCTACCAAATCAAATGAATTTCAAGACTTTTTATGTCATCGTTTTAATGGTATATTGTAATTAAAATAAGTTATGTGTTAATAATATATATGAATTATGTAATGATAATTACACAGTTAAATATGTTAAAATAACTAAATTACCCAAAGGCCAAATAGTGAATGTGTAAAAAATGATTCCCATTAAGAATAATTTTATCACTTTTAGTCTTTTACATACATGGATGTCAATTATCACCATATATGATGGATAATAAGTAAATTTGATAAACGTTTCCACTCCAATCTATAGTAATAGTAGTTATTTATATATACTTATTTTTTCTTTCAATAAGTAAGACTTTCAAAGTTGTAAAGTTAAGCTTTAGCTTCATAATAAAATATTACTCTAGTAATTATACTCCTAATTTATCACACCTTTTACATTAAATTTATTATGTCCGTTACTTAAAAAAAAGTATGTTAATATATTATACTCCCCCATCCATTTGAATGTGAAAAAAAAATACGTTGAATTTTTAAAAATACAATATTTATTTGTTAGGACAAAGATAAATATATGACCATAAATTAGAGAATAATGTATTGCCAAGTAAACAAATAACAATTTTTACCAAGTGAAGTGATGAAAGAGAAGAGGAAAAAGTATGAGCTAATGAGGTATTAACTTAATTTATATTTATTTATAACAAGTCATGAGGCAATCTGTCAATGTGTTGATTAGGTTAATTTTTATATATATTTTTTTTAATTTTGCTGAGTTTTGATGAGTTGATCTTGAGTTTTACGGTAAAAGTTAACAAAATTAGCTTACAATAATTTTATTTATATTACAATGTACTTGAGTGAATTTCGTTTGTACGAGTCAAATCTCTAATTTCGTTTATAAAATCGAATGGTCTCTCTATCATGAATTACTCTTATGCTTCTTCCTCTTATTATTTCATATATATTTTTGAGAATATCTTAAATTTCTTGTCTTTGGTCTATCTCTTTTTTTAATTACAAAATACAAAAGAAGATTTCAATGATTCGATATATGTAAATTGAGAAACATTTGATGCCTTAATAATCGAATTCGCATAATTCGAAAACTTAATCAAACACTCGTCATCCCCGTTTCCTCTCCATTTTCATATTTCTATTCTTCTTATTAGTCATGATTATTAATTTGTCAAATCAGAAGGTTAACTCGGAGATATTGATTTTGCCATTAATCTCCTCCGTCTTCACACGTCTTTTGTCCTCGACGATCATCGATTTCTCTTTTGAATTTTTTTTGATATTAATTCTATTTTTTTCATTATAAGTTAGTAAATTAGTAGACTTAAGTTCAATGGAGTAGTAAACAAATGAGAATTTTACCAAAAATTGTGTAAGTGACCAACCTCTAAGGCCCATGATTCCCAAATAAGTGGGATAAATGCTTTAAATAATTATTTGATCATAAACTAAAAGAATGTCTCTAACAAGTTTAATTCACAATCTTGCCTCACTTTTCTATTTCTTATATTTTAATTTGAATTATCTTTTTACCTTTTTATGTTGATCTTATATCCAATTTATGATATTAGTCGTTGGATGTATGATTATTCAGTTGAATTTATTGGCCACTAACTGACTGTGAAAAAATAGTTTTAATTATTTCATGTTAAGTATGGAAAAAGGGATTTTAAAGAATATGTCTTTAAATCTAATTTTGAAAATATAAATTGATTTTTATTTGGAATAAAAAAAATATTTGTTAGCAAATGAATTTATATCATTTTATCAATTATATCTCAAACGCCGGGTCGGGTACCATACTTATGTCTTAGATAACGCGTGAAGTTTATCGAAATTGCAATTAAAAATTATTGACGTTGATTATATAATTTATGCGAGAAAAGGAATATACGGTATCCCGCATCTAGTGGCGTGGCGTGCGGCATCCTCCAAAACGGCGTCGTTTTGGGAATATATATATAATAATTTTTTTTTAACCCAGATCACTCTCTCTCTCATCTCTTATCCTGTTTATTTCTTCGATTTGACCATGGTTCTGTGCCTCGTTTGAGATTTGGTGGTGAAGGTTTGGTGCGGTGATAGGTGGATGGGTAGAGGTGGTGGTGCATGCTCGTGACGGTGTCTGAGCTAATAATATGGTGGGGAAAATAGCGGAATGATGGTGGATGGTAATAGAATTAGTTGGTGATTCTTGACTTGCTGGGAAAAGAGAAAAAGAAACAATAGAGATCAGAGATACAATGTAACAATTATTTAAAGGACAGTGGAATATATTCTTTTCTTCATGTGAAACTAATGGCATATAATATGTTTTTTTTTCCTAAAGTGCAAGATTCATTTCGAAAAATATACGGATTCAAAATAAGATGTTTAGAAAGCTAAAGGAATGCTGATAATTTTGTTTTTGACAATTATGTACCTTTTTGCATTGCAAATTAACCATTTTAATTATGTTAACCATTTTCTAACCCATTTTTCAATTACGAGGAGGATGGAATATGAACATGCTTACTTCCCGATAAACATAAATAAATAAATATGAATTTACTTATCTTTAGATGATTCATAATTGGAAATGGAGGCTAACTCTTTCTCTTTAAACATGGAAATTGATATATTCTATAATAAAATTAGAAAATTAATATTTTTACAAGTAAAAATAATAATTTTATAACATTCTTAGTAAATAAATCACACTCTTGTAAAAATATCAAATTTTACTTATAAAAATATCAATTATCTAAAATTATTATAATTTTCGTTACAATAATTTATCTACCTTAACACCTTTGTAGCTTACCCATCGATCTTGTGTGGCACGTGAGACTGGCAACTTTTGTTATTTCCTTTCTAAGCTATGGGCAATTTGTGGTGTCACGTATGAAAAGTAATTAAAAAGTCTATTAGTAACATCAAACCGTCGCTTTATTTCTGACAAAAAATCCGACGGTCAAAAAGGTCAAAATCGTCAATAAAAAAAAAATTTCAAAACGGAATTATGCGCAGCGTGATACGGATAACTGTAAAAGGCAAAAAACTGCAGAAGTAGTAGACTAGTTAGAGTCACACCATTGTCCACGAGCCAAGGCCTCGAAGTACTTGGTACTCTCTATTTACTTGGTCATATCTATCTAAATATCTATATTATAAATTAGGGGGGAATGAATGACAGTTTTTTTGTATAATTTTTTTTGGACTTTTTTATTTTATTTTTTTAATTTTCGTTAGTCATTTTTATTTTTTTCTTTCTCCCATTACCTCTCGTCTCTTATTTTTTAGTGTTTTATTTATGTTCTCTTAACACACACATAGTGTGTATCATATAAACTAATTCCTTATAAATATTAGGATCCGATGGTACATACGTTGCGTGTGTAAATTTGATAGGATAAAATTATAAAATTTAAAGGATTAATAAAAAATAAATATTAAAAGGACAAAATAGGAATTACGATAAAATAAGATTTTTAAAAATTTTGAATAATTAAATAAAAGATAAAAAAAAGTAATATAAAAATAATAATAATATACTAAATTTATAATGACAAAAGAGACAAAAATATAATGTAATATAGTTGCATCGTTGACGTCAATGACTCAAGTGAGCCGCTTTATAAGATAAGTGCTGACAATTTTTTTTTTTATAAAAATTAGTTTATAAACTAATGTGACAGAGTTAATTTTTTATAAAATTATTTTGTCATTAAAATATAATTGTTATAAGATGGATAGATAGTTGTGCTTGCGACTCTATGTTGATGAATGTGTCCTTGGCGCGTGAGACAGCCGAGCGTGGGTTATGCTAGGACGTTTTGGGGGTGGTGGAAAATAGGATACACAGAGGCACGTTTGTCCGCGTATTAGACAACTAGATTTGACGCAGACGAGGACGTCTGGACGTGCAATGGAAGCTTTACTTTAATTTATTTAACTTAAAGAGGAAATTAACGGTCTAGATATAAAGTCCATTAATCGGTGCAATCTCAGCCGTTAAAAATCTGGAATTGCGTGACAACGTTGTCTCTGTTACAACCGCCTTAACAAACGGGAATAACTAATTGCCTTTACGTGTTGACTAAGAGTAACAGACGGTGCTACTAATGGGCTGGGCTGGCTTCACATTAAACTTCTGGGCTTTTTACATAATCCTATTTTCTTCCCAAAGCAATTGAAATAGAAGAACAATGTATATCATACTCAGCTCAGCCCATTCCAAAGTAAAACTCCATTTAAAAAATCTCTTACCCTAAAGGGAGAGCAATGCCACTTGGACTAGTAATGTTAAAGTAAATTCGTACTCTTTGCGTTTACTTATACAAAAAATTGAGGCTATATTTTTAGAATATAATATATAAATAAATAAAATTCTTTTGTGGAATGAAAGATATATAATATTTATATTTAAAATAAAGTATTATATCTAAGCATATTTATATATAAAAAACATTGATTATGTTTGAAACTTGAAAAATGCATAACAATAAGAAAATTATCTTAATGCACATAAATTCAATTATCTATACTTCTAAAAAAAATAATTATATCATTAGTATTATTAAAATATACTGTTAGGCATTGTAAATAATTTTTATTTTCTTATTTTTGGAGTTCTAAACGGACTCGTTCAGAAATTTATGTAGAGATGGAGAGTACTAAGAAAGGACCGATTGGAACAAATCCAAAATTTGTATGTGATTCTTATTGCTTTATTGTACAACAACGCATGCAGGAAAATATGGATCTAATAACCCAAACAAGAGAGGATGCGGAGGTTGTGAGAGGCCCAAGAAAATGTGTTGGGCTGGGCTGGGCTGGGTTTGCAGTTGAGATTGGAACAGGAGAATCCAGATATATTTAACAGTGGAATAACTACTGGACAATGTAGCTTCTATCTTTTCAATACTTTATAGCCTCAATACAGGCAGTCAGCAACTGATCAGTCTGTTCTTTTACTTTTCCGTATTCCTTTCCTATAGTAAATAACTAGATATGTAATTAAATACTATAAGAGAAATAATATTTGCGTTTCAAAATTAAAAAATAAATAAAAAAATAGACTACACTGCTAAGTTAAAAAACTTAAAAATAATTCAAAAAAATTATTTTACAATGAAACATAAATAGGAAAGTCAAATTGGATATGTTTAAAACAATGTTGATTATTAAATAAATCTAATACTCCCTCCGTCCCAAATTAATTGTATTTTTAGGATTTTTTAAAGTCAAATTGACTATTTTTAAAATTAATAATTAAGCATATATAAATATATTTTTAAAATTATAAAAATTGAAATTAGTAATAAATTGTATATACTTTCTTTTGGTTATAATCTCTTCACCTATATTTTAACAAAAATAATAAAAAGATTAGTTCTAAAAAAAGTCAATTTGACTTAAAATGGTCAAAATTGAGCAATTAATTTGGGACAAAGGGAGTAATAAACATAAATTAAAATTCACCCTTAAAGTTTTGTTAATTAAATGATTGATTTTTTTTTTTCTAATTGAACGAAGGGGATAATCAATAATATAAATTATAATAAAATAATGTACTCCATTACATAAGACATTATTAAGACATAATTAACCACTTTTCCCCTGATAATTATAGAGATCATCAACTGTTCTGACTTTCTTCTTGTGCTTTAATTATGGCAATTTCATCATGAAAAGTACATTAATAGTCAACAATGAATAATCAATTCTGATCTTAGATTTTGATCATTTTACTACTAGTACATGACAATTAGAATAACATGAAAAAGCCCAAAAAGAAGACCCACTAGAACTTGATTATAGACAGCTTTTTTCATGAAAAAATAACCTCCTAACTTAAACTAGGGCCATAATTAATAATTAATTAAACATATAATCTTATCTTATAAAGAATATATTTCATGCAATCTAATTGGGAAAAAAAAAATATTGCGGAAAAATTAAAGTAGAGTAAAATAATAATAAAATATGTATAACTAAAAGAAAGTATATACAATTTATTACTAACCCCAATTTTTATAATTTTAAAAATATATTTATATATGCTTAATTTTTATTATAAAAATAGTCAATTTAACTTAAAAAGTCAAAACTGAGCAATTAATTTGGGACGGATGGAGTATTTATTTAAAATTAAGTCAAAAAGATCAATTTTATATTAAATAAAAAGAGAAATGATATTTTCAAACAAAAGTAATAATTTTACAAAATTTGTGTTACATAAATAATAAATGATACCCACATTTATGTGAGATTGATTTTATGAAAATATTAATTTTTATTTCTAAAAATAATAATTTATTTACCGTGAACAAATAAATACCTCGATATTTTCCCAATCCTTTTTCTTATGGAAGTAACTTCTCATTTATTGCCGGTCCTGCAAGAATAAATTAGTGAAGCTATTCGGCGCCGGCAAACATGTCCAGTCTTGCAGTATGGTTTATGTTCTCAAATTATGAAAAATTATTGTCTATTGGTGTATTTTCTGAATGTTTGCATGTGCATGCAATAAATTGATTTTACACCAATAATAAAGTGTCAATGATTTTTCTTACTAATATAAAGTTTATTTTATTCATTTTAATACTTGTACGATGCATTTAATTCTTACTCCCTCTGTTCTTTTTAAAGGGTGCAATTTATTATTTTTATCCATCATTTATAGATTTCATGAAACCAGTAACAACTTAATTTTTTATATTAAATATTCATTTATTTTTATTTTTATTTTTAAAATAATTTTTAAGAAAATAATAGTGAGATTTCATATTCAATTTGATTGAACAAATAAAATATTAATTACATTTATTATTTAAGATTTTATTTTTTATTAGTTGCACACATGATATATACCAGCCATTTATAGAAGTTATACACACTGGTTTTTCCCTTGAGGCTCAAGAAAATAAATACTACTCCCTCCGTTCTAAAAAAATAATAGAAATATAATTTTCATACAAATTAAAATAGTAAAAAATTAGAAAAAAGTGTGTGTATGTGTGTATATATTCCAATCTACTCTTATTCTCTAGAGATGTGATGAGTTGATATTTTACATAGGTTAATATATAAGTGACCGACTGATTATTAAGATAAGCAAAATATAATAATAACTCAAGAGTAATTTTATGTGAATAAAAATTTATGTAATATTTTTATCATTTTTTTATGATAAAATTTTTTATCACTTAAATCATCCTTTTAGAGACGAAACGAGTATACAGTAACATTATTATTTTTTGACATAACATAACAGTATTTTTTTAACTGAAAAATACGATGATTTCAAAAATTGTAAGTTGTTAAAATTATTTTATTCTTAAAATGAAAGTCATGTTAGACGCTTAATTTTCTCTATCTTGTATTTTTCATTTCTGCATTAATTTAAGAACTCGAATCAATTTATTTTAATAAATTATCTTAATTTTAAACTTAAATTTTTTTTTAATTAACTTTTAAAAATTAATAATAATCCTAACAAATAGAAGTTGCTTGATTCATTGGTAATAAGATTCTCATGTGTCAGAGGAGGACATGTAAAGATGGATAAGGCTGGGGTTGTATCGATCCACGTGTGCACACTTTCCTTAACTTAAATAAAATATTAAAAAAAACAAAAAACAAGCCTCCCCCTCGTAAAGCTGCACAGCCTATATATAATAGTACTACCATATTATTATAATGAATGTATATATATGTATATTGTATGGTGACAAAAAACTCATTCAAATACAGTCCTGGCACTGCAATTTCCCTCCTCTTTTTGCACGTCAGACCGTATTTGCTCCCACGCGCCCTGAAAGGATGTGAATAATGTTAAAAGTAGACCCCCATTCCCTGTGGCAAGTATGTCTCAAATTCCAAGTACAAACTAGGTGGGCCCCAATATCGACAGCTACAATCCATTCTCTGACTGCTCTTACCTCGATTCACGCGCCGATGTCCAACATCCCTTATTTAAACGATTATATAAATAAAGATAATTTATACCCTAGGAGTGAAAATATTAATGACAACATTATATTTGTAACACTTCCACCTCGCATAAAAAGATATATTAACAATAATATTTTTAGTTATAATTTTTTAAGTAAACTTGTGGTGAGTTAAGATGATCTAAAAATATATTATTAAATTAATAATTTAAAATCTTATTTAGATGAATTTAATTCAGACTTAATTTGATTCAAAATTTATTCCGAACTCAAGATTTGACGGAGGGTTGTTTTCATACGGTAGGTTAGTGGTATTATTATTCCATAATAGAGAGAGGTTCAGAGGTGGGAACACAAAATGATGCATGAATCAGGTTATCCAATTGGGTTGCCGGAGGTGGAGATACGAAAATCATGTTTGGGTCGAGTTATCCAATCGAGTTGTCAGAAGTGGGGACACGAAAGGTAGTGGTATTATCATCCCATAATAGAGAGAAGTCCCGAGGTAGGGATACAAAACCATACTTTAGTCGGGTTATCTGATCGGGTTGTCGAAGATGGGGACATGAAGCAAGGTAGTATTATCATCCACAATAGAGAAAGGTCCGGAGGTATAGACACGAAGCCAGTGAGTATTATCCCATAATGACTAAAAGCCTCATCATAAATTTAAGTGAGGGAGTTTATAACACATCGGTTGGGAAGTTTGTAACACTTCAGTCCCACATCGAAAGATATGAGAAATATAAAAAATTAAGTTACTAACAATAGTACATTCAGTTATGACCTTTTAAGTGAGTTTGTGGTATGTTAAGATGACCTAAGAAAATACTATTGGGCTAGTGGTTTAAGGCCTTATTTAGATGGATTCAATTTGGATTTGAGATTTGACTCAAGATTTATTCAGGACTCGAGATTTGACTCACGTTATTTCAATATTTATTTATAGTACTTTTATGACAAAAAAATTTGTTTACAAAATGATGTGGTTGGTTATGGTTGATTACTGTTACTAGGCCCATGTATGATGAATCATCCACTAATTATACTTTGCTACATCATTTTTTAAACTAATTTTTGTAAGTTTTTTGTCACAGTGGCAACACTTTATATTTATTCAAATAATGAAATAAGTAAAAGTTTCTATGTTTATTTTAAACTTTTGAACGGTCAAAGTACGTCAAGTAAATTTAGGAAATTAATATTTTCACAAATAAAATCCCTCTCATATAAATAGTAAATGTGTCTCACACTTATGTGAGAGAGATTTTGTGAAATTATCAATTTTTACTTGTGGAAATAATAATTCTCTAAATTTATAACAAAAACACAATCTGATTTCGAGTCATTTGGAGCCTTTGGTGATTGTTTTTGTTTTTAAATTTTTATTTTTACTTATATTTTTTTGAAATTAATAGTAGAAAACGTTATTTGCTAACTGTTTTAAAAAATGATATATATTGCGAATGTTTACATTGATTTTTTAATTATTAATTATGTGAATAAATATTAATGATAACTTTTTTAGAGATACGTGTAATAACTGGACTTATTATAATTTTATCTAATTACATATATCGATATGGTTGGTAATTATAATTTGACATGAAGTCATTCTAATTTTATGGGGATCCATACGTCAAATCTCATTATCAGAAGTTAGAAGTTCATTTATATATTAAATAAGATAAAATCTAATGCTTAAATATATTTTCCAAACAATATTTATTAGTTTTTATTTTCAATTGTAAAAGCAAGTGGAAGTAGAGTTAAAAAAAAACAGTTACTGAACGAAAAGTGCAATTAACAGTAATAACTAAATAAGTTACTTTTATCGATCAGAAAAAAAGATTTATTTTTTTTAATTTTTATTTCTCGATATTCGATTACTATTAAATTTTGACTAATTCAAAATTGAGTTATGATCAAACTTATAAAAAAAACTCTTTTTAACGTTATTTTTTTTATTTACAAGACTCGAATTCCACGACTTATGCGCTTAACAAAATAAAAGTTAAAAAGAAAGACAAAGCTCCAACCTACCTCGGACCACGAGACTTCCATGTCTCTATCTGTAGATTTTGTCAAGCGCTTAGCGCTCCAATCAACCCAAGCCCTCTTCAGGATTAATTTAGAGAAACGGTAAATGTGTTTTATTTTTCAATATTTGTGATTTATTGCTATCTTCATTTTACAAGGAGTCATTTATAATTAATTTTTTTAATATCTCTTATCTCTAATTTATTAATTATTTATTTAAATAATAATGATATGATCATAAAATTTTTGATAATAAATTGATAGATTTATGATATTATTTTATAATACCACAAAATAATACTATTTTGTATTATTTTCGTGCCTCAATGCATAGCGCAAGTATATAAACTTTTGTCTATTAGATAATGAATAAAGTCAATAAATTAAAGTTATAATTAATGTGAAAAATGTTAATAATATTTTGTATTATGATTATTCGGGGCCCATTAATATTTTATTAAAGTCAACGAGAAAAATTGAAACTCTCAACTTATTTCATTATATCATATCTTTATTAAATTTTTATTCTTCATGCATGAAATTGTAACTCAAATCAATGTTTGATGGACTAATAAAGTATAAAATTAAAATGAAAAGGAATATTTTAAAGTAGGAATACTTGATAAAATATGAAATGCACTTATCCTTTACCATTTGATTACTGTAGGAAATTGATATATTATAATAAAGATTTGATATTTCTACAATTATATGTATATTAATATATGACCTATTTATTATTTATGTGATATTCTTTCTGTCTCAGGATAAAAGTTCTTATTATTATTTTAGGTAGTTCTAAGTTAAATGTCTAGTTACCTTAAATAATCTATTTTTTACAATAATTTGTCCATAATACCCTTAGTATTAATTGTCATATTTCTATTCTCTATGCATATTATGGAGCATCACTAGTCATGTACAAAAAACTATACAATTAAATGATAATTTAAATATGGACAATTTTGTCATTTTATCTTCTTTCTTAATATGCGCAAAAAATCAACCAGGACTTTTATCCCGGAACGAAAATAATATAATTTTACAAATGAGATTTTGTTATTGATAATTTTATATAAATTATAGAAATACATCACGGGAAATATAAAAACACTTTATGGAATAAATAATTAAAAATAATTATTTTCACAAATAAAAATAATTAGTACACACGTTCTTATCACATAAATAATAAATAAATCTCACACTACTTTATAAAATTATCAAATTTTATTTATAAAAATATCGATTCCTTTGCTAGGTAGGGTAAATTGAGTTATGCTTGGGCGCGTGGATTGGACTCAACTAGAATATATCGAGAACAAAATTAATTACTTCTATATTCCTCCTCCTTATCAAGAAAAATCTCTCTCTAGATACCACCCCTTCTGGTTCTAATATCTCAGTCAAGTCCATTTCCATTACATATGTCCTCTCTGTCTATTGCTCTCTCTCTTTCTAAAAATCTCTGTATCCGCAGCTTCTGCGGTTTCAGTTATTCTTCTTCTTGAGCCACTCTTTGTCCCATATTCACTGTCACTCTTTCTCTCTCCAGAAAAACAGCCATGAACAACAAAGAGAAGCTTGTGGTAGAGGTGGTTGCAGCTCATAACTTAATGCCCAAAGATGGTGAGGGTTCATCTTCCCCATTTGTGGAAGTTGAGTTTGAAAACCAGAGACAAAAAACCCAAGTCAAATACAGAGACCTTAACCCGGTTTGGAATGAGAAGCTTGTTTTCCATGTAAACGACGTTGCAGACCTCCCTTACAGAACCATTGAAGCCAATGTTTTCAATGAGAAAAGGTCTAATAACAGCCGGAACTTTCTGGGTAAAGTTAGGGTTTCTGGTTCTAACATTGCCAGAGCAGGGGAAGAAATTCCCCAGCTTTATACCCTTGATAAGAGAAGCTTGTTCTCTCATGTGAGAGGAGAGATAAGCTTGAAGCTTTATTTATCTGCAACAGAGCAAGTTAAGCAGGTCATTAATGGCGGAAATGAAGCTTTTTCCAAGAAAAACAAGAAGTTGCAGCAGCAGCAAGGGGCGGCCATGGCGGTGCAGGAGCAGCAGATTGGGCAAGATAGCAAGGTAAGTCATCAAAAGATTCAAACTTTACAAAATCCAAAGCCTGAAAATCAAAATCAGGGAGATTTGAAGCCTGTTGTCATCACAACCATCCCTGTTCAGGCTATCCCCGCCATTAACGGCGGTGGCTCCGTCGGCGGAGGTGGTGGGGGTGGTGGGTTTGGGGTTAGCTCACATGGGTCGGGCGAGTATTCGCTCAAAGAGACTAGTCCTCATCTGGGTGGTGGTCCGTTGAGCAAAGACAAAACAAGCTCCACTTATGATCTTGTGGAGCAAATGCAATATCTTTATGTTAGGGTTGTGAAGGCACGGGAACTTTTAGGGTTTGGCGGTGGAGAAGTGGTGGCGGAGGTGAAATTGGGGAATTACAGAGGAATCACGAAGAGGGTTGTTTTGAATAATGCTGAGTGGGACCAAGTTTTTGCTTTTTCGAAAGATTGTATTCAGTCATCAGCTGTGGAGATATTTGTAAAAGAGAGGGATAAAGATGATTTCTTGGGACGTGTTTGGTTTGATTTAAGTGAGGTTCCCAAAAGGGTTCCTCCAGATAGTCAGTTGGCACCACAATGGTATAGAATGGAGGACAAGAAAGGTGAGAGGGCCAAAGGGGGTGAAGTTATGGTGGCGATATGGTTTGGAACTCAGGCGGATGAGGCCTTTGCAGAGGCGTGGCATTCGAAGGCGGCAAATGTGCATTTAGATGGTTTGTGCTCAATAAAATCAAAGGTTTATCTTTCTCCCAAGCTTTGGTATTTAAGGGTGTCAGTTCTTGAAGCTCAAGATGTTCTTTTGGGGGAAAAAGGGTCATCAATGATGAGATATCCTGAACTAATGGCAAAAGTTCAAGTTGGAAATCAAGTTTTGAGGACTAGAATAGCTCCGGCCACACCTAACCGGAGCCTAAACAACCCCTTTTGGAATGAGGATTTAATCTTTGTGGTGGCTGATCCATTTGAGGACTATGTGCTGATTTCTGTTGAGGATCGGGTTGCCCCGAATCGCGACGAGGTTGTGGGGAGAGTTCTTATTCCTACTACGAGTATTGAGAGGCGTTTAGATGAAAAACCAGTGGCTTCAAGATGGTATAATCTTGACTTTCATTTTAACAATCCGAATGAGTCTAAAGCTGTGGTGAGATTTGCGTCTCGGATACATATTCGTGCTTCGCTTGACGGAGGTTACCATGTGCTTGATGAAGCTACAATGTATAGCAGTGATGTTAGGCCAACAGAGAAGCGGCTTTGGAAGCCCCACATTGGAGTGCTTGAAATGGGGATTTTGGGTGCTTCTAATCTTATGCCGGTGAAAATCAAAGAAGGCAAAGGAGGCTGCACTGATGCATATTGTGTGGCTAAGTATGGGCAGAAATGGGTGCGAACACGTACTGTGGTGGACAGTTTGTCGCCTAAATGGAACGAGCAGTACACTTGGGAAGTGTTTGATCCTTGCACTGTCATCACAATTGGGGTGTTTGATAATTCTCGTGTTGACAAGAATGCTGCCACTGGTGCTGGAACTCGAGATTCTCGTATTGGAAAAGTCAGAATCCGGTTATCGACTCTTGAATCTGATCGAGTCTACACTCATGCCTACCCGCTGCTAATGTTACATTCTTCAGGCGTGAAGAAAATGGGTGAGCTTCATTTGGCTGTTCGGTTTTCTTGTGCTAATATGGTCAATGTGCTTCATATGTATACTGTGCCTATACTGCCAAAGATGCATTATGTGCAGCCTTTGTCTGTGAATCAGTTGGACAGCTTGAGATATCAAGCTCTGAATGTGGTGGCATCGCGGCTCAGTCGAGCAGAGCCACCTATGGGGAGAGAGGTGGTTGAATACATGCTTGATCATGATTCTCATATGTGGAGCATGAGAAAAAGCAAAGCCAACTTTTTTCGCCTCACGAATGTTCTTGCTTGGTTTGTTGCCATGAGCCGATTGATGGATATCATACGCAATTGGCATAAACCCGTGTACTCAACCCTGTTTCTCATTGTTTTCATTGTTTTTGTGTTGGTACCTGAGCTCATTGTGCCTTCTATATTGCTGACTCTTGCCGTTGTGGGGCTTTGGCGATATAGAACCAGGCCACGCCACCCCCCTCACATGGATACTCGGCTTTCCTATGCAGAAAGTGTTCATCCAGATGAATTGGATGAGGAATTCGATTCATTCCCAACAAGTCGAAGTGCTGAAGTGGTCCGAATGAGGTATGATCGACTGAGGAGTGTGGCGGGAAGGATTCAAACTGTGGTTGGAGATATGGCAACTCAAGGTGAAAGGTTCCAAGCATTGCTAAGTTGGCGTGACCCAAGAGCCACATTCTTGTTTGTGATCATTTGCCTTTTTGCTGCTTTTGGGTTCTATTTGGTGCCAATCAGATGGGTGGTGGCTCTTTGGGGTCTGTATTTTCTGAGGCCACCAAGATTCAGGAACAAGTTGCCTTCAAAAGCTGTGAGCTTCTTCAAGAGGCTGCCTACTAGGGCTGATAGCATGTTGTGAGGCTGTAATCCCAGAGAGGTATTAGATATTTGAATGCTGTAGGCTTTTTGTTTAGGTTTTTAGATGATGATGATGTTCTTTTATGCCTCAGTCTTTTGTTGCATTTGTACCTATGATATGCTTGTTCGAATTGGTGTGGCATATGTTTGGATTTTGTTTAGTATCTACAAAATGTTAGCATGCTTTATGGTTTCAGTCTTTTCTTTTGCTTGTTTCTTCAGTATTGCGAATCGTAGGATGGTAACAATTAACGTGTTGTAAGCAACAAAAAGAAACCAAAATTAGACTGTTTTCAAGTTCAAAGAATATCCAAACTGCCAAATATATTAAAGCAAGGTTGTAAGTTGTAACCAGGCAAAAACCATCAATCCTTTTAGCCATATTATTTCTAACAGGGAGCACATCATGCGAAATTGTCCATATGAACAGCTGAACTTTTATTGATGTATACATTCACAAAACATAAATTTTTCTTAATACTTTCTCGGTTATAAAATTAGATATACATTTTTACGTTTTGAAGTTAATTTGCAAAATTCAAAAATTATTTTAATATAACAGCTATAACTAGTGTAAACCAACTTAAAAACACTATATTAGTTGTTTTCAAACCTTAACATATTCAGAGTTTGTATTTTAGGATTTTTCAATTGACTTTAAAAATCAAAATACATCTTAAGATTTTTTCAATTAACTTAAAAAAGTCAAAATATATCTATGATTTTGAGCATATGAATAATGAATTTCATTTATGTTTCTTGAATGGGGGTAAAGCCAACTATTTCTGGCCAGACATTTGTAGAATCTGTTGACTATTTGATTCTTCTTGAACCGGAATACTCCGGGTATAAAAGTAAAGCAAAGAGGGTCAGATTACATAACTGCCTCCAATGCAATCCAATAAATACTCGTACATGGCTGTTTTGGACTCTCTCTCAACTTCATATTTCAGATCAAGTTCTCAATGTAGTAACCATTACAGCTGGCATTCATTTTCTCATTCGCAAATATTAAAGAAAATTTTAAGCTTTTTAACACAAATGAAGTAAGTTTATGCTTCATCACTGTGGCTACATCATAATCTAATTTTACAGGTACATTACCATTAAAATGGCAAAGGAGTTGGGGGGAAAGAACCCCAATATTTTGCCCTTATCTGAGTTTCCATTTTCAGCACCATTATAGACCATCTGTTGACTATTCTGAGCAAATGTTGTAACAAAAGCTGTGATGCATCACTGGAAAAGAACCCGACTGAAAACATGAGATGGAAAATCCCAAATTGAAGGCAAGATGTAATCTTTCTTTCACTTAATCCACGATCATGGTTTCCTTTTGGGACTTCTTTTCTAGAAAAGGTGCCAGGCGCGGATCTGCACGGAACGGAAGACCGCTTCTAGCTCCCATAGCTCTACAGCTGGCAGCTGCCTGCATTCAACCACGCACTAATCACAAACGGCTGGTGGCATTTAGCAAGTCAATAGATATTTAAAATAGCATAAGAATGATTACTAACCACTTGAGACGCAAATGGCAACAATTTTTCAGGTGGCATGTTGGCACAGAGAGCTACAGATGAATTACAGAAGACAGGTGAACATCAATCCCATAAACTGTTTCAAATTATTTTTTATTTTAAAAAAGTAATAGCAACCATAACTATGAACACAGTAGAGTGATTTTCTAAGATATCATTAATACAGGTTAAAGAACTTATACATTTTTATTTTTTTATACAGGCCAAATAAAAGTTACAGAAATTATTATCGCTGACAATATTGATCTGAACAAACCTTCCAAACAGCCTGTACAGCTTTTTAAATGGGATTAGAGGCACAACTTGTATGCTCATATTTTTGAAAGAATATGGTATTTCGCTAATGGTGAAGAAAAGTAATGCACCATTCGTTGTGTTAGAAAACCAATAGAAGCAGAATAACAGACTAGAGAGGGCCAAAACCAAATAGATAATAGACACTAGAATGTTGAACTATCTACCAACCATAAAGGACTGCGCCAATAAATGCATCTCCTGCACCAGTTGTATCAACAAGTTCAGAGGGTGGTATTTTCTCAGCTGTTCCCAGTAATAGTCTTCCAGTCACAATCCCTACATCCTTCGCCCGTAATTTTGTCATATTCTGTGAGCGTTTGAAACAGAAAAATAACAAGTCATCAGGTCTCCAAATCTAAAAGTCATTAATTTAATCAATTTCATGCAGAGTATAGAGCACAACTAAAATTCAATAAGCAAAACAACAAAACATATAAAGTCTTTTTTCTATTTATTTGTCTAATGTCCGGCTCCTTACAATACACCACTTCTACAACTTGAGAAATGCGCGTTGAGAATTATTCATTAATTCAAATTGGCATTTCTGAGTTGTAACAGAACAGATTCTGATGCCTAGTAATTTTGGTAAACAAGAGTGGTTAAAAGGATGTTTAGATCAATCAATATTCCAGAAAACTATAAAGTTAGCATCTTTAATCACATCTAGGAAAGCTTGTCTATGCCTGTTATCATCAAATGTCACATGGCAAGTTAAAGTGATAGATTTCCAAACATCCCCTATTCCAATAAAATAGTTCTACAATGAAACATGAACTGTATCTAGATCACCATAGCATTCTACAGTGGCCTGAAATGCTAAAATATATGCTAACATATACAACAATGGTTCCTAAGGGAACTAGCAGCATGCTATTTAAAACTTTTCTATCAACAGATATAACACTAATTGGTTCTTGATGTAGAAGAACGATAACTTATGTACTGAAAAATCTACCGTTAGCTACGCATAGCATTCTTAATTAATGTATAAACCAAAGAAGCACGGATTTTCTAGAGAGAAAGAATGCTACCGAAGAAATGCATGTTGGGATGGTTGTGGTGTTATTAGTTTTCTGCTTCAGCGATTCTAATAGATTGTCTATGTCCAATTCTTCAGATTGAACACCCTCTGTCGGAGGTAAAGAGTTCCAGTTAGATGCTAAAATTATTACAGAAAATAGAGACCTCTGATCCATGTTTTGCAACTCTGTGTTTGAGTGCCCACAGGCAACATAGTAAGGAACTAAGAATCGTCTACGCACCAGCCGCACATCTTTCAAGCATTAGGCATCCATCTTCACCTAAGGTCACGATCACAAACTTGACATTCGGCAACTTCAAAAGCATAGAAACAAGTGCACTCGGAACAGATGTTGCCTCTGTCCATGCCTGTCAGATAAGAAACATACACATGCATTAAAAGGATATACGATGATAATATTGTGATGGAAAATTACCAACATTATAAATCAGGATAACAAACTAATTGATAAAATAAATCATCAATAAGATGAAATCAACACCATTTTCAGTCAGACATGAATAACGTATAGCACATAGTATTCGAGAAAAATTATTCAGAATGGATAACACTGTATGAACTTGTCAATACTGTAATTAAGGCCTTGAATGATAATTATTGGCCAGTCACAAGAGATTTTGAATCAGAAAGTGTACCATATCACACACAATGCAAAGCTAAGGAGCCATAGTTGAACTGTTTACATTCTATGCATGTATACATAAAAAAGGAAAGAATTTTTTTGGTATGCATCCAGGAGGATAGCCACAATAATGTATCTGTAAGAAGTGTAGAAATTCTATACACTCTGTTATATTTTCATATTTGCAAGAGTTTACAATTTATACAAGTTTGGTATACTATTCTAGGATAAAAACAAGGAACCTAAAATGGGGAGAGGAAAACAACCTGTTTTCCTGAGTGCTATTTCCTGAGTGCTGCAATTCTAACACTCCCCCTCAAGTTGGTGTATAGATATCTCGCATACCCAACTTGAAACACAAGGGATGAAACATCTTCCCACTAAGACCCTTAGTCAAAATATCAGCTAGCTGATGTTCTGTTTTTACAAAAGGTAAACAAATAAGACCACTGACTAATTTTTCTTTGATGAAGTGTCGGTCAATCTCGATGTGCTTCGTTCTATCATGTTGTACCGGATCATTTGCAATACTAATGGCTGCCTTGTTATCACAAAACAACTGCATAGGTCCTTTAGTTATAACACCCAAATCTTCTAGCAAGGTTCGAAGCCACATTAGTTCACATATACCCAAGGCGATAGCTCGATATTCAGCCTCAGCACTAGATCTTGCCACCACAGACTGTTTTTTACTACGCCACAAGTAACAAGATTACCTCCAACAAATGAACAGTAGCCTGATGTAGATCGACGATCCTCTATAGAGCCAGCCCAATCTGAGTCGGAAAAAGCTTATCGACTCTCATATGACCATTTGGTGCAAACAATAAACCTTTGCCAGGAGCAGACTTGAGATACCTCAAAATTCTGTAAAACGGTTTCCATATGGACTTTGTCGAGGATCATGCATATATTGAACTGACTATACCAACAGCATAGGATATATCGGGTCTAGTATGAGACAGGTATATCAGTCGTCCCACTAGACGTTGATATCTTTCTCTATCCACCGTAGGTCCTGTGCCTCCTTCTAGATGATGATTGACTTCAATAGGAGAATCAACAGTTTTACATCCTAACATGCCAGTTTCTGTTAAGAGATCAAGGACATACTTTCGTTGAGATAGAAAAATTCCCACTGGAAGATCATTGCAACTTCAATACCAAAAAATATTTCAGTGGTACCAAGATCTTTGATTTCAAACTTTTTGGCTAGGCTTGCCTTGAGATTAACTATCTCTTCTCTATTATCCCCTGTCACTACAATGTCATCAACATAAACAATAAGAATGACAGTCTTACCATTTATTTGTTTGACAAATAGAGTGTGATCTGCTCGACTCTGCTTGTATCCAAGTTTTATCATTGCTTTGTGGAATTTACCAAACCAGGCTCGAGGAGATTGCTTCAACCCGTATAACGCTTTTCGCAGTCTACAAACTTTACCCTTGGTGACAGATGAGGCAAAGCCAGAGGGTATTTCCATATATACTTCTTCTTCCAAGTCACCATGAAGAAATGCATTTTTTACATCCAATTGTTGAATATCCCAGCCAAAGTTTACTGCACATGAGATTATGGTACGAACAGAGTTCATATTCGCCACAGGAGCAAAAGTCTCCTGGTAATCAATCCCATGGGTTTGAGTGTACCCTTTTGCAACTAGCCTGGCTTTGAGTCTTTCAACTGTCTCGTCTGCCTTTTGTTTCACTGTAAATACCCATTTGCAACCAACTGGTCTTTTCCCATGAGGAAGAGTAACAAGTTCCCAAGTATCATTCTTTTTCAGGGCATTCATCTCTTCTATCATAGCCTGTTTCCAGTTCTCGTTGCTAATTACTTCTTTCCACCCCTGAGGAATAGATATAGAGGACAAAGAAGAAACAAAGGAATGGTAGGAGGCAGATAATTTATCATATGAAACAAAATTCGAGATAGGATGTTGTGTACAAGACCTAACACCTTTTCTAAGAGCAATAGGAATATCAGTATCATCAGAAGGACAAATAGGATTAGGATTCATACCATTAGTAATATCAAGACTCGGTTCGGGACAAGGTTGGTGTAGTGGTGCAGCAATGCGACTTTATTCTTCCCTTTACGAGTATAGGTCCTCAACTCAGGCTCGGGCTGTCTAGCACATGACTCGTGTAACTGTAACTCCCCCTGTGTAGAATTATCAGAAACCACAACAGGAGTAGAGGAAGATGGTATAATAGTACTTGTAATACCAGTCTCAAAAGTTGTAATACCAGTCTCAAAAGGAAGCGTCTCCTCAATAACATCCTCCCCCTGAGGAGAAGGTGAAGAAGAATAAAAGGGTTCTGACTCCCAAAAAGTTACATCCCGAGTGACAAATAACCTTTTTGGGTTGGAGAATAACCAATAAAAACACACCGAAGAGCTTTGGGATCTAATTTACCCCGAGTGGGAGATTTATCATGAACATAGCACACACATCCAAAAACTCGTGGCGAGGGAGAAGGAGTGGTTATGTGTTGGAGAATAGAGATAGGACTTTTGTTTCCAAGGCTTCTCGAAGGAAGGCGGTTGATAAGGAATGCCGCAGTCAGGACCGCATCACCCCATAAAAATTTAGGAGTCTTCATTGTAAACATAAGGGTGCGGGCAACTTCTAGTAGGTGTCGATTTTTTCTTTCTGCTACTCCATTTTGTTATGGAGTTTTGACACAGGAGGTTTGAAGAATGATGCCATGCTGGGAGAGGTAAGATTCAAAAGCATGATTATTACTGTATTCACGACCGTTATCACTATGGAGAATTTTGACTTTAGCGTTAAATTGAGTTTGAATCATTTTATGAAAGTCCTGAAAGCAATCAAAAACTTCATTTTTGGAACGCAAAAGGTAAATTCAAGTGACACGAGAATGACAATCAATAAAGCTAACAAACCATCTAAAACCAGAGCGGGAAACAATCCGAGAGGGCCCCCATACATCGCTATGGATAATAGCAAAAGACTCAGAATGACGACTGTTAATAGCAGAATAAGTCTAACGTTAGTGTTTACCGAGTTAACATGGTTAAAAAAAAACCTTATTTTTTTTACAATTCTTAACTAACGAGGGAAACAACCACTCAAATACTGAAAACTAAAGATGACCCAAACGACGATGCCATTGATGGAGAGAGGCTAGGTTGGAGTCTGAAACAAGAGTGAAGAGCCTGAGTAGGGACCATGTTAGATGATGGAACATCTAAATAATAGAGACCATTCACTGCACTACCACTGCCAATCTTCTTTCCCGTCACCAAGTCCTGAAAAATACAATGATTTGGAAAAAAGGTTACTGAACAGTGCATAGATTCAGAAAGACGTTGGACAGATAATAAGTTTGCAGTGAAGGAAGGAATATGGAGAACAGATGATAAAGTCAATGAAGGGGTACAAACTACAGAACCACTCCCCGGAGATAGAAGACAGGGAGCCATCAGCAACTCGAACCTTGTCTTTTCCAGAACGGGGCATATATGAAGTAAAAAAGGTTGGAGGACCCAGTCATATGCTCGAGGCACCTGTATCAATAAATCCAACTAAGGCAAGCGGGTGAAACATGAAAAGCACAAGGAGATATACCTGTCTGGGCATAATGAGAGGTAGTAGGATTGGAACAAAATTTTCGAAAAGGCAGTGATTTTCCTCAGGAGTCAGTGCATGAGTAGTGTCTGCAGTACTAGGTACATCTGCAGGAAATGGAGGAGTAGACATGTAGGCATTGAGATCCACGTCCGCGACCAGAACGACCTCCACGTCCTTTAGGACGCCCATGAAGCTTAAAGCAGCGATCTCTGGTATGATTCTTCCCCCCACAATAGTCACACTCTCACGGCACTCCTTCTCGATCGGAGAGGGAATGGGAAATCCAGACTTAGGATACGACGCAGTCAAGGCTGATCGGTCAACAGGATTTGTTTTGAATACCATAACCCGACGCCTACTTTCCTCTTGCTGGACTCTAGCATGAGCCTCTCTCAGTGATGGAAAAGGTGTCTGACCAAGCAGCTGTGCTCGAACTTGATCAAATTCAATATTCAAACCAGCCAAGAAATCTACAACTCTATCTTCATTAATAAACCTTTGATAAGCTGTTGCATCTTCCGGACATTTAGCTGAGAAGACCCGGTAATGATCGAGCTCCTGCCAGAGTGCATTAATCTCTGCAAAGTACTGTGCCACGAGTTTTTCCCCTTGATTCAACTCCCGGATTCGCTTATGGATATCATATGCTTTAGACATATCACCAGAAACAGAGAAAGTTTGGGAGATAGCTTCCCAAAGTGTGTATGCTGTGTCTAAGAACATGTAACTACTCCTCATATGTGGTTCCATTGAGTTAAAAATCCATGTTTTGACCATAGAGTTATCGGATTTCCATTCTTCTTGAGCAATACCGGCTTGTACAGGCATGGTGGTTGTACCAGTGATAAAGTGTTGCATTCGGTTTGCTTCAATTGACATACGACATGCTTGGGACCAGGCAAGATAATTGTTTCCATCCAATTTAAATGGACTAAGAACCAAAGCAGAATTTAGGTGATGATTTCTAATCATCTGTCCCTTATTGATTTCAGTAATAGAACCAGATTCTGCCATGATGATATAATAGGAGCAACAAAAATTATCCAAGGAATTTAACAACAAGGATAATATAGCAGCTATAATCATAAGCACCAGTGGGAGAAAATGATAAGCCAAGCAGTGACAACAAGCCTAACAGTTAAGGCTTGACAGTAAACACCAGTGGGAACAACAATAAGCCAAACAATGATAGTCTAATAGTCTTGAAGCAGTAATAAATTAGCCCAACAGTGTAATATACTCATATCCTTGAACGAACAGTGAAGTATATTTGAGAACCCAGTTATAGCTTTGAACGAACTGACAATAAGCCAAACATAAACAAACCTGAATTTTTCTCTCTAGAACCACTGTAGATAGTAAGAGGGAAGAGAGACGAGCACACTGCACAAAGACCGCACCAGAAAATCTCGCCGGAACAGGGCTCACGCGCCGGCCGGCGATGGCGCGTGGCGTCGGCGTCAGGCGCGTGAGGTGGCGCGTGAGGGCGCGTGGCACTGTGGGTCAAAAAATTGAAAATCCTGTGTTGGTCGCCTGGCACTAATTATCCCAATTATGATATCAATTTTGCTATATCTGATTGATTGACTAGATTTCTGATTGAAAAATAGGAGCAGAGCGACGCGGAAGGAAAAGAAAAATTAGAAAGCTTCTGGAAAAAATGCTTAGGCTCTGATACCATGTAAGAAGTGTAAAAATTCTATACACTCTGTTATATTTTCATATTTGCAAGAGTTTACAATTTATACAAGTTTGGTATACTATTCTAGGATAAAAACAAGGAACCTAAAATGGGGAGAGGAAAACAGGGAACCTGTTTTCCTGAGTGCTATTTCCTGAGTGCTGCAATTCTAACAGTATCCAATAAAAATTCAACAAGACATTAGAAAGAAAAGGGATATGCATAACGGTACATAAAATTCATACTGGTGTTCTGATAAATTTTAATAAGTTCTCTTACCTATTTGATATAATTGAATACCACATTTTAAAAATTAAAAATGATGCACAACATGAACAGGTCATAAAACTATCTGTTTTTCTTTTGTTGGGGGGGGGGGTTAAACTTTTACTGTTGATGGCCTGGGTTCGTCGTGAATCTAATCAGATTGGAATCTGATTTTTTCTACCAGGAACCAAGTTCAAATCTGAAATACTGCATCCAACAGAATTACAATAATATTCAAGTTCCAAATTCATTATAAAGTCAAAGTTCCTCAATAAACCAAAACAGAAATATAATTCTCATCTTAAAAAATCTAATTACTTTAAATAATTATAATACATAAACTGTTAAAGCAAAACAGAAGGACATCATTCTCACCAAGTTGAATACAAAAACAGACATCTAACTGTGAGGAACTGGGCACTCGAGTTCATAAAAAAATATGCAGTTTACAAGAAATTATCTACTCAAGTTCGTAAGAAGAGTCAGCTTGCCTGAGGAAATTTTGCTGAGCATACAACATAGTCTGCCAAATTTAAAAGATCATCCAACCCTTCCCTTTTCTTTTCTGCATCAATAAGTATAGGTACATTCCTGCGATTTGCCTGCACTGGAAGAATAGAAAAAGAATGACTTACTTCCATTTTGTCATAATAATTAAACTTGGGGATCATTTATACCAACAACAATAAAGTGCATGAATTTTTTTATTTATTTATTTCAACACTCTCCCCCCCCCCTCCCTCCTCCCCCTCCCTCTCCACCAATATAACATATATTGCTTGACATTGAGCTTATAAAAATATACTCTTAACGTTATAAAACCCTTATTGGCCATGTGTCGAGCTCAATGCATGTAACGTAATCTTGATTTACCAATTCTTGATTGGATAGCATCCCCAACACATCTAACATAGTTACTTAGTAATGCATAAAATCTATATGCAGTTAAATGCGGATCAAAATCATAACTTTCCACAATGGAAACAAAGGACTAGCACCTAATGATAACCTGTGTACAAAGTTGGCAAAATTGATTATGTTTTATAGACAAGTAGTGTAACAAGAGAAAAAAAATCAAAACACAATTACCTCCCCTGCAACAACTAAAGCAGTTTCATGCAATCTTACATCAGAATAGAAAAGTGTGATCCCGTCCAATGCAGACAACAAACTTGACTTGGAAAGGTCATCAGGTATCATGGGGGGGAATCCTGGAGTGTGAATACAAGTGCGAGTTTTCCTGAAACATTGTACAAGAACTACTAACCCAGAGTTACAACTTCCAAAAAAACATGCTAGATATTAGCAAATTTTATCTGAATACAGGTTTCCCATGTATGCTGAAAGCCATAAAAGGGATATATATCTAGAATTCAACATGCCCCCAGCTCAGCAGTACTAATCTTTGGCGCATCAACTTTGACAATGCCACCCCTTCAACTCTCCTTTATCTCGCAGAACCTCATCATCCTCATACCATGGTAGCAGGCATTGCCCATGATTTTTAACCAGAGAAACTATATTAAATGCCTGCTCCAAATTTAATAACGAAATCATTGATTCTCAATGTGAAAATCAAAGCCAACTTAGTTGGAATACTACGAATTGACTTTGAATATTGAGTATGAGTTACTCAAAGACCTGCTTTGTTTACATATTCAAGAATCATTCACCATGATAGATCAACTTTAGATAAAGAAATCAGATATAACATGTCGCTAATCATATCTAATGCCCAATTTCAATCATCTAATAGCGAAAGACAGAGGGAGGAGCACAGACAGAAAGCCTCACGTTTCATTGTCAACAATGATATAGGTGAAAGGTGAATTTCCCTCCTTAGACACCTGGAATATAAAGAATTATGTCAGGAACAAAGATATAATATGCAAGATCAAATGGGTGTGCAATCCATCATGGCAAAAATCCCCAATAGCTATGTTTACAAGATATATATACATACACTCGTCTAGCAAAGGGAATAAATAAAAACAGATATGAACTGCCCTGACTATCAGAATGTTCTACAGTTTGACAAGGAGTTTACTGCAAATTTTTTTAATAAGGCTATTAGATTGAACACATATTGCAATTTGCAAAGAAACATATTTGTGCACATCAATTATGTATTACAACCAAGAGATTTTCTTTTAATCTGGACTTGGCAAACTAAATGTAAAATTGCAAGTTCATTTTGCTTTTGGAGCAATTCATCCTTTATAATTGAGCTTAAGTCAGCATTCATACCCCTTCATTAACTAGAAAGATTTGTATTCATGAGACCAAGTGTAAAACTTACACTGATTTAACAACAAAATGGGTAACTATTGTAAAAAAATAAAATAAAAGAATGGAGAAGAAAGGAGAACTAGGTCAAGAGATATAAAATGCAATCATCTTATGTTCATGTTTGACTCATATGTTCACAATTACATCAACATCCCTGCACCACATTCAAGAAAATAACAATAACATAAAATGAGAACTGAATTGATACTGAACAAGCATGAAAAATAGAATTAACTTTACAGTTTACTTTTGCACTGAGTTGCATGAAACCTGGATGGTAAATAATAAGTTAAGGGGTTGCTCAAGCACCATATCACTGAACAGAAGTAATAAAGTAGTGGAAAGGGGTTGGTTGGGAAGGCTTTGATTTTGTGGCACTTGCTAACGGATGAGTACAGCTTAGACCTCCTCCAATTGAAAATTTCAAAACAAATGTAATAAACAAACTACAAAATATGCAATA
This sequence comes from Aralia elata, assembly GCA_034770075.1. Taxonomy (NCBI): domain Eukaryota; kingdom Viridiplantae; phylum Streptophyta; class Magnoliopsida; order Apiales; family Araliaceae; genus Aralia; species Aralia elata. The sequence continues at coordinate 1,655,971 of CM068382.1, forward strand.
GCACAAATTTGTTCAGCGTACCACAAGAAAAGAAGTATCTACACGATCAGATTGTAGTTCCTCCAGTATAGCCCTTCCTTGAGCATCATTGGCTACCTATCAAGTAATATGTGAGCACATAATAAGCAACCTCCACGTAGAAATAGTTGAATTACTATGTTGATCGATGCTTTTCCAAATATATATAGAGAGAAAAAGGTTATGACCTCCTTATAAGAAGTAGCAGAGTGTTTTGAAGTAGCCAAAAGTAGTTCCCTAGAATAATTTCTATAATCTCCAGGTAATGAATCTTTAACTAATGACATTAGTGGTTTGCTAGTTATAGGTCGAAGATACTTAATGGAAGGGGTTCAAGCATAGTTAAGTGTTTAGTGTTAGTTATCAAACAAACAAAAAGAAGTTAAGCATGCGACATTCAGTGATTAGGATCAGCAGAAAAATTGGAGACCTTGGAAATCAGCCTTGGATTTAAGCCCAAACGAGCTGCACAAGTTAAGGCATTTCCTGCATTGCCACCTCCTTGAACCTATGAAAACAAAAATGTATTTCAAACTCCAACCATACAGCAACATTCATTACAAACCCATCAAATACTACTCACTACATGCCACCATCTGGGCAGGTCAGTCATTCCTAAATCCTAACATGAGTTACTAGTACCTGCAAGCTGGTGCTTCTTATCTTGTCATCCGGTTTTGGATATGAATCCACAGCCGCCAAGTAATCCACCCCCACACCACCACAACCTAGCTGTTCGTGTTTTTTTTCAAAAAATAAATAATTAACATGTCTTACTAGAGCGATTATTCAGCATATAAAGTTATATACTCCGTCTTCCACAAGAAGTTCCCCATAATATGCTCAAATAACAACACAATCTCACTGCCATACCACAACTACAACAAAAATAAACACTAATTATATTTAACCATATAACTATAGAGAGAGGGAGGAACTCACCACAATTCGATTATGGGGAAGTGAAGGAAGTGCAGCTGCAGAAGGTTGATCCAACGGAGACGACATTTTTACTTTGAAATTCCTGTAACAATTATATGAATATATAAACAATGATACAATAGGTTTGATCACAGAAAATAAGTAAGTAGATGTATAAAGAATTGATGCAATTAGCAAAGCGATGAATGGGTAAGATTTGGGAATGATAATGCGTACCTCATCGAGGGCAAGAGAGAGAAAGCGTAGAGTGAAGGAGGAGGAGGAGAGAGAAAGCTGCTGAGACTCTTAGTATAACACATCATCATCATCGTTGCCATTTTTACTCTAGAGCTCAGCCACGATTGCCTTTTTCCTGTTCAGTCTTAGTTGGACTTGGAGAGGCTATATTTTTTTCCATCTATTATCAGTTTTTTTATTTTGAAAAAAATTGTTAAAATTTTCGTTTACCCTCTTTATTTGATTTAATTAAATAAACAATATTTAGAAGTATGATTTTTTCCCCCATATATTTATGACATTACATGGTTATCAAATCAAACAATATTGCTCGGTACAATTACCTTCTCTTCTATCGCAATAAATACATTAATTAAGTCATTATTTTTTTCCATTCGTTATTATCTTTATTACTAAATTAAATGATCCGACAAAATACAAATTATTTTTAAATAGAAAGACGAATTTACTCTTAGGAAATAGGAATTATTAAATCTTATAAATGATTATTTTGGTGTATCACGAAAATTCTTTGAAATTTAAGAATCAAAATAAATTTATGTGGTGGAACAAAATATCTATCATTTCAAAAACATAAACATTTGAAATAAAAAAAAGAAAAAAGTAATAAAAATTACCAGTCGAGTCTAAAATTGTGTATTTAACCACCAATTAAAAAAACACTCTATTCACTCGTTATGGGGTTAAAAGTAAATAAATAATACTATCGTTTTTGAAGGGAATAGTACAAAAGTAGTATATCAAAAATGTACTCATCCAAAATAAATAAATAAATTAAAGTACTACTATTACTAATAAGGACTTCATGCATGGTAACTATAAATTGAAAAAGAAATTGCTAATTTCATTTTCTAGCATTTTAAGTTGGGGGGATAAAGTGAAAGATGAGAATTTGTAGTGTGGTCAGTCTATCCTGTTCCATATGGTTTGAGTCGCTTGACATTATTGGATTCATCATATTTCTCTCCAAAAATGACTCCAACTGCTTTAGTGCTTTACCATATGCCCAAAAATATAATACTAATACTCCCTCCGTCCCAAATTAACTGCTTAATTTTGACTTTTTTTAGTCAAATTGACTATTTTTAAAATTAATAATTAAGCATACATAAATATATTTTTTAACATTATAAAAATTGGTATTAGTAGTAAATTGTATATACTTTCTTTTGGTTATAATCTCTTCACCTATATTTTAGCAAAAATTGTACAAAAATTAGTTTTAAAAATAGTCAATATGACTTTAAAAAGTCAAAACTAAGCAGTTAATTTGGGACGGAGAGGGAGTAATAAATAAAATCCTCCCGAGTATTCCAAAGAAATACCCACAAGAATTATTTGTTTCTGCTAGAAAATTAGCAGAAAGGATTGAAACATAATTTGGAAAGATTGCATAGTTGTGAGCACATTCATCATGAATTTTTCTTTGTAGGACTGAAGCTCGCAAATATAGAAGAAAGAAGAGAGCCCCTGTGCCACCCAAAAAATGGGGGAGAATTTCAAGATATTCTTATAAGGAGTTGTTCACTAACTTCTCCCACAAAAAAGAGAGGAAAAAGAACAAAAAACTGTCGGTTCAATCCAGCAATGAACCGCAACAAAGTTAATTTTAACATATACAAAATAACACAGCTTAGTCACAGTCTAGCATTTTCATTTCTATGGTAATGAATCTTGATTCCTATGATTAGAAAACCAAAGCCAACCCGAAATCTCTATATTTCAAAATGGTTACCGCACCAATCCCAAACTCCTAACTACACCAGAAAATCACTTCCATCCATGAATAGCAGTGATACTTCGGTTCTGTACACTAAAAAGAAACACTAAACGGAACCTTCATGGCCAGCACCATCGCTCCAAACACTCTTTGAAAGGAGACCATGTTCGCTCATGCTTCCCTTCAATCTATAAAATGATTGCTTACTCCGGACTGTCCTCAGTGGACCTGACCTATTCCCATGCCTGATGGGTAATGAAACCCCGTCCCCATTAAAACTTGAAGCTGAAAACATTCTGTTTTCCAGTGCGTCAAGTGGACCTGAACTGTACTCCATTGTTATGAAAGAGGTGGCATGCCCATAAGTTAACCGTGGGGATGACCCACCAGTATTCCACCAACTGCTATCAGAAGCAACAAAATCTCCTTTGAAGTCGGAGTCTAAAGCTCTCTGACTACAGCAGTCCCCACCAGTCTCATCCGTATCATTGTATATTAGCTTGAGTGCCTGCACAACTTCCCCCATGAATGGCCTGTGGGTCACCTCAGGGTGAACACACATGGAAGCAATGGCAGCCACCTTGGCCATGTCATCGAATTCATAGCTTCCAGCTAAGGTAGGGTCCACCAATTGCTGCAAGCCTTCTCTACTGGTCAGTAGTGGCCGCGCCCAAGTAACAAGGTTCTCCTGTCCCGGAGGTTGAGACATGTCTACAGGTTTTCTTCCAGAAAGAAGCTCCAACAACACAACCCCATAACTGTAGACATCACTTTTGACTAGAAGGTGCCCTGTCATTGCATATTCAGGGGCAACATACCTGCAAATCAAGTCCTAATTACTGCCACAAACTGATAATAGGAATATCAATTTGAGATGAAAATATATCTCAATTGTGACGATCTTTGTGAGTAATAACTAAGGACACCTATTCTCCACACACATAATGGGAATTAATGACTTCAGAAAATGTTGTCAAATAGTAACATGACAGCTGGTTATGAAGGAATATGTACCCGAAAGTTCCCATAACTCGAGTTGAAATATGTTGACTTCCTTCCGTTGCTTCCCTTGCCAATCCAAAATCTGAAACCTTAGGGGTGAAATCATCGTCTAATAAAACATTGCTGGCTTTGAAATCTCGGTGGATCACACGAGGGTTAGAATCTTCATGAAGATAAGCTAGTCCTCTTGCTGCACCAAGAGCAATCTTCAAACGTGCATCCCAGTCAAGAGGCCCGTTCCTCTTGTCTACACCTGCACACCCACGTTTATGATATTACCGAAATTTATTAATGCTACATCTCTATTAGTAATAATTTAGATTCAGCAGGATTTCAAAATCTCAACATATGAGGTCCTTCTAATTGCAGTGGTAAGAATAGGGTTGTTAGCCATTCAAACAATGCATAAATATAAAGATAAGGATACAGTTCATTTTCTATTTCATCTCTTTTGTTCTTTATTAGGGTAGTTGGGAGAGGAGGGAGCAACAGCGACAATAAACCATGTATTTGAGAGTTTAACAACAAATAGAAAATGACATCAAGTCAAAGATCAGGGATACGAACTACCAACCATGCAAATGAGACTCAACACTGCCATTTGGAACAACTTCATAAACCAAGCAACGAGTGTGGCCTTCGATACATATACCAAATAGTTTCACAAGGTTACGATGATGCAATCGGCTTAGCATTTCAACTTCTGCAATGAATTCACGGTCTCCATTCTGGCTATCCCTTGTAAGCAATTTCACTGCTATTTCAGTCCCATCTTCTGTGATCCCATGATAAACACGTCCAAATCCTCCTTCACCCAAAACCCGTTTTGAACTAAACTTGTCTGTGGCCTTCTCTAGCTCTGCAAGCGCATATGTTTTAACAGAGAGAAGAGAAGTAGGCATGGCAGAAACAAGGGATATTGATGTCGAACTTGTGGGGCTACTTAACATAGATCCAATTCCTGCAACATAATTGAGAGTTATAAATTTTTAATTGAGTTCAATAGATGTCGTCAACTTTAAATACTTAAAAGTGGTTGAACAACTTTTAGCCACAATTCAATAAATTAATTATCCTGACAACATTGCCCTTGTAATTAGGGGTTTCCCGGTTAAATCAATACAAACAAGACACTATCCTCATTCCTAGGGATCATATAAATAACATATGAAGCAGATAAATAGTCCACAAATCAAATAGTAGACCACAACAAGTATTTTGGTGCAGGGAGTGGAGTAGCCCATAGCTTACATATACTGATTTGATGCCTTTACTTTCTCTAAGTGGACAAGTCCTCTCACAGTAACAAACATTAGTAAGAACCTAAGAGGTATAGTCCTCACATTCTATCAATTTCTTTTAATGCTTTCCATTTTATTATTGTTATTTAAACAATTACTACATTAATCAATAATCACTAGGAACATGAATATAACAGACTTACCAGATCTCTTATTAATAGATGGCGTAAAAACAGGACCAACAGCATTTGATGGTCTGCTACCCCTCCTGCATTTTAAGAGGACAAAAACTGCCCCAATGCAAACAACCAATACTACAAGTGCAGACGAAGAGATGATCAATATAGTTCTTGCATTCATCTTCTGACTTTTGTTGCCAAAATCTGCACCAACAGGGAACTCATTTCCAGCACTTCCACTTGGACCACTACTGTGGTAACCCCCAGATGGTGGCAAAGAAGGTAATCCTGATAATAAAGCTTTCAGAACATCATAATTACACAATGGGAACAGAGTATAATAGAAGAGACTTGAAGATGTACCTGGATAAGTAATGGAAGCCACATCATAAGTACCAAATAGAGTCTTATTCAGAGGAACTTTTTTCTGCAAAAATCTCTCATAAGTAAATGTAGCAGTGGTATTATCAAACTTCTCCCCAAGTGGAACCAAGTTAATATCCACCGCTGTTCTTTCCTGATTTTGATCATCGGCACTAGCACCCGTTATAACGACTTGACTCTGTTTTAGATATGTGCCTTCCGCAACCTCAATCTCAAGCTCATTAACAACAGGAAAGATGGCATATAGAGATACATCAAAAATAAGCCTGACTTTCATAGGAAGCACACAACTACAGAGTGAACCAAAGGGAGCTGAAGTAAGAGGCTCCAAACATATTTGACCACAACCTGCAAGATTTGAGATCAAAGCCAATAAGAAATGATGCAAATCGTAATAAAAATTAAATATGATGGGACAAGAATGACAAAGAGAACCAGAAACAGAGAGGTGCATGTTAGGTTATGTGAACTGATTTCCTAAAATGAAACGTTTCTAATATAAGTAGGCAACTAGGCATGTAGTAAAAAGAGAATTTATTTTTTGTGGGACAAGAGTAGAGATGATATCTTGAATCCACATCTACTATCAGATATTTATCAATATTAAAATGAAACTAAGCATGCTGTCAAGAAAATCAAAGGTCAACTAAGCATTGATGGCTTGTGTGTATTTTATTTATTTTATTGAGGTAGATGGCTTGTGATGAGTGAGTTTTGTACCTACGAATCGGGTGCATGTAGGCTTGAAATCTTGTTTATCCTTAAGTATTTATTGTTATTTTTGATGCATTTTATTGTGTATTTTGTAGGAGGAAACGTATGAATAAAAGGATGGGACAATTCGGAGCAAGATAGCAGACAAAGAGCGAAACGATGGAATCTGATGGTGTAGCGCGGCCGCGTTGGAAATTGACTTAGAAATGGCGTGGCAGCGCCAAGGACCTATTGAAGCTAGTTATTGGTTGGCGTGGCGGCGCCGTTTGGCACTATGTTAGTGGCACGACCACGCTACTTCGTGAAATCTGCTGAATTTTGGACTTTCTTCAGGACTTTGATTGAACTTAGGATTGGGGATTCTTAGAGGACTAGGTTTTTATTTGGGAGCTATAAATATATTCTAATGATGATAATTAAAGGGGACTCTTTCTGCTAAAACCAAGGGTTGGAGAATGATTGAAGCAAGTGAGTATCACGAAGGAAAAACGGAATAGGGAGTGAAGGAGGAGATCAAAAGCTTGCGTCACAACAGTTTTTTTCTCTCTTCTTTTCCTTTTTATTTTGTAATTCTGGGATGTTGAATTATTTGTGGATAATATTTACTACTTCAATTATGAACAAATTTTTATTTTAAGATTGCAATGGATCCTGATGTGTAGTTAAACTAATTTGCTTCCTTGTTGGATATTGTTGATTATATTTGGGTTGTCTATCATATCTTGCACTTTAAAGTTTAATTGTCTGGCCAGTAATTAGAGTGGTAATCTATATGAAATTGAGAGATGGAATATAGATTTAGTCGTGGATATGTTAGCATATGATTGTGTTTTTTGCATGAGTTGGAATTCATAATTTGTGTATAGGATATAGATATTTCTATATGTCATATGTAATCTAAAGAGAACTTGTGCTTAAAATCCTTGTTAATTTAATTCACATAAAAATATAGTGAATTATTTAGCTACGGTATTTTTTCCCAATTCTCTTCCGATAGTAGTGGATTTAGGAAGGATTTGTTAGTAGGAACCTCGAGCGAGACTTATAAATACTGAAAAATTCTCGGTTAACAATCCAATATAGTTGATATAATTTAACAGGAAGTGATAAGGTTGAAGAGAAACATAAGGGAAAGTTGTAATCTTAAATCTTTTAATCTGAATTTAAATCATTGGTAATTAATGAGTAGTTAATTTAATTCAATTTATTTTCAAATTTAAACAACTTTGAGTTATTTGTTTAATAAGGTTGATTTGATACAAAGTTAGTAATTGATAGATATTAGGATTAATTCTCTGTGGGATGATACCTTGCTTGCCACTTTATTGCTATTCGATCACGTATACTTGCGTGTATTTGCTAGTTAAGAAAATAGGCAATAGCTTGTGTATACAACTATACATATAAAGGGGAGGAATTTTTAGGCGGTTTGGTTCACATAGGTGTACCCGGTTTTATAACCCCATGTTTTTGTATATAGCATGTAATAACCCAAATTTTTGTTAATAATTAAATATTAATTGATTTTACTTTATAAAAGTGTAATTGAGTTGAAAAAGGTAAGTTACTAATTTTTTTCTTTCTTCCTTGTTTCGTTTGGAAACTTAAATTCTTTTAGTAGATTTAAATAATTAATTAAATTAAAATTGAGAAATCCATTAGGGTTTTGGTAACTCTTATATTGTTTCCTATTTATATTTAAAGAGTAGAGATGTAACCTTAATCCTATTCTAATTTAGTTAGTTGAATTCAAGTCCATTAGAAAAATCATAATTAATCCATCCAATGTCAGAATTGAGTGAATTCAAAGTTTGTTTCTTCAATTTTTCGTTCTCTACAATTGTGAAGAGGAAGAAAAGTTATTTTAGCGTCTTTATGCCTTAAATTGCTGAAAACCGCAATCTGTCCCAATTCTCGTCACTATTTTCAATCTTAATTTTGAAAATTCGTAACTCAGTCATATTAACAATCGAGTGATTCTTAAGCCTGTTTCGTATATCTTTTCGAGAGCTACAATTTTCGTGAAGACGTGAAGAGATTTTGAAGAATCTAGAAGACCCAAATGTCATATTCTTTATTGCTGCGTATTAAAAAAAGGCAAACAAGATAAATATTATTTTGTGTTTTGATATTAAGTTTATTTATGAAGGTTTTTTTAAATTAGAGATTGTTTTTAAATAAAATAGAGATATAGAATTAGATGTCATGATAATCGAAAAAAGGAGATAAATTTATATAGACAAATATAATTTGATTGAATGTAAATGTTAAAATTTAAAAATCAGTTGTTATATTTTAAGGTATATTGCGTGAGTTATATCTCTTAATCCGACCGTTGGATCGTTATAATTTTTGGATATGTTATACATATATAAGCTGAGAATACGTTCATCAATTTTGAACCGTTAAATATTAACTTGTGATTTGTTATGAATTTTAAGAAGTGGTTGGTCTGGGATTTTTAAAGCAAATTTTAAGCAGTGAGTTCTAATATTTAAAAATGTATAACTTAATGATTTTAAATCTGATTTGGGTGATTCTTGAGGTTAAATTGGAGTATTTGAAGTCTAGTTTCTGTTAAAATTAATTAATTTGACAAATAAGTTTTAATTAATGGTGATAAGACCAGAACAATGGACTGAGGTCTTAAGAATAAATTGTCATATTAGGTTTTTAAGATTTCTTAAGTTTTGTTATTGACTTTTAAGTTTTGGAGTATTAATAGTAATATAAGGCGATAATTAAAGGCACCTTGAATGAATTACGAATTATTTTGGAATTATTAGTTTGGATTATATTTAATTCAAGGTGAATATGTTTAGGTGGTGGATAACATTTCGTATTTGATATAATTGGCATTTGAAGGTAAGATTTTGTGGAGTGTGCTATAAGTGATTTTGAGTATCAGGTATGAATTCCGTACTCCACTCCTTTGATTATTGTTGTATTTTTTATATCACGTGATCTCTAGTCATTTGTTACATTTTTCTTATATTTCCGTTGACACTCTTGAATAGAAATTTGATCTTTGATATCTTGACTTTATTTTGTAATTTGAACTCTTTTCCTTCTATTATAATTTGAACATATTCCATATTTCTCCAGCGATACTATCATTACGTCGATTTGTTTGTACTGCTAATCGTTTAGAATTTGGTATTCGCTTAATTGTTTCGTTTCCAATCAAATCCTTATTTTGTTTCGGTTTGGTCTAAATGTTCCAAACCTCATATTTTGTAATCTTTTGAATTTATTCTTCAAGCATAGAACTTTAATGATCTTTGTAGAGTGGTGCATGTTGTTACATAACTTTAGAGATATTTTGTCTATGATTTGATTTGGTTCAACATGTACGTTTAGAACTCTTTTGTTGGTATTATGTCGCATGTGTTGTGATATCATATCTTTGTAGAATAAGCGATAGAGTATACCTAAGCTATATAACCACTTGTGGAAGTACCACAGGTATGTTCTCTTAGTACCGAGGCATGACACTTTCCGTAGCGGTGTGATCAGTCAACAGCGTATCCTTTTGTTTTGTATACTCTGGGTGTGAGCTTTGACCATTTGATATGTTTGTTCAAGATGCGTATGGGTCGGCCCTAGTTTTTGTTCTGTTTTGCGGATTGGTGATGTTTGTGCTAGACACACCTTCCGATTTTCATGCATTTAGATTTGCGGTCCAATGTGGTTCTGTTTTGTTTTGAGCTCGGTATGAAATAACCACTTGACCACTTTGATTCAGCCTTCTGTTTGTTTCGTTAATTCTGTTGATTCAGATATATTTTATTCAATAAAGATATGGTTCGAATATGAATATTATTTTGTATTAATTGATATACTTTTAGTTGCTATTTATAAATATTAGTAAATTGATCTTTTACTGATGTTCATACTTCATATTTTTAGTTGTTATCTATTTAATATCATATAAAATTAGGATCCAGGTTGAAATCGGATTACCCGATTTTATGATCAAATTCACTGCTGGATGTTATATTTTAAGATTCATCTTCTTTGAATCTTGTGAAGTCGATGGGTCAAATTCAACAAGGAGATGGTCTGATCCATTTCCAGTACATTGATACACCAGAAACATTACTTAGATTGAGAGATAGATGCTGCTTTGACTAAATACTTTATAACTGACACCCAATTATTACCTGGTACAATGGATGGAGACGGGGAGACTGCAGGAGTTTTTGCCCGATGACGGTGATGGTGATGTCTTGGGAAGGTATTACTGATATGACCAGCAACAGGACCTAAAAGTAAGCAGTTTAACATTAGTGAAACATCATATAGCCAATTTTAGGAAATGAGTATAATAATTACCTTGAGATATCGGAGAAGGAGAAGGTACTACTGAAGGTCCCGGAAAAGGTTTAACTCCGCGTCTATGTGGTGCTCTTGATGGAGCAATTGAAGTAGTAGGTGACGTCAACCTCACTGCAATAGAAGTAGGACAACGTCATGGTTATCAATACACCTATAGCATATATTCATTTATGTTGTTAAAAGAAGTTGAAATTAGAGTTGTGACCTAGATTATCACTAGGATTCAAATAAGAAAATATTAAAAGCAAGTAATAACTAAATTTTCTTCTATATGTTAAATAAAACACTTGGCATACACCAGAATGAATGAGGCACGTCACGTTATAACATATAGGCATTAAAATATTGTAACCCATTACATTTAATTTAACTAATATGAGATCAAAATCATTAAATACGAATGAGTTTAGTTTCTTTTTCTTTTCCTTTTTTATAAAAGAAGAATTTATTGACGAAGAGAGAAGAATTACAACACATGGAGAGGACAAGGAGTCCACCGAATTACTTAGCACACGCTAATTTTTAATGACTTAACAATGAATCTATCTCATTGGAAAAACATGTAGGTAAGTTCAAATTCAATCCTCTTACACTAATTCTGCATTATGGGCACGTAAATCTTAAGTAACACCTTATGTACTGTTAAACAAAAGATTACCATTGCAGCCACTATGCTATGAAACTATGCAGGCCAAACTACAAGTTCAAGCAGAATTTTTCATTCTTCAAGACAACAGTTATTTTAAATTCATCTCTACTTCATTAAGTGTTCAGTAGTCATGATAACAATTTCCTTGATGGTGAGAGAGGTTATCAGTGTGTAGCACTGGTTTATTTTAAACATCACCCTAATACATCAAAGAAAATGAAATTTTGCAATTCCAAAATAAGTTAGACTTTGCAACCTTACCATGTTCTAACAAGATGTTTCTAACAAATTCTGGTTGGGCAGGCAGTACAGAAGGAGATAAGTAGATGTGCTGAAATGGAATCCCTGGCAAATGAATAAGAAGAAGACACTCATGTCAGAATAAGCCAGCAAACAAACCAATATCACCATATATCTTGTATCAACATGTACATCTTAAATTTACTTTAACTTTTGTCAGATCCTTGAATATAGCACAGATCAAGTGACTGTTTTCTTGATAAATGCACAAGTACTGATCAGAACACCCATCAAAAACTCAGTCTATCTTATAAATGTGCTAACTATTCAAATTTTTACCATTATACAAGACATAAAATTAACAATCAACATACTCAAGTAGTCTAGTTAAAAATAATTCATAGAGTACTTCAATGGATTACTTGGCAAGTAAATTTTGGTAGAAAAAGGAAACTTTTATGCAGGATAACGGCAACCTATTTAATACAATAAACTGCATGTAAGAGTTTTACACTGGTCATGGATTATCAGATCTTCTCTACAAGATAAGTAGGCTACTTTCCGATACTATGTTCAAACTTCAAACTATGTGTGGCGCTAACTAAAAAAATGAGAAAGATTAAGGTCAAACTGCTTATTGAACGTTTAGAAGAAATTCACTAATTTTATATCTGTCTATTATGAGTGGCACCTGGCTACAGATCCCAATCCAATAATTAAACACAAAATCTCACATTTAACCGTGAAATCCCATTATACCATATACATCTCTTAGCACGAATTAGTTCTGGCCAAAATCGAAAAGGAAAGAAGAAGAAAATGAACTTATTATGATACATACAATAAAACTACAACTAATACATTTAGTCAGATAAAAACGGCGCCTGTATGAGAGAAATTGAGAGAAGTGATACAATGACAACCAATAATTACACCACTAAGTATTATAGATATGATCAACATTGTAGTGGCTGCTAGAGAACTGACACTACCAAGATTAACATGGTACATCAGCAATAAATAAAAAAAATAAATAATTCTGGGACAAAACTTTAATAATTGTATCTGCCTACGACATTTCCCACCTTACAGGCCAAGGAAATATTCAATGAAATGTCTCCATAAGCAAATACTCCCTTGGTCTTTGGAGTTCATACACTTTTGTGCCGTATCAAAGTAAGAGTGCCTCCGAAGAATTATAAATCCTATAAGGTTCCAATTTACCATCTGAAGTACATATTATTGTAGTAAAATGCGCACGCCATTACTAATACTGATACTTCAAATTAGTGCGGCTGAAGTTGACATTTTGATCCTTTCCTTGAAAATTTTAAAGCTTGGGAGGGGGCTGTTTACTGATTGCTAACAGATGTGTAGGAAAGCAAAGGAATTATGTAAATTCATCGTAATGCAATTCTGGATGAAAATGAATTAAGAAGTCAAATCCAATAAATTTGTCATCATTTTTAATTTTTTAAAAACCATAAATCCATAATTCCAACAACAGATTTTGCTCCATTTTTTCCAGCAACCAACCAAAACCTAAAGCTAGAAGCTCAAATAAAAAAAGGAAAAAAGAGAGAAAACAGCATACAAATTACCAAAACTAGTAGAAAACAAAGAGAGCATAGGAACAAGGAACAGAAGCAGCAGCCGCATTAGAGTTGTTAACATCTTCTCTCTCCAAAACATAATTCCCACACACCATTGTCAGAATCAGCACATTCCAAGCTCAACAGCCTGATCAAAATCACCCCACCGGAGCTTCCTAGGGTTCCGGCAAAGCTCAAATGTATCATTAACTTGTTTGCTAAAATCCAAATATTGCATGTCTAGAGGCAAAAGCAGTAGATACCCACTAAACCCTAAGTTATAAACAACAATGCAGAAGGGTTTTACAGATCCATCAAATGCGGATAAGATCCGAAACACGTGGACGTGTGTCAGAAAAAAGGTTAGTGTAGTTAGATTTAGAGAGAGAAAATGGTAGATCTTGAGTTGGTGAGTTTTTGAGAGAGAACGAGAATGAAGATCTTGAAGTAAGAATTGAACAAATGGGGGAGAAGATTTAGCAGTGAGTAGCTGCTAGCAGAAGGACTGAGGAGTGAGAAAATACGAAGAAGGGAGGAGTGGGGGAAACGGAGGTTGCTCTTCTTTCTTTTTTATTGGTGGTGTGAGTGTCGGGCCCATGGCTTCCCTCCTAGTCCTATAAAAGATTAAAAACTCCCTTTTCATATTTTTGTAATAAAATTTTGTACTTATGCCCTTTTTATTTTACTAATAGGAGCATAAGTTTGATTTATATTTAATCTTTAAGGTCAAATAGACTGAATGAGTGAAATATGACATTAGTCAATGAATTATTTGACCTAAGTAAGTAGGCTACTGTGAGATTTGAGGAAGATCCTACATGCTCGATCTTTTTATGCCGTCAATTCGACGTGGTCGTCACATCAAACATTTAATTTTTCTAACGAGAATAATCCTTTTTATCTTATTAGTCATGCGCGTTAGTTATAATCAAACTAAAAGTCATATTTGTTTTATATTTATCACAAAAACATGTGAATTTTTGTTTAATTAATTGACCATTCTGAGCAACAAAAGTCAATATATTTTTATCATAATGCATATATATGTATATATAATAATTGGTCACTGTGCCTTAAAGCACAAATTAAATATAAATATGAAGTAAACAAACTCTTTCCTCAATTCCAAGTTATAAAAGGTACTTTGTTTCATATTTTGTATATTATTGTGCTTTGTATTTTAAAATATAGAACATATTTTTCACTTTATAAAAAATAAGTTAATTAATTAAATTATCTTTAAGGTCAATTAAAGGTTATTTATTCGTCATAAAATATAAGAGTAATTTATTAATAAAAAAAAATTGAGATAGAACTTATCCTCTTGCAAAATGAGTCACTACAATGTTTATGAGTACTTTTTTAAAAGTCATTCCATTTATATATTAAGTAGCTAAACTAAAAATTAGTTTACTTCTATACTTTGAAAAGGTGAATAAACATATAACAAGTAACTTCTTCCACCTAGATATCAAGAGAGAGAAAATTAAAAAATGAGCTGATTTGTTTGAATCTATGTGCAACAACATTACCATTGTGTTTAACATGGAGTTAATAGCGTCAAAATAAATTATGGAAATCAAACACTCCTCAATAAGTTGATAAAAAATATGTCAATTCTTCTATGGATAAAATCAATCTAATAAATACTCGTGTATTCGTAATAGAGCAAGTTGCATTGTTGCCTTATTGAGATGCAAGTATATCTGCCTGAACTTCATTATATTAAAATTTATTTTGTGATACATTTCGTGTGTGTGTATATATATATATATATATATATAAAGAGTAATGCTAAAGACACAAACTATTTTACAAACATTTTACAAATTGGCTGATGTGACACTGTTGTATTTGTGAAAGTTAAAAAAAGCACTTTCCCACTACAACACTATCACCAATACAACAGTGCTACATCAGCAAGTTTGTAAAATAGTTTGTGTCTCTAACATTATTCATATAAAAGAAGGAAAAAGGGAGCAAGCAAATTTGCGTATGTCATATTATTTTAAAATTTTGTATTAATAGTAATTTTGGTATTTCATTATTTTTATTAATGTTTATTTTGATATTTTGTTATTTTATTAATCAAAATTATATTATATTAAGTGTAACATATACATAAATTTGTGTGTCTAACACATATATTCTGTTTTCTTATTAAAAAAATACATTATCCTTAATACTCCATCCGTCCTAAATTAATTGCTTTTTTATGATTTTTTAAAGTCAAATTGACTCTTTTTAAAATTAATAATTAAGCATATATAAATATATTTCTAAAATTATAAAAATTGAAATTAGTAATAAATTGTATATACTTTCTTTTGGTTATAATATCTTCACTTATATGTTAGTAAAAATAGTAAAAAGATTAGTTTTAAAAATAGTCAATTTGACTTTAAAAAATCTTAGAAATATAATTAATTTGGGACGGAGGGAATACATTTGTTTGTGTTTTTTTTATATGCCTGTAAAAATGTACCTTGCTAATAATAACCGGTTAGTTCCATAACGTGCCATTACCAAGACAAGAAGAAGTTTTGTAGTATCAGCAAGGATTATACTCAAATTTCACGAGGAAACGACATCGTGCAGCTGATATTCCTCGTACCCAGATTTGTTCGCCAGATTTATACCATATCCGCCCTTTTCTCTCTTCTCCGAGTTTACTTCACTGCACTTGTCTACCATTTCCCAAATTTCCCAGCTTCTAATCTCTTTGTCATTTTTTCCCAATAATTTTTCCGTAGTTTTTCACCCGCTTATCTCAGTTCAAGGTTTTCTCGTTAGCTTTGGTTCGTATTCGCGTCAACCACTCTTCAGTATTTGTATGATTATTGATTTCTCTATTTTTACTTCAGGTTTCATTAATGAGTAAATAACAATACAGGGTTTTGAGTTCGTTGGATAATTGGTAGTATTTGTTATATAAATTTCCTTATTAATTCGAAGGTGTTTCAGTTTCTTTCTGTTTCACTTGACTTCAAAATTTTATTAAGCAATTATGCATTTCTTTTGGTTGCTCACTGCCAAGTTCCCATTTTTAATACCCTCAGCAACATTATACGGCTTCTAGTATTGTTCTAGTTTTCTAATTTATTATATTAAGAAACTAGGGTTTTGGGTGTTTAATGCAATAGTTTCATATCAATCCTTAGATATCTGTTTGTTATATGAATATGAGTTTTCTTTTTCAATTTTATTTAATTTTTTTTTTTTGAAGCTAGCAGTTAGTAACCAATTATGGGTGTGGCTGTATTAAGTTCCTGTAGTTATTTGCAAGTATTGTTATAATTGGTGATTTCTTCTTTTAGGTCTGGGATTACTAACCAATTATGGGCGTGGTTATATTAAGTTCCTTTAGTTATTTGCAAGTATTGTTATAATTGATTATTTCTTCTTTTTGGTCTGGGTTTGTAATCCTGGGTTTTCAATTTTTTTTACATGGCTCCAAAATAGCTTTGGAGTAATGGCAAGCGGAAGAAATGAGAAACTTAGATTATAGGCAGACAGTAGCTAATTTCAGGTAATATTTCCAAATCATTATTTGTGGTTTGAGTAGTTACATTAGGATCCTTGATTTGTTATCAAAATCTTGTTTTACTCCGTTCTTTTTTCCCACTCTGAATTTTGCTAGTTTTGGTTTTGCAGTTCCGAGTTTTCTATTGCTTTCCACCATTCGAATATAGCTTGGCGGAGATGGCAAGTGGAAGAAATTAGACTCTTAGAGTGTAGGCAAGAAGTTTAGCGAACTGCTACATAGTCCATGTTTTAATGGAGAATTTGACGACAAAGCTCGGTCAAAAAGGCCTAATCAAGAGGCATGAATTTATTAGAGTTATTATTCAGTGTCTTTATTCTTTAGGATATGGAAAGTCAGCTGCTTGTTTGGAATCAGAATCAAGTGTTTCGTACAAGTCTGCTGAGTTTAAATTGCTTGAATCTCAAATTCTTAGTGCGAACTGGGATGATTGCGTTGATAGTCTTTATGGATTTACGGATTTGACAGATGAAACAAGAGCTTCGGCCATGTTTCTTGTCTTCAAGCAGTGCTTGTTAGAGTTTTTGAGCCGAGGGGATTATTCAACGGCGTTGGCTCTTCTGCGGAAACAGATTTCCACATTAAAGGTGAGCAAGGAGAAGGTTCATAAACTTGCTTTTGGGATGCTTTTGAGGAAGGAGATGGACTTGGGAAAGATGGATGATCATATCACCGATGAATTGCGGAAAAGATTGCTACGAAAATTGGAAAAAGTACTTACACCACCCATTTCGTTTCCTGAAAGAAGGTTGGAACATTTAGTTGAAATGGCGGTTAGTGCACAAATAGATTCATGCATTTACCACAATTCTACTGATGCAATAACAATCTATGAGGACCATAATTGTGGTCGAGATCAAATCCCTACAGAAACCATTCAGGTGCATTATTTGCTTCTATTAACTAATTTTCTGATTTAATTTCAAATTCATTTGCTTTCATGATGGCATATTCTTGTTCTTATACTTTTGTCTTGCCTTAAATGCTTTATAAAAACTGCTCTGCTATTTTGCTTTAATTAGAGTAAGTGATACTTGTAACAGAAGAATAAAATAAATGATGTGTCGAGGGGCACACCATAAAAAAGACAGCCACAAGTTCTGACATATATAATTGTTCTTTTATAAAAAAAATCATTTTCAAAAAACGATTTAGTTTCTCACCACCCCACCCACCACCCAAAAAAAAAAAAAAAGGCTTCCAAACAGGAACATTTTCTCACTCCAGTACTTCAACCTCTCTCTCTCTCTCTAGTATGGCTTCTCACTGATAAACTTTTAGATATGAGAGAGGATAGAGAGGATCATCATTCAAGGCTGTAAATCAGATTTTTGCCAATGATTGGGCTGGCCGATAACAAGGGTGTTCATCCATGTTGCCCAAAGCAACAATGGAGATGGATGATAATGACTCTAAATTTTGTGCTTTTGATCATATATTGGATCATACTCTGGGATTAGTCTTCAATCTAGGATCATAGCAGTGCCTTAAGCGTATGAATGTTTATTGGTGTAGTCCGATGTGGTGGTAATCACTACGGGGAAATGAAGACGGTAATTCTCTGTTGGTAGTGAATGATGGAGGACCGTTGCCAGATTTATGGATTGGAAATAACAGTGCCGGCAACAGAGTGTTGTGGTGGTTGTAAATAGGTGATTTTATTGGCTTGGTCAAAGAAGCAAATTAGGCAAGTCAGATTACTGAGAGAGAGAGAGGTGGTTCAGTTCAGTGCGGTAACAAATTTATCCATTTTTTAAGAGGTGATACGCCATCCACATAGGATGCGACATTCGTTCTGTTAAACCTTTGGTCAGTGTAGACTGTAGAGTGACTCATAGTTTTATAATATGGAACAATTTGATGTGTGTGAAGTCAGTTTTGGTTGCCAATTGATCCTTCAATTTATAAATTTATCATGGCATGTAATTTGTATTTAGGGGGGTTTGTAGTAGCTGACCTTATTATTCCAGACAGCGGAAAATCTAACATAGGGATGAGGAGTCACCCCAACACTGATATACTCCCTCCGTCCTCAAAAGCATGTCTTCAAGTACAATATATTTTGTCAACAAAAGGATGTCTAAAGTCAAATATAAAATAAGCATAAAGACTATTTTACCTTCAAAAGTATACTTAAGTGGGGTCCACTAAGTTTAAAAAAGACAGATTTATTAATGTATTTACATGGGGTCTACTATGGGTAAAATTGGTATTTATTTTATATGCACTCTAGTTTTCTTAATTTGTGTGAAACTTGTACTTTATACATCCTTTCGAGGATAGAGGGAGTAATTATTTGCACGCGTGCGCGCGCACACATTTCAAAAAATGCATCTCAACCTCTATATTATAACTCCCTTGTTTTCTTAAAGTTTGGAGGGCGGCCAACCAACACACTTGATACAGAAATGTTCAAATTTTCACTCTTTGTTCTTTTATAGATGTTTCTGGTCCATTGCAAGCATTATTCTCTGCTGGTTGGAAAACTTTTGTGTTTTGTTCTAGTATGCATAAAATCTATTTATATTACACAATGACTTTGAAGTTTGAGCCTCATTAGTTATTAACATAGACACTCTCAGAGGACAAGGCTTTTAAAGTGTTCAAAGTGTCTTTCATAGAAGTTCATATTTACATCCTTAAGTGGAAATGTGAAACTCTTATTGGGTTGAAATTTTTTAACTGCTTTGGTAATGCGACATGGACAAGTGTTCACATTTCAAAGCATTTGCTTTAATGAATTTTATAAAAAATTCTAAGGACAATTAGTTATAAGCTTGGGTGTCTGTGCAACAGTGCAAGACATGTCTGGCAGGGTGTAAGCCTGTAAGTTACTTGAGCTAGAGAAGTAAGGTTTCAACCATGGTACATGCTTATTGTTGTCGACCATATAAGTTGGGTGTTAGTGGGATTTACTTGTTATTTGTGTCTTTTGTTAAATATCTTTCTAATATGTTTGCAGATTTTGACTGACCACAAGAATGAAGTTTGGTTCGTCCAATTCTCCAACAATGGGCAGTATTTAGCCTCGTCAAGTAGCGACTGCACAGCCATTGTGTGGAAGGTACATTTTAGAATTTAACATATGAGAATGTGCATCAGAAATAGAAAGTAAGTTCTTAATAATAGATTATGATATGTTGCTTGATATGGATATGATTTTTGTAACCTTGGAAAATTTCTTGTAATATATGGTAGTAAATTAAACAACATCTTGAAGACTGCCATATGTGAAAGTTTCTACTATGGAAGATGGAATACAGTCTCAGGAGTACTTGGTGGGATACTTATTTCGAAGGAAGGATAACTAAACCTTTTAATATTTAGTAAAAGTTTAGAACAATGTGCACAAAGTATTCTAGATTTGTGCCAACTACTCATGATGTGGCACGCCTACATTCAAGGGAATAGGAAAAAGGAAGCGCTTTTATACTGTACTGAAAATCAGGATTCACTATAATTATTTTTGTTTAAAATGTTCACATTAATAACGATAAATTGGTTCTATCTACTTACAATGATATGGTGTGGCTCTTGCATTTCAGCCAGTTACCCTACATGTCTGGTAACATCAATGTATGAGAAGAATCTCGAATAAAAATATTTCTATAGTTTCTCCCTTATTACATTGCTCTGAAACTTCAGTTCCCTTTATTATGTGTAGAAAGTGTAATTTTGCACTTGAAGGTGCTTTTTGTATTCTTCAATTATAAGGCTGGCAATGAATCGAGAGTTGTTAATGTTGGAACCTAATTTTTGTGTGACCACTTTCTTGCCAAAAGCTGTCCCTTTCGAACCCCCCCCCCCCCCCCCACACCCCCCCCCCCCCCCCCTCCCCCCCCCCCTCCCCCCCCCCCCCCCCCACCCCCCCCCCCCCCCCCCCCCCCCCCCCCCCCCCTCCCCCCCCCCCCCCCCCCCCCCCACCCCCCCCCCCCCCCCCCCCACCCCCCCACCCACCCCCCCCCCCCCCCCCACCACCCCCGACCGCCCCCCACCCCCCCACCCCCAAACCCCCACCCCCACCCCCCCCCCCCCCCCCCCCCCCCCCCCCCCCCCCCAAAGTTAAATAGCATATGATAAAGACCATTTAAATTTGAGATGTACCTAAAATCCAATCACCACCATTTTTTATTCAGTACAATTCAATACTTCATATATAGTTATAGTTAGTTTATTAATGACAACCACTCTCTATCTCATAATTTCCTTGTCAATGAGACATTTCAGGCAGATTGGGAAAAGGCTTCTTTTTTGTATAGTCTGTTTTTTGGTCTGCAGAAGAATTATAATAAATAGTGTATCATCTACTGTACTTATCACAGTCCAGGGAGTGTGAAACAGTCCAAGCAAGGCAGCTTTTAAGGCATGATTGCTCACTCTACACCTGTTCTATATTGTCGAATCATATCACAAATTTTAGGTCCCAAACTGGCTTTAGCAGGAACGATAAGTGCCTAATAAACACCAGTAGTCTTCTAGAAATGTTCATAACAAACTCTTCAAGTTCCTCTCCCGCCTTGTTGTGGAGCTGCAGAAGGATTTGAATTTTAAATTGGAGTACTTTGCTTGATGAGAGAGCCAATTTTAAATGTTCCAAAATAAATACATATAAAAGATGATTCTGAAACAAACTGAGTTCAGGCCTTCAGGTGCACTATTGGCAGCTGCACTAACCATGGAAACTGATGGCTATTGTCTGCATTATCTTTGATTTCATCTTCTGTCATACAACAAAGGTTAGAAGACTGACTCTACTCCATATTTGTCACTCTTCTTTTCCTTTGTTCAGGAAATTAAACCTTCTTAACCATGCACCTATGGGGAGTTGGACACTTAAATCTTTTAGTGGCTTGAGTGGCTCCAACTGCCAATTCAGGTGAGGCATGCTGCTTAGTCAAACCAGTATTGAATAATATGGGGTTACTTGATCAAGGATAAATGTATTACTTTCCCTTGATTTAAATGTTACGTGTTGCATGGAACATGTTTGTGACCTAGTAAATGGTTTCCAACTGTATTTAGATTAAAGAGCTGTGATCCAAACAACTATGACCTTCATCAGAAGCAGAATAAACTTGAAAATCTAAAGCTTTTGTCAGCTTCTAAACTTCTTGAAGTGGTTAGAGTGCTTGACCATGATTATCCTTTTTAATCTGTTGAGGAAAACACTTTGTGTATCTGTTACTCAGCTTTTTTCTGCCTGTGTTAATTTTAATGTTAAACTTTTTAAAAGTTAGATCAACTTCTATATGTTTTTGCACTCATGCACAACTGCTGTTTCGGTCTTGCTTTAGGTTTAGACGTTTAGTACATCTATCTTTTCTTTTCCAGTCTTAAAGCAAACTCAGACAGGAATATATTATAGATTTGCCTTGGCTCAAAGTGCCTCAGTTTCTGACGTTAAATGTGGTATGACAAAAAATCAAGGTCACGGAGGATGGCAAACTGACACTGAAACACACTCTACGGAGCCACCAAAACCCTGTGTCTTTTGTAGCATGGAGTCCTGATGACACTATGTTGCTCACATGCGGAAATGCGGAAGTCCTCAAACTATGGGATGTGGAAACAGGTACATGCAAGCACACATTTGGTGATCATGGCTTCATTGTTAGCTCTTGTGCTTGGTTCCCCGACTCAAAGCGACTCGTTTGTGGCAGCTCTGACCCCAAAAAGGGTATTTACATGTGGGACTCTGATGGCAATGAGATTAAGGCTTGGAGAGGGATGAGGATGCCTAAGGTTTTGGATCTTGCTGTGACACCAGATGGAGAAACTCTTGTCAGCATTTTTTCAGAAAAAGAAATTCGGGTATTGAATGTGCTGACAAATGATGAGCGGGTCATCTCTGAAGAGCACCCAATCACATCTCTTTCTATATCAGGAGATAGCAAGTTTCTTATCGTCAACCTCAACAGCCAAGAGATCCATATGTGGGATGTTGCTGGAAAATGGGGGAAACCATTGAAGTACAAGGGCCACGTGCAAAACAAATATGTGATACGGTCTTGCTTTGGTGGGTTGAATAGCACATTCATCGCGAGTGGCAGTGAGGATTCACATGTATGCATCTTCTTATATTTTTTGGTCTAATTTGTCTTATTACTTACATTTATTTACCTATGAAAAGAAAAGTATATCTTTCATCTTCCAGAAAATCTAGAAAATTATATTTTGCAGCATATTAAACTGAACCTAATTTTGTGCGCCTTAACAGGTCTATATCTGGAATAGACGCAGTTCCGACCCGATGGAGGTCTTATTTGGCCATTCAATGACTGTGAATTGTGTGAGCTGGAATCCTCAAAGGCCTCAAATGTTAGCATCAGCAAGTGATGATCAAACAATTCGAATATGGGGACCTTGCAATTCTGAGAAGATAAAGTCTAAGATATATGTTTAACCAGGCGAATAGTAAGGCAGAAGATGCATCTGTGTATACCTTATAGACTTGTAATTGCTCTGTGCATGCTTGTAAATGTGTTGCTTGCATTTGTTTTGTTTTTTCAAATTTTTGGTATGCAAACCTCCATTTCTTCATGGTTTCTCGTGCTTTGTTTCATATGTTTGTTAGCTCGTCCGACCCGATGAACCTAACATTGAAAAGGTTTAAAATTTTGATTTTGTATTTGTCAAACAATTCTATCTGCTATTCTTCAAATATAGCACTTACTGTGAAGTGGTTTTTGTTTTTGTTTTTGTTTTTGCTTGCAGCTTTTGTCCCTTATTCTTGTTGATGTAGAATAGCACAGTGGTCATGAATGAAGAGGCATTGTTCAATAAAAGTTGCTCTAAACTTTGTACTTTGTTGGGCGGTATCACCATTACGTGTGAAAATAATGTGATAGGAACCGCTTTGAACTAGCATATTACGTGTGGAAATGGAATTTTCACTTGCTTGTAATTTGGTTTATGCTCTTCAAAATGATTCATTTCGAGAGTCAAGAACACCACATAATTTTGAGTATTAATACACATAATTTATTTATTTATTTACAAAATATAACCTAAAAAATGTAATTAAATGATGATTTACCGGCCTTATTGATTATATTTCACCGTAAAAATACGCATTACTTTATTACTTTATATTTACTTTTAGTATCAATTTTGTAGTCGTCAAACACTTGCATATTGCAAATGCTACTTTTAACTTTTATGTTCAAATTGATCATTTATAATTAACAATTAAACATATTTATTTTGGTTAAATCCAACCAAATCACAAAATGATTATGATTGGAAATTTGGAATGGATAAAAATATTGCAATAGATCAAATATTTTCTATTATTTGAATTACTTAATTTTTGCAATCATATATTTGAGAATAATAAAATTAAATTATTTTAGAAACTCTAGAGGAGCTAAATTAATGACCACATTTTTTTTGTATTAACCTCCAAATAAATATATTATTCCTCCCGTCCCAAATTAATTGCATTTGTAGGACTTTTTAAAGTCAAATTGACTATTTTTAAAACTAATCTTTTTACTATTTTTGTTAACATATAGGTGAAGATATTATAACCAAAAGAAAGTATATACAATTTATTACTAATTTCAATTTTTATAATTTTAGAAATATATTTATATATGTTTAATTATTAATTTTAAAAAAGTCCTAAAAAATAATTAATTTGAGACAGAGGGAGTACAATGTTACTGTGTTTAAAATAATAATGTTGTTGTTTTTAAAATAATAATCGTATTAATCATCAAATTAAAATGAACAAAAATATTAATATCTAAATTCATTTATGATATCATCATTTTTTTCTAATTAAATTAAAAATTTATCAAAACAAAAAGATTTAGATGTTCCAACAAGATTTAGTCTATTAGAAAAAACTAGTCTATTAAATAAAAAGTTATTGATTCTCAACATAAAAAGAGAAAATATTGATTTACAGAGAGACAAAGTAACCTTCACATTTTCAGACACCTAGAACATATTTGCCTCTCTTTGTAGGTTTTTTGTTCGCCAAATTGAAATCCAAATCGAGAAACCATTTATTAGGGTTCTGATCGATGTTTCTCTCTGAATCTCTCTCATACTCATGAATGAAATAATGGCAGGACGTCTATGGCTTGATGATCCAAACGCGCCCTCGGCCTCTGCGTTGCAACCTCAAGTTCATCGCA
The DNA here is from genome assembly GCA_034770075.1 of Aralia elata. Lineage (NCBI taxonomy): Eukaryota > Viridiplantae > Streptophyta > Magnoliopsida > Apiales > Araliaceae > Aralia > Aralia elata. The sequence goes on from CM068382.1 coordinate 1,680,915, forward strand.
AGTCAGAATAATCCTTTCATTCACCTGTGAATTTCTATAATATACGTGCCAGTTACTTTTGTTACGTGTTTTTTTTTTGTGTGTGTAATTTAACACCAATTTTGTTCTAGAACAATTTGCGAAATGTTGAGAAAATTGAGAATTCGCTTGATTTTCCATCAAATTGGTCGTTTTTGCATTACTTGTGGAGGCTTTGTAGACATAGACAGGCTAGTAGGACTTGTATTTTTCTTAAATTTGCTATGAAATTGGAGATTGAATTAACAAATATCATATGAAATATTATGAACGTGTAATCTATAAATTGAAAATTATAAATCTAAAAGTTTCTTAGATATATATCAGCTGATTATTAGTTTATATATCATTGGAAACTGATTTTAATTTTTTTTTTTACCAACAACTACATTCTAATCAAAGTAGCATTTGCTTGTAATATCCAAAACCATTATTTCCTTCCTTTTTCATTTTCACTTTTACTCTGCACCGTGGACACGTCTTATTCATACGAAAATGTTCTGTCCTTTAATGTGATGCCCGCTTCATTCCTGTATTGTGATTGGTTTCTTGCATTATATGCTGTTAAATTTCCTTCATAATGAAAGAATCATAGAAAGATTTATAGCTTGGTTTAGCTGACTTTTTGAGGCACTAGTGCTCTGTATTCCCCCTCCCCTCAATTTTTTGAATGATTTGTTTGCTAGGCTCTTCAGATTCATGTTTTATGCAATTCTGCTGTCTGAATTTGTTAGCTAACAGCATTATATTATATTTTAAACTTACTATGATGCATTGATTTTGAATTTTTTAGTGGTAGAAATGTCTTTCATTTGTTACAACAAAGAGAGATATCTCCCAGAACAAAATGCTTGGCCAGAAAGCAGTGGGGAGAAGCTTCCAAATCGGATGTGGAGTACTATTTTGAGCCCAAAGTTGAAAGAGTGAGAGATGCAAGACGTGAACTTCTATCATGGTACAAGCACTGCATGCCTTGCACATTTATGATTCTCTTTCCTTGTCTATGATGAATCATAAGTCTGTTGCTGGAAATGGATCTCTTGGTTTGAAATTCTGTTGCTTTATTATTTCAGGGTAGAGGCAGAGTCCTTACGGCATTTATCTGCCAAATATTGCTCTTTGGTGCCTGCTCCAAGGTCAACTATTGCAGCGGCATTTAGTCCAGATGGGAAAACACTTGCTTCTACTCAGTATGTGGTTGTTTGTCTTTGTTTCTCCGACTTGCTTATGAATACAATTTTAATTTAATATTATTTATTCTGATATTGGCAGTGGTGACCACACTGTAAAGTTAATTGACTGCCATTCTGGAAGCTGTTTACGGGTGTTGAGTGGTCATCGAAGAACACCTTGGGTGGTAAGATAAGTTATGCTAGGATTCACAAATTTATTCTTTTCTTTTGGGCATTTTTTTTACTAAATCAATAGAATTAACTAGGGATGCTAAAGAAATTGTTGAAAAATTTATTGTCTTGCTACTTAATCTGCTGAAAGCATTTGTAAGTTTTGATCCTCATTTAATGAGAAGGGTGTCCATATTGTGTTTGTAGAATTTCAGTTGAGTTAGATTTAGCAGTGCCAATTTTTTGTTGTGTTTATATGTCTCAGTGACACGGTCCATTTGTTGAATTTTGCTGCTCCTTTCCGTAACAGATTATTTACTTTCATTGGAAGTACTTGTGAATTCTCAATCTTTTGCATTGCTGCTTCCTTAAATACTCAGCATGATATTTTTTATAAATATGTAAATGTTCAAAACAATGTATTACTTAGCATACTTCTGTTACTGGGTATCAAAGGTTTGGAAGATTATGTTTAAGTCGTCTCTGTATCTTTTGGTTATTTTATGTGACTTATGGCTTCATCAAGTTCCGATTTGCTAGAAGAATTCTTGATAGTTAAGCTAAATTTTGCGAATTTTCATTTGCATGTTTGTCTGTGTGTGTCTCTTTCCGAGATTTGAACCCAAGAATTTTCCTGAACAAAACAAGCTAACTTTACAATCTGATTTACGGTCAAGGGTTATTATTGTTGTTAGATTTTGAATTAAAATATTTTTTGGAATTGAGTTTTGGGTCCAATGTTAATCATATTGATGAATATCTATATCATCATTGGGTTTTTATAGGTTAGGTTCCACCCAGTGCATCCAGAAATACTTGCAAGTGGAAGCTTGGATCATGAAGTTCGCTTGTGGAACTCTAGTACATCAGAGTGCATTGGATCTCGTGATTTCTGTAATCTCTGTTCTAACTGGTTATTGTGTCCTCATTCTTTCCTTCCCAAGGAGCAACTGCCTGAATACAAAACTTCAATTTTTTTTCAATCTTAAAGTTCATGTATTGGTTGCCTGATGTGGATTAATTTACTTCATTTGCTTCTTTACAGACCGTCCTATTGCGTCTATTGCTTTCCATGCAGAAGGGGAACTCCTTGCCGTTGCATCAGGTCACAAGGTTTTGATAACTAACTTAATGTCACTATGGTTTTATGATGGTTTATTCTTCAATTTTGCTACCTTCGGTGTATCATAGATTATGAATTTCGATCTTGCAGAATTCATTAACTTGACATTTCAAATTTAATTCAGCTTTATTTATGGAACTACAATAGAAGTGGAGAGCCTTCCTCACCCACTATTGTATTGAAGACGAGGCGTTCCCTTCGAGCTGTGCATTTCCATCCACATGCTGCTCCACTACTCTTAACTGCAGAGGTAAATTTTTCTGAAAGGGATTTGTGTTGTTTATATACTCCTACTCTCTTATAGGATACACTATTGGACTGATATGCAGGTCAATGATCTTGACTCTTCAGATTCCTCGGTGGCACGTGCAACATCTCTTGGTTGTTTGCATTATCCGCCTCCCTCTGTATTTCTGGCCAACGTGCGTCCAAGTGATAGTCTTAGTTTGGCTTCTGAGCTGCCTCTGATGTCCTCACCGTTATCATATGTTCCTTCAATTGCAAGAGACTATTCAAGGACAGATGTACAGGTCGGCAATCTACATGCTGATTCAAGTAGCATACAAGCTGAATCTTCTGCTGAAATGCAATTGCAAATAGATTTGAATTCAACGGGACAGTATGATCAGAGGGTGTCTCCTACGGAGATGTCACCTGCCATACGTTCTAATGCACAATCTACAGTGGAGGGCGCTTTACCAAGTTATTATCCTCGTGGAATGCAAAGCGCTGTTCGTGATGCTATGATCGATGTCCAACTTGCAGAGGGTTACCAGCCGGGTAGCTCTTCCAATGTGGTTGCTTCTGGTGCTGACAGTAGTGCACTGCCATTCATTTCCCAATCCGATGGGGGATCAATTCAAATACAGCCAGACAGGGTTCTCGCTGAATTTAGACAAAATCAGTTCTTACCTTCTACAGACCCAACATGTTGGGAGCTACCTTTCCTGCAAGGATGGTTAATGGGTCAACGCCAAGCTGGCATGCCTTCAACGCTTCCTTATACTGGTGGCGGACAAGAGTATTCATCTGGTTATCTGGGGGTGGGTTCTCCCTTCTTGTCATCTCAATCTCATTTGGCTACTTGTGATGGTTTCTGAAAGATTTGGCTTGCAGGATCATCCTTCGCATGCACGTTTCAGATTTCCAGCAGAAGATGGCCAAGGTGCTCGTTTTAGTAACCCCAATAATGGGGGTGGTGGGGGGAATTCTGTGCCCATGATTAGTAGAATACATTCTGATCTTGCTGCATCAATTACTGCCACAGCAGCTGCAGAGTTGCCCTGCACCGTGAAATTAAGAATATGGCCTCATAATTTAAAAAATCCTTGTGCCTCACTCAATACTGAAAGATGTCTCCTCAGTGTACCACATGCTGTTCTTTGCAGGTATGGTCAAAAAACTATGAGGTTGCAAGCCTCTAACATCAATCAATATCATAAGTTCGTAATATAGCATCAGATTGGGCCTTCTCCTGCTATTGAATGAATGCTATCCTTGATCATTTCTGGTCATCCCTAAATGTCTTATGTAAGTTGAAGATGTGCAAACTGCAAATATTTTTAAAGGCAAATGTTAGCTGGTGTTAGATCATTTAATTACTAGATGGATCTTTTCATGGCAGATGAATTCAGCTTTGTCAATTTCTCTGACATTTACAATCTAGTCGTCGTTTTGCTCTTTATTTCTTGTATTGTATATCTTGCTGTTTTCTAATTTTGTTGGGCATTTATGTGGTCGCAGTGAAATGGGGGCCCATTTTTCACCTTGTGGGAGATTTCTGGCTGCCTGCGTCGCATGTGTGCTTCCTGAAACTGAAGCTGATCCTGGATTACTTTCTCAATTCCATAACAATGCCACAGGGGCTGCAACATCCCCGACCCGACATCCAATATCAGCACGCCAGGTCATGTACGAGCTTCGCATATATTCGCTTGAGGACCCAACGTAAACCTTATCACCTTTGTTAATGTTTTTTCTTTTTTTTAATACAAAATTATTATTATTATTTCGTTTGATTTGTACACCCTTTGATTCCATGATTTTTTTTTAGTTACGTTCATTTGTAGAAATCTGACTTTCAGTCCGCTTTTGTAGCTTTGGTTCAGTACTTGTTTCAAGGGCAATTAGAGCTGCTCATTGTCTAACTTCTATCCAGGTCAGCTTTTTATACTAGATATTTGGAAATAATTCATCGATTTATATGGTTCTTGTTTTGTATTCTTTTTTGAATAAATGTTAGGAGAGATTTAAGGGCCAGTACTCGTAGTTAGTCCTGTAATTATATACTGTTTAACGCTGTTAACCTTTATGATTTAAAGTTAATGTATTACTTGGAAATTGAAGTTTGATATACACGCTAATATATATAACTTGAGATGATCATATCCGGTGGAAAGGAGGACTAATTATTTACGTTGTCATAAAAGAGAAATTATTTACTTAGTCATAATATTCTCAACCGTATTGAAAAAATGTTACATATTTATGTGAGTTTGAACTTGTCACTTGTTTTGTGCAGTTCTCACCCACTTCCGAGCACCTATTGCTTGCTTATGGTCGTCGACATAGTTCTCTTCTGAAAAGCATTGTTGTTAATGAGGAAACATCCTTACCCATTTACACGGTGTTGGAGGTAATTTTTTTTGGTATTCTCACTTGGCTGTAAATGTTCACGTCATTCTCACAATGAAATTTTGTTTTGTCCTTTTAAATGAAGTCCTGAGATTGCTCTCGCCTCTCATAGATCAAATGCAATTGAGTTTGTGACCTTACTTTACTTTTGGTCCATCGATTAAAGTAGCAGTCCCTAATTTTGTGTTTCTAGCCTTGATGTTTGTCGAATAGGTTAGAATGGTATATTAAAGATAATTATGGTACTTCATAGTAGGAAAAAAAGAAAAGAAACATGATTAATGTGTGGTGGCGATGAATGGATAGTTTCTTGATAATATTGAGTCATTGACTCTATTTGAAGGATGAAACACATCTGAGATGGATAACCAGGGAACGTAAAATCTGAACTGTTGTCAGCCTAAACAATCTTTTATATTAACTTGCTACTGTTCTTGGGATTGGTTCAGATGGTATTTTGTTGTATTCAGTTTAGTATCAGTATGGTACATACTCACGTGGTACGGAATTTCCTTACAAATTACACATCTATAGAAGACTGCCAGAATATTTAAATGAGCTTGAAATATCTAGAGGATCTGAATAAAAACGTAGACCCATAACCCAGTAATGGTTTTAAGGACTGTAATCCTTGTCTTTTTTCTTGTCATGATTCAGTTTTAGTGGTTAGCACAACCAATTGGGTGGAGAGTACATGTAGTTAGGTAGGTGAATGGTTGAGGCCTTGCTTTAGAATTATAAACTTAGTCTCCGTGTGTTTCAAGGAAAATGTTTCGGCATTTGGTGTGCCTCAGAAAATGTGGTCAACTATAATTCATTTTTCAGTCAATGGGATAGTCCTTCGGAAACAAGTCATTTTTCAGAAAATGTGCAAGTGCTGTCTTTCTCTTTCACTTCTATTTCTTATCTTTAAGAATATCAATTATTAGAGTGCAACTGTAGTATATATCAACTACTTCTTGCCCTGCCCCACAGAAGTGCTTTTTTAGTGCTACTTGCTAATTGTATGTACACAGTAGCTTCTTATAGAGTTTCAACTACTTAATTTTGAAGAGATGGCTTAATAGTAAAATACTAGTTGCACCTAGAAAATAAAGTAGTTTAGCATTTGAATTTGTTTTTAACTTGAACAAAATATATTTTGTCTTTGTTAAGCTTTGAGCTTTAGTTATTTTAGGTGTGACTTTCTTTTATAATGCATGAAAACTGACCCATCATGTCCTCATTCTAGAGGTTTGAGTTAATAATTTATATTCTGTATTTTAATATATGATGTTGAGCTTGATGGAATAACTGAGATCTGTTTCTATACAGTATGTTTGAGATTGAATTCTGCAGTTAATTTATTCTTTGAGCGGTTATTTGTTAAGAATTTACACTCCTGGGTTCAGGTTTACAGAGTTTCTAATCTGGAGCTTGTGAGCATACTTCCTAGTGCAGAAGACGAGGTCAATGTTGCTTGCTTTCACCCTTTGGCAGGAGGAGGTCTTGCCTATGGAACCAAGGTGCGATTTGACTATGCAAGGACCTTTCTTTTCTTTTTGAAAAATTGTAAAATCTGGACAACACTCTTGGATGTGCATTATGCAATATATTGTTTGCTGTCAAATGCAGGAAGGAAAGCTTAGGGTCCTGCAGTATGACGGAGCTCATGATCTGAATCATACTAGATCAAATATTTTATCGCAGGAAAACTTGGTTCAGGTAGAACAACATTTCCAGGTTCTGTAATATATTTCTTTCTATGTTAGTGGATAATCTGAACATGTATCACTACATCTTTGCTAAAATGATCTTTTCTTAACTTGATTGTTTATATGTGCTCTTTTTCTTCTTGTGGGCATGGTAAATGATTTATGCGATAGGTAAATGGAGTAACGTGTCGTAACAATACAGAAGTCGGTAAAGATATTTTTCTTCTTCTTAAGAGTTTTCATGTTCGTGTTTCTTCATGTGTAGTAAATGTCTTTAGGGGCAAATTGATCAGCTGTTGAAGTATAATGAGTTAGCAAATGTGTTTTAAGTTTTAACAATCTATTCTCCTTCTCTTGGTGTAATTCGAAGATACGTGGGAGAAGGAGAAAGAGTTTGTGAAGCCTTATCCCAATTTAGGTTAGGCTATTAAAATATATACACTGGTACAATATGTGCAGATGTCATAAATACCTCTAATACTAAACATAGGTATACTTAATTTGTGTATCTTTAACACTGGGAATATCCATCCGATAATGGGAGATGATTGCTTTGGACTCATCTCCTTTGTGAAAAAGCTTATTTTTCTTTCTTCATGGTGTCCACAACTTAGCATGTCATTAATTTGCTACTAGAATAGGTACTTAAGTATGCAATATCTTTATGTTTTCCTTCCAATGAATTGTGGATGGATATCTATCTTCTTTTTTAGTTATCCTGGACAGTTTGTTAAGTTATTTGAATAGTCTGGTAATGTGAAAACCCTAAATGATTGATATTTTTGTTACAGGTTCAGGCATATGCTTTAGAATGTTAGACACTCGTGATAGAATTCACATTAGAGGCATCGGAGTGAACTTGAATTGTATGCATTCTCATCCTTGCACTCTTTATCAGCATTTATCTGTGAATGATTTCTTAGTACTTCAATTTAATTCAAAGATTCTTAAAAAAAATAATGGATATGCATTACCAATCCAGATTGTTGGATAACAGCAGGCATTGAGATTGAGATTACCAATGACAGTTCAGAATGCACGTATCATGTTTATATGATTCCCTCAACTGTGAATTCATAAATTATATGATATCGATTTTATCCCCCCCCCTGCTCCACTACTGTCTGCCACATTGGCTGTTTCTTAGGCAGGAGTTTAACTCAGAATGGAACTGGGAAAATATAATTAGTTGGAAAGTAGATGCTAAGGTGCTGGCTCTGATATGCTAAATTTTGCAGTGTTCTAATTGTGGCCTTACCTATTAGATGATAATGGAGAGCTAGTTGTAAATCACTTAATGGTTAATGTACTAAACATTAGACTAACGCTTCTCTCAAGTATCATATCGCAAAGGCTGGGTGTTTAGGTATTGCATTGAGGTCTGTGGATACTTTTATCATGCATATCTTAATCTATCAATTAAGCTACAGTGTTGTCAGGTGTGGCAGCCAACCCATATTAATATTTTGCTTTGTAAAATGTTTGGAAGTGCTGCTACTTCAAAGATTAGGATCGTGAGTTGTAGTCAAGCCTCATACTTCAACTATAAGATTTATACAAGATGGTTTCATTCCTATTGCTAACAGAGGATAGTTTTTAGACTTTTCATATTAACCATTGGCATACCTTAGGCCCCTTTATAAACCTGGTCAACTGATCGGTCACCTTAATCTTGTGGATTATTCAGTAGTGTATTGTATCCATCCTTTTATTGTTAGGGACTGGTCTTCAATTTTTATGCTAAATTTAATTTGATTACTTGAAAATGTTTGTTGACAATCCAAGTTTTTTGTCTTCAGGAACTGTCAACAAATACTATTAACGGCTGATGTAGCTTCCTGGAACTGGGTTATTCAACTACTTTTTGCCCCTGTACTTTGATCAGTTTTGTGTGTCAACATGTATAATACTGTAGCTTTGTTTTCTTTGTAAAGGCAAGTTTGTTTGCCCCTCTGCTTTTTCCTTTTCCTGTTCAGAACCAACTGAAAGATGTGTAGAAATCTTTTTGTTGTTGATGCACTTAGGTACTGCTGCTAATTGTTAATGCTGCTGTATACTACTTCCGTTCCATCCGTTTCTGGGACGCGCCAAAATGACTTTGATGTTGACTACTGATCAGTTAAGTCACTTTTTGTAAAAAAATCTGTGTCTTCAAAATGAGAGCTCTCTTTTTGTGACACAGTAATCTACAAAATCATGCGTGTTCCTTCCTATAGATGGTTGTAGATTTTATTATTGCTTTGTTCATCACCCTTGAAAGCTGGTCAAATAGCCAAGTTGGTGCTTGTAGATTACTTTTTCTTGCTTGTGGCGACAACAATGGACAGTTAATTTTTGTTTCCATTTTTCCTTTTAATTTCTTGTTCAAGTGCCTAAGTGGTATGCTTAGCTAGAAAAGGGACTAGTTTTGACAGTGACAAGTTCCGAGTAACTTTTCTACTTCACGGGTGTATTTCTTGGTAATTTTACCCATCATATGATCTTGATCATGGTCTACAAATAATTCTTTTAGCAGCAAGTTTGCTTCTTCTTTATTAACAACAGGCTTGTGACTTTGGGGTTGTTTCTTAAAAGCACTTTCTGAATATATATATATATATATATATATATATATTTGTGTGTGTGTGTGTGTGTTTATATATATATATATATATATATATGTGTATATATATATATTTGTTTTGCTTCAACAATGGCATTTGAAGAATTTTCATTGTCCGAGAATGTCTAGTTCCATTGTCGTGTAGTTAGTTACCTGCTGGATAAGGCGTCTCTTTAGTACAATAATTGAGTCGGTTAGGTTATTAAAAATTTATGTACGTTGCAGGTTTAAGCATCAGTCTCGAGAAAAAGAAAAAGGAGTTTGGACGGTGTCTTGCACAGAAAATATTATTAGTCATTTTCAGGTCGGATAAATCAAGTAACCAGAAAAAAACAATAATTATTACTTTATCCATTTCAAAATTAAAGAACACAATTATGTGATATTTAGAAGGAAAAAAAAATCTTCTTATGTTTTAGAATGAATGAAATAATTGGTAATGTAGCCATATAGCTTTAGCAACATTTGCAATTGAATTTGAATAATTGATTGTGTACTTATTTGTGTATTTGCTAATGTGTCAAGATTATAATTGAAATCAATCAAAAATTAATTGAGAAAAATGTGATATGGCATGTGTACAAGTTAGGGGTATTCTTTCTATAATTGTGGACATATTAAGTACTTCATTCGTTCTAAAATTAGAGATATAATTTGACTCTTGAGGTCAAATAGCGACATATTAAACTTTAAAATTGGTATAATTTATAAAAGTTTAGAATGAAATAAATTTTGTAATTAATAATTTTTGTTATATATTATACAATTATAATAATTGTATCAACTAAAATTAAATAAATTCATATCAATTTAATTTAAAATTTAGTATATTGTCGTTTGATCTCAAAAGTCAAACTATATATCTTATTTTGGAACATAAATAATATCTACCTAATTTGAGATAAGAATAACAGTAACTAATATTATAAAAAAAATAGTAATACAAAGATTTTGGAGAAATAAGAATACTTGCTGTTGTCAGCAAATTTTGGAACCCATACCGTATATGATAACTCATAACTACACGATATGTTGACCAGTCAATGCATTGAAAGCATTTCCTTTTTTTTTATTTAAAGGCATTAAGAAGGTTAGTTAGAAAGGGACATGGATTGACCAATGGTTTGTTTCCCTTTCTTTGACTACTACTACTAAAATGATTATTTACATTATAACAATAAAAAAAGGTTAAAGTAATAATAAACCGATCAATAATTATATATAATTGACTGAAAAATTAACATTACACTAAAACTAAAATAACAAAAAATAAAGAAAGAAAGAAAAAAAAGATAAGAGTAGTGATCTAAGATGGAGGGGGAGAATTAGAGTCAAACTTGTAGTGTTTGTCGACGGCGACGGAGACATCCCAAGTGCAACTGAGTCCTTTGGGGAGTATGACAAGATCGCCGGCGGCGAACTCCACCACCTCCGATGAGTTCTTTATGTACACTTTGACCTTCCCTCTCAATAAGTAACATGTCTCTTGTGCATCAAATTTTAGTTGATACTTCCCCGGAGAACAACCCCATCTTTTTTTTTCCATCACATATATAAACAACATAATATTTATTAGCTTAATGATCATATACTCTATAAATAAAACCACATATATATACACAGATTTTTTTGTAATACAACTGAAAAAATTCGAAACGTAATAGATAATAAACGCGCTCCAAATTTTGAGCTTGGTATAACAAATATATATATATATAGAGAGAGAGAGAGAGACAGAGAGAGAGATAGAGAGTGAGAGAGAGAAACTTACTTGGGCCATGACTTGATACCAAGTTCAGATAGTTGAGATTCAGATGGGTTGCTCTGGACAATGATTCTTGAATTTGATATTGAGGAGGAGGAGGATTCTGCAGCCATGAAATTGTTGATGAAGAAATTTGTTTGCGTTCAATGCAAAAGTGTGATGAAAAAAAAATTAAAATAAACTGCACGTCTCTCTATTTCTCTCCCCCTTGTAGTAGGAGTTTTTTTGGATTTGGGAATTGGGCTTTAGGTGATGAAAAGGAGGAATCTCTACAACGGGATAAGAGGGCATATACCATGAATATATATATATATATATATATGAAAAATGATACATACTATATATTTGTTATAAATTTTTATATAATATACATCATCTATATCATTGAAACAAGAATGAATAATCTACTTTTGGCAGTAAATATTGATTTTTAATTTCTAATTATGGTCGTTCCTTTTTGTTTTCAATAGTATAAATGGTGTATGCCTTATACAAATTTATAATAAATACATATTATGAATCATTACTCTTTGTGTGTGGACACACTAGTATAAGAGAGGGAGTTTATTATTATTAATTTTTTTGGGTGGTCAAAGAATTTTATTAGTTGAATAATATTATATGTACGAATAGTTGTGTATATAGAGAAAAAGTTATATTTTGGTTCTACTGTTAAATCATGTATAATATTTATTACTTTTTTTATATTTTTTATACATTGAATAATAGTATTTTTTCTGTTTTAAAATATAAGATCATATTAATTTTTTTTGAAGTCAATTTAAGATAGTTTCAAATTCAAAATTAGTGTGAATTTTATTAATTTTAGTCAATTTGAGATAGTTTCAAGTTCAAAATTAGTATGGATTCTATTAGTTTTAGTTAACATAATGATAATTATTGTACATTATATAAAAAGTATTACTCATTATTAGATCAATTATTTCATACATAATTTTTAATTAATTATTTTAATTCTGAATTTAAAAATGTCAATTAATAATAGTGATCTTATAATCTAAAACGGAGAGAATATTTGATAATAGTGTTTACCTACAATTTTCAATTGTGTACATTTTTTTTTGTTAGTTAGCTAAGGTTCATTGATTGTGGTTTTATTTGGGTGATATATATATATATATATATATATAGTGTACTGACCTTTCACATCTGACCATGTCACCCTCAATCAAAGTTTCTGTAAGTATCATTTATGAGTACATCAAGCATGCCTAAAACAAGTTTTAATAGCAAATATAATACTATTAATTGTCTTGAGCAGATTTAGAACAAAACAATAATATGAGTATAATAAAAAGATCTTCTTCACACATACACACTTGGAATATATATAATATATAGATTATTGCAACATTAAATCTTAGACATATATATAAAAAATGATCTATAGTTTGCATCTGTAAAAAATGGTTCTTATGAATTTGATCAAATATTGATAAATGTATATATTTTGATAATACCCAAAGGAAGCTTATTTGTTGCACAATATAATTACACAATAAATACTTGAAATTACTCTTTATATCCCCATCAACCTAGCTCCAAACCCCTAATGTTATCGAGCTACAAATTAATGACACCAAAATAGTATTCCCTTGGCTCGTTACAAAAAAGTAGTCTCATTTGATTATTTCTTTTTTAGTTTACAAAATCTTAAAAATCTAAAATTGATCCGAATTTGTTTGGTTTAATTAATATAATGATTAATATTGTACACTATTTAAAAAATATTACCAACCAAGTACAAAATTATTATTTTGAAATCACATAAATATTCATATTATGATATAAATTTAGAATTTTATAAATTAATCATGCTTAAATTCAAATAAGATTTTTTTTTTTGGATGAAGTGGAGATAATAGTCTAAGTCTACTATATATATATATATATATATATCTCCTTTACCTTAAACCCTAATTCTTGATGTACCCTCCTTGAGCAGGCAGGCAGGCATACTACAAGGCCTGTGGGTGTGAACCAAAAGTTGATAATTTGGCAAGGATAAGATTCCCCTGGTCAAAGAGTTGATCAGAACAATCCTAGCTGACAAAACACACGTGGCAGACGAAGATTCGTTCATCATGCACCACTATTTGACCAAAGGATCCAAATCTTGAAGAGGCTGGCATTACTATCACAGTTCATTGTGCCCCTCAAGGCTCACCTTCCTTCCTTCCTTCCTTCCTTCCTTCTTCCCCATGTTGCCAATTCTGTTGATTATTTCTTTTGGCATTTTTACATCACATTGATTGCACTATGCCACTCTCACCTTTACCACCTCTCTTCCTTTCTAACAAATACAAAGAATTGGTCGATCTCCTTAGGCCACCAAATCATAATTATATAAAATTTAAATCGCTATTAATATCGGTGATTTGCACACTTAAAAGATAGTGACTCAGAAATTCATTAACATATAGAAACCCGTTTGAAAATATTTACTTTTACTTGAATATTATCGACTTAAATCTTATAAGAGAAATTACTCATCACATAATTAGACACCATTTACATATAATTAAATGTAAGATAAAGATGTTTCAAAAAAAATGTAAAATAAAGAAAAAGATTGATCAAATGCATCACAAGAAAATCTTTCAAACCTCCTCTTGTTTAAAATACTGAAGAAATAACCCCCCCCCCCCCTTTCTTCTTTTTTCTCAATATTTTATCACCATATTTCAAACAATATCAGCAAACTCGTGTTTTTATCTTGTAAGGTTTAAGTAGTGATATACATGACTTTCTATAGGCCATTATTGAACAACTTTGTTCCGGTTAGCTAGCTGTATGTATCATGATAGCAACCATACCACCAATTGCATGTGGGAAGGCATTTCGAAGCTACCAAAAGCTTCCAATTAAGTGAGATGGATGGAGTCAACAAGTATTTTTAGAATGTTTGTTTCTTTGAATTATTAATTATTATATTATATAACAGCTCTCCAGAACTACTGAAGTTGTTAGTGTAATCGTGTCGTATTATTCTTTCCGATTCTTCTGTCCTTATAAATTTAATTATATTATTATTTTATCATTTTTTATATTTTTTTATTTAGTCATTTAAATTTTATAAAATTCTTATTTTATCCCACCGTGTACCAATTTATTATAAGCTCAACAGAAAAATAAGAGGTATATTTTCGTCAATGGTCTTATAGATTGTCTTACCCAACCCATAAAATGATACTTCAAACGTATGATAGTTATGGGCTCATTTTTTATTTGATCTTGGAATGAATTGGGCTACTGAGCCCAAATTAGTTTATAACAACAACAAGGTAAATGTGACCCAACCTATACAATATACATAAATTGGTGCAAATGAAGATAAATTTAAGAGTTAATTTATTTTTATTATTATATTTTTTTCCCATTTGGATGCCAAGAGTAATATTTAACTTTATATGTACTAGTGATCCATGGCACTTCCAGTGTGCGTATATTTTATTTTTCTTTTAATTTTAGTCTCACCTTCTTAAAAAAAAAAAAAAAAAAACTCTATTTGCTAAACTAGACAATATATATTATTACATGCAGATAAAAAAACATCAAGACTTAATCAAATACTTTCCAATTTGTAAATTAAAAAAAAATAAAATAAATCGAATGAGAGATGATGAGAGACTACTCACATCACCATTGTATCTGACTTTCTAAAATTCTTAAACACATATAACAATTAATTAATAATTTATTGTGAGCCAACTATTTTGGGTTAAAATAATCCTATTCATAGCATACCCAGTTATTTCTTGACAACTGTGAAAACACCATTAATTTTCTAAAATCCTTAATCAAATATAACAATTAATTAACAAATTTTTGTGGGTCAACTATTTTCGAACGAAATAAACATAACATAACTGGTTATGTTCCTCATTTTTTTTATATTCATGACTTATCGTGTGATGAATCAAAACAGTGATTCATTATCATAATTAATAGATCATAGTAAATCAAAGTATGATTTATTCTGATTTAATCCATTAATAAACCTAACTCAATATAAAGATTCAAAAGTTCGTTGAATGTAAAAATAAATAAATTTTATTACCAAATAAATAAATAATACTGAATAAAGGCCGGAGCCATATAATCCCGAATAGCAAGACGCCTATGGGATTCGGGTATGGGCTACAGTCCAAATAATGAAAACAAGTAAACCCAAGCTCTACTCGTACATATACCGAGTATAAGTATGGGCTACAATCCAAATAATGCAAACAATTAAACCAAACTCTACTAATAATTTATATACGGACTATATATTTATTATATATATTGGGTGAGAGGATTATCATTATTTTCACTCCTATAAATTTAGTTGTGTCACAAATTTATTTTTATTTTTGGCCTTATAAATTTGGTGGGAGAGTCGGGATGGTGACAGAAACTTTGACGCTATATAACAAACAGTGTTGTATAGTCTGTACAATACTATTTGTTATATGTATCCAAATCACACCCAAAACACTGTTTTATAAAAAAATTTTAATACCAAAAATTATTATATATTTTTTATTAACTGTTTTGAAAAAAAAAGCAAAAAAAATAAAAATAAAATTTTGAGTCCGCATTTTATCAGGTCCGGAACACACTCTCTCTCTCTATATATATATATATAGAGAGTCCGGATCCAATTTTTTTTTTTTTTTTGCTTTTTTTTAAAACAACTAAAAAAAATAAAAAAATTATGGAACTGAAATTTTTACATAATACAATGTTTTGGGCGTGATTTGGACACCTATATTTTTTGGTATAGGTATCCAAATCACGCCCAAAACATTGTATTATGTAAAAATTTCAGTTCCATAATTTTATTTTTTTTAGTTGTTTTAAAAAAAAAGGCAAAAAAAAAAAAAGGTCCAGATTTTAACAAAATCCGGGATCCCGAACTGGATACCCTCTCTCTCTCTCTATATATATATATATATTACACACTAAAAGAGAATTCTACAATAAATTAATTTGTATTGATCATTAAATTTGATAAAATAAACAATCACATGATCAAATACAAATTAATTTAATATAAGAAAGTCTTTACAATAATTGAACGCACACATGCCACGGGACCAGTAAACAATAAACAGTTTGATTTGGTTGTTTCTCTACAAAAATCCCATTTCTTCTCCATCTGCCAGTCTACATTTTGCGGTTCTCACATCAAATCCCATGGCTACCCAAGGTCAAGTTATCACCTGCAAAGGTACGTACTATATCTCTCTTTCTCTCTCCTCTTATTAAAATCCATGTATATGTAGTATAATTCGTTTGAACTTTGAATTGAAACCTATAAGTTGGATTTGATTGTGATATGTTTTGATGAAATGGCGAAAAAGCTGCGGTTGCTTATGAACCAAACAAGCCGTTGGTGATCGAAGACGTACAGGTGGATCCTCCTCAAGCTGGTGAAGTCCGTGTTCAGATTCTATTCACTGCTCTTTGCCACACCGATGCTTATACTTGGAGTGGCAAGGTAATAACATTACTTGTTTTTATTACTACTTATTTATCGCTCTATTTTTTCTGTTTTGAATGAACATTTGCGTGCTAATTATGTGAATATGAACATTGGTGTGCTAATGAATATGTGAATAATTATGTGAATCTGTGAATAATGAATATGAACATTGGTGTGCTAATTATGTAAATTGGGTTGGATTTATTACAATCTTTGATTTCTAGACTTAATTGTGTTAGTTTAGGTTATTTAGCTCAATTGGTTGGTTTTTTTTTTTAATTTAATTTTATATATATATATTTTAATATTTGCTTAATTTAGGCGTATGAACTGAAACTCTGTAGGGGATTGAATAAGCTGATGCTAGTTTCTGAGTATTTCCAAAATATTGATCTGGAATTCTGTTGTTTAACTCGTGGGTGCCAAGTGGATTGTGCTCTTCTGAACTGTGGCATTTTCGGTTCTATTATCTCCTCAATGTGCATGTTCTTTTAGCATTTATATGCATGATTTATGTGATCTGCCCTTTCTCTTTTCCACTTCAATCATTTTTGCTGTTTCCATATCTTAGCCACTTTATGTTTTAGTATTCTATATTCTGATCAAGCTTGTACTTAAATTTCTGATAGGATCCTGAGGGTCTTTTCCCATGTATTCTTGGTCATGAGGCTGCCGGGTATGTAATCACATACTTGAAATTTGTGCGGAGTCATTGCTGATGAAAGGTGACTGTTGGTTAAGATTTTATATTTCTTATTAAAATTGCAGAATAGTCGAAAGTGTTGGTGAAGGAGTGACTGAAGTTCAGCCTGGCGACCATGTTATACCTTGTTACCAAGCAGAATGCAGGGAATGCAAGTTTTGCAAGTCGGGGAAAACCAACCTCTGTGGAAAAGTTAGGGCAGCTACTGGAGTTGGAGTCATGTTGAGTGATCGCAAGAGTCGTTTTTCAATAAATGGAAAACCTCTCTACCATTTCATGGGAACTTCAACATTTAGTCAGTACACTGTTGTCCATGATGTTAGTGTAGCGAAGATTGATCCAAAAGCTCCTTTGGATAAAGTGTGCCTTCTTGGTTGTGGTGTTCCAACTGGTAAGCTGATTTGTTTTTCTCCCCTATGACATTGAAGGTCGTGCTTGGCTCAATGGTTAAGTGTTCACTTATTGAATGCTTAGTCATGGTTCAAGTTCTGGAAATGATCTCTGTAAATAGAATTAAGGTTGTATATCCTGCTATTTCCGGAGCCTTGTGCACTAGGTACGGTCTTTTATGACATTTAGGGTCGTATACTTTGGTATCTTTTTATAGTTCATTTATTAGATTTATATTATGTAATCTCCTTTGAAATTTATACGTGTTTCAGTTTTGTTTCTACAAGTTTTTTAGTGAAAATTTTAGAATCAGTATTATTGCTTGTGAATTGCAATTTTATAACTTAAAGATTGCGTGGAATTTATGATATCTAGGTGTTCTGGATGAATATTAAATAGCTTTTCTAATATATTCAGTACAGTTGAAAATGTAGGATGATATTCGTAAAAAATATTATTTATTATGTGTTGACTATCTAAAAAATATTGTTTATTTGCACCGTATAAATTCTGCTAAACATTTACTATCACTTTAGGTCTTGGGGCGGTTTGGAACACTGCCAAAGTAGAACCAGGCTCCATCGTTGCTATTTTTGGTCTTGGGACTGTTGGTCTTGCAGTAAGTTTCATGGAGAAGAATATATTTCTCGATTTTGTGATATCTATCATAAGACTCTTATGATGATAATTATCCAAGTATCACTTGACAGGTGGCTGAGGGTGCAAAAGCAGCTGGTGCTTCACGAATAATTGGCATAGACATTGACAGCAAAAAGTATGAGACAGGTCAGCTTCCATATTCCATTCCCTCAAGGTTTCTGATGGCGTGCTGTTAATATCCTGAACTGCATCATTGTAGTTTTCCTACCTTTCCGACAATTGCTTTTTCTACATATAGCACATTGTTCATAATCATTTGACTATGAATATTGAGTAATGGGTATTTATGTTGAGACCTTAAGGCGGCTGAGGAGCTCTTCCACTTTATGTTCTGCATCATCTTGTTCACAAACCACTCTGGATTCTTTCATTTCCAAGTGAAAGATAATTTTTTCAGTCAGCAACCCTGCATACAGTATTGGGTGTTGGCAGTGCAATAGCTTCAGAAGGAGGACCTTCGAGAGGGGTGTTGGCAATTATTATTGCAAAAGTGTCGACATTCAATTGATGAATGGATTTCATTGCTTACATATCGAATGGTTCTATTGAACAAACAAATTATCAAAATATAGAATTATACCAATATTTGAAGTCTTATCAGTTCCATTTTTATATTTACTAGATTGGGTTAAAATCAACGTTGTAGCCAAGGGTAGTTTTATTTCATTTTTCTTTATTTATATGGATGTGTGTGTGTGTGTGTAATATGTAGGTGCCTCAATAGAAGTTCCTAAAAGTCTGAACGACTTCATTATGCAAATATTTTAGTGTTCTTGTCACACAGGCTCAGTAAATGCCATAATAATACCTACCTGTAATGAGCACTCATAGTAACTATTAAAGCCACATACTTCCCAATTAAGAGAGTATAGTCTACATATCCTAACCAGCGTTAAATAATTCTATTACCTTGTAATAAGCAGTGATTGGTTTGCTAGTATAGAAGGACTCATTTCGATAATAATGCTTGTTAGATAATAAGGCTCATTATATTTTTATTTTTCCATGCAAATTGTGATCTGCAGCAAAGAACTTTGGTGTCACTGAGTTTGTGAATCCAAAAGACCATGAAAAACCAATACAGCAGGTTCTCGTTGATCTTACCGATGGTGGAGTTGATTATAGTTTTGAGTGCATTGGAAATGTCTCTGTAATGAGAGCTGCTTTGGAGTGCTGTCACAAGGTAATAAGTTGCATCTGAGTTTATATCAACATGACCAGGAATGAGATAGAAATCTGATTTCTTTGGGAAACTTGCAGGGCTGGGGAACATCAGTTATTGTGGGTGTAGCCGCATCTGGTCAGGAGATCTCCACTCGTCCATTTCAGTTGGTGACTGGTCGCGTGTGGAAAGGAACAGCATTTGGTGGTTTCAAGAGCCGTTCACAAGTACCTTGGCTTGTGGAAAAGTATATGAAGAAGGTAACCAAACTCCATAAGAATTACCTAAGTTCTTTTAGCTGATTTTGGATAATCACTGAACCCCCTTATCCCATACTACAGGAGATAAAGGTTGACGAATACATCACCCACAATTTGACTCTTTCTGAGATCAACAAAGCTTTTGATCTGATGCATGAAAGGGGTTGTCTCCGTTGCGTGCTTAAGGTGCAGGAGTGAAATAATTTGGCCAGCGTTATGTAAATAAACTACCTTTCATTATGTGAGTGGACGAAATTATCCAAATAAGCCTCTGTTTTATATAAACAGAGGTTGGTTTGTGGGTGCGGAATATCTTTTTCCGAGTCATTATCTGAGATGTTTCCCGTGCTATTAATTATACAGTTGAAATTTTTCTAGAGGCTTTGTTCTCTTGAGTTTCAACCTCACATCCATTTGTTCAAAATTAGATATACATCAACTCTCAAGGAAAGTTTTATTTTATCTTTACCATTAGCTAAAAATATAGTGGTAACATGATAATATTTAATTAATTAAGAATAAAAGTAATGACATGTTAAGAAATTCATGTCACTTTATTGTCTAAGAATAGAAATGTATATCTAATTTTGGAATGATGAGAGTAAAAAACTACGGAACTGGTTGCCGTGTGCCAAAATCACTCAACTCTCGTGTTATGCCAGCCAACCTTATATCTCAAAACTAGATGGGGGAGACTTAAAATTGACAATGAGTTAAAGAAACATTATGAACCCGTTGTCATTATTGATGTGAAAGAAAAACTAGTCAAGAAGTTACTAAGAAGAGTGAGATGGGGCAATTTTGTTCCATCATTGTCATTATGAACCCATTTTTCTGGAACTAATCATATCATTATATGCATAACCACCATGAATGGTCATCTCAAGGTTGAGCATGTAATCATATAGCAAAATCGATAGCCACCAAAAACAAAACCATAGTTTGGAATGATTTGATATGATATTTATAACTAAACTTAATTCCAAATAGATAGTGGGAAAAAAACCAAAAAAAAAAAAAACCAAGACAATCAAAACTCTGAACAACAGTGATAAACTACCTTATTGCAAATGATGGTGTTAACAAATGGAAGAGATTGGATCCTCTGAATTTAACTTATATTTGTTAATTTCAAAGGTTATGATTGGGCTGCCTTAGGTGCATAAAGTCTTCACTAGGCCTCCCTATGTACAAATTCTTTCAAGACAAAAGCTTGTTTGTTAACTACACTAACAAGTTATCCCTCCTAATGAACTTCAAAAGATCATTTACCCTTCAAAAAGATTACAACCCGAAGAAAATTCCTGGGTCTGTAAGAGTTGGTCCTGGAGAAGGTATTGGAACATCATGATGATCCAAAGCCCAATTATCATACTTGAAGTCTAATGAAACAGGATCTGTGCTTCCACTGAAAAGCGTATCAATTCCAGCCAGAGAAGAGGACTCTTTTATACAATCTACATCTTGGAGTTTGGAATTTTCTGCTGTAGGTTGTTGGCTGCTCTGGCTGGTTGGGGTAACCCAACTTAAGTCTATATCTGTAAGACTTGTATCCAGATAATTGTGAGATTGATTTTCTTGGGCGAAAAATTTCTGATAATCATTTGAAGCATAATTAAGCTGACTATCTACTTGAGATTCAGAAGGCACTGTATTTGCAAAGCTGTCGCCAATAGTGGGTTGGGAGGACACTTGGGGTTGGGAGGACATTGACCTCAAAAACATGCCGCCCATATATGCCTGAGAGGGTACTTGGGGTTGAGAAGTGACTGAATTCACAAAGAAATTGCCTATATTTTGCTGGGGAGACACCATAGGTTGATGAGTAGGCACTGAATTCAAAAGGATGCTGGCCACATTTGGCTGGGAGGATAGCTGAGGTTGGGAAGGCACAGAATTCAAAGGATTTGTGTGCATGTTTGGTTGGGAGGATACCTGAGGTTGAGAAGGAAGAAAATTTGAAGGGTTTGTGTGCATGTTTGGTTGGGAGGAGAGTCGGCTAGTGTTTGATTCTAAACTCATTTGGTTATGAAAGTGTTGCCACCTCATGGAATTGTTGTCACCTAGTGTTGACACTGGATGAGGATATCTCATGTATCCATACCTCTTGTCAGGTGAAATATACTTTGGATTTGACGTCAAAGCAACCCCATGTGACCCTGCCCTTTTGAACACTGCAGGAGAGTTAAGTTGAGGGCCTAGGTTACCAACAATACGTCTTCTGTCCCTTGAGATAACATTGTTACCTGTATTTTGCAACTCCTGCGATACCAAATTAGGTTGAAAATTGTTTCTGGGCATAACACATCCAGACCGTTGGCTTCTGCTTTGATTTGTGATATTTGGGATGCCAAAATTAGTTGCCCTTGTACATGCACGGATTGATGCTGGCCTAGGGACCTCACCCTGGGCCACGTAGTAGGGTTCAAGTGGAGTTGATACTGGAACTTGGTTGATTGGGGTCAGCCCTGTTGAAATAGAAGCATAAGAAGGTTTAGGAACTGATATGGTAGCTTGATTACTATTCTTTAAACACTTCCTCTGATGTTTCCAGGATTCCTCTTTCTCAGTGGCATGACAATGGTCGCTACTGGAAATGCCCGTTCCCCAGTGGAGACATGGAGCCAGTGAGTCACAAACATAACAATGGCACTGAAATAGAAAAAGGTAGTATTAATGAAGCAGAATGTTCTGTATGAAAAAATTCAAAGGCCAATAACAAAAAGGGTAAGAACAAAAAGGGTTTTACCTGGTTACAGTGCCTTTCATGTGCAGTGGATGTAAAGGGAAATTCAACACAGAGATGTCGTGGGTGGGGGTAATCTCTACATGCAACCTGCAATCAACAAAAAATTAGCACACCGAAATTACATTGTGTCAAGATTAGAAATTCAGTTGGGCATAACAGTAAATAATAGTTGTTTTTTAGTGGCATTAGTAGTTATCTAGGTAGTCGAAATCATGCACACCATGTGAATTAGTTAGAAGGGGGTAGTTTAGTCTTTGCTAATATTAGAAGTTCGTTTAAAGAAAAAAAAAAGATGGTTGCAGAAATTATTAATCCCTTCTCCCAACACAAGCCCCAACAAATTTTTGATAAAAGGGACCGCACTCCGCACTCAGATGCAAGTAATCATTTATGATCCTGAAAAAGGTAGATTTAATATTTATTTTACACTATCAGCCGCTCATCTTTCTACGCTATTTGTTGGAATAAGTCAGAAGGAAAATGGAAAGAGAACACGCAATTAAGAGCAAAAATTAAATAAACAAGGCTTTAATAAAGAGACAAGGAAGTGAGAGAAATACACATGGGAATTCTATTTACAATAAATAAAAATTCCATAGAGGTCTTTAACAACATGGTAAATTATACTGCAAAGAAATGATTCTGTCCATACCCACTTCAGCATTGTGACTGTTTGAGCAACTTTTTTGCTCTCAAATAGTCCAAGCTCGCATCTATAAGAAGCTGTTCCTTGAGAAAAGAAGGTTTCTTAAGCAGCAGCCACAATGGTGCTTTGTGCATCACTGCCAACAGCGCAAGTTATACTAATGAACCCAACTCATGTAATAACCAAAATGCAGATCCGTTAGAGCTCAGCATACCAAATAGCTTTTAATCTTATAGATCTCATCATTGACATTTGGATGTAGCATGTGATGGAACAAGGATATATGCATCTCCAACATTCAAGATATTGAGTAGTCTCACATAAGATATTAGTTTCAGGAAAACAAGCAACAACAACAAACCTACCTAAACGGATTATGAGAATTTGAGATGCATCTATCTACAAGTCATATAAATTGAGTTGTAAACTCCACGGGTAGTTAGACCTCAAGGTCCTCACTCATCAGGATAAATAAAATGCACAAACTGTTATCATGATGCTAACGAATTTCTGTGTTCATGTCATCCTTTCTGTAACAGTTGCTACTACAACCCTCGTCATATTATATTATCACAGTTGAGAAACTCAATATTTTTCACTTTTGATGTCATACATTCTCACTAAGTCATTTCGGAATTTACTTTTGTTCTGCTCTACCAACCATATCTTCATTGTCGTTGCTCATCTAAATAGTTTTGCTACACTAATTCTTCATGAACAAAAAGTCATTCTCCACTTGCAGTTCAATAGAGAACCTTTGGTGTTCAACTCTAAGTTATTACAGGTATAAATTAACTACACCACAGACCAGAAACCATTTTCCACTTTACATTTAATCAGCTTTGTTGTGTACAATCTCTCACCCTACATTTAATCAAGCCTAGATAACAAATTACACTAATATTGGTACTACGTGGACCTCAACTTATTTGAATGCGATCAATATATCAAGCAAAATCAGCACACATATACACACAAAATACTTTTTGAGTTTCTAACAATATTAAAAGATAGACACATCAAAAAAGCTGATGAATTTCCATTACCTGTCCAGTCTCCCCAACAACTAGCAACTCATCAGACTCGTCCACCACCGGATTATTCTGAATAGCAACTGACTTATCCGGGTCACCATCCAAAATCACACAATCATCATCATCATCTAAAGATTTCACAACAGCATTGCAATTCTTTGATTTAGGCTTAGGGTTCCCCACAACCTCACCCACCACCACCACATCATCAGAATCATCGGAATCTTTATCAACCTCCTCAAGAAGCTTCTGTATCCAATCAAAATCATCTCCACCAACCCCAACCCCTATATCCCCACCCCAACCCACCTCTTCATCCGAACTTAAATCAAAAACCACACCGTTTGGATCCATCAAAAATCATAAATTGGGCTATCCAAACACAGATTTCCCAAATATAAAAAAAGTCAGCGTGTAATACCTACATTACACGCCCAATTCTCTAATTATAAATTGGGTTTAGGAATTCTGTAGCAATCCCCCGAACACAACAAGTAATGGGCTTTCGAAATACACAAAAAAGAAAATTTTCATACGGTTAAAACTGTGATTTTGCATGTTATGTTTGGAAATAATGGATTGAGCGAAGGAGAGAGTGAAAATGAAAAACCCTAGTTTAAACGTTCAGAGGGTAAGAAAAAAGGGCGGAATTGTGGTCGATGTTTGATTCAGGAGATATAAACCCTAATTTAACTATGGTTGTTTAACTCAACTGAGTGTAAGGTTTTTTCAGATATGGAAATTAGGTATTTGCTGCCGCTGCCGCTGGTACAGGGGAGAAAAGGGCGTACGGTTAGGTGAGTCATGACTCGGCAGTGAGTTAAAACTGACACGTAGCGAATATTATTATTATTATTTTGTGGGAGTAGACTTTTACTTTAGGATTGACTTTTACTTTTCTAATGTACGGCCCAAATACTAAACAAACGTTTTAGGACCGTTACAAGAGAATAGGCCCAAGTTGCACCACGAATGACGTAAGTCCAAAGAAAACTATGTACGACAAAATTGGAAATTATGTTTTTTTTAATTTTTTATTTCTTGGGGAATCCAATGAAGTCTTAAAAAATCTATGTAAAAATAACAATCAATGTTCATAAGCCAATACATTATATGCTTTGAAAACAGTCATTTAGAATGTTCTTGGTTTTGTTTTTATTGATTGGCATTTTTCTCACTCCTTCCTCGATTCTTCCACCCATATATCATTTTCATAATATTTTCTCTTTGTTCCCCAATCTAACTTTTTTTATATATATTGCGAATATTTACGTTAATTTTTGATTACAAATTACATGTATAAATATTAATGATAATTTTGTTAAAGATACGTGTAATAAGTGATGTCCTCCTATAATTCTTAATATTCTCATATATTAATAAGTTTTACAATTATAACTCAATATAAATTTATTACAATACATAACATGACTTTTATATAAATAAGAATTCTATTTAGGTTTGATCTTGATAAATTCAATAATTTTTAAAAGAGAAATAATTCATATATTGACAAATTTATAACGAAATTGAACCGTGAAACTCTAAACGATAAGTTATAATAAATTAGGATAGGAACATTTTTAATTTATGTCTGTCACTATTTTTTATCGACATAAATTTGTCATAATATATAACAAAATTCTTTTTAAAATTTAAATTGTTATGTGAATTTATTTTAATTTTTATATTTGATAATACTTTTCAAGTAGCTTATAATATTAACGATAACATTAATTAAAATTAAATAAATTCATATCAATGAACTAAAAATAAAAATACTAAGAAGTTAAGAAACTACATTGTTAAAAGACCGCAAAGGCGCTTGACTAGGAGTAGCCCGATTAGAATCGACTATACCAAAAGGCGCTTGACTGGGAGTAGCCCGATTAGAATCGACTTTGGACCGTCCTTCGTCCTTTTGTGATCGGCCCAACTTGTGTGTTTGTGACATTTCCACCATGTCCCGGCCCAGTCATGGGAACTTCAGGTTTATGAGACCTAAGTGGGTCCTTTAGTATCTTCACGGGCTGTGTTTAAGGCTTGGCTGGTCTCTAAATAAAGGTAGTGCATGAGGGCTGTGAATCACTAGTTTATTTTTCATAGTGTGTGTGTGTGTATATATATATTATATATATTTCTAAATCTTTTATTTTACTTTATTTTTTAACATGAGATAGGAAGTGTGATTTGATATTTGATGATTTCAGTTGAAAAAAAAAGAGAAAAAACGCGCTACGACTAACATAACTGTCAACTGAAAAATATTAGCAAATAATTCTCGATGTAAAAATATAAAGACAAAAGGTTGATCTTTATATAGAAAAAAGAGTGTAGATGTCTCCGGTGATTGTTTTTGACTTCCAACACTTGCATAAACGTCTTTACAATGATTAACGTTGATTAAGGGTTGTAAGACATTCGATGTAAGTATTATTAATAAGTGTAGTTAGTTAAATTTTGTGTCAACTCGAATAAAATAAGAGCAGCTCGAAAGCCAAAAAAAAAATGAGATTTAACAAGAGATGAGGGACTAAGGTCAATAGGTCAAAACTTGTAGCCCTTTGATATGAACCGATTACATCACGAGGGTAAGCCCCTACGACATGACTAAGGCTGTAAATTGAACCAAATGGTTCGGACTCGATTCAACTTCAATTCGAAAAAATGCGAGCGAGACTCGGATTTGTTAATAATATGATCTAAATACGAGCACAAAAAATAATTCGAATAAAAATATGAGTAGAATCTGAGTAAGATTATACTCGACTCGTTTACGATTCAAATTACTCGAACTCTCGATTGTGATTTGATACATATTCGAGTAGATACTCGATACATTTTTTTATAATATATACATAGTTAAATAAAATTAGAATAATTAATTATTATTATTATTATTTTATTTTAAATTGTGATTTTATATTTATAAAGTGTAATAGTAAATATATATATTTTAATTTCTAAGTAAAATAATAAGTTCAATTTGTAATTGTACCTATTATAAAAATAGTTACTATGAAGAAACTCGAATTCGAAACTCGTGAGTAGTTTGAATATACTTCAATCCGAGTCAGATCGAATTCGAATAATGAATATTAAAGTCGAGTCGAATCTAAGTAGAATTTTTTAAATGTAATTCGAATTCAAGCCGAATTCGAGTATGAATTTAATTTTTCGAGTGAAATTCAAACAACTGTATATTCAATTCAGTTCAACTCATTTACACACTTAGACATTACTTTTAGCTGAAAGCTTATATCATAAATATGTTATATTTTATTGTTGAAATAGACTCACTTTTTTTCTTTTGAGTAACGGTTCCTCAAACTAATTTGTCATTTTTTCCCTTTTCTTGGTAAACGGTCACGCTCATTTTAGATCTCATGAAAAATAGAGAAAGAATCTGTGCATGTCTGATTCGAAAGCCATTCATTCGAAAGTCATTTATAAGACGTGAGGGATGCTCTGAGTCATAACAGGGAAGGCCGGAGGCCTCGCTCAAATGAGGGACTGTTTTCCCCTCAATAAAATGAAAGATTACTTCTTGAATATTCTTTTTAAAAAAGGACAGCTCAATAAAAATAAATAAGTTAGGAATTAGGTTCGCGAAGAAAATTTTTAAAAGAGTGAAAATGACAAAATGATTTTTGTAAATGTAGTAAATAATTATACTTCCCCTCTATATTCGTAATATTAACATTCCTTATACTCTCTCCGTTCTAAAATATAATATTATTATTAATTTTTTGAAATTAATTTTAAATATTTTAAAACATAAAATTAACATAGCTTCATTTAATTTTAATCAATAAAATAATAAAAACTATAAAGTATCTCAAATATACTACTATTATAAAATTTATTATTTTATAATTTATATTAATTTTAAATTTAAAATTATTTTAAACTGACTTTTTAAAATTAATAATGATCTTTTACATGTCAAGTATTTTGGTCGATACGATAACTATCCAAATTTCACTGTCTATCATCAGAGGTTTAAAATAAAACTGTGCTGAAACCTATGCACATGTCTAACTTTATTTTTATGTTTAGAAATAATTTCTTTAATTACACTGATATTGTAGTAACCTTCACGTCGAATTAGTGATTATAAAATAAGAAAAAAAGTCACACGGTAGAAAATAAAATAATAAATAAGAATTGAACCTAGTACCAGTAAATCTCTAGCCTCGTTTTAATCATTAGATTCTCTCATGTGGTTTTACAATGACATCGATCTTCCTATTTTTAGTTAAGAGCTCCTAGAAAATTAGTACGTATAACCATTGAATAATAAGCCCGTGCAAATCACGTGCTACTTATATGTTACATGTTTATTCAAATTTTTATTATTCTATTAAATGAGTTTTTAGTTTAAAGTAATTAAATAATTTGTATTTAATATTGTAACCATTGTGTTATGTATGAAAGCGTATTGGATATCAATTTTTTTGCTACATATGTACACAAAATTATCGTAAAGAGATAAATCATTAATCAGACTTGTGATATAAATAATAATAACACAATTAAATTGAGTATTAAAATAATTTATGTAAAAAATTATAACAGCTCACGACTAAATATGGGTTTATTAGATGTATTTATGAAATTCGAAAAACGAATGGACATAGATGTCTTATCAATGTGAAAATTTTTACACTCATCATTGATAATTAAAATTTTAAATAATCAATCTAACAAGGATCTCATAATTGGACGTTAAACCTATTTTATATAATGGGAGTTGCCGAGGTATTGGGCGCTGCAGAAAAATAGTCCATTTTGAGGTCTCATAATCAAGGTCTTACCAAATGAAGGATAAACGACAGACGAAAGGGAAAAGAACTTACCAAAGAGAAGACAGAATCAAATAAAAGACTATTCTTTCTCTGTGTTTTCTCCACTTATGCCTCTCTTGCTGGGTCTCGGTGTGCTAGATCTTCACCTCCTAGAGTCAGAATTATTACTGGTCTTTCTTTGACTTTAACTATAATTAAACATAATATTAACTACTACCAAGTTAATTCGGTTAGATAATATAAATAAATTACTATCGATTTAACTTCGTTGATCTTTTAATTATTTAAAAAATAAACTTAAGTTGACCTTTTAAATATATGTATTGATTTAATAACTCGATAGTTCTTAACCACAAAATGATTAAATGATTTTTTGCATAAATAGTTATATATATATATGTATATATGCACGAAACAATATCTGGATAAATATTTTTTGTTAATTATAAATATACAACAGAGTGCATTTACAATATTTTTAACAAATAATTATTTGAATATTTTAAAATGGAGAGAGTACATTTTTAAAAAAGTTAAATAATGCAATGACTATCTGATAAGTCGTTTTCAAAAGTCGATTTTGGACAACAGTGTTGTCTCTCACGTCAGTAGACTAGTACACTAGCACCATGGGGCATGGTAGGCATTAGGCAATGACTTGATGTAGAAACAGAAACATGATGTAAAAATTTATCAATCTATCCGTATCTATCTGTCTATCTATCTGTATCTATATCTATATTATAAAATCTTGAGATTTTCTTCACAAATTTGATAATTTTATATTTTTTGTGTTATATTTTTTTTATAACTTTTTTGTTTCTATAATTTTAAATATATTATTATTTTATTTTTTATAATATTATTTTTTTTTAATTTTTAATTTTTTATTTTAAATTTTATAAAATTTTTATTTTACTTCACATAAGTACCAATAGTTTTATTTAAATCATGCCGACCTAGATTAATAAAAAGGATGCCTATAAGTTGGGACCTCGTGGCTAGTTATTATTTCCGTAGGCTAAAGAAAATTAATGATAGAAAACATATATATTTCAAAATTATTTATATATATAAAGAAAAGAAAAAAGTACGACTATTAATTTTTGTACAAGCATGGGCGTATTCAGAATTTACTTCCAGCAGAGGCGGATTTTTTTGGCTGAAGTTTAGCGAGTTAGAGAGCGAGAATTTGAATACATTATACACCATGTGTTTAGTTTTTTTTTAGAATAGTAGTAGTTTAGGTTTTTTTTTGTCCCTCTAAGTTTAACCTTTTGATAAATCTGCCTCCTTAAGTTTATAAAGTTTTATTTTTGCCTCTGTCCCTATACCTATAAAAAAAAAAAATTGAGCATAGACAATGTCGATTTTGCCCTCCACATAAATCCGCCCCTGTGAACAAGACTAACCCTGTGCAGCCACCTTAAACTCCTACAAAATACGAACCACCCTTTGAAACTTTCTTATTTGACGTGCTTCATACTAGGTGGCTAATAGTTTTATTTTTGTACAAATATGTATGTACGAAATACAATGCATGTATTGAAGATCCAAATTTATCATTGATTTGGCGTATTTGGAATTTGTTGCATCTACAGAGAATGAGATTGTGTTTTGTTTTACTGCTGGCTAAAAGACAATTGTTGTGTTAGATTTTTTGGCCAAGAGTAGTTTATAAATCGAGCCTAGACAGGTCCTGTATTACTTAGATGAGGGTTTATCCACTCTTTAGCAGAGATGTTACTATTCCTAAATTTTGTGTACAAGTACTCCCTTTTGCGCCCAAAAAAATAAATAAAAATTACAATGTTGTGGATAATTTTATTTTATTTTTTTTTGTTTTTGGGGAGTGCTGAACCCTTGTTTACTATTTTGTTTTTGTTTTATATATTAGTGAAAGGAATATTATTTGATAAATCATTTTAAAAAGATAAATTTGGACCACTGTGTTTCAGTACAGACAGCAGTACCATTAATGCAGTCACTTTGGTTTAATAAGAAAAATAAACACCACATGTAAAATTTGTTTTGGACCACTGTGTATTCAATACATGAGTAGGACCATAAATGAGCAGGACCATGCATGCAGGCAATCAATTATTTTTGTGTTGTTTTTTTTTAAAGATGAATTTGGAATTATTACTCTAAAGATTATAAAATGTCACATATATAATATGCATGGAAATCATGTGTAACAAGTCAAATTTGGACCTACTGCCTACTGGCTAGTCCTTGCTTGTAAGTTAGAAATCATAATACGATATCACATCCGGTAATTTGATAGTTTGTAAAGAATAATGATATTTTCATAATAAAAAATAATATTTTTATATAGAAAGTGTCGCTATAAATTTTATAACGACGCTTTTTTCCGTCGATATACATCTAGCGACACTCTTCATGTGAAAATATCAAAAAATATTGTGAAAATATCAGTTTTCTTTTTTAAATCACAGACAGTAAAGTGCCAAAATTTATAAATCACATAATATATTTTACTCTAATTTATGCGTAGTGGTAGGAAATAGTTTTTAGTTGTATTTTTGTCAAGTAAATTATGGAGCCAAATTACGTCTCTAGTAACTCATAAAGTCAGTATGAGTGATTCTCGGAGCGGGGCGTCGTCAAGAGATTTAGAAGTAGAGGAGGTCGGGCATCCATTCTAAATTTCGTGGGCACGTAACATTCTGGTGTCCATTCCTTGGTCACTTTGGAATATTTCTAATAACCATCAACTAAATTTGTTGTCTACAGAAGGTGCATTTGCCGGATAAAAAATGTTTACAAAAAAAATCCACATTCGGTTGTTAGTATTTTATAGTGCTATATAAAAGAGGAATATCCAAAGGATATAATAAACCCTAATTACAAAAGGTCATGATTCTTGTAACAGCAAGTGTCCAGATTTTTGCTTCTTTCAAAATTGAAATATACTTTGGTATCATGTTTCTTATAATGTACTTACTACTTCTCTTGGAATTTGCCATTGTGCTGTGTCAATTGTCATGTTCTTGCTTGCAATAGTCCTAGAAAGAATAATATTTCTTATGTTCTAAAATATAAAATTATTATTAATTTGTTAATGTTAATTTTGAGATATTTTAAATTTAAAATTAACATGAATACATTTAATTTTAATCAAATATACTGATAAACATTGTAAATTATTTTTAAAAGATCACTAGTTATACAATTTATTCTTTCGTAATTTTGAATCATGTTGATTTTTAATTTTAAAATATCTCAAAATTAACTTTAAAAAGTTAATAATAACCTTATAATTTGAAACAGGGAAGCAATTAATATTAATAATAACCTATTGGTACCCTGGGCCTTTAAGATTAAAATCTAATACTCTAGTTACCAAAAAGAAAAAGAAAAAAGTATAATACTCAGTCTGTTCCACATTATTTGTAATACTTCTTTTAAATATTAGTATGTTTAATACAATTTTTGACGCATCAAAAGTATATCTAAATATTATATTTTAATATATTGAAATGATATGTTTTTAATTCCAATCCAAATATTTAAAAATATTATATTCAAATGTCTTAATATCTGTGTACGTAGCAGCACACACTAAATAAAGCGGAAAATATAAATAATGTGGGATATAAGGAGTAGTATAGGTTCCTCCTCAAACAATTCATACAAAAAGCAGGTTTTAATAAATCAAAATATTCTTTTTAATATCCTTTTATCGAATGAGAATAACAAAAGTGATAATTGTTGACATCTTTGCGTTCAAAACTAAGCTAAATTCGATTCTTTTGGCATCTAAATTTTACCTTTAATAATACAATAATGAATAAACGTAACTAACTAATATAATTATTCCCCAAAAAGTTGGTTTTAAATTTATTCATACCCGTCAAAAAGAAGATTTTTTTTATTCAAATGATATATTCTTTAAATTTATGGGTGTGTTTACAAAGTAAATAAGTATATTGAGTTTGAGTGTTGGACTATTAATATTGAAGATGTAATCCAAATGCAATCTAATTAATTATAATAAAATTACTTTAGTGTGCAAAAAGCAATTTCTAAAGATAAAATCTGTAAACATAAAAATAATAAAAATATATACACTCCAACATGACATACTTAAGTTGGAGCAAATCAACCTAATATATATTAGCTGGAGGTTAGCATGCATTCAAGTTTTTGGTGGAACAGACTAACTTTATTGCATGCAGATTCACAAACGAACACACAATTTTGAAGAAAAAGAAAGACATAATATTGATGAAAGTTGGGATATATTTAAGTTGGAGCAAATCAACCTAATATATTAACTAGAGGTCAGCATGTATTCAAGTTTTTGGTGGAAGAGACAGGGTCGTTCCTAAGTACGGGTGGGAGAGTCGACCGTCCTGGGACGCCTTCCGATCAGAAAGCCTTAAATTATATATATATATATATATATATATATATATGAACATTTAACTGAAAATTTTGCCTCTAATATTACTAGAAGAAGAATCTTTCAGTGAATGTATTCTCATATGTTTTGTTGTAGTCAAAGTTCTCATATATTTTGTTATAGTTGAAGTTATCATATATTTTGTTATAGTTGAACTATTATGTTTTAAGTTTCGAAAAGACACGTTTTTGGATACAACTTGTATTTTTTATTTATTTATTTTTGTTTGTGAAAACAATGTTTCGAAAAAGACTTTGTTTTTATTTTTTGTCTTAGACCACCAAAATCTCAGTAACAAACAAACTAACTTTATTGCATGCAGATTCACAAACAAACACACAATTTTGAAAAGAAAAAGAAAGACACATTGATGAAAGTTGGGATATATATATATATATATATATATATATATATATATATATATATTCTGAATTAAAAAGTATACGACCCACAAAGCTGGACAATTTATGTATGTTTTTCACGTTTTTATATATATACCATCACCTCACTCTCCTAACCTTGAGGGCTAATTATTAGCACCCTCTCCAAACGAGGCTGAGGATCGGAGGTGCTACCTTATTCATTTTTATATATACTTTTAACACACAAACTCATGCCTAAATATATACTTCTTTTTTTTTTTCTACAAAAAAATATCTGTTTTTTTAGTGATAGATATAATAGAATAAAATGACATAGTATACTAAATTTTTTATTCATATTTTATTATTTTAATATAATATTAAATTAATAGCTTATTGTTTTTAATACTTGTGGTTGTGGGTATATATATATTTTAATATTTAAAATTCTATATATTTTTGTGAAATGGAGAGAGTATAAATTACAAAAGCGTGTGACATTAATTTCTGGGGGGAAATAGTGTGCGACAATGCTGATATTTCAGTTTCATTCTTTTCCCTTCATGCTGTACGTTCAATTGAATAGTTTTTAAAAATATTAAGTTTAAAACTAGATCCATGAAATCCAAGGAAATTTTAGATGCTATTGAATATGGAGTATCTCTTTTTCGCGGATAGTGTTGATTATTTTTTAACTCTTGGACTTCTGATTTTAACCTCTCTTTTTTTGAATTTTATTTTATTTTATGTTTTGTTGTTATTTATTCTCTTCCATTCTTATTATTCACTACTCCTATTTTCTTTCACTCACCAATTTTTATTTCTACTTTTTTGATTGTGCAACCTGACCGATATATACATATAGAGGGAAGAAAATCTAAGTCATACGTTAGTTAAACTTAGCACGATTTCTGTAAATCACTTTACGGAGTTATATGAAAATTGGTAAGCTCTCTCTTTTTGTTTTTTGTTAATTTTTTAAATCACGATCTTAAATAAAACATTTTAAAGTATAAAATTCTTACCGAGAACTTGTCAACGTCGAGATTTTTTCTTTATAATTTTGAGATCGTAGATTTTAAGAGTACTTTTAAAAAAATCGACATATATGTCGACGAATTATGAAAGTTTAATTTTAATGGGGGCCAATTATATAGAGTCGTCAATTGGTAAATATTTAAATGGATGTATCAACTCATCCGGATTTTAGGTTTTAATAATCAATATTGCCCATTGTGTGACTCTGTAAAATTAGTCTGCACCCGAGATTCATAGAGTTTTGGGGCTTGCTTAAGTGAGGAGAAGGTGTTAGACACACCCGACTTCGAAACACGGTTTTCGCTTTCCTAATATTTTTCTTTAAAGATTAAATATATTACCTTGAGAAATGTGAGATGTGTACTGTTTGTGTTATATGCCTATATAAATTGTGTCGTTGGATAATTTAGGATATCGTCTCCTAGAATCAAGTCGTGAATCTAGAGTGTCGTCTCCTAAAATCAAGTCGTGAAATGCATATAATTTAGGGGTCGTCTCCTATGGTCATCAAAGTTTTAGATGAGTGCATTATCTTGAAAACAACTTTGAGTTGCTTTGAACTTATACACGAAGGATTTGATTCAAAGGAAAAGTTTTGTTTTAGTTTCTTTAGATGAGAAATTTAAAGTGTTGTTTAGGGAAAACATCGTTTTGCAAATTCTTCATCAAATAGGAATCGAGGTTCTCTATTACTTCTAATTTTAGCCTAAAATTAATCTAATAAGCTTGTTTGATTCAATTTTAAAATTTGTTTGAAGAATCATTTTTGTATGTCATAAGATAAAATCAAGCATTAAACATATGGTTGGAATCACCCGTGGGCATGTAAGCCATCTAAATAACTCCAAGCACCTCGCAATAATAAAATTCACTATTAAGAAGCCTTAAAATCCAATTTTTGCGAGATGGAACTCTCGATATCATTTTAAGGCCCGAATTACATTTACAATTATCAAATCGCAAAAATTACAATCGTTAACTATGTCCATCGTGGGAATATCCTCCAATTTTCGTTAAACACTGTGTTTAAGGGCCTTTAATTCATTCCTTAGATCACATGATTTGTAATCACACTCTACAACACATCATAATCTATAAACGGAGTTTAAAATTTAGGAAAGGACTTCTGTAAACTCTAAATTCATAATTCGCACAATAAATCAACAACATTGTAATTATATCGTTAAGTTTATTGAGATCGCAAAGATTTATTATATATCAACGAGATCTATTAAAGGAACTTAGAATCTAGGGAATAAAACCCATTGATATAAGATTCCATAGATCTAAAAACAACATGTCGAGATCTAATCATAAATATATCCTAGATTTACTACAAGGAGATTCTATTCCTGAGAATTCCTCAATGGTCAAAATGTAGGATCTCCTCATCACTAGATATTAATATAGGACATTTGGGTGACCTATAAATCAATAGAAAATAATTCTTAAGAAAAAATAATTGCTAAAAAAGAGTTGAATCGAAGTTAAAATCAATAAATTACTAAAAAGATATCATCAACTAGTTAGGAACAAATTTCATCCGTTAGAATCCCTCTCTAACTAGGGTTGAGGGGCGGTCCGGTGCACTTAATGACCGGTACCGTCCGATACACTGTGTTATGCCATTTTTTTTTAACCACAATTATCAGAAAAAAAAATAAAAAATAATAGAGCAAGTTTGAAAAAAAATTGTAAAAAAAAGTATATTTTTTATTGAAAAAACACTGTAAATAGTGGTTAAAAAAAAATGGCATAACACAGTGTATCGGACGGTACCGGTCATTAAGTGCACCGGACCGCCCCCCAATTACTCTAACTATCCATAATCTTACAAATAAGATCTAAACACTTCTAGATATAATCTAAGATGCTAGGAGAGCCTTAAATGAAGAAATAACCACAAACAAACAAAACCCAAGCACAACAATCGACAAAAATGAGCTAGATTTATATTGAATCATTGTTAAAATGATTTTATAAGTTTGTTAGGAGGAATTTCTATAATGAGAAACCCTCTCTAACTACGCATGACTCAAAATATGATCCAAACACCTCTAGATATGATTTTAGATGCTAGAAGAGCCTTAAATAAAAAAACAACCATTAATAAATAAAGCCCAAACACAGTAATTGACAAAATTAAATAAACTAGATCTAAGCTACATCTAGTATAAAGATGATAAATGAACCTTGAGAGTATGGGTTTTTTTCTCTTTAAATTTTGTATGGATGACTTGATTATAGATTGGTGAGAGATTTGATTAGAAAAATTAGATCCAGATTGGATTTAGAGATATTTTTCTCTTACTCTCTCTATTTCTCTCCCTACATAACACATTTTCTCTTTCTAAAATGCCTTATTCTTTCAAAAAAAAGGAGCCAAAATCGCCTTATATAGGCACCCTAGGCTTGTCGCAGGTCTACTTACGGCAAACTTAGGGCGGGGCCCACCTAAATCGATTTTTGTGTTGTGATGTCAATTTTTCATACTATGCGTTGAAATGTCCATAACTTTTAAATCGAGAAGAGTTAAAAAAACGTGTCATACCAATCCAGAAAACTCTTTCCGAGAGATAAACAATGACATCAAGTTTGATCAATTTCGAATTTAAAAAGATGGAGAAAAAATTATCTTTTTGTAAACGTCGACTAATCATTCGTCTCCTTTTTTATAGCTTGTCGCTCGAAGGTCATTGTAGGGACTCCAAATAATCGTTCTGAGTCTTATAATCTTTGTTTAGACATATTTGTCTTGAGGTGAAATGACGCTATTATCCTTTTATTATTGTTTAAAAAAATATGTACAAATTTTGAGTATCTACAAATGTTCCTCTTTTAAATTCAAGAAAGTCTAAAGTAAATTTGAGATTTATCTCTATATCAACCTAATACTTGGCCACAATACGATATAAGACCATGCATTAGTTGTAATTAATGAGTCACTAAAGTTAACTATTTGAAATAAATAACTCACAAGTAAACTTGAAAGGTTAACCAGGATATGTAATGTTCCAAAACGCAAAAAGTTGAAAGGATTGAGACTTTTTTCTTTTGAAAGTCTCACTTTTTAAAAAATATAATATAATTTTATATTTAAATATATTATCATTATTATAAATTTAAGAACTAATCAAATATCATTTAAGTAATAGTTAAATTTGAGATCTAAAAATCATAGTACTTTAGTTTTAACTATTAGGCCGAGACTTCATCGACTTTAAAAATTGAGACTAATTGAAAACAAAATATATTAGAAAAATGATATATATGTCGATAAATATTTGACAAATTTAGATTGCGATTAACGTGAGAGTATATGCGGTAAGAGAAAATAAATTAAAGTGAATCTCTTTTTAATTTTTACCTATCTTATGTATATACATACGTCGCAATTATAATGCGACTGAAAATTTTCACAATGTACAAGATGATTAAGTATATTTGATGTTAAAAGTCGACTTTGCATTTCAAGAATGTTCTTGAAAAATAAAATTCCTTGCTTTGATTGAAGCGGTGTCATATGAAATGAGCTGTAAAGTGTAACCAAACGAGACACAAGATAAAAAAGAAATTAATCAAATTAAACAGCAAAAGTGAGGGTGCCCGTATCATGGACCACTAGATAATTTAGTACTTCAATAAGAAATCTCCATTATCGTGCAATCAGACTCATCATGCCATCAGAATCCACCCCCACCGGCCACCGTCACCTTGTAAGCAAACTCCCTCATTCTCTCACTCCAAAAAGTAATCTTTCCATAAAGAAGTAAAGAACAAGAACAATATGGAGATTCCTCAAACCACAGGAATTACTATTTTCTATTGATAAATAGGCGGAGAGATGTTAACTTTTCACTATTGCTAAGCACTCTATTAATTTTGACCTAATAAATTTTCTTTACGTTGAGTTAATTTGATAGGTTC
Organism: Aralia elata; assembly: GCA_034770075.1. Taxonomy (NCBI): domain Eukaryota; kingdom Viridiplantae; phylum Streptophyta; class Magnoliopsida; order Apiales; family Araliaceae; genus Aralia; species Aralia elata. The sequence goes on from CM068382.1 coordinate 1,719,753, forward strand.
GTCTAAATATTTAGTAAAGAGCAAACTGGTTGAGTTAATTCGTTCGCCTAAATGTTTGGTAAAGAACAAGCAGGTCAGAAAGAGCTAGAGATCAAGAAAAGTATTTCTATATAAAGAGGCAGGCGGCCAGGAAACTTTGCTTCTAAAATGCCAACTACATAGAAACAGATTTTTTATAAGTTTATTTTAATTCTGAATATATTGATATCGGTAAAGTAGCCCAATAAATTTTATTTAAAATATTAAATATTACTTAAATAATTATAAAAGTATCATTAAGTTAAATATATATTTATTATAAGAACATTATTTTTTAGTCTGACTATATGGACAATCACATATTTTATTAGTAACTCCTTTCTAAGTAACTGACTATATACATGATAAATTGATAATGGTAAAAAAACAGTAATATTCTCTGAGTGATTTGTAATGTTCTGATTCTCTTTTCTCTCTCATCTTTACTAGGTGACATATATAATATATTACTATGGTGTAATAATAAGCTTATAAAGATTCATGAACTGGAAAATACTACATTTGGAGATTGAATGCTTTAACAGCTGCATTCAACTACACACCATAGTCCATAGCCACCTTTTTATTCAAGATTTAGCCAAGGAAACCTAGTAAAGTCCTACTTTCACACGGCACTGTGTATTACCAACCAACAAATTGATCTGAAAAAAAGGTACAATCTTTAAAGAGTAGTTAGATTATTATTTTCTATTTTTAATAATTTTTTCCAAATTCATTCATTATATACAAAATCACATATATATATAGCCAAACTGTATATGGGGATCTATTCCTCTTCTCTTCTTCTCTCTCAAATTTCACCAACCCCAGCTCAAATGGTAGTAGTGTAGCTGGTTTTTCACTCCCTCTCTCTTTGCTATACTACTACTACTCTCTCTTATCTTTGTGGCAGAATTTGCCTCGGCATTCTACACCGGCTCACTAAACGATTTTTTTTCAGAAAAGTAATAAAAGCCCAGGTCACGTTTTTGGATTTTCTGTAATGGGCTTCTTTTAGATTTCAATTTTACGCACCAATCTTTGTCTCCTTCCGTACTATATAGATAAGAGAGGGGGAGGGAGAGAGAGAAAGAGAAAGAGACATAAGTGTTCTGTTTCAATTTGCCTTTGGTATTCCGTGTTGAGTTTGATGATATTTGTTTTCATCATTTGCATTTGGGTTTTCAGATTCTCTTTCCACGAGCGCCCATCTGTTTTCTCGACAGATAATCATTTGCAGACGGTGAAATGCCCTTAATAAGATTAGATCAAATTCACTGAACCCACCCACCCATTTCATTCACTTCCTTGAGATTGATATCTGTAATGGATATCAGTCTTTTGCTTAGCAAAATCTCCGGTTTATCTTCAAAAACTACACAGTTTTCGGCCGAAAACAACCTCGTTAAGACTCTTCAAGGTTTGCCCATATTGGAGCTAACGTCAATTTGCATCAACTTGACACTGGTTCTTCTATTTCTATTCATTGTGACCGCCAGACAGATATTTGTGTGTGTTGGTCGAATTCGGGTTAACAAGGAGGGTTCTAACGGGAATTCAGTCCCAATTAGGCGCAGTGCTGATGCTGAGATTCGAAGTATTGAAATCGGTAAAGGGTACAAAGCTACAGCCTTTTGTTGCTTCTATGTTTTGTTTGTGCAAGTATTGTTATTAGGTTTTGATGGAACTGGGTTGATTAGGGAGTCTGCAAGAGGGAAGGGTACCCATTGGACTGTGGTGCTCTCCCCTGCAGCTCAGGGTTTAGCTTGGTTTGTGTTGAGTTTTTCAACACTTTATTATAAATTCAAGCCCTCTGAGAAATTCCCATTGTTGTTGAGGGTATGGTGGGCTGCATCCTTTGTGATCTGTTTGTGTACTTTGTATGCTGATGGGAAAGGAATTTTGACAGAAGGCTCAAAACACTTGAAATCTCATGTTTTGGCGAATTTTGCAGTAACCCCTGCTCTTGCTTTCCTATGTTTTGTTGCAATTAGGGGTGTCACTGGTATACAAGTATGTAGAAACTCTGATCTTCAAGAGCCATTGCTGCTTGAAGAAGAAGCAGGGTGTCTTAAGGTTACGCCTTATGGTGAAGCTGGTATCTTTAGTTTGGCCACACTTTCCTGGTTGAACCCAGTTCTTTCCATGGGTGCAAAAAGACCGCTTGAGCTGAGGGACATTCCGCTTCTTGCACCAAAGGACCGTTCAAAGACAAATTATAAGATTTTGAACTCAAACTGGGAGAAGTTGAAGGCCGAGAATCCTACAAAGCAGCCTTCTTTAGCTTGGGCTATCCTCAAATCATTCTGGAAAGAGGCAGCTTGTAATGCAGTTTTCGCAGGGTTGAATACTCTTGTTTCATATGTTGGTCCGTACATGATTAGCTACTTTGTTGATTACTTAGTGGGGATAGAGACTTTCCCTCATGAGGGGTATATTCTTGCGGGAATTTTTTTCGTAGCTAAGCTAATGGAGACCTTAACAACCCGTCAGTGGTATCTTGGGGTTGACATTTTGGGCATGCATGTGAGATCAGCACTCACGGCAATGGTGTACAGAAAGGGACTCAGGCTCTCTAGCTCCGCTAAGCAAAGTCATTCTAGTGGAGAGATTGTTAACTACATGGCAGTTGATGTTCAAAGAGTAGGGGACTACTCTTGGTATCTCCATGACATATGGATGCTTCCTATGCAAATCGTTCTTGCGCTTGCTATTCTCTATAAAAATGTTGGGATTGCTGCTGTTGCAACATTGATTGCCACCATTATCTCCATTGTTGTAACTATTCCCTTGGCAAGGGTCCAGGAAGATTACCAAGACAAATTGATGGCTGCCAAAGATGATAGAATGAGGAAGACCTCTGAATGTCTTAGAAACATGAGGATTCTCAAGCTGCAAGCTTGGGAGGATAGGTACCGCCTGAAGTTGGAAGAGATGCGAAGCGTTGAGTACAAATGGCTGCGTAAAGCTTTATATTCACAGGCATTTATTACATTCATTTTCTGGAGCTCCCCTATTTTTGTTTCAGCTGTCACTTTTGGAACTTCAGTATTGTTAGGGGGTGAGCTTACAGCAGGGGGTGTTCTTTCTGCTCTCGCCACTTTCAGGATCCTACAGGAACCTTTAAGGAATTTCCCAGACTTGGTGTCTATGATGGCTCAGACAAAAGTGTCTCTTGATCGAATTACTGGGTTCCTGCAGGAGGAAGAGTTACAGGAAGATGCAACCATAGCTATACCGCGAGGTAACACGAATGTGGCAATAGAAATAAAAGATGGCGAGTTTTGCTGGGACCCTTCTTCTTCAAGGCCAACATTGTCAGATATACAAATGAAGGCAGAGAAGGGGATGCGTGTGGCTGTCTGTGGCACGGTTGGTTCTGGGAAATCAAGCTTTCTTTCTTGCATTCTTGGCGAGATACCCAAAATCTCTGGCGAAGTAAGTCAAATCTCTGGACTATAATTTCAGTACTCTAGTTTGTTGTACTGTTGCTTCTGTGAAATTTTATTTGGTTTATACAAGTTCATTTCCTGTGTGATTGTGTTTGTTCAGGTTAGAATATGCGGATCTTCTGCCTATGTCTCGCAGTCAGCTTGGATACAATCCGGAAATATAGAAGAAAATATACTTTTCGGTAACCCAATGGATAAGGCAAAATATAAGAGTGTAATACATGCTTGTTCACTGAAAAAAGATTTGGAGCTTTTCTCACATGGAGATCAGACAATTATTGGTGATAGAGGCATAAATCTGAGTGGTGGTCAGAAGCAACGTGTGCAACTTGCCAGGGCACTCTATCAAGATGCGGACATTTATTTACTTGATGATCCCTTCAGTGCCGTTGATGCACAAACTGGTTCAGAATTATTTAAGGTTAGACTTAGTTATCATATCATCAATTTCTCTGTTCATCTGAATTGTTTGGCTTAACATCTAACAAATGCAGGAATACATAATGACAGCGTTGGCTACTAAGACTGTAATTTTTGTAACCCATCAAGTTGAATTTCTGCCAGCTGCTGATTGGATACTGGTATGAAATCTCGTCGTTGATCTATTCTTTATATTGTGATATGGTTTCTGAATTAGCACAGTAGCTTTCTATGTTGAGTTTGAACGTCTATATAAGGTATTTATCTCATGCTAACTCTTAAATAAATGACCTAAAAATTTGTAAAGTAAAACTGCTTTTATTGCTAGCTGAACCTGTTGATTTTGTTTTATTTTTCATTCGTGACCATTATTTACCCTTTGTTGCCTTGAGAATATATTTTTTATATGACGAGCAGAATGGCGGAAAAATGTCATACAGTCTAACACTGGTTTTGCGTTTAGGCCTTGTTACTAGAAGCATGAGAATATGAATCAACTTAATTAGTCTTAGTTTGCTGGAGATTATAATGTCAATCAAATTTAGACCTGTAAAGTGTATAAGGGAAAGGGTTTAATGTATATGTGGTAACTGCGCACAGGTACACAGTTGTTTTTTGAGTTATTTCATTTAGGGCAGTATTGTCATTCACCATAACACTACGTTGCATTATGGTAAAATGACATTGCTGCCCTTAGTGAGATAATGGAAAAACGGTGGGCAGTCACCATATATACATTTTTCTCCAAGGAAAATACTAGTCTGCTGGACAGCGTCTTGAATACAAGTTTAAACTTTTTTCCTTTTTGATGGAAATAATGACCTACAAAGGATAGAAGGAAAATATCATTTTGCTGGAGATTGTGATATCAATCAAATTAAAAAAAAAAATCAAAATTAAAGAAATACTTGAAATGAAAAAAAAAGAAGAAAATTCAGGTAACGTTGAGGGAGTCATTGTTAGACTCTGGACTAGTCACACCATATATAGTGCAGAATAATTATAATTTCTGAGAGTGATTTTCCTAATATTTGATAGTGACTACCTTTCCAGGAAATTCGTTCGATTTATTTATTGGTTTATTCAGTTGACTTAATTTAGGGAAGTGTCTTTTATTGTCATGCATAACAGTTGGGTTTTCTTCATACATGTGCTTGTAAACCCCATGACATCACTGTTAGTAGCGCTTGTAGCATTATAAAAATTTCTTTATCATGAAACAAAAGAAAAGTCCATGGAATATAATATAATAAAAGAAGAATAAGATCACTGGAGAGAAAGAACTCGAACCACAGTTTTGAGTCTTTTGACTGAAATATTCTTGTCAATGTTCACCTTCCATATTGCAGGTCATTAAGGAAGGTCGTATCATTCAAGCTGGGAAATATGATGAACTTTTACAAGCAGGAACTGATTTTAATGCTCTGGTTTCTGCTCATCATGAAGCAATAGAAGCCATGGATATTCCCAATCAATCCTCTGAAGATTCAGACGAACATCATCCTCTTGAAGGGTCTATTGTATTGAGTAAAAAATGCGAATCCATTGGAGGTAATATGGAGAGTTTGGCAAAGGAAGTGCAAGAGGGTGGATCAACTTCAGATCAAAAAGGAATCAAAGAGAAAAAGAAACTGAAACGGTCAAGGAAAAAGCAGCTTGTTCAAGAAGAGGAAAGAGAGAGAGGAAAAATTAGCATGAAAGTGTACTTGTCATATATGGCTGCAGCATATAAAGGCTTATTGATTCCTCTGATTATTCTCGCCCAGTCATTATTTCAGCTTCTTCAAATAGCTAGTAATTGGTGGATGGCTTGGGCAAGCCCCCAAACAAAAGGGGACCATCCTAAAACAAGTAGTATGGTTCTTATTGGTGTTTATATGGCCCTTGCTTTTGGGAGCTCTTGGTTTATATTTGTTAGGGCCGTACTAGTAGCTACATTTGGTCTAGCAGCTGCACAAAAATTGTTCTTGAAAATGCTGATAAATGTGTTCCGAGCGCCAATGTCGTTCTTTGACTCTACTCCAGCCGGGCGGATTTTGAATCGTGTAAGTGTTATTTGATCACTATAAAAAAAAGCTCATTCACTGGTTCCATTTCCCATACATGGGACCAAACTTATCTATCAAACATAAAATAAATAAGTTCCTTGTATATCCTTTTGCCATTATGATTGTGCTCTGATTTTTATTTTTCTTTATTAATAACATACATTTCTTGTCTCACTAATTTATTAATTAATTGATTGTTTTTGAATTGTCAGGTATCGATTGATCAAAGTGTAGTTGATCTTGATATTCCTTTTAGACTTGGTGGGTTTGCGGCAACAACAATCCAGCTTATTGGTATAGTTGGTGTAATGACACAAGTTACTTGGCAAATTGTGCTTCTTGTTATCCCAATGGCGATTGCTTGTTTGTGGATGCAGGTGAACTATGATCTTTATAAAATCTATTCTACTAGGTTACCCATGTCACGACTTTGAGCACATAAAGTATGTCCCAAGTTTCTACAGTCTGCATTTTAAGTCTAACTTGTGCAGCTTACTTCTTTAAAGGTTTTTTTCCGAGTGAAACAACTATTGACAAACTTTTGCTTAGCTCCTGTGTAGTTTTCATCCATTTGAAATTATAACTCTACTAAATGGAAAGGAAGCTTTAGATTCTGACAAACTGTAATTTATTAATAGGACTACAATTATTACTAAATACATCTGATGCCTTCTTTACTGGGTAACCACAACAATTATTCTTAATAAAAATTCGTTTTTTCTGTGCAGTGATTTTTGTTTTCTTCTCAAAAAATGTTCTTAGAAGGTTCAAGTGTCAGTTTCCCTTTTATCTGGCATAGCTGTGTCTCCTCATTGTTGTTTACAGAAGAATTCTTTTGTATATTATGTAGTCTTTAGTACTAAATATATATATATATATATATATATATATATATATATATAAGTTAGATAAATTGACATACTGACAAGTTGCTTCTTGATATCATGCTTAATGTATAGATGAAATGTGTACTCTTGATACCTTGATTTAGTGACTAGTCTAGCCCCTTATAGGGGCTAAACAAGAGATGGAAAAAAACTGGTTAAGCACTAAATGGGCCATCTAGAAACTTCTATATGTAATTTCTCAATTTGAGAAGCCACAGCTCACTGAGGCTCTCTTTGGAGTAAGCCTTTCGGTACAAACGGAAGCAATTTCAATTCCAAAAGCAACGCTGCAGATTGTCTTGGTCGTAGAAACCATTATTTGTTCTAGATCATTAGTCAAGGTACCAACAGGCAACTAAGTGTTGCGTGCAGTGGCCAAATATCCAATGTTTGTATATGCATGTACACAACTCTTGATAGATGGAATTATAGAAATGGGAAATAAATGTTGAAACCCAGTTTAATATTATGTCTTCCATATTCTTTTTGTTAGACTTATATGCAGCACTAAAAAGTATAATTTGTGATGAAAAATCATATTAAAGGACTAAAGGATAACTTTTAAAATCATAGGGATACATCTGTAATTGAAAAGAATTGAAATTTAACCTCAGAACTTAGAAATTCTTCACTTTTGACTCTTATTTTTTCCGAAGGGTTTCATTGGCAATTTTATACTAAAATATTTTTGTGGAAATTTCAGTGGGGTTTATAGACTTGTATCCACCGCTGCTCATGGTTCTCAATTTATATATGTATATAAACAAAAAGTTTGGATTGGAGGTTGCAGTTAGTAAGACTTCATTACTTGGCTGTTTCTACCTTGAATGAGCTGTTTTCAAGCATCTCTGCATGAGACTATTTTTTTCATTAATTTTTCTTTGATAGGTGCAATATTTTTCATTTTCTTGTTTTGGAAGACCATGTAAATTTTATGTTATGTTGCATGCATGCAGAAATACTACATGGCTTCATCAAGGGAACTGGTCCGCATTGTTAGCATCCAGAAATCACCAATAATCCATCTTTTTTCTGAGTCGATTGCTGGAGCAGCAACAATAAGAGGATTTGGGCAAGAAAAGCGGTTCATGAAGAGGAACATATATCTTCTTGATTGTTTCGCCCGCCCGTTCTTCTGCAGTCTTGCAGCTATTGAGTGGCTCTGCCTACGCATGGAGTTACTATCAACCTTTGTATTTGCATTCTGTATGGTTTTACTTGTGAGCATCCCACATGGGAGTATTGATCCAAGTATGTTCATCAGTTCATCATTCATTATCTCACTTGAACCTTCTATTTTCCTTTGGGATCCTATTTGTCTTGGTTTTGTATACTTTACTAGTTATGCAGTTCAAGATATCTCGTGTAAATTAGCTTTTGACCTTTAATGAATGGCATGGGTTTTCTTTAGACCATTGGATCCTTTATGACATACTTGAAAATGTTATGACAACTGGATCATTACTCGATTGATGGACCAAATTTTTGAATGAATTAACTAATCTTGGAAGAAGGCTGAATGGTGGTAAAATCCATTTTATGTACGATTATTGCAAATACTAGAAGTTGCAAATATATAGAATACTTATATTTCTCCGTGATATATCTGATCACAAGTGTTTTTTGTCTATAGGTATGGCAGGCCTTGCTGTGACGTATGGCCTCAATTTGAATGCACGCTTATCGCGGTGGATACTTAGCTTTTGCAAGCTTGAAAATAAAATTATTTCCATTGAAAGGATTCATCAGTACTGCCACATCCCCAGTGAAGCTCTACCAATTATTGAGGATAGTCGTCCCCCATCCTTGTGGCCAGAGGAAGGAACAATCGAATTGATAGATCTAAAGGTTTACTTCACATCATGTTTTTCCAATTCAAAAAATAAAAATGAAAGCGAAAGAAATTATTCAGCTCATGCTTGCATTACCTTAGTATGCGTTCAATCTTCTTCTAGGGGAAGGAGTTAGTCCAAGTTAATATAAAAGGACTAAGATTCTGATGAATATCCTGTTCTTCATAGGTTCGTTACAAGGAGAATCTTCCTGTGGTGCTTCATGGTGTAACCTGCAAATTTCCTGGTGGGAAGAAGATTGGAATTGTCGGACGTACCGGAAGTGGTAAATCAACTTTGATCCAGGCACTATTTCGAATGATTGAACCAGAAGGAGGCAGAATTATTATAGACAATATTAATATTTCAACAATCGGTCTTCATGATCTTCGTAGCCGATTGAGCATAATACCCCAAGATCCAACCTTATTTGAAGGGACCATTAGGGGCAACCTCGATCCACTTGGCGAGCATTCAGATTCAGAAATTTGGGAGGTTACTCTCAATATCCGAACCTTTTCCTTTTTGTTTTAATTATGGTCTTACAAACACATGATCAGATAATACTGTTCTACCTAAAAAGAAATATTTACAGTTGCCATGAATATATGGGCTTGCTAATTTATAAATATAGCTATTATTGCAACTTCTATTAAGAAAACCAGATTGGTTGGTGTGTACAACATTTTATACCTTAATTGCTTTTCCTGTCATACCTGTAAATTTGTGCTACTGTGTTAAATTTGGCTTCCCAGTCTTCTAGTAAAATTTCTCTTATTTGAAGTATGAGTATGGCATCACTACCCAAATGTATACTCTCCATGCGTAATGGATTTCATACGTACGTTGTTGAGATGTCCTAAAATGTTTGTCACTTCTATAACACCAAGGCATCTTTAAGATAAATAGACTGTATAGATTGTCCTTTTCAAAAGTAGAGATGGAAGTATGTGAACCCCATGATAATATTTTCCTTTGCACATGTACATGGGGGGGGGGGGGGGTTATTTAATGAACAAATTGGTTGAATTTGTCTTAAACTGTGTTATGTTGACATTGACAATCATTTTGGGATGTAGTAGCATAAATTTTTGGCATTTAATTACTAACCTTGTGACTAGTTGTAACATTGCTCCCTGTTATTTATTCTATTCTTATTTGGCATAGGCACTTGATAAGTCTCAGCTTGGAGACATAGTTCGGTATAAGGAACAAAAGCTTGATTCACCAGGTATATATATTGCATAAATATTCCTTTTGGAAAAGTCAACTACATAATAGAATATTCTTTTAAAAACCATTGATATCTCATCCAGGAGCTTCTTTATGGTTGTGCAGCTAACATGTATGTTCTATTTTATCTAAAAATTGGCAGTTCTAGAAAATGGAGATAATTGGAGTGTAGGGCAGCGTCAGCTTGTTTCCCTGGGGCGGGCCTTACTCAAGCAGGCACGAATCCTGGTACTTGATGAAGCGACGGCCTCAGTTGATTCAGCCACAGATAATCTTATCCAGAAGATTATTAGGATGGAGTTTAAGGACTGCACCGTCTGTACCATTGCTCATCGCATCCCAACTGTTATTGACAGTGATTTGGTTCTGGTACTCAGTGATGGTGCGTATTATAATTTCTTCTGTCTTCCGTCAATTTAATAGGCAAAAAATACAAGCGACAATATTGTGCTTGCAAAAAAATTGGCTGAAGAACTTTGACTCGTGACCATGTCCTAAAAATGGGAATTTTACTCTTATCACAAGTTTTTCCAGATGGATTAGTAGGAGGCTCACCAACTGTTTTTTTGGTAATATTTTTCAGGCCGAGTTGCAGAGTTTGATACTCCAGCACGACTATTAGAGGACAAGTCTTCCATGTTTCTAAAGTTGGTATCGGAATACTCAACGAGATCAAGTGGAATGCCTGATTTTTGATTTGAATGACATGCCTGAAAACCTTCAATGCGAAAGCAAGAAGACCGAGGACTATCCAGGAAAGAGACTGGCTACCGCTGCTCCCTTGATACTGTTTCATTCTGCTAATTGAAAAGCAAATCGGTGGGAAAGAGGTACGTGGCATGTTGTCAAATCAAAACCCTAGAAGTGGATTGTAGTTCCATTCTCATACAACAGTGAGATAGTCTTCCCCATTTTAAGCATCACAGTTGGGGGAATTCATGCCGTGCTGCATACTATGTAACATAAATAAGTTGGGCGATACGAGGTCAGTAATATATACAAAAAAGAAGAAATGGGGCAATTTGTATGTGACATTGTGCAATAAATTAGGTCTTTGTATTGAGGCTAGTTTGGATTCTAGTACAATTTTGTTGAGCTTTAGACAGACAGATGTTTATGATATTGTTTCCGTTAGAAAGGTTGTTCTCCTTTATGGTTCAAATTCTGGACATTGTTATTTGTTCTTTCTTTCTTACTCTACTCTATTTTTTTTTTAAAGTATAACATAACCTATTTTTTTGGTACAATCATCTCAAAAAGGGAGAGAAGATTGTTGGCATTCAATAGCTATTTATAGGCTAACAGTAGAGAATTTTAACTGTTTTTTTTTGGGTGTAATTGGCATCATCTTTATGTATGATGTTCACTAGGTGGAGCTGCTTGTAAAATTGATAGTTTGGAAAGCATTTTATTTCATTTGTTTTAATGTGATTTTTCAGCTAGTCGCAAATTTTCATTTGGTTAAATTGCTCAAAAGATGAGCTTTCTTCGACTTCAAAAAATGGACAAAAGGAATGATTTTTATTTTATTTTTGGTTGAAAAACATACTTTACATCCTACTGTAAAACTTAAAAAGAAATTATGAGAGCATACTTGGCAAATACTACCTACATTATAAAATATCATTATTTAATTTTTGAATTTAGTTTAAAGTATTTTTTAACTTTTTTATGGTAACTTAAATTTTAATAACTATATATAAGTGAGATTTTTTTTCTTAACATTGATTAACCAAAGATCTCCTATCTGAAATAAAATTAATAATTAAAGTTTAATCATTAATATATTTTGTAATATATATTACACTTTTTAGTATTAATTATTATTTTCTCATAATATTTTTTTATATTTTAAAAACACAGTTATTTAGGAATAAAATTGTTGTAGAATAACATGTTATCATTATGACTTTTAGTTTTAAAAATTAACTAAAGTTTAATCACAATATATAAGTCATAAACTCATAATTAATCGAGTATGTTTTAACTGGATTTTTCTGAGTATCAACAGTTGGATATATATAGGTTAAGAATTAAGATGGGCAAGCCTTTTATTTAATTCTGTCTGCCATAGGATCAGATGATCTAACATGTCTTAAGCATGACAGATTGTATTCTACAAAGAAGTTAGATGGAACAACATACATATGATCTAAACTATCAAAGTGTGCTTTACATTTTCGTTTTATCTTTTAATAGCTTATGCTAAAACTTAACATCGTATCATAGTTTGGGGTTCACAAGGTCTGTTGTTCAAGTTTCACGCTTTTGTTATATTTCTGTAGTTTGGTGCATCTCTTTCTATTTTGGTCTGTGCGTTTTATTGTATCGTGGTTTCTCTCTGTATGAGCAGCAACGCAAGTAGGGGAAAAACGCAAGGGAGAGTTTTAGGGTGTGATATGCATAATTAGTCTTACTCTTTTGGTAGCTTAAGCTTTTGGAATAACCGATAACTTAATATACGTACCTTTGTTTCCTTGATAAGTAACTTAACATACATACCTCGTACTTGATGAAGGACCAAATATCTTTCTATATATAATCCTTGTCAATGTCGGATTAACTGTTTTATAATGTTTGTTCAATTAGCAACTGATATCCAATAGCAGCCAAAAATTAGAATATTTATACAGTCCAAACGTCGAAGTTAATTTTTAAACTGGAATGACAGGGTCCAATGTACTTCTTTGCTCATACATGTTAGGCACGCAGATTTCCAAAGAACATGGTGGTATCATGAGATTCATACAAGTTTCATGCTTGGGAGCATCATCATCATCATCATCATCATCTCCATCCAGAATAAGTTCTCTTTAGTTTTTGAGCTACAGTCGTATCCTCTGTTGTAACACGGCTAGCTACCTCCCTGAGTCCCTGGTCTTTGTTTCACAAATTTTAACAATTCACGTTCAACTACTTCTGAAACTAAATACCTGACTTAATGCAAATGCAAGAAACTTCATTTAAATACAAGATAAAATAAATAGAAACTTACACAACAAAACTTGGTTAAAATTTCTTGAATTGTTGGAGCGCGAAAATAAAGTTTCATCACCTTTGTAAAAAGGAACAGAATATATCAACAGTCAACTTGTGTGCAGCAGTATTATAGAAATTGGAATAAAAGCGTTTTGACGTCATATCTAAAGGTCTCATTTATCAGAACTAGATTGCTGCGATGTATATTCATTCAGTTGTGAAGCAAGTTAGTTCACAAAGGCCTGTTTATCAACCTTTTTTTTTTGGACTCAATGCAACCTGTTCAACAGATTATGTACATTCGTTAGCATTTTGACGGTCCATACTTGTCTAAGAAGTTAATTTCATCAGTTTAAAGGTAATTAATGATTTAATGTACATTATCTTAACCAACTAGTCTTAATTATCTTCTGTTTAAATGATGGGGGTCCTAGGTCTTCATTTTTCCATGACCATCTATTTACATCCGTACACAAGAGATGATGATTATTGATTAGAATTCACTTGTTTAAAGAAACTGTTGCCTTTATGGTATTGAATTTTCTTTATCATATTGAGTGCCTTTGCTCTGTCCATTTGCAAAATTGAATTTGTTTGTTCTGCTTCATTTGCAACATAGATGGGACTCCTTGCTCTCTTCTCCCTAAATATTAAACTTAAAAAAGAAGAAGAAAGGAAGTCCATTTTGACATCTTGCATTTCTGTCTGTGTGCATGCTAAATACACCAGAAGAACTATGGTCTATGGGAGGTGAACTGAATTGACGTTTTGAATCATTTTATAATTGTGTCAGTGTCAATAATTCCAGGCCATTTCGACTCCTCGAGAAATATTGCTGAAATGAAGTTCCCTTTCCATTACCCACTCCTACTTTGTTCAATCTGGATATGATCAATGCCCTTACAGCAGATAATGTGGTGTCAAAAGATGGTTAGTACAATAAGTTCAATAATTAAGTTAATCCTTTCATAATTTCGATACTCCTTGCCTCATCCTGACACTTGCACAATATGCATATCAACTTTCAATATTCTGGCGGTTTTTGTAGCTTTAACTTTCAATGATCTCGGGCTTGTGCCACGGAAGCTGAAGGGCTATCCTATTGAGTTTCTTATCCAATATTGTAAAGGTGGGCCACAGTATGGTTCTACAGTTAGTGAAAGAGAATCTCCAGAGTATAATCCTTGAGGTCTATCTGATCTTGAATTCTGAATTCTTTGGCATTCAACTGGAAGCTCTAAAACAGGTATTTTTTCAATGCACTCGAGGATTTCAAGTACTGTACTGTACACATCATAATGACGTATAATTGTGTGTACAGTGGCATAATGATATTAATATACATTGATTAAATGATTTTTTTATTATATATTTAACACTAGCTTTCTACTAATCAGTTTAGCCTCTTTTGACATAGGTTTTGAAGAAGCGTTATTTTCTCAGGCTAGAGACAAAACTAGCGAAGAATAAACATATGAAGGATTGCTTTTACGAGATTGTATAATTTTGAGAAATATTTTGACGACCTGTTTATTCCAGGAAAAGATGCAAGTCATTGATCATTTTTGGCTGGTTCTCAGACCTTGGGTTTATACATGTGAAGGAGCTTTTTGTATTATTTTCTTTGACAATTCTCTCTTCATTTTCACTTTCCTTTGGTTATGTTTATCCTTCTATTTTCTGTTGAAATTTTAGAGTTCATTTTTTCCTGGGTGGAGAAAAACCCCTTAGTTGCATTTGATGAGCAATGGTCAGAATTTAATTGAAAAAAGTTCAATCACTTGTCACGGTTCATGCAAAAGCCAGCCTAGTTTGAAGTAACGCATGAATCTGTGACAAACTTGCACTCTTGAAATGGACTGAAAGAGAGGCTATAACTTACAAAGGGCTAAACTTTCTAAACTGTATTATTATACTGTAGAATAAGTGTGTGTGACTACTTGATTGGCTTTCCTTTGCATCCCCATGTGAAGTAATTGTCGAGGTGAATAATATAGTTGCTAGCTTTATTCCTTCTGGTATATTTCTATATGCTAGACTTTTTGGGCACTAAATTTTTATTGAGATAAGAGTGTTGGATAAGTCTTTCCCAGAGAACATTAGCTTTTCTTGTGATTGCAGAAAGGTATTTCCTCACTGTATAACTAAAGAATCAGTTTGTTTTTTTCAAGTTTATGAAATTCAACATGAAGTGCTTTCCTGCCCCAGTAAAAGGAAAAACTACAGCCGTTGATCTATCGGTACTAATCGATCGCATTATGTCCCCAGAAAGAAGCCATGGCTCGTTTGAAGGCATAAACATGGAAGGAAGGAATAATGGGGCTGTGATGATCACAAAGGGCAGTTCTTCTGGTGAGTCAAGTAATTGTTGTAGCATAAACATTTATGTAAACAACAATGTTCAGGGGATAAACAATTCGATATTGGTTGGTAGTAAGGTAAATATGGGAGACCTTGGTGTTTGGTTGTCTTTGAAAGATGCGAAATTTGGTAGAGGAGGGTCTCTGGGAGCAAAAATGAAGAGAGACAATTCAGCTTTTGGATTTTATTGGGTTGTTATAACTATTTTTGCCATGCTCTTCTTGTTTCTATCATTAATCTAGCACCTGAAATTTAGGCTGTACACTTGTCAAATGTTATCCCCGGCTCAAAGTAAAGCAAAAGACCTTTCTTTCTGTTCATTAAACAAATTGTAGCAATATCTTTAAAAGTTAGGTTTCTGTGTGTGTGTTTTCTGTAAGCTATACAGAGATATTTCTATTCCCATAATTTGCAAATTCTGTTGCCTGTTTGAGAATGCCGCACAATGTTCTAAATACAGAGATATGTTGTGGCTTTGGTTAGGGTTTCGAAAATTCTCATCTTTATTGAGCTCGAGAAAATGAAATGAGTTTGTGTACTATAATGTCTTGGTGGCTGGGCAACTTAAAAGATTTCAAAGAAGACGCCGTCTTGGTTTCTCTCTCTTTCCTTGTCTTTTTGAAGTCACCTTTGACAGATGAGGTTTGTTTCATGTCAAGTAAATTGGTATGCGTTCTTTCTTCTATTTTTAGTGCAGAGATTGAATTGTTAGGCTATTAATTGACCCGAAATGAAAGTGAAAGAGTGACATCTGCTAATAACAACCGAAAAAGCTATGGTGCCCGGATACAACAGTTTAATGCCCATCTGGGCATTCTGGTTGCCTGATCCGGGCACCATAGCAGTGCTCAGCAATAACTCCCATCTTCTTGGGGGCCATATTGTATTGAAGTTGAATGCATCTCCTTCATCTGCATCTGTTTTATTAGTGTGTGTGTGTGAGAGAGAAGGTCGTGTGGTCACGAAGGAGTTAGTGGTTAGTCACTCTTTTTCTGGTCATTAATTTGTAGATAGATAGATAGATAGAAAGAAAGAAAGCACATGATGCCCAACCCACAGACAGGCAACTTCAGAAATCCAAACATGGCTGTCGACATTTCCACATGCAACTACTACTATATCTCTATCTTTGTGTGTGTTCATTGGTTAAAGACTTGAAGTTGGTCGAGCAAAGTTTCTATTTGGTGTAGAGTTGTTGTAGAACATATATTTTAAGTTTAAGGCAAATGCTAAGCCGGACATACTCCCATGTTTAAGACAGTTGTTAAGTAGTAGTTATTGTGTCTTAATATTTTGCGGCATTTGTTGCATCTTATAACCTGTTTATATAAACTTAAACAAACTGCTTTTATATAAACTCAGGGTTTTAGGATGAAACTGTCAATTCCTCATGAAGTAATTGATTAAGAACTATTTTAACCGAGAGCATGTTTGGATTGCTTATATAATCAATAATTTTGATAATATGTTTTTTTTTTATAAAAAAAATAGTTTGTGTTTGGTAAAAAAAATAAAAATACTTAAAGTCGTAAAAAGTGTTTGGTAAAAAATTATTGAGTTAAATGCAATTTGCATCCCCCAGCTTTACCCTATTTTGCAAAAGTGAAGGATTTTGCACTTTTAGTGACAGATTTTGAGTCGGAAGGTGTTATGTGTCGATTCACTAAAAATTCGGGATGCAAAGTGTCTAGTTTTAAAGTATAAAATGCAATGTGCAAAATGAGATAAACTTGGAGATTCAAAGTGCATTTAACTCAAAATATTACTTATCACTTATTTTAGGGTAAAATTATTAAAAGTAAGGTTTTAAAAAGTAAAAATGGGTAATGAAAGTTACTATAATAAATAGGGATAAAGTAATAACGTACATGGTCAAACTTGATATTTGCTTCGGTAAATAATCAAAAATTTTAAATTGAAGTTTTTGATTATTTTTATAAAAATTGATTATAAATAATTTTAAAAACTGAATTATAAGTAAGTTTATCTGTTTATAAGAGATTGCAAACATACACTTGAGTTTATTTCTAATATGTATCTCTATTCGGGAACCCCATTGTTTAATGAAAAAAGAATGTCCACATTATTCTGTCAAGAGTTACATCTGTTTAGTTTGGATTCCATAACCAAGTCTTAAGGGATCTTTTGTGGGATATCTCCTTGGTTATTTGAAGTATAAATCTTAACGATAATATGAAAACAAGTCAAATGCCCGGACCGTTTCATCCTTACTATCTTATTTATCACAATTTAAAATTGAAGTAGTAAATAAGGACATAACAAAAGGTATAAAAATCACCGTTTTGGACGGCTTTAATTTATCAACAATACTTTGATGACAATTTTTTTTATAAAAAATTACTTACAAAATGACGTGATTAGTTATAATTAATTATTATCATTATACTCATTCATATATAGTGGATTATCTATTAATTACACTCTACCGTATCATTTTACAAACTAATTTTTTGTAAAACAAAAATTTATCACGGTAACAACACTCATAATTTATAATCTCATCTTGTGCCAAAATCATTAACTATGAAATTGTTTATTGGAATTGTTATTTTTATAAAAAAAAATTAATATTTAATTGTGTAAAATTTTCTTACACAAATATAGGACTCATTTAGAAAAAATACTGGCTGAAATTCACCATCTCCAATTAATTATTTAAATTTAACTTTTATAAATAAATTTACCATTTTTTAATTTAGTGAACTTTACTACTGGTATTTTTTATAATATTATCTAGTATAAATATTTCAATAATAATTGGCCACAATCTTAACACCAGTATGAAACTTAATTATTAATAAAATAATTAGTTTATTCATAAAATAAAATTAAGACATTTAGGTCATGTTTGTTTGTAAAAAAACATACTTGAAATTGAACTACTTTTTTTAATTTAGTATTATTTCGGATTTTGACGAAGAATGTGAGACCATTAGTTTTATAAAGCCACTTAATAACTTAAAATGAGGGGAATTATTAATTTAACATTTATCATGAGATTATATAATTTTTTATAAATAACCTTAAAAATAAAAAAAAAATTACAAGACTATTTAAAGTATTATTAATCCTCTATTATAAAATAAAATAATTTAAAATAATATTAAATTAAAATAAATAATCTAACACTAAACATATTTTTTGTGAACAAACGTGGAGTAAATGTCGTATAAATATGACTTCATCTCATTATAGAGTCCACGTGGCATAATATCAGCTGCTACCGACATATGAAGTCAAAAACCCCTTCCTTCCTCCGGCGCACCATTCTAACTTACGCCTTCTCTCCACTCCCCTCTCCCTTATAATACGCCTCCGCTCTGTCTGTATGTTTCTATCCCCCTGCGTGTGTTGAGACTTTTACAGTAAAACATGACCTGTGTAATTGTTTCCATCTTTCTCTCTCTACAATGAAACGCGTAAGTACTCATTGACTTCTTTCTCCCCATTAATATTTTCTGGTTATATTATTCTACTCCATCTTTTGAGTTCGATCTGTTAATTTCACCCCTAAAAATCAGTAGCAGAAAACAAAATCCAGCTTAATATCCCGAGATTTGTGCAAGCTCAATCTTTACACATTCAGCTCATCAAAAGTTCAGCTTTTTTCCCCTCTGTATTTGATTCATTTAATTCGTACGTATACCTACATAGTTCTTACATATCTATTTACTACTCCGTCTTTATTAGTTTGATTTTGAATTGTTGTTAAATCATCTGAATTCAAATCTGGGATTAGGGTTTTTTTTTGTTTGTTTAATGGTGATTTAGTGATAAAGTTGGGATTTTTATTTTTGTGTGCTGATATTTGTTATAAGGGTATTGAATCTATGACTTGGTTTGTGAATGTTGTTTGGATTAGTGTTTTGTTGAGTAGTAGTAGTAGTAGGGTATCATCAATTGATTTGGTTGATATCTGATGAGACGTCGACAGCCGGTTCCCCCTCCCTTGGATCATATGGAGAAGGGTTCTGGAAAGAATCAACAGTCCCGTCTTTGTTTGTTAGTTACATTATCCGCATTTTTCTGGTTTGTGCTATTGTACTTCCATTTTGTTGTCCTAGGAGGTAGTACAGTCGGTGAATCTGCAGCACTGATTCCTGATTCTGCCCTTTCAAGCAATCCCAAACCAATTCTTATTAGTCGGCCGGTGACCACTAGCCGTCTCCCCATTAATATTCCTAGTGAAACAAAAGATTCTAGTAATACCGATTCGGTTATTGCTCAAGACACGCCTATAAGCCGGCCTATTGTCGATACGCCTCGGGAACCGAAGATTTCTGATGATTCTCAATCGACTAATGTGCAGCAAAAGCCTGTTAGTCATCCAACAGCTAATGCTAGTCGAAAAACAGTAAATTTCCCGTTTATGAAGGCATTGAGGACTGCAGAGAACAAGAGTGATCCATGCGGTGGGAGGTATATTTATGTGCATGACCTTCCTCCGAGGTTCAATGAGGATATGCTCAAGGAGTGTAGGAGTCTTAGCCTATGGACCAACATGTGTAAATTTACTACTAATGCTGGCCTTGGTCCTCCACTTGAGAATGACGAAGGGGTGTTCTCAAATACAGGATGGTATGCGACAAATCAATTTGCTGTTGATGTGATCTTTAGTAACCGAATGAAGCAGTATGAGTGCTTGACTCATGATTCTTCACTTGCCGCAGCCGTTTTTGTTCCCTTTTATGCAGGGTTTGATATTGCACGGTATCTGTGGGGATACAACATATCGATGAGAGATGCTGCATCTCTTGATTTGGTTGATTGGCTTGCAAAGAGGCCAGAGTGGAGCGTAATGGGGGGAAAAGATCATTTTCTTGTTGCCGGTAGGATAACATGGGATTTCAGGAGACTAAGTGAAGTAGAAACAGATTGGGGTAACAAGCTTCTGTTCTTACCGGCTGCAAAAAATATGTCCATGCTTGTGGTGGAATCAAGCCCATGGAATGCAAATGATTTTGGTATCCCATATCCGACCTACTTCCATCCAGCAAAGGATGATGATGTGTTCATGTGGCAGGACCGGATGAGGAAGTTGGAACGGAATTGGCTGTTCTGTTTTGCTGGTGCACCTCGTCCAGGTAACCCCAAATCAATTAGGGGGAAAATTATTGACGAGTGCAAGAAATCCAAGGTGGGGAAGTTGTTGGAATGTGATTTTGGGGAGAGCAAGTGTCATTCCCCAAGCAGTATAATGCAGATGTTTCAAAGTTCTGTTTTCTGCCTACAGCCTCAAGGTGATTCATACACAAGGAGATCTGCTTTTGATTCAATGTTGGCAGGTTGCATTCCCGTATTCTTCCATCCTGGCTCTGCATACACACAGTACACTTGGCATCTTCCAAAGAATTACTCAACATACTCTGTGTTTATTCCTGAAGATGATCTTCGTAAGAACAATGTCAGCTTAGAGCAAAGACTTAGTGAAATTCCCCTTGAGCAGGTAAAGATGATGAGAGAGGAGGTTATAAGTCTTATTCCAAGGCTGATATATGCAGATCCTCGCTCTAAATTGGAGACTGTTAAAGACGCCTTCGATGTAGCTGTGCAGGCAGTTATCAACAAAGTTACCAAGTTGAGGAGAGACATTATCGAAGGTCGTACTAATGATAATTTCATTGAGGAGATCAGTTGGAAATATGATTTGCTAGAAGAAGGGCAAGAGGTGGGGTATCACGAATGGGATCCATTCTTCTCAAAGCCAAAGAATGATGGTAATGCTAATTCTGATGCTTCATCAGCAGAAGCAGCTAAAAATTCTTGGAAGAATGAGCAAAGGCAACATTCATGACCTTGCAACGCTTTTATTGATAAAAGTTCTAGTAGCACCAATTGCTTCCACAGACGGATTGCTGAAGCTAAGAGAATACTTGTTAGGAATCAAAGAAGCAGCTAAGATATGAGCATATTTGAGGCCTTATCAAAGAAATTAGTTGAAAAGTTGCCATCTTTTCTTATCTGCCAGAGTTTTTTAATTCACAACACAAATGATATGTATTTGCTTCTGATATATAAATAGGTTTTTTCATGTTCTACAATATGTACTTTTTATTACTGATTCTTCTGAATAGATATGATATACAAATGGTGTTCTACAGATGAAGTTAGTACCAATCATTTTATCAGTTGAATGTTCTTTATAAAGAACTTGTAGTAATATTAAGTTTTCATGCTTTCGTTGTCAAAAGCCGAGTGTTATCTAGATATCTACCCATATCTTTTTTTTTCGTTTGTTCATGTGACATTAAAAGTGCGAGTCAAACTGGTACTGCTGATATTCAAACACACAAACCAAGGTTTGAGTTATTATTTGCTGTTAGACATCCTTCTTATAAGATTATATAGGATTAAGCTCTCGTGCAGATAAGCTCTAAACAATTTCACAGATTATAGATATTATTCCACAACCATTCTTATGCTCCAACTGAACATATTGTTCTGAAAAAGTAGATGCTTATTACAATCAGGAGAATTGCCATTTGTCCCTTGTAAGGTTAATTCTATGTTGTTCTTAAGATGGCATGGAAATGCTAAGCAGTTTGAAAAAGAAAAAAAAAAAAAAAATCCCTACTGAAATACCGTAACATCCTAATCCCACATCAT
Organism: Aralia elata; assembly: GCA_034770075.1. Lineage (NCBI taxonomy): Eukaryota > Viridiplantae > Streptophyta > Magnoliopsida > Apiales > Araliaceae > Aralia > Aralia elata. The sequence goes on from CM068382.1 coordinate 1,741,610, forward strand.
AACATGTGAGATTCTTGGATGTGTTTATAAGAACTCAAGTTGCTATCATTAAATACTTTTAGTCTTGACTTTTTGGGTGAGCTTGTGTTGGGTTAAAATGACCTAAGAAAATATTATTGAGAAATCACATTTGGCCTTATTATGGTATGATTTGATTCGGACTCGAGATTTAATGCAGATTGTTACATATGGTATCAGAGTCGATTTTCGAAAGCTCTAGTCGGGTCATCCAATATCCCACAATAGTTAAAGAGACAAAGTTTTTGAGCGGTGTACATCCCAATCCTACATCGTAACATGTGAGATATTTAGATGTGTATATAATGACTCAAGCTGTTGTCATTAAATTACCTTCAGTCATGGCTTTTTGTTATAAATACTTAGAGAAAAAAATGTTGCAACAATAAATACTTCTATAAGAAAAATAACAAATACTCGGCTCAAACTTTCATGTACAGAACTGAAAACAAGTGTCAACTGTCAGTTAACACACTCATTTCCCTCTACATACAATGATACAAAGTGTCAACATATTTAAGAAGAGAAGCTCATGAACAGAAGCAATAGCACCCTATCTGTTGTATAAGACTCCACAATTAAGTGATTTGAATGTCGCAAAAAACATCTTATATAATTGAGAGGGAACATTGCCTACCTAGGCAACAAAAAGATTTTTCAAGCGTACACTTTCAGTTGATCTAATTTTAGAGATCAACATAGTGGCACACCAATATGAGAGGGTGGATGTAGCCTTAACTTTTTACGAACTGCAAGCCATTTGAGTTAGCATATCGCTCCATGAATCTCATGAACCTGTCCCAGTCTCGTGGAGTTCGCATGACATACTTTGCTTCAATCCCTGCAGGCTTTCCATTAACAAACCTTGCGTTAACATCAACTGACTGAAGAATCCCTTCCTCATCAATCATGTATAAGCCAGTGATATCTCCAACTTCACCAGATGAGTCGAATACAGATGGTTCATCAAACTTGAATATAGCCATACCATTAGTTCCATCCCTTGATTTAGTCAGCCTCACATCTGGAACAGTCTGTTCATCAGTTCCTTGTATGAACTGAATTGTTGGTTTAACCATCTGTATACTAAGTCTAGCTTTTTGGGAATTTTTCCTTAGAGGGGCCAATTGTGAACAAGATAAGCGCAAAGGTTGGCCAATAAATGAGGAGCGTGCACTACGATGAATAGCTCCAGATACCATCATGGCTGTGCAACAAAAAGACATTGTCAACAAAAAACAATAGAATCTATTTCAACAGTTAAACAGTAAAGTGCATATAAATATTTCAAATCAGTTTGCGACTCCCATGCTATATTTGGGAAGCACCTTAAATCAACATATATGTCCATATAATATTCATATGATTGCCTCACAACTACATTTTATTTTCTTGCTGAGAATGTCTAGTGTCTACCCTGTATATGATTCTGTTTCTCATCAAGCTATTGATCCTGGAATCATAACCTTTTACCGTATCAAAGACACTACACGGGTTGTTCCAAAATCCGATGCAGTATACTCATTACAAAAAGGACAAAAAGGCAGAAGAAATATATCTATGAATTTTTCTTTTTTCTTGGTGTTTCCCCAGACATACTTTGCTTAAATTTGCTTTCCGTTTGGCTAAGTTTAACAACATTCAACTGCAATTGAGTCCAGTTACATCCTGAGCAGCCAAGGGGAAATACTGAATCGAAATAAAAATAAAATTGGAAATGGAAATTCTCATCATCTGGGGGGGGGGGGGTTATATACGGTGCAAGACATTACAACTTGTCCTAATCAAATTAAACACCAAAATCCTATCTCACAAAATCTAATTTAGAAATCAGTCTTCATTAACAAAGTTCTTCTCAATTTCAGACATTTTAGCTTTGCCATTTAGCTAAAAGTTTTTGTTACTGTTAACAAGCACATTGATGATGAATTTGAAGGAAATTAAAAGGTACCCATTTCACCCCCAGTTATTTTCCCTCACTTGTAATAGAATAATAATTGCAAAAAACAAAAGGGGTACCTGGAAGAGAGCGAGGTTGGTGTGTACATTGGGAGACTGGAGAGGAAAATGCAAGCTGAGACTGCAGAGTTGCCATTCTAGTCTTCCAGCAGAATAAGAGAGAGAGAGAGAGAGAGAGAGAGAAATATGGAGGAATTGGGAGGTGGGTATTGTGGGAATGTGTGTAATAACGACGGCCATTCGCTTGGATTGGCTTTTCAAATGGATTTGATTTGATGAATGAGGGATATGGATATCATAGTACTGTAATACTCCACAGTTAAGTTGCTTTTGCCCGCCAAATCCATTTTCGGTGTCCACGTGGCAGCCCAGAGTGTTTGGGCCTACCCACCACATAATAGGCCTTTAGTTGGATGCCGCTAGGTGGGGCCCAGCTAATTAGGCCCAGAGTCCCACACATATGCTGTCCAATCTATGTCTAATAACGATAGCAATTAGCTTTGCTTTTCAAATGAATTGATTTGATTGATGAATGAGAGATGGATATTGGATGGAGTTTGTGAAAGTTTTCAATCCAAGTATATTACGACGTATATGTATATATAGAATAAATAAAAATTAAGAAAAATTTTATTTTAATTTATTTTATTATATATATTTTTATGTTGGTCATAATTTAATTTTGTCAAATATTTATCGAAGTGCATATTATTTTTTTATTAGATATCATACTAATACTAGAACCGCTGAACCACCAGTTACATGTGGGCAGTCCAAAGTGCTTGTGCCAACGAGTAGAATAGGCCTTTTAATGCATGATGTTAAACGAGTAGGGCTCAAACCCCCACAGATATGAGTGTCCAATCTGCCATCGAAATTTATTGAGTCCGGTTATATTGCGAAAATTTTCAATTAAATTATAATTGCGACTACATATATATAGAATAGGTAGGAAATAAAACGGACTTCACTTTAATTTATTTTATTTTATCGCATAAATTTTTATATTGATTGCAATCAAATTTCGTCACATATTTATAAACATATATATCATTTTTCAAATTTATTTACTTTTCTATACCCCAGAACTTGCGGTCACTATTTGGTTATACCTAACACTGAACCACAGATAACCATACTAATCTATGTTTCGATAGCTTTGAATTATTATTTTTATGAATAATTAAACCAACTTTTTGAAGTTTGATTATGAATACAATAATAATCATCATCTACGAGATTCCGATGACGCAATAGATTATAATGATTAGTTTAACTTATTAACACAAAGATAGATAAGTTCTTGCATACAAAGAAAAGAATTCGTCTGTTTAAACATTGAAATAATAACAAGTAAAATGCTCCACTCCTCCACATTCATAACGGTTACAATGTAGGGAAGGTTTTCAAAAACACCACCCCTTCCAATCTTCCACAAAACTCCTAACTTAAGTCTTGAGTACCCTAGAAAGGTGAAAAACCAAATCAAAACTATGTACCAGGTGCTTCAAACAAATTCAATTTTCCTCAAGAATATTTATCTTTCTAATTATGAAAACTGTGATTTCAACTTAAGCAGGCGGGGTCCAGTGAAGACGTGTCCCACAACTGATGCATGTGCCACATGTGCAATCACCACCACTATGATTACTACCATCTGTCTTGACCCATCCATGTGGGGCACGTAATAATTCCTGCCCTTTGCTTCCCATGAATTCTCCAATTTGGATGATAACATAATAATTTTATATACAACTTCTACAACTAATCTCCATCTCTCCTCTCTCTAATAATAGGCAGAAATGGGAGCTTCCCTAGGAAGCTGCGGACTCACATGGTCTCCATCTCACAACCACAGCACATAAAATATTTTAATAGAAGCCACAGATCCACATGTTTCCATGTGAAAAAGTGCAAATTATTCTGTTAAAAAACAATCCATGTATAACAATAATTCTAAGAAGAAGAAGAAGAAGGGTCCATTACTAGGTTAATAATAATTCAGCAGGAGGCATATACAAAAAACTTATAAAGATATATGCTTGTTTTGTTTCTACTTGTAACATGAAAAGATTCTGTCTTTCTTCTTGTTTCAATTCAATCATAGTTTTTGGATTAATGGGTTTTTCATCAATAACTAAGCCTACACCTATGACTTGAAGAAAAATAACTAATAAGCATAATATGAATTTTATATGGATAAAATGTTTTCTTTACCATTTACCCTTGGAAAAATCCTTGTAAACTCCCATTTTACATACAAAAAGAATGTTACACAATGGCCAAAAAGTCAAAAGTTGGATGCTTTATATCTTTTTTTTCCTACCCACTTTTGAAATGAAAGAGCAAGAAGGAAAGGCATGCTTTCTTCTCCCTTTCCCTCTTTAAGGAATGAGTCACTCCCATGTCCTAATCTTTACTTTTACCTATTACCAAAATAATTATAAGCCAATAGTTTTGGAAAAATCTTGATGTGGATGCTAAGATTGCAAGTACAGATCTAGCTAGGATTGTAACCCCACCGTAGATGTATTTGCATGATAGTGGGCCTTTACAATGTCCATTGAGTAGTCTTAACTCATAAACCATGTATCTTTGTCATACTTGGAAGTTACCCAAGTATAAGGGGGAATAAACTAGGAATGTTTAGATCATGCAGCTTTTGGGTCCTTACCCTAAACTGCTTACCAGAACTTTTTTAACAATAAAAATGTAGTATTCAATCTACCATGAGCTAAAATGTGCTTTTTGGGGCATCTCACTTAGAAGCAACAATGTGATGCATCAAGCACATTCATAAAACACATCTAGCACTTTCAGACTAAAAAAAATCACCAGTTTAGCAAACTTCATCACTAGGCATACAATTAAGCACTCATGTCAAATCGAAATCAAAATCAAATTATCACAATAATCTCAGCCATTTCAAGCCAAGAAGAAGCTATATGCAAGAAAAATTCCCTAAACTTATGACAGTTATTTCAGTTCCTCTGGTGAACATATTGTTGACAAAAGGAAAAGTAAATAAAAGTTTACTAGCATATTAAAATAAAGAAGACTAAACAAGCATTTGATGATTATTACCCAATTAAGTTGACTATTAGAGGAAGAAGAAGTATAAGAAGAAACAATGTAGCAGTACGTAAGAACACATTCTCTCCATGTTTAATGTCGGGAGTCATTTTCAATAAGTCCAAAGCTTCCAGCATTATTTGCACATTACGAGCTATTGCAGAACCCAAAACCCCACGAGCTTCCCTAAATAAACTAATCCCCATAATAATTACTTGCATGATATAGTCATACATATATTAACATTAACTAACTGACCAATCTTCTCTCCATAACTCCTCATGATATAACTCTCAGTGCTCTCTTTCCTTAATCCTTACCCCACCTGATCCATTTTCTCTCTCACTTTTCCGAGAGCGAAAAATGGTGGAAAACTAATTACAGATACTAATAAAGCTAAAACAATGAAGAAGATTAGCAATATCAAATGGCAAATCCTCTGTTTTTTCTTGTTCTTCTACACTTACAGTTTTGCCAAGGTGGTTGAGAAGGCTGAGTTTAATAACGAACTATCGATTTTACTATCTATAAAAGAAAAGCTGATTGATCCATTGGATCAGCTCCGAGATTGGAAATCGCCAAACAACAGCATTTTGAACAATCCAGTTCACTGTAATTGGACTGGAGTGATCTGCAACTCTAATGGTGTTGTCGAAAAGCTTGATCTTTCCCACATGAATCTAAGTGGCATTGTATCGAACGACATTCAACAGCTGCAGAGTCTCACTTCTCTCAACTTATGCTGCAATGGGTTCTCATCGCCACTGCCAAAATCTCTGTCCAATTTCAGTGCACTTAAGAGCATTGATCTCAGCCAGAATTTCTTCATCGATAGCTTTCCAATGGGTTTTGGAATGGCGGCTGGCTTAATCTCATTGAATGCATCAAGCAATAGTTTCTCAGGTTATCTTCCTGAAGATCTTGGAAATGTAACCTCCCTTGAGAGCCTTGATCTCAGAGGAAATTTTTTTGAGGGTTCCATTCCCAAGTCTTTCAAGAACATGGGAAAGTTGAAGTTTCTTGGTCTTTCAGGGAATAATATCTCTGGCAATATACCGCCAGAGCTTGGTCAACTGTCTTCACTGGAGACTATTGTTCTTGCATACAATGAACTCGAAGGTGAAATCCCAGCCGAGTTTGGGAATCTCACCAATCTCAGGTACCTTGACTTGGCTGTTGGAAATCTTCGAGGTCCAATTCCACCAGAATTGGGGAGGCTAAAGTTACTCGATACAGTTTTCCTGTACAAGAACAATCTTCAAGGAAAGATTCCACCGGAAATTGGTAACATTTTGTCGCTGTCTTTATTGGATCTTTCTGATAATGCGTTATCAGGAGAAATTCCGCCAGAGATGGGTGAATTGAAGAACTTGCAGCTCTTGAATCTAATGTGCAACCACTTGTCTGGTTCAGTCCCTTCTCGACTTGGAGGATTGTCTCAATTGGAGGTTCTTGCACTATGGAACAATTCCATGTCAGGTCCTTTGCCGAGTGATCTTGGCTGGAATTCACCTCTGCAATGGTTAGACATATCGTCTAATTCATTTTCTGGCCCAGTTCCAGCAAATTTGTGCAATAGAGGTAATCTTACTAAGCTCATCCTTTTCAACAATGCTTTCTCTGGTCCAATTCCTGTTGGTTTATCAATGTGCATGTCCTTAGTTCGTGTTCGGATGCAAAATAATAATCTCTCTGGGACAATACCAGTAGGATTTGGTAAACTCCCAAATTTTCAAAGGCTGGAATTAGCAAATAATAGACTCACTGGGCATATTCCAAATGACATTGCTTATTCAACATCACTTTCTTCCATTGATTTCTCATATAACCATCTTCAAGCTTCTCTTCCTTCCTCCATTCTTTCTATTCCAAACCTTCAAAACTTCTTGGTCTCAGATAATGAACTGGTAGGTGAAATCCCAGATCAGTTTCAGGACTGTCCTTCACTTTCAATACTTGATCTCTCATCAAATCATTTTACTGGAAACATTCCAGCTAGTATTGCTTCATGTGAGAGATTAGTCAATCTGAATCTTGGAAACAACCAATTCACTGGACCAATCCCAAAGGCAATTGCATCGATGCCCACATTAGCAATTCTTGATCTGTCCAACAATTCGCTGACTGGTGGAATTCCCGAAAATTTTGGAAACTCTCCAGCTTTGGAAATGCTAAATGTTTCCTACAATAGGCTAGAGGGTCCTGTTCCAGCGAATGGAATGCTCCGAACAATCAATCCAAATGATCTTGTTGGCAATGTTGGTCTCTGTGGTGGCATACTACCTCCATGCCCACACAGTATAGCATACACATCCGGGCAAAGGAAATTGCACACGAAACACATCATTGCTGGATGGGTCATTGGAATTTCAACACTACTAGCTCTGGTAATGGCAGCTTTTGGCACTAGAACTCTTTACAATAAGTGGTACACAAATGGAAGTTGTTTTGAAGAGAGATATGAAATGGGCAAAGGAGAGTGGCCATGGAGGTTGATGGCATTCCAGAGGCTTGGTTTCACAAGCAATGACATTCTAGCTTCCATCAAGGAATCAAATGTGGTCGGAATGGGGGCAACAGGGATAGTTTATAAGGCCGAAATGCAGAGGCTTAATACTATTGTGGCAGTTAAGAAGCTATGGAGAACTGCAAAAGACATTGAAATGGGAAGCAGTGATGATCTTGTGGGAGAGGTGAATCTGCTAGGGAAGTTGAGGCATCGAAACATTGTAAAGCTATTAGGGTTTCTTCACAACGACGCCAATGCCATGATTATTTACGAGTATATGCAGAATGGAAGCCTCGGAGAAGCTTTACATGGAAAAGAAGCAGGGCGATTGCTTGTGGACTGGGTTTTGCGCTATAATATAGCACTTGGAGTTGCACAAGGACTTGCTTATCTCCACCACGACTGTCACCCATTGGTGATTCACCGTGATGTCAAGTCAAATAACATATTGCTGGATGCAAATCTTGAAGCAAGGATTGCTGATTTTGGGTTGGCAAAGATGATGCCCAAGAAGAATGAGACAGTATCAATGGTTGCAGGATCCTACGGATACATAGCCCCTGGTGAGTTTTCTAGCACTCATCTATATAACTTCATTATAGTATTAGTTATTCTCTCTTACTAGAGTATCAAATAACTCGATCAACTAAGCTAGCTATTGAATAGGTGAAACCTATGTGCTACAGTTCTATAAAAGGAAGACATTTCGAAGTCTAATAGCTAAGGGTTTTAGTGAAATTAGTCACTAAACAGAGGAATAACTGAACAGTTATTTAATGACATTAATCAGTACTCAACTGCATAGTCTACGAATTCTATAGTAACTCAGACCATGAAACATATAAGGCAGCTATGAATTATGACTGTTTAAGTTTGATTATATAGACTTTGGTTTAGTTCAAGATGGATTATAAGAGAAGTATTGTTTGATCTAGAACAAACAATAATTTGTTTTTTGGATGATTCTTTGCAGAATATGGATACACATTGAAAGTTGATGAGAAGAGCGATATTTACAGCTACGGGGTGGTTCTCATGGAACTTCTCACTGGAAAACGACCATTAGATCCAGAATTTGGAGAATCTGTCGACATAGTTGAATGGATCCGAAGGAAGAGGCTAGACAACAAAGCTTTAGAAGAGGCACTAGACCCCAATGTAGGAAATTGTCAACATGTTCAAGAAGAGATGCTCTTAGTGCTCCGGATAGCTATCCTTTGTACAGCAAAGCTCCCAAAGGACAGACCTTCCATGAGAGACGTTATAACAATGCTTGGAGAGGCGAAGCCTAGAAGAAAAAGTAGTAGCGGAAATGCAGTTAACAAAGATAAACCAATTTTTAGCACCTCGCCTGTAAATGGTCTTCTGTAACAACAAAAACAGTTTTCCACTTATTCCATCAGATGTTCATTTGTTCCTTTGTATGTAGAACTTCTTTTTTCCCTTCCCTTTTCTTTTGGGGGCTCAAGTTAAGTTGGATGCGTGTAGATTTAGGGAGGATATCGGTTCTTCTTGCAAATAATGTTACATATTATCTTACATAATTAAAATATCTCGATTGATGAATACATGGCCCGAATTTTACCCTAGCACTAGAATTTTCTAGTGGCACAAATATGCTTGCAGCCAAAATCATATTTTTCAAGTGTCACCCTGCATTTTCTATCAGTTCTTTGACTCTCAGTTTCTTATTTTCACTTGCCTAGACAGATAATCTAGAGATGTCAAAATCTCCAGTCCAATGTATATTAATGAATCATTTTTAAAGGCTTTCGAGAGAAACTACAGACCAGAGGTTATCTGCTGGTATAGCAACTGTTCTGTATTTCTTCTGTTGTTTACCATATATTATCAAATTCCACCAATACCCAGCTCAAGAAGTAAATAAGTAGTAAATATATAATTTAGTGAACGGTAAGTTTAGAAATGTAATATGTTCCTCAGAAGATTGACTTCCAAATGAGGACTCTTCTCAGGATGGAAAGAATAATTAAGAAGACAACTAACTGGGGAAAATAGTTGAACTATGATAAAACTTGCACCTAGTTTTTTTTCATTTTATTTGGTGATTAGTTAGCCTAGAATTTCAAACAAAAAATCTTGTAGAGAGCTTAAACCAATAGGTATATCAGATAAATTTAAATAAAGAATATCACACATATAATAGCACTGAGTGACATCATCAAATGCAAAAACCATGTAAACTTTATTTGCACTAACGAGGAATGCTATGATCATCAGACCATGCACTATCTCAAACCATCCTTACTTCTTCTTTAAAAATAAAAAATTATTATCAAGATAAGGATAGAACCTAACCTCGACCCTACAGAACTGGACTCCTTATGGGGGGGTTACGAAAGAAGGCGCTTAAGCTATCATTAAGTCTCTGATACCTGATGGGGTTTGAGCCCTGCACCTCCATTTTACGGAATGAGAAGTGTGCCATTAGAACTAGAGCTCATTGGTCTGTATATCACTTTCCAAGTTAGGACTTCAACAATAAAATCACGGGAGATTCACAAACTACGTGGCTCTAGTTGTCACTCACATTCCTATCTTGAAACTTTGGAGCTCAAGAAATATATTATGCCAAGTATCAACAAATTAGCAAGTTTACGCATACCAAGTCCATTAGCGCCAAATGTCCTCATAACTCTGAGCCTTTTCCAAGAGCTTCAAAACATCCTGGAAGACAAATCACAAGAGCATGTGATGTCAATCCAAACACTATTAACTTTTATCTGATTTGCCTACAGCAGATAAAAAAAGTACTAAGAGCAATACTTTCTGAATCAGATTATCATAAGTTAGGTCTACAGTTGGTATCTGCTCAGAAATGGATCAAATTAGGAATTTTCAGTCACAAATGAAACCTTCAGATTCAGTGATCATTGAGAAGATACAACTGTTTATAACACTAGTACACATCATTATAGATAAGGACACACTGTACTTCCTGATTTTTATTCTCAAGTTTGACATGTTATAAAAACATATATGTTACCAGATAGTTTGTCCTAATAACTAACAAGTTTCATGAAGAGCAAGAACAAGAGTAGTTCAGGCGGCATTATAGATGACCAATGAACCTTTTTTTACAATGCCCCATTTGTTAAAGGGTGAGATCTCATAACGATTTTCAACTTTAGAGTTCCTTTTTTTCTTTTGCTTTAATGATAATTCACACTTTAGAGATTTAGAAAAATTACTCACAAGAACATATGGTTTTAAACAAAATAATCAGCTATGGTCCTCACATTGTGGGAATGCTGGCAGAGTATGCCTTCTTGTCTTCATAAGTAAGCACAAATCTAGATGATCCATCCAACAGCTCTGAGGTCTTGTGCATCTGCCATATGTTATGCTCCTCTATGCTCGAGCTTTATAAAAGATAGTGTCACTATCATTCACCATAAACAAGAGCAGTGTCTTGGAAAATGGCCACCTTATCATGTTCTCCACATCAAATATCTAAATGTAGAAATTGGAGAAGGTCCTGTTATTTCCGGATCAAACATGTTAGAATTTTAAAAGGGAGCTGATATACCATCCATAAATTTCATGTAATCGGCATTCACCCATATGTCAAATGAAGAAATTAGCCTTCTTCTATCTATAGCTGCTCAGGGACCATCTTTCCTACCCAGATTCCAGAAAATGATGAGTTCCTTCTCCCTTTGTGACCGTAGTTTGTTAGAACTGTAATTGAGGCTTTCAAAGTTAGGTCATATGTAAAAGATTGCACCTTTGTTTGGGGTCCGGTGGGGTTGGGGATGGATCCAACCCCATTTGACCATGTGCATTCAGTAGAGGAAGAGACCGGAGAGGGCCTCTAATTCTTTAATGAAGATTCGAATATCATTTTTCTCTCTTTTCTGCAGGATGGCCAATTATTCGTATCTATGTCCATTGTGCTTGAATCCTTCTTTACCAATACCCTCTGCAGGAGCAAGATCCATTCTTAAAATGATGGAAGCGACTTGAGTCCCGAATAATAATTTCGTGTTCGATTATCTTAGAAAAGTAGGTAATGGCAGTATGACAATCGCCGCAGACACGCAAGTTTTTGGTGATCCTAACGGGTACACCTGGAGCTGATGTGAGGATTCCGTAAGCAAGAGCCAACTTCTCACTGTGTTCAAAAAGAAGATCACCTTTCTCCTCATCATTTACATCATGGAGCGCAAAACTTGTATCAGGAACATAACCAATGCCTTTAATGCGACGAATTAGATCTGCAAGGAGATCGTATATTTGTTGAGACAGTGGATGAGTTTTGTCCCCCACAAAAAAGGTTGTCGTGCCCTTCTTTCCTTGGACCCAACTGCAGCCAGGTCTCTTCTTGATCCCCGAATGTTTCATCAAAGATCTGATCCTAGCCACATCTTTCCAACGCCTGGCATTTGCATATATGTTTGAAAGAAGTGTATAAGATCCATCATTCTCAGACTCCAATTCTAACAACTGACCAGCAGCATATTCCCCAAGTTCCACATTTGTATGAAGCCTGCAAGCACTAAGCAATGCCACCCAAACAATTGGGCTGGGATCCATAGGCATTTCTTTGATGAGCTTCATTGCTTCATTCAGGTGACCAGAACGACCCAAAAGGTCCACCATGCAAGCATAATGTTCAATCCCAGGAACAACACCAAAGTCCCTACTCATGCTTTTGAAGTATTTCATTCCCTGGTCAACCATCCCCGAGTGGCTACAAGCGTAGAGCACGACAACAAATGTTACACCATCTATAGGCATTCCTGCCCTCCTCATCCCATCAAAAACTTCAAGAGCCTCTTCACCACGACCATGCATGCCATAACCAGTCATTAGGGATGTCCAAGAGACGGCATTTGTATTTTGCAGTTTATCAAAAATAACTCTAGCAGTATCAACATCTCCTGATTTAACATACATGTCTATCAGGCAGTTGGCGACAAACAACATTGCTGACTCGTAACGATTACGTATTACATAAGCGTGAATTTGTCTACCAAATCTTAGAGCAGCAAGACGAGCACAAGCCATCAGGGCACAAGATATAGTAAACGCATTTGGCATTATATATTCTTGTTGCGTTAGCATGTCAGAGAAAAGTTGTAAAGCATCATTGGCTTCCCCATGCTGTGCATATCCACCAATCATGACAGTCCACGTGACCACATTCCTATCCACTAGGGCTATAGAATCAAACATTGTACGAGCAGTACTGGTGCTTTTGCACTTAGCATACATGTCAATAAGACCATGGATAACCATTAGATCATCCCCAGGATCGTTGTTACATAAATTCAAAATGTATTTAACAGCATAACAATGAGTCTCCTTCCCTTGATGTAATGCTCCCATCGACGCACAACCTGACAGAAGTGAGACAAGGGTAACAACATTTGGTTCCGACCCAGAAAGTTGCATTTGCCTAAACACGTCAAGAGCTTCATAGCCAAGCCCCCTCTGAGCATAGCCAGCTATCACAGCACTCCATGTTACCACATTCAAATCAACCTTCTCAACTCGCATTTGCTCAAACAAGCTTAGAGCATCTTCAAATCTACCAACCTGAGAATACCCGGTAACCATCGCATTCCAAGAAACAACATCCTTAACTTCCATGCGTGCAAAGACCTTGTTCGCTTCATCCATCAACTCACACTTGGCATACATGTCTACTATAGCATTACCTACAAATACATCCTCAACGAGTCCAGTCCTAACCGCATAACCATGAACCTGCTTACCCCGCAGCCACGTCCCAACAGAAGCACAAGCCGGAAGAATGTTAACAAGGCTAACCGCATCTGGGCGAAGACTAAAGTCCATCTTTTTAGTCATTCTATCAAACAAGTACAACGCAGTCCTGGGATCACCACTCTGAACATACGCAGCAACAATTGAATTCCACGAAACAACATCCCCTATCCCTCTTTGAGACAATTCATCAAACACCTTCCGTGCATAATCCAGAGAACCACAACGAAAGTACATTGAAACAACCGCATTACAAACAAACACATTACATTCATCAAACCCATATTTGGTTACAACACCATGAACCCCAGAACCAACTACCCCAAAAGATCGAAGATCACCGCAAGCCTTGAGAACATAAGGAAAAGTGTAGCCATCAGGCTTCCACCCAAGTCTATGCATACGCAGAAAAAGGTCTAATGCTTCTCGAGGGGAAAAGGGAAGGCGCATCCGAATTAGGGCGTTCCACCAGTAGACGGCGGCGAGAAAGGGCAGGAGGCGCTCGAGAGCGGCAAGGGCGTGGGAATGGGCATCGCAGGCCGTGTACATGGCTATGATACTGATGGGGTCTGCAGCTGCGAGACCTGTGACTATGAGTTGCTGGTGGGTGCGCTCGGCATCGGCTAAAGAACTGTTGCATAATTGGTTGGTGTGATTATTGCTAGTATTGGTGGAGATAAGTAGTGTTTGTGTCTTATTGAGTATTAGTTTTAATGTTCTTACGAGTGTTTTTGGTTGAAGGTGTTGTAATGGCGTTGGTGAGGAGAGGAGGAGCATGCTACTACAAGGACCAGGCCGCCGACGTGTTTGTTTTACGCTAGGCGCCACCACCTACATTCAAATTTATTTACTCGCTCATCTTTCACGTAGCACGTCTTTTTTTTCCTACCCTATACTACTGTAATACTATTATTTTTTATTTTTTTTTGATAAGTATACTGTTGCAATTTAATTATGAGTATTTGATCTCTTCAACAAAACAAAAAAAAAAGGTCTGACTTAAACTTTTTTCTTAATCAATTTTTAAAATTTTATTTAATATAAATTTATTTAATTTTAATTAATGCAATAATTAATATTGTAAAATACTTAATAAGTTATTATTGACTATAAAATTGTTATTTTAAATATTAAAATAAATTTACATCATACCATAAAGTTTAATAATTTCTCAAATTAATTAAAATCGAAGTCGAATGAAACTCTCTTTGTGAAATAGTAAAAGTAATATATTAAAACAAATTTTGATCCTTAATTGAATATTTATTCAAGTATACTTTATAACTATTAGAACCTGAAGGATTTCTATCCATATCATTTTTATGTGACAGTGGGTTGCCCGGGATTCGAACCCGGAACTAGTCGGATGGAGTAGATAATTTCCTTGTTAAATAGGTAAAACATCGCGTGTAAATTATGAGTAGAAAAATAAAAAATTTATAAAATTTGAAAGACTAAATAAAAAGATAAAAAAATATTAATATAAAATAGACAAAATAATAATATAACTAAATGTGTAACGGGAAAAGAGGAAAAAAATAATTTAAAACAAATCTCAAGAGAACTATTTTATAATAAATATATTAACCCATAAATGTGGAAGGTGGTGGTTATACTTCTTAAAATCTTTATTTTGAAACTCACTGTTACTCTCTCAGTCCCAAAAAGATGACTAAAGGTACTAATTTTTTTATTCCCTAAAAAATGAAACAAAGTAATTAAAAAATTTAGTGAAATTCAGTAATATAAAAAAATAAAAATACTCACCACGTTCCTAATTCTTTTGGGTCGGAGGGAGTATAATTCAAGCTAATAAGCATTCATTATTTCATTACATTGTAGTTTAACTCATAATATTAAGCAAGTATCGGGAAGGAGAAGTGTTAAGCATACAAAATGCATTCACTCCTAGGCAACTAATAATCGTACCCTCATCTTACATGCTAGCTGTTATATCTTCTAAAGCTGGTATATCTAACACTAGCTATAGCCAAGAATTATCTATCCTATGCCAAAGAACCACAAGTTTAACTCTTACTCTATTGTTTTTTTTGGGGAACACTATCATTCCTGTGTTTTACAATAAGAATTCCGTTCGACAATTTCTTTTTCGTTCCACAAAAAGAGCCTTCTTTCCATAGAAAATAGTATAGAAATAACACAATGTGCCCAAAAAATATGGAAAAGAAGAACGAAGCAACATCGAAATTAAAAACACCAAATTCAGTTTCAAAATACAGATACCAGGCATACTTTTTTCTGTTCTTTTGCATTAAGAAGTAGGATTGAATGAATCCAATTTAGAGTGTGCAGCAAACACAAAACCCTGTTCTTCTAACACTGCGATAATTACAATATTATATAGGAGTATAATTAACTTTCAACGTGTGCATGTGTATATGACACGGTAAGTAACTAGGATGCTTGTGGCTTCCAGACAAAGGAGCTCTTCCCCGAGAGCTAGCAGCAGCAAATAACATGTGACAAATATAACAAAAAACAAAACAATGGGGTTCATCCGTTTCACAAAATCCTTTTATGAGCATTTACTATCTCTTTTGAAGCCTTCTGTAACTCACTCTCCAAGCCAGGACTTGATTTCATTATCTTAGAGAAAATTTATGGGAGAAATACATTCTAGATGGCTCTAGTTCTTTGTCTCCCACTCCTTTCTTGAGATTTTGGAGCTGTGATAAAAGAAATATATAATACGTTAAATATGAACTTATACATCCCGTGCAATTTTACCGAATCATATTTTCTTTATCATATGTAATGTATACCAAGTCCATTAGCCTCAGATGTCCTCATTATTCTAAGTCTCTTCACAGAGCTGGTAAACATCCTGAAATATAAACATGAACATGTTACTGCCAGACCAACATTAAACTTGGGACTTGTAGATGAATACTTTCTGAGCAGATTATGTTATTTATTTTGTGAGTGACGGGTGTACCTCCAAGGAACATCTCCAACAAGCATCCAGTCGCCTTCTTTGTCTTCATAGGTAAGCACAAATTCTGATGACCCATCTAGCAATTTTGAGGGTCCCGCTCCTTCTGCCATTACATTGTGCTCCTCCATGCTTGATCCTGAAAGAGAAGCATCGCTGGGATCACAGTCTGTTTACTGCCAGAACTGAAAAGGGGGGGAAATCCAGCCCCACTGACCATGCCATTCAGCATAGACTAGAGAGGACCACGGCACATAGTGAACTATGGTAATTTTGGTGGATGATAATTTTGGTCATTTCACCTATATTTCTAAACTCCGAAGGACTTGACCTTTTCATAATAAACATTCAAACCAAACTATTTCCATTTAGCAAGGCTCATAGTGACCCAAGGCATACAAAACATAGTACCTGCATTAGGTATCAATTTGACTCAACTCAACTATACCTTCTATCCCAAACTAGTTGGTGTAGTCTGAAAATGAATCCCGTATTTGTAAGAATAAAATTACAAGGCAAGGAGAAATATAAAAAAATTGAGACAAAATTATAGTAAGACTAATAAAAAAAAATAGATGAACATGATAAAAGATATGCAAAGACAGTATTTTTCTCCTAGGTAAAGGTTGTGTCAACAAAATGATAGATGTTTCAAAAAGGCAAGTGAATTGAATTCATATTCAAATCAAAGTAGAAAAGAAAAGATCAACTCACGTCCTGTACTGATGGTTGTGGTAGGTGTACAGAACATCTCTTCCAATGTTTGTGCTAAGGTCTCATAGCAGCTATGGGCATTCAGATCCACCTTCCTTCCAATTGGAATTCCGTCCATATTCACCTTTACAAATAGAGAAGTCTTGATGGGCCCTTTCTCCTTTGCAGCATTATTGTGCTTGTTGCAGCTATTGTTAGCCTTGTTTGCCACAACATTCTTGCTTTTCTGCTCCTCAACTATTGAGCTAAATTCTTCAGTTAGTGACAATTTAGCTTGATTAACCAGGCTGTTCATTCGATAAGCTCTTATCGGAGGCCATCCCACTACCTGGCTGCTTGAATAATTATAGATGGACAAGTCAAACAAAATTGATCACATCGAGAAATAAGATTCTATCCATCACTTTTAAGTGGATGAAACATCATCTCACAGGAAAAAAATAATGCGACAAAAGCACCACCATCTGCATACAAACAAGTATTTAAAGTCCCAGTGAAAGGTCATCTGTTTATAAGAATGAGTTGGCTACTGGCACTTGAGAAAAATTTAGGATTCAATGCATCATAACTACAGGAAATGTCAAACTGATTGGAGCAGTACCATGCATGTGGAAACTTAAGCTTGATATGTCTATTTATCATATAGAATCAGAAGTGCATTTCTACTCCCGTTGGTACTTTTGCCACATCATTTTGTATGTTGATCTTCAGTAATAAAGATTTTTTTCCAAATCATTGCTCAGTCATACGCTACAAGTCAAAAATTAACAAACAAACAATTGGGATTATGCCCCAATTTTTTAGTGAAAATTACTTGTTAAAACAACTCGGCTTTACGGTATCACACCAGCATATGCTACTGATCTGCAAGCCAGTGCAAGTCCGACATAAGGGAAGACTTGGCACGGTCATGCCAAACTGTGATCCATCATTGTGCAACAACAGAATGGCATACAACTGCTGAAATGAAACAATTGTGATGCCTCCCTCCGTTATTAAAGACAAAAGTGAAACCTCCATTTACCCAAAAAATAAAAAATGTAAGTTCTACAGTTAGATCGAGACCTAACAAATCTACACTGTTTTTCATGGCACCACTTACAATCCCTCATAACAATTTCCCACTGTAGACAACCTCATTAATATCATCTTTAATTTATTTTTCTATTTTTTATTGAGGGGGTGTTGAGATCTTTAATACTGGCAACGTATGTATAATGGAATTATCCTCCAACTTCCTCGGGTTTACTTTATAGCATGCTGCTCAAGTGCGCGCTACTATACTTTCCCTGGCCAACGCACCTAGTTCAACTCATGAGTACATCCAATTCATCTAGTTAGCAAAAGCCTCGATATAAGAAATCAATTTCTCTTGTAATGTACAGTACAATAATGATGTGTAGAACTTATCTTTGGGGTTTAGTACTGGCTTATATATCAAAAATAACAAAAGATAAGCAGGAATAACTGATCGTCTCCTAAATTTGCCCCAACATGTACAGTTAAAACCTCCTTTGCAAAGAATTTTTCATGTTTATTATATGGTTATTCATTTGATAGCTAGCCAATAGAGATCAGTTAGAACAGAATAAAGAAAAAGCAAACCAGATAAGGTAACGTAACATTTTACCTTGGGAATCAGATTCCGGGAAAACCAACTATAGAGAATTGAAAAACTACAAAAGATTGTAAAGACAAGACGGAAAGATTAAAATGTAAGGAAGAGAACAAAAATAAGGTCATCAAAATCTATAAACTAAAAACACAAATACCCACACAAGCACAAATATGTAGCAGGATAAGAAATCAGCTGAAATGAACAACAAAATAGTGAAACAAATAGTGCATATAAGAAATTTAAAACCAAACAAATAAAAAAAAAAAAAAGGTTCAAGGGTTTTTCTTAATATACCTTGTGGAACCATTGGGGGGTGAAACAGAATCAGCAGCAATTCTCTTGGTACCAGCTGAGGAGATATTATTGTTATTTTTATTAGCAGCTTTAGTGACAGCAGAAGATGATGAAGAAGACGACTTGGAAGCCAAAGTAGGGAAATCTTTAGCAGTCAAGATTCTAGCATATTGACCCCAAGAAGCTGGCTTAGACTTGAAAGAGGCACCTCCCCCAAGACTCAAGCCAAGACCCAACTCAAGCCCAGATTCATCTGGGTATGAAGAAGAAACCTCAGAGGAAAATAAACCCATATTATTATCTTCTTTAGATACAGTTGACATGGAGCCGGTTGTTGAACCCCCAGAGGGAACTCCTCTGCCACCACCACCAGCAGTTCCTAATAAACCCAGAGTTTTTTCCATCAAGATTGAGTTTTTTGAGCAAAATTAAGAAGAAAATTGAGAGAATAGAATGGCAGAATAAGGAGAATTTAAGAAGGAAGAGGAGAGAGAATTGTATTTGTTGGGTAATAATAAGAGGAGGGGGAAGAAGGGAAAGAAAAGAGCAGAAAGGTAGGTGAGGTGGTGATGGTGGTGGAGGGAGGGGGACCCACATGTCGGCTTTGTGCGCCACAATCCCATCATCGATTTCTCCTACCATTGTCCCCACTGCTCCTTCTCCTGCTGCTGCTCAAACTCAAACTCTGTTACCCATGGTGTACAAACAGTCAAATTTCACCTCTTTGATGTGACTGCTTTTCTTTCTTTATGATATCTATCTTTCATTTATTTTTTGTTGTTTTACTTTGTGATATAGTATAATTCTGATATGCATTTCTATAAATATTTATTAGACACAAGGTAGAGTAGTTCGAAGCAAAGCAAAGGTAATAATAACTTGATGATAAAGATTTTTTTTTTCGCGTGTAAAATTATAGATTTTGAGTTTATCCATCAACACAAGTTAAAACTAACTAATATATTATATGAAAAAAAATATTTTTTTATTAAATATATTCTTAAAATTAAATTATAATAAAATAAATTTTAAAATATATATACACTCCTCCCATCATTAAAAAAATGATTAAAAACACAATAATAAATACACTCCTCCCTCCGGTTCAATTATATATAACAGTAAATATAAAGTGTTGATATTTTTATAAAAAAAAATAATAATTTTATAAAAAAAAATTACTTAAATAATAAATGAGCCTCATATTTATATCAAAATTTTTAAAAATATTAAATTTTATTTATGAAAATATTAATTTTCTACGTATATACAGAGTGAAGTACGGAAACTTAAGAAGGGGGGGAGGGAGTCATGGGTTAATCCACCGAGTTATTAAAAGTCAAAATAGTAGTAGAAGGCAGCTATATATATATATATATACACACACACACACTGGCCGTCTGGCCGGACTCATTTACTTGCTAATAGAAATAGTATTATTCAGGAGAGGACTCAGGGGGTAAAGGTAAAATGGAGAATATCGCGGGGGGCGGTGGGAAAGAGAAAATGAAAGTTTAATAGACAGAGAGGAGAGAGGAGAGAGGAGATGAGTGGAGTGGGGACAACACTTTAATCTCTTCCAAACGACAACCCGACAAGGTGTGGGTCCCACTTCTTCACAACGCTCGGCTCAACCCGTTGAAACTAAAACTAAAACTAAACTAGGCCCACGTGGAATGCGAGAAAGTTAAGGAAAAAGAAAAGAATATAAATTTGTAACAAGTAGGACCCCCTGTAGTCCCTTCTGTCTCGTATAAGAGCTTTTTTAAACGGACATAAAAATTAAATATAAATATATTTAAATTTTATTTATTTATATTTTTATCCACTATTAGAGATCAAAATATAAATAAATAAAATTTAAATACACTCATATTTAATTTTTATGTCCACGTATAATTTTTGACCGTACAATTACAAACAAGCCCACTCCTCCCCCGTCCCACCCTCCACCTACAAGTCCCTAGTATTCTTCTTTCTATACACGTTGTTTTGAGTTCCGCGGATTTAATCAGACCTTTTCAAGTCCGGTTTAACTAGTCTTTGTTTGTTTTATGATTAAGACAGATTTATTTATCGGGTTATCCGTGTTGAATGTCTAAATTATGTAAGATAATATATAAATTTTATATAAAATTTTAGAATTAAATAAAAAGATAAAAAAAATAATTAATACAAAATAAAAATTATCATGCAAGTTAAAGGTCATTTTAGAAAGTCAAAAGAACTTTACAAATTTATTTGCATTGCTAGATAGAATTTCGTGATGAAATTGAATTGTATCTAACATAGTCGGTAATATTTTTATCTTATTTTTTTTATAAAAAAAATAATGAAAAAACCCTTGCCAAATATTTACATTTTCAGAAAACTCTATTCTTAGTAGAGCCTTATGAATTTAATAGTGAAATTGTTTAATCAAAATCTGAAACAATGAATAAATAGATGAAGTCTACACTATGCGGTACTTAATTTTGAGAAAAGAAAGACAAAGTCTACTTAATAAATTGAAGTTGTAACACAAGTTTAATTTAATAAGTTAGGTCATATAATTCAATATCAATACTTATTTATAACAAGTCATAAATTGATTTGCAAATAAATTAAATGGATAGATAATTTTGTAATTTGACCGAGTTCTCTCAAGTTAATATTGAGTTATCGGTAAAAATAAACTAAATTGGGTTTCGCTATAACTTTTCGTACGTAAATATACAACCGAGTTAATTTTGATGGTACAAGTCATAGTTTAATTTGGATTGTAAAATCGAAGAGTTACGACCTTTCCTCATCCACTAAATGTCCTTTACAGATTCATATACATTCTAGCCCCCTAAACTCGTCCACCATAATTACTAAAGTCCTAACATATACATACATACATATATATATATATAATATGTAGAGAGATGCAATCAAATTTATTATATATAGAGAGACAAAAAGAGAGTGTGAATAAAATAGAGAAGTGCAAGTAAAAGAAGACCAGAACATATAAATGAGGATTGAAAGAGTATAGGTATTGAAAGCCAGTTGATTGAAGTTATCGACCGTTTGATGACAATAATGTGTTGGTGATGAGCCGCCGATGTACAGAATTTCTTTCCTACGACGTGTATCTCTCCTTCTTAAAAATTGTTCCCCTTTGATTTTAAAAATAAATTTTATCAAAAAATTATTTTTGTTATTTTTCAATAAAAGTCTTTCCCCACAACTCTCTTTCTCTTTAAAAGTGAATTACTTTAAAATTAATAAATTAATTACTAACTATTTTGTATACCATACATACTTGTATAAAAGAATGACTCATCAACATGTTAGTTGATATGACATTTTCCTTAATTAGTACAGTTATAATTAGAATTATGTTTGCATCAAATTACATAAATTTGTCAAATTTTCATTATATGGGTGCAATGTTAAATTAAGTAAGTTATAATAATTTTGATGTGACGTTTCAACATCAAATTTGTGTTATTATTCATACATGACAAATCACTAGTTTTTGGTTAATCACATAATTAACGAAACAAACAACATACTATGTAATAGCACATTATTACATTACAAAACCCCACTGCTACCAATTGATTATCTAAATTAGGCCCAATTAAACCCAGAGGAGATTAATATTAATATAATATACAAACATGGAGCAACTTTATAGTATTTTAATATTAGAATTGTAAAATTAGGGTTTACAATTTGAGTCCTCCTACACAGACATGATTTTAGGACATGGAAATTGGACATTTCCATGTAAATTTCCATGTTCCCTTGGGTTTTTTTTTTTTTTTTTTTGGTATTTATTCTAAACATATTTATATTATGGATTTTAAAAAAAAAAATAAAAAAAAACTGAAAAAATTAGGTGTAATTTGGATATATATCAAAAAAATGGTTGTATGGGCCCATACAACCATTTTTTTGATATATATCCAAATTACACCTAATTTTTTCAGTTTTTTTTGGTTTTTTTTTTAAAATCCATAATATAAATATGTTTAGAATAAATACCAAAAAAAAAAAAAAAAAAAACCCAAGGGAACATGGAAATGTCTAATTTCCATGTCCTGAAATCATGTTTGTGTAGACTTATTCTTACAATTTACAAGAGAGGAAGAGATAAAAAGAAAATAAAGTGGTGATGATTATTTAATTTTAATATAGTACAATACAGGAATCATCATTATATGTATTCCACGCTTTGTCTTTGCTGTTGGAGTCAGTAAAAAAGGGTAAAGAAAAAAGAGTCAAAAGAGAGATGGGTTTGATCAGACTTGACTGATATTGATTGTTACTGGAATACTTGGAGAGAGATTCATTGATTGTTCCAACTTACTACCACTACTACTATTAGGGAGAGACAGGCAACTGCTGGTCACTCCCAAAATCATATCATATCATATCAAATCAAATCAGTACTACTATATATATATATAATATATATATATATATATGTATACTCAATGCTCTTACAACAATCAATGAATTTAATCAAATCAATACTAGTAACTATGGTGGCCTGATACTTTTTGCTCTCTCTCTCTCTCCTCCAGCTAATCAACATTTTGTCTATGTTTCACTATTTATCCAGTACTTTCCCAACTATACATACAGAACTGTCATTGATACATAGCATAACCAATAACTATAGCACATTAGTACGCGTCATCATTATATTGGTGGCTCAATGTCATAGAGAGATACAAAGTTATAGAGAAGAAAGAGATGAGCAACAATCGGACTAGAGTAATGAAAATGGATCAAGGTTTTTATTTTGTTAGCCAAACGCGTTTATTATAGCGTCTTTATTACAAATACAAAAGCAAAATCAATGTGCCCCCAGCCCCATTAACCAGTTGAAAAGCAAGGGCTAATCAATGATACTAGATAGATAGGAATGAGCGATCCACTCAATCGACTCGACTAGCCTTCTTCGTAGGACTTCATCTTGCGCCGGTGAAGATACCTTGTTAATCAACCAGCATTTCATCCCGTACCTCTAGTACTTGGACGGTAAAATTTATCTCAAACTTTAAACGGTCCTGATGCTTTATTAGAGCGAACGGGAAATTCAAAAACAGTTGTGTTTTGTTAAATAGATTCATTACTAAATTCAATTTTAATTATCAAACCTATATGAGTATTGAGTTTAAAAGATGAGCTAGAGGTTCTTCGCTAGGTTGAGCGGTTTTTCATCCAAATTGAGGGATAACTTTTGATATTTGATACAACTAATGAATTCAGATATATCTCCAAATTTTACCCCTCTAAATTCACAGTCCATATTTAACATTCAAGGCTTCACACCTTGATCAGATAGATACTCCGGATACATTTTTCTCTACACTCTATATAAAAGAATTTATATTCGACTATAATTAGTCCTTATATACCCTACCCTGTCAAGACTATCAGAAAGTAAGCTTACACAAGGTATAACTTGGAGTGCACACACAAGAACAGTATTATTATCCTAATCGCTATGCCGTTGGAAGCATTTCATACCGGTTAAACCAACAGACCTTCTAAACTCAACTCTGTAAGCATTCATATGAAACTCGCAACAAAATTTATTCGGAGAGATCAGATATTCGTATTTAGTTCCTAATTCCTAAAGGCTTTGGAACAACAAAAACTTGCATGAGCTATTAAAGAAACAGCAAAATGAGCAAGTAGTCTCATTTACTAAATATTTTGAGATTCATTTGTTTTCTGGTGTATCTGATCCTTGAGACTTGCAATCCGTACATGGCGAACAAGCTGCTGCAGGAGTCAAATTGTCAGAGAGACTAACGCGAAATGTTTGCTGCTTCTCTTCATTTGAAGGAACGTGAAGGAGAGCTTCCATGATGAGGATTTCCCAGTCTCGCGGCCGGAAAAATGTAAACCACGTGTCATCTGCTTATGATATCATAACAATTAAAGCAGGTTAAAAATAGATAAGGAAACTAATAGGAAGGTGTGTGTTCATAATATTTTAAAAACTTCTTTTCTTTCTTTCCTAATTAAAACACCAGATCGGCTCCCACAAAGGAAAGTTTTCTGAACAAGCTATGAATTAAGGTCCCTTATTTTTTGATATCACATGCATGGACATCCAAGAAGGAAAAAAGAGAAGAAGCCCAAACAGAAGAATTATAGATGGATGATCAAACCTCCATCACGAACTGCCCTCAACTGAAAGACTCCAGTGCCTCGAGGTCCAGAAACAGGAAAAGTGCAAGATACAGAATGCCTCTTGTGAGTTACTGCAAGAGATGCATTGTACCAAGGACCTCTCACAATAGGCTCCCCAATTGCATTTATCACAGACTCGTTCTTGCTGGCTTTCTCCATGGCCTTGCTACAAACATTTTAGCAACAGGCAGAAAAGTTAGACATCGTCAAACACAAACTATTTCTAAATGCAACTTCCAAAACTAAGATTAATAAAACTCTTTATGACATCTTTAAAAAGATAAAGGTAGAAGGAGAAGTGCTGCAGAAAGGTTTTTGACCTTCTGTTCTTAAAAGATGAGAGACATGAAACTTGCTTGGAAAAAAATACTACAATTTCTCTATTCAATAGTTTGCAAACTCAAAAATATGAGAGACTACATGAAAATATAAATTTCTTTATTTTCCTTTCAAAATCAAGTAGGTTTTTTTTTACTTTCAACATTCTCTTAGACTCTTACAAATTCTGGGGGAAAAAAATCATCAGAAAGTAGACAATAAATCAAAGAAAAATTATTAGAAAGAAACACAGAGAGATGTAAGCAAATTGCATTCACCATGACTAATGCTCCAGGAAAAAATTGAAATTCTAACAATGATGCCCAGGGGAGTAAGTAGCAGCGCATTGAGATCTTAAAAGGCAAAAACAAGCAAGTAAGCACAGTTACTCCAATACTGTACCTAATCAATAGTGTTAACCACTTAACATATGAATCACCAGTCCTAGTAACACGTCACTAACACCCCTCCCCCCACCCAAAGAAAAAAACACCGACAGAGACACAATTACTTAAGGTCTTCTAACAATTAAAGCAGTAATGTATTCCAATTGGTGATTAATTCAAAAATAGTTTGAAGTTGAAACTTTAGAGTTAATAAATAAGGGTCTGTGCAAATAAGCTACCATGAAACCCATGTTTCTTAGGCATTGAACACTTTTCTTTCTCTTATTGAAGTTTAAATGTTGATTACAGTTTTACTAATTCTCCATGTGTACAAAGTACCATGATAATGTCCAATCCTGGAAGATAAGAACTTTTATTTCTATGACTGAGTTGTACACTAGAGAAAGTAAGGATATTCCCATCTAAAATTATCTAACAATAAGAAATCTTAACACTCAATCTGAGAGATTTATACAGTCCCTTCAGCGAATAATCTAGATAGTCAAAAACTTCAAGACTTATGCTTGCCTTTTTCTAAACATGAATTTGGAGTAGCTGGATAGAAGTATCAAATATTGATGTCAGCATAATGGGAATAAAGAAAAGAGTAATGCTAGGGGTCTCAAATTTTTTTGTCTCAAATGGGTCTCAAATGACATGGCATTGAATATTTTAATGATAATTTAGAGTGTAGCCAATCACATAAGATCTACCCAACCAATGTTATGGTGACACATTATTTGAGACAGTTTTTGAAATGCTCTAAAGCAAGGAAACACAACAGTACGCCAGAATGTTTAGCAATCATATGCAAAATGAAGAGTCATGGCTAAATAGCATCATGTTGACTATAGATGTATGATCAATGGCATAATCACTTACCCTTAAGCTGAACAGCCTTGCCAATTGCCATTTTATAGTACATTATAATAAAAACAGCCCAAATAATTAGGGCTGAATCACCAATCCTAGCAGACTTCTGAAATTTCAAGATATCTTCAAGCAAAGTCGTCAATTATACATCCAATACGCACCAAAAAGAAGAGAGAAAACCCAAATACAGGTATAAAGAACCAAGCAGTTACATAGACCAAACAAGTAACAAAAATCAGCCCCAGAACAATTCAATTCTAATTATTCATAAACCCCTTTAATGGGAAAAAAAAGGTACCTGCTGCAGCCATGATAAATAGCAAGGTCATCAAGAGCACTAAGAGCAACACCACCAGTTAAAGAAATCAAGGCGGCGGAAACCACCCTTCGTCCCCATGTTTTTGTCTTACTTTCCTCCACCGACCTGGCCCCCGAACTACTACTACTCCACAACCAAAACACAAATATTAGGCGATTCTTCTTCTTCCTCTAAAATGGTAAACGCACAGCTACCCAAATACTATCATTAAACGAATTACTGGAAATTGTAGATTCAAATAATCGGAACTTCTAGATCTGCCCAATTTCCAACAAATACATTTCTCTGAAATTAATTTAGGGATGCTAAAAAAGAGGATTGATTACCTGGAGGAGGCCTGCGATGCTGGAGTTTTCTTCAGGAAGGAGATGAATCTTCTCCCAAACATTCCTCAACTTCCTTCGCTCTCTTTCTGTCTTGCGAGCCTCAGTCTCTGCCCAAAGCCAAAGGGGTTTTAGACTTTCTACTCGCAAAATCTCACATACTCACGTGACGTCCATCTTCATCCTTTGGGCCTACATTTTTGTAAATATTTAATTTCTCCATTTAGGCCTTCATTGTAAAATAAAATTAACTCCATTTTATGAAGTTTATAGTAGACTTCGAATTATAAAAAATCTAAGATGCATTTTTCTCAACTTTTAGGGCATGTTCGGAGATGACTTATTTTAAAATGATGGTGATTTATAAATAAAAGTATTTTAATACTATTTTGATAAAATAAAATGTAAAAGTGTTTGGCTAAAATGACTTATAAGTTAAAATAATATATAAAGAATACTAAAATAAGAGTAAAAAAGTCTTTACATTTAGTTAAATTTACTTATTTTCAAATGACTTATAATTCATTTTTGAAAAGTAAGAAACTGTTATTTCTCAAAAACTATTTTTAGTCAATTTATAAATTAAAAAATATGTCACAATCAAACACTTAAATAGTATAAAATAACTTATAAGTTGGCCAAAGTTGTGACCGAACAATCCCTTAGTTTGCAAGTGGAAGACTCCACTTTTTGTTTTGTTCTATGTTTCGGTTAGTTTCCTATCTTATCTATCTATATTATAAAAATGGGAGAAAAAAGTTGATAACTAATTTAGTGTAAATAAAATAGTGAAGCCTTCTTTATTTTTCTATTTTTTTCTTTAAATTTTCTTTACACAAGTCTTTTATTCACTTTTCTCTTCCTCGTTATATCTTACCTCTTAGCTTTTAGCATCCTATTTCCCCCTTTTAACACACACGAGTGCAGGCCATGTAAACTAGTCATACATAAACCTTTGATACAATTTAATTAATTAAAAAAAAACATTATCAGGCGACATTTCATCTCAATTTTATCATGAAAGTAAGTTTGATAAGGTTTTCGTTAAACAATTGTTAGGTTTACTCAACACCTAATCTCATACTCAATTTAATGAACATAAGGTGAATATATATTTTTTTCTCCCGACGCTTAGATCCGGCTCTACCCAAACTTTTCTGGATGAAACTAACAATACAATTATTAGAGGCGATTAATTTATTATCACTAAATTTATAATTTTTTAGCCTCACAATGTATATTAAGAAAAAATTGGTAGACATCAATTGTAATATGGAGGGTATTGGGGTCCAATTGGGAGTATTGGATAATTGAAGGCATCTTAATCTCAATCAATGTGATTAAAAATCTCTTTTAGACAATCTCACATAATTTTCAAAGAACAAACATATTGATTTTTATTTCAAAATTTAATAAACACTTGTAGACAGCAAAAGTTAAACCTCCCCCTTTGGCAAGCTTTGAGCGTGTAGTTTGCATATCACATATACATACATCTATAAGAAACAAGAAGTGGAGAACAAATGAAAACATAATTACTGCTCCTGCCAAATGAAGTGCTTTGCTTTGCAAATCTCCAGGCTCCAGCCCCTAGCTGACTGGTGAAAATAAACAGGGCATACTGTACTTGCACTCATCTTATCAGGCTAAATTATAGCAACACTACTTTAAAAGTTGCTTAGTCAGTTAGATAAATCTTCAGCCATACCATAGCAAAGCATCGGCAGGGCGCACAAACACAATAATTTCTCTGAAAGTATCTGCAGAGATGATATTCATCGTGCCTATAGTTCAAATTGAAATACTGTATTCATTTTCCACACACCTGTTCTCTTCCTCACTTCCCGTGTAACTTGACTTGAATTAGGCTTCGTCCCTCAATATCCAGTGAAATTAGTAGTCTCCACTTCCCCAAACAAGAATACAAATTTACATATATTTACAACAGATCTACTTTAATTTAGGCGATCGTCTGTCCATGTTAAAAACACACTTTCTGATTTAAAACACATCATATAAAGAGGGTGAAGTTTGAGATAAACTTACCATCTTTCATCTCCAAACCAGTTATTCTTCTCCTTGGGCCCAGTAGGACCTTCCTCCCCATAGAATTCCATAGGAAACTTAGCAAAAACATTTGCCACTGGATTTCTGAACATCGCAGGCAAATGATTGATAATTTTATCGAGATCAGTTCTTGAATCATATACAATCTTTGGACCCCACTCCCTCATATATTGCAACCAACGTGGCTCACTAACAACTCCATCGCCAAGATACTCTGCTGCAATAATTTCATACTGGATACTTGAATCCACATAATAATTACTATGACCAGCATCATTCCTCACTCCAATCCCGAGCTTTGAGGATCCCTGAAGGTAAATCCCAGGATGTGGAAAGCTCGCGTGCCCACTTTTTGATGAGTAAATAATAGCTTTATTACCCTCTATGAACTCCAAATCAGTGGCTTCTACCCATTGGCCACCACTGTGCTGGGAAAAATATATACTCCAGAGCTCGCCAGTAAAGTTACTTACTCGAAGAGTGAAATGCTCCCAATCACCCACATGCTGCCCAATCTTGCCAAGAGAAATATTCATAAACCCAATCTTCAGTGTGCCTGGCCCATTGAAAGGACAGAAAACCCACATCACGATATCAGTGAACGTACCACCAAAAGCTGGCTTCACATGGACATAAAGTTTTGCACTTTCTAGATTTCCGTGCGTGACACTCTCTCTCCGATCATCACTTGGCAAATCGATCCAATACTCCCCATCATTTGTCCCACCACCAGGCAAATTAGAGCCTTCGGCATCAATGTTCTCACCATCCGAAGCACCCCTTCTATACAACAGCGATCCATTACTGAAAAACCAAGACACAGATGATGGAAAATAGGCCTCGTCGGGATGGGAAAAAACTGTAGGCCCATAATGCCTGATCAGTGCATGAATCTGATCAAGATTTGGCATTGCATGCAGATTGGAATTTAAGTTCTTCAAGCATGCAATACTTAGCTCTTCCCCAGAACTCCAATAACTACTGCAAAAAAACGTACCCACAGCTACACCTTTCCCATGCATTCCACGATGGTGGGGTCTAGCGCTCCAGACTCCAACTGGTAATTCTAAAGATCTAGAATAGGTTTTGAGTATCAGACGGTAAACCTCACATTTATCAGTCAGGTCGGCACGAACACATCTAACTTCCTCCAACTCAGGCTTTCCCGGCTTGGTGGTGACCAAAAATCCCAGAGCTTTATAACCCTCAGGTGGTTGAGGAAACCAGAAGTAACCAGATTCATCAAGACTATCTTCATTCCAGTCATCTGTAGTCCAAAACAAACTATAATCGAGGGGTTTGATAAGAGCTGGTGTGTGGTCTGGGTTATGAATACGTGAATTGTCTTTATCAGATGTCACTACTTCCCGAGCCACAAGAACGAACCCTCGTAAGGGCTTCTCATTGGACTGGCAATAGTTACCAAGAGAGAAGTATCCATCTGGTACTCCTTTTGGCTTATAAAAGTTAACTCCTTTTTTACAGTCCTGCGACAAATTGCATCCCCAAATGAACTCAAAATTGGTGATTTGGAGAACTTCTATTTCCCCCAAATTTATTATTCCGGCTGCAAATCCTTGACCTGATCATTCAATAATCAATCAAAGGGAACCATCACACCCAGAGGGATAAATGAAATGGAGCTTAGTTTAAACTTTGTGCACTGACCAATCTCCTTGACTTCTAAGGTTCACAAGTTATTCATTGAAAATCCGAGCATTGAAAAGCAATGTTAATCATTATATGAGAATGTGTGAAACCAAATTGGCAGCTCACTTATCACAAAGCAGTAAAGTACAAACATACATTAACTTTTGTGACTCAGGTAAAAGGAAGTCTACTAATAATGAGCATGTAAACAAAGATATCTCCCACGCTATCGCACAAAGAAGATCCACACATAAAAGAAAAGGATTCAAAATGGTTTACCGTTTATGTATTATGTATATCAATCCATATTAGAGAAATCCAAAAATTACAAAGTTGTCAAGAACCTAGAAGAATACTCGAATATGGAGTGATACAAAGCACTTTAAATTTTAGGAAACACTTTAACAAGAGCTCTCCCTAATGCAATTGGTCATTATTTTTTTTTTCTTCATAAATGAAGCTATTAAGGAAAAGGAAAGGAGAAGAACAATAAATCCAAAATCAGATTATTCTGCGGGTATTGAACTACTCAGTTTAGGTTTCGCAACATTATGGACATAAAAGGAAAAAAAAAACACATATTTCATCCTTAAAAGGTTACATTTAGACAACAGTTACAGTAGCATAAATTGAAAATAAGAGATTCATAAATTTTCTTCTAGTGCCTTCACTACAGCTGACTATAAACCAACAATAAGCTAGGCCACTTTAGCAATCAAAGCTACCCACCAACACCATGTTCAAGGGCTACAAACATTGATTCCATTTTAGAATTTGGCGATTGTAAGCTTGATATACATTGTTACGGCCTCTTTGCAAAAGCTTAAGCATTTAGACGAGCTGCTTACTTAATATGATATCAGAGCTCTGGGTGTTTAATCTTTCCGCTGCACATTGCCATTTATATAGATATTTGATAATTCATATGCATTTAATTTGCCTCTTCACTTATGCACGTGACGGGGTGTTAACTTGATAAACATTGTTTGGGCCTCTCTCTAAGAACTTAAGTTGTCATATGAGTTGGTTACCTAACAATGACGTTAGTTGGGAAAGAGACACCGAGGAACTGGACCATCCATTAAATGGTCTTTGCAAGCCAAATGGGTATAAAGTTTTTGGGGATAAGATTCATACGCATTTGTATGCTAATACTTATGCAGATAAAAAGAATAAAAAGAAAGAATATTTAAACTCAATCTCCAACACAAACGAAGAAGATGAAACTGCATGACTCAATAGATCCTTATTTTAATTTCTTTTTACCCCAGACAGATGTCAAGTCACGAGTATAAGCTCCACACTGTAAATCAACCATACTATAGAAAGAAAAGAAAAAAAAGAAAAAAAAATCTTGAACAGACTTACAGACCCTAAACTCTGACAAATCCAAAAGGCAAAACATACCCAAAAAAAGAAAAATTGATCAAACCCCATAAATTTATACAAAAAGATAACAAATTTGAACTTATACCTTCAGGCCATCGGGGAATAGGCGCCGGCAGGGAGAAAGTTTCAGGCTCAGAATGTATGAAATGGAGCACTCTGCTCCAATACAAACACTCGCACCCAAACATCTTCGGCCTAAGAGATTATCAATCGAAACCGGAACGATTCTGAAATCAAATCGGTTGAATGCATGAGCTTATTCCAACAAATTATATCTGGGGTTTGTTGATAATAATTGAAAATGGGCGAATTAGTCAACAACAAAAAAATTAAGGGAAATTCGGTCGGATAATTTGGCCCCGACACATTAATTCCATTCTCCTTTTTTCTTGGGGCTGAGGCATCTTTCTTTATTTTTTCCGTCTTTATTGAGGTACAACAAGTGCTAGATTTGTATGGAATAATTATTTTCAATAGCACTTTATTTATGTCGGCATGATTTTGATACTCATTCAAGTTGTTAAAATTGTAAATGCACTTCTCAATATATATTTATCTTGATTTCTTTCTTTCAAAAACAAAGATATAACACCTATTAGAGAAAAAAAATAGGTTTAGGAATTTATTTATTTATTTATTTTGGGAATTACAATCTTGTAATTTCAGTGTATCTAGTTGTATAAAAATATAAACATATAAAAAATATATATAATTTGGGAAAAGGTATTTTTATAATTTTTTTTCAGATCTAACCATATATAGATATTGAAAACATGAAAGAATCGTATATCAATTTTCATGTAATTCTTTACAGTGAAGCCTCTTGACCTATATACCAAAAATTTTAGAATAACTTACTACTTTTCTTGATTTTATATAGGAGGGAAATCATTATAAAAGTTCTTGAAATGATAAATTCTTTATTTTTTTTATGTTTTCATCATTTATGCGATTAGATTTGAAAAAATATTATATTTTTAAAGTGTTATAAATTTGTCATTGAATTTTTAAATATTATTTTTACAATTATATAATTAAACATCACTTAAATTTTATTATAAAGTACTTCAAAAATTTAAAAGTGAATAATCACCCCGCACTACACTACTCCGATCTGCAGAACGAACACTTAACTATAGATGGTTAACTACACTTGAGTCATGGTTAGAGGAGCCTGAACCCATTAGAATGAATTGGGTGAAACTCCATTTCATAAATTAAAATATCCAAAAGTTGACCCAAAATTCATATTTTGTGATATTTGTATTGATTTATTTAAAAACAATTTATTTTAAACGTAATGTATTTTGTTCATAATACGAATTTAAACACACGTATCAAAAATGTTATGATACATTTAGACTTCAAACACATCATATTATTAAATGTTATTGTTTAAAATTGTCCAAAACATTATCTCTCAAAAACATATCGAATATTATCGTTTAAAACGCATGAAACGCTAGTGTTATTTAATAGTATATGTAAAGTGGGCGGTGTATGGAAACCTAATTAAGAGGCACCACACACAAAGAGCTAGTTTGGTGTTCATGGATGCTTGTAATTAAGACTGTAAAATGAATCAAATAGTTTGGACTTGATTCGTATTTGCTTGACTAAAAGTTTGATTCGAGGTTGACTCGAAATATAAACGATTTAAATATAAAATTTAAAGTTCAATAAATTATTCGAACCTCTTCAAATTGTAATTTTTTATTGATACTTGAATCATATTCGCTCGAAAAGTTCAAATTGTTTGGGCTTAATTCGAGATCGTACCCGACTTAGTAGCTAAACGAGTCTCAATCGAACCTTATTTCATACTCAATAAATTTTATAAACCAAATTTGAGTAATTTAATATTTGGTTCAATTTATTTACACCCTTATTTGCAATTAATAACAAATGAAAAAACGTGGACAAATAATTAAATGTATACACTCCAAAAGACGCCCAACGACTACAACACCACGTGTACGGTCTAAAAAGAGTAGAACCTATACCAAGCAAAACAAACAAGCTGTAGGTGCGAATAAAATAAAAAATAAAAAATAAAAAAACGTGTTAGTTTCTAGTAGAATAAGTGAGCCTAATTGGATCCTTCCGAGAACAAGTGAGCCTACTTGGATCCTTCCAAGAACAAGTGAGGCTACTTCTCCACATCTGAAAATTGAAGCAAAAAAAATTGGCGTTTCCAATTTTGCATCCCTAAATTAGCTCAAGTAGCGTACATATTTGGCTTAGGCATTTTGATATTTTTAGAATTTTCATAGACAAAACGAATTTAAGAATTTTATTTTACTGAACCACGATTTATTTAATACGATACATTTAAACGAATAAATTCTAACAACATCCGAATACCAATATTCATCTCATATCACCTATAAACTATTCAAGATACAAAAATTTATTGAATAAATTAAGTGCAAGTATAAATACTATTGCAAGTGTTAAATAAATTTTCAATGTTTGAGTTTAGAATATATGTGACATAACCATGGTTTTAAAACTTGGACCGGACCGACAATCGGATCAATAAAAATCGGAATCGATCTGCCTTCCGGTCCGGTTTGAACCAATAACCCGATTTTGGTCAAAACTCAGGTTGGCCCGTTGAGTAGACCCGATAATTGACCCGGTTGACCTGGTTTTTAATTTTTATTTTTTTACCAAAATTTTTTTAATATTAAAATTAACCACTTTTATTAATATTATAACTCATCTTTATTATGCTTTAGTTCATAAAAAAGATTTTTTAAAATTTTATTAATTACTAATAATATATATTTTAATATATTAATGACATTACTGGGTCAATAACGATCCGACCACTGGTTGGACCAATTACCCACCCACCCGATATCTTTTTCGGTTCGATGACCAGTCCGAGTCTGAGAACCTTGGACATAACTATGTTGGTTGTTTAATGTCTTATATTTATTATAAACTCACCATGAAATTCAAAATTTCAACATAAAAAAAAATCCATTTACGACACTAACAGTACTCTATTTATATATATAGAAAAAAATATAGGTACACAGCTGTGTAGTGCATAGTCGGTTATAGCGACGGTTCACCCGTCACTATAGATATTCTGGACTATAGCAACAATGCTCAAAAAAATCGTCGCTATAGTCGACTGTGCACTACACATCTGTGCAGCTACATATAGCCCATATATATATATATATATGGGTACCAATCCACAGTTGTCCTTGCCGCTACAGGATGTAGCGGTAGCAATGTTTGGCTTTGTTGGCTTATCTGCCGCTACAGGTTGTAGCGGCAGGGAGAATTTTTTTTTTTTTTACGGCAAAGGTAAATTGGCTTACAATAGGTATCAGTTTTTTGGTCTCCTAATCTTTATGTACTTCCATACCCAATTTATTATCATAAAGTATATTATAAAAATATACAAAATTTTAATTTCCTCCAATATATTAAAAACTTATAGATATATTTTATTTTTAAGTTAATTTATGAAATACTAAAATATAAAATATTAAAAGTAACAAATATAATAATAAATAGTATATATTAATATTATACTATTTTATATTTTAGTATTTCATAAATTAACTCAAAAAAAATATATCT
This sequence comes from Aralia elata, assembly GCA_034770075.1. Lineage (NCBI taxonomy): Eukaryota > Viridiplantae > Streptophyta > Magnoliopsida > Apiales > Araliaceae > Aralia > Aralia elata. Next base: position 1,777,609 of record CM068382.1, read on the forward strand.
ATAAGTTTTTAATATATTGGAGGAAATTAAAATTTTGTATATTTTTATAAAATACTTTATGATAATAAATAACAGTTGAGCTGAGTTGGGTATGGAAGTACATGAAGATTAGGAGACCAAAAAACGGATACCTATTGTAAGCCAAAAAAATTCTCCCTGCCGCTACAGCCTGTAGCGGCAGATAAGCAAACAAAGTCAAGACTGTAGCAGCAAGGACAAAATTGGTTGCCACGACAACCGTTTGCTGTGGATTGGTACCCTGTATATATATATAGACACACACTAATATTGTTTTGAAGGGGGTAATTAAGAATACGTCCAAAGAGTGAAATCCTAAATTCCTAATTGTACTAATGAGATATTTCAAACATGTGTTTCTTTTCTTTTCTAGAATTAGAATATGCATTCATGCAAATTTATTACTACACTACATCGAGGATGTCGTAGGAGTAGAAGAAAATTCCAACAGCAGACACGGCCTGACAATCTGACATACATCATCACATCAGCTACAAGAAACCAACAACCAAAATCAAGATATTTTTTTCAAACACCAGAGCTCAGCTAGCCATACATTGGTGCATTCCCAACTCACCATACAAATTAATTATCATTTTTATTTTTTTATATTATTATTTCATATGCATACACGGTATTATTACAGCTAGCTATATAAAGAAGACACCCTGTATTTCCTTATGTTTTGTGAATCCCACATTCTTTTTCCATTATTCAATTCTGCAAGTTCCTCTTCTTTAGTTGGAAGCGTTCTACTAGTCAGATCTATACTATATGTCAATCAAAAGGTTTGCTTCAAATTTCTCTCATGCATAAATTATAAGCATTATTTCAAGATTCATCAATTAAATTGTTCTTTTTCTACCAAAAATTAACTATTCATTATAATGCTTTTTTTCTTCATAAAATCAAGAAAACTAGTCTAAAAAATTAAATTGGTTAATAGTGTAAAGTATGTACATTTCATGCTTTACTTGCAACCTTTTTGCCAAATGACTTTATGCTCAACCTCTTCTTTTTCTTATCTGCAGCCTGCAGGACCTTTAATTTAATATATATCCAACACAACTACAAACAAAGCACAGCCACTAAAAAGCTAGCAAGAAAATGTTGTTGAGAAGCTCCTCAACCCCTGTTCTTGGATCCCTAATCTCATCCATCTCAGAGAGCCCCAACCACAACCACCTGCCGGAAATATTACACCATCCCACCACCAAACACCACCCACCAACCACCATTCCTCATAGTCTCAACAAAGTCTCTTTCCACCGAGCAGGATCTCAAAACTTCACTTTTTCATGCAACTCTTCTCCTATATCCCCCTCTGTTTCTGAATTCTCCATTGGAACGAGTAATGGATTTCGAAGAGCTCAGTCAGAAGGAAACCTGGAAGGCTTAGGAAATGCCACGAGCAACGTCGTCGACGAGTTCAGCCTTTCAAACCCAATCAACAAGTTCTCAGGTAGATCTAGTGGTTCTTTCTTGGAGACAATTCCATCTTTCTCCTTTAACAATTCTAAGAATCGGTATGAAGATGAAGATGAAGAAGAAAGTGAAGACGATGAATATGAAGAAGAAGAAGAAGAAATAGTGGGAAATGAAAATCAGTTGTTCAACAACTCTATTAGAAGTGATATGGAGAAGAGGAGGAGTTTGGGGCTCAATCAAGAAATGAGTTACATGAATGTATATGCAAACACGGGGTTCCAAAAGGAGATTGTTGATAATCCACAGATGTATCTTGCTAGAGGGCTTGGAATTTCTGGACTAGATATTAGTTTTGGCGGCGGAGATGGACATTATAGTGGCAACGGTGGTTGTGGTGTAGGCGGCAGCGGTGCTGGAGATGGCCAAGAAAGGGATCCTGAGGAGCACTATAAGAGGATGGTTCAGGAGAATCCTGGAAACCCTTTGTTTTTGAGGAATTATGCTCAGTTTTTGTATCAGGTGAGTTTTGGCATGTATCCTCAAAATTGTATCATGTTAGTATCTCTATTTTGACATATTTCATATTTGGCAGACGAAGCGGGATCTTCAAGGAGCAGAGGAATACTACTCGAGGGCAATTCTAATAGATCCTAAAGATGGTGAAATACTTTCACAATATGCTAAACTAGTTTGGGAGCTCCATCATGATATAGATAGAGCAACAGGATACTTCAAACGAGCAGTTCAAGCTGCTTCTGAAGACAGGTATATGCATCTATACATTCACAATCACACACACACACACACACATATATATACTATGTGTAATTTTTAATCTTCTCAATAATTATCTAAATTTGATTCTCGGTTATTATTTCAGCTATGTTCATGCAGCATATGCCAGTTTCCTCTGGGAAATAGAAGATGAGGAAGAAGACAACCTGAATGATGCCAGAGTTTTGCCACCACTTCTCCATAGGGGAGCCATGGCTTCTGCTGCAACTGCTTAATTATGACATTAAATCATATGCTCTGGCAAACGCTGTATATCTATATTTTTAGTAGTGCATTCTTTAACTTCTGTACAACCATGTTTTAACAAATTTACTCTTAATACACATCTTGAGAGACAGCAGGTCTAGAGAAGCAGAAATGTAGTATTTATATTTAAAATGTAGGAACATTGTTCACTTACAAAGAACAAGTAATATTGTAATAATCACTTCCATTTGAGTATTTATATGGCCATTATGCACCGCAAGTCGATTCTCCTAAATTATTATTATGATTAATAAATTAGATCCTCAGTGTGCAAATTGAATATTAAACTCTGGCTTGAGAAAATGAACGCCCAGCCCAAAAGAGCTCTAAATCACCCATCAAACATCTTATGATATGTTTCCTCTCGAGTGTAGGATAATAAACAATCAAGAGGGAAATAAGCATACCTGCACAATAGGAAAAATGGAACAAAGAATCGTCTCTCTCAATATTCCTTGAGAAACAGCACTCAAATCAAAAATTCTTTCCTGGAAACCACGAGGTAAAAGTCACTATTTGAAAACGATAAAAACCTAGATCACTCCTCTGCCTCAATCATAAAATAAAAATCTAGTGTCCTGCCTGAGCAGGCATGGCCATTTGTTTTTGTCAGTTTCCCATGGCTCTTCGTGTCAATATGATCCACGGCTACTATTGCCTCTCGATCTGTAGTTGTCACTGCCATCTTGGTTGTTCCCCCTGCCAAAAGATCGCCCACCAAATCGCCCTCTCACGGCCTCATTTTGATAATTTCCTCTGCCTCTTCCCCTTCCTGTCAAGATAATTGAAATGATGCAATATGTCAGCAAAGCACAAGCTTTATTTTATATGGCATATACATGAAAGCATTAGTAGATAGATAGAGTTAATAATCCATGAAGCATACATTCTCCACACACCATCTCTGCCATCAAAGTATCTTTCTTAATCAGCAATTTCATCAGGCATAGGCATACTGCAGCTAATGCAATACAAATACCATCTCTGACACCACCACTACCCTGAACCAAAACAACACCATGCCTCCTACTTTCAAGAGATAAAAGGCCAGCTTAGGATGCCATGTATTTTCAACAGTGCAAAATGTACTCAAATATGGACTTGTCCAACTTAATAGTTTACACTGTCCTCATTAATAAAAAACTAACGGAAAGGCTTTATTACGACACATTTTCTGAATCAAAAGGCATCACCTTTTTATCAGTTTAATCATGGTCCTCTATAGAAGAAACCATCTTTATATAGCTTTTCTACAATCAGTTCTCACATGGTGTATCTTGTAACTGTTAATATGCATGCACTCTAAAGTCTGAATATAATTTTTCTCTTACCATAATAAGCTATCTTAGTAGCTCCTCTATACGACAGTAACTTTACAGAACTTTCTTGTCCTAGTAGTACATGAATATAATTTTTTCTTACCATAGTAAGCTATCTTAGTACGTCCTTTATATGAAAGAACTTTACAGAACTTTCTTGTCCTAGTAATATATGAAAATTTCAATTCTTAAAGACATGGATAAAAAAACAGTAAAAGGCACAACTGCACAAGAAAGAAGGAAGAACCTACTAATTCAGGGAAATGATATTTCCAACCATTTTCAACGCAAGGTACAACATGCATTAGACACCGTACAACATGCCTGCTCTGGAATGGTATTTCCAACTCTGGATTGGAAATATCATTCCCCATAGTTTATACTAATAGAACTTTTCTTCTTTATCAATTTGTGAAGCAAAAAGCATATTAGGCTTCTGACCAACTTCTAAACTTGGCAGTACATCATATATCGAAATTATCAATTTCAAAAACTAACGCGGGGAGGTGGTGGGGAATTTTCTTATTTCTATAAACTTCTTTCAGATCTTATGCATGAACAGGTGGTACAACTGTAAAAGGAATCTTTGATGCATGTAACTAGGGTACATAGGCATAATTTTAACACACAGTGCATTTGACATTCTCAAAAGAGACCATCCTCAGCTTATATTTTCAACATTTGCAACTCATTCCTTTAACAATGAATTATCATAAAACAAAATTTTACATTGGCTATGGGTGTGATGATCCCTTCCGAATTCCACATACCACCACAAAATCATTAAACAAGTCGTAAATCCAACTTGCATACTTCCAACATGTTGCATTTAGTTCAAAACATAAATGCTGGAGTATAACTATATGCCCCGAAGCATGAAAACACTGTCTACATCCAGAACAGAAGAAATGACAACTGCAACATGGGGTGTCTTCCTTTTTCATAACATACGATAATTGTGAGTGTATCACTAACATACCTTTAATTCGCCATTTATATAAATTGATATGTAACATTCATCAATGTTCTAAAAATCGTTAGGCGGACCTAGGCAGCAGATGGGGCGCCTAGTGCCTAGGCCGCCTCCTAGGCAGTGCCAAGGCGTTTCCCTCGGCGGACTAAGCGTTTTCATAGGCAGTCTCATTTATTTATTTTTCTATTATACATACTTGTTATACTATATAAAGCATATAGTAGGTGTAACTTTTTTAAATTTTACAAGAAACATTACCCAAAAAAACAATCTTTTAATGCTTAACAAATTCATTTTGAGTATTGTAAAACTTTAAAATAGAGGTTTGATTCTGCCTAGATGATGAGAGCATAGGCGCCCAGCCAAATCGAGGCGGTAGAGGACCGCCTAGCACCTAGGCGGGAATTTTTAGAACACTGACATTCATGTTTTATAAATGTTATCAACAAAGAAACATAGATGATGACAAGATTCTGAATAGGCTTAATTGCTTTCCTTCGTATAACTGTAAAGTGTAAACAAGTGAGACCGTTCAAAAACAATAAAACAAAATTTTCATCATGGGCTTGTCTGAAACATTTTTTTTTTTTTTGAAAAGTCTCTGGAACATTGCATGTCAGTAACAAAAGTTATGGCAAAAAAAGGTGGCAAAACCAGCTAATCTAAACATATCTACATGTAGATTATATGTTCCTTATAACTCATACCAAATCATGTGAAAGAAAAGCTACGACCAAGACATGAGTGATAAAAGAAAGGTCATATAGAAATAAATTGACAACTTCATAAGTCTTATATCAATGGAGAGCAGTAAACAATTGAGGCACATACTTCCTCCACGAGATATGTTACTGTAACTGCTGCTACTTGGTCTCCTCTCCTCAATGTAAACTTGTCTTCCAACCATCTGTATTGGAGACGCCTGACAGAAACCAAGTATACAAAAGCTGATATTTCAACAAAATTTGCACCGGCTAAATACATGATTAAAGGAAATTATCAAATGAACACACACAATATTAGTTACAACAAGAAATGCAAAATGAATCTTTTCAGTTCCATTTTGTTCTGGGTGAGACCCAGACTACAATATTGAGTTTCACTGCAAAAACAAACACGCAATATAACCATTACACCATATCTTGGACATGGCTAAAATTAATAAATAAACTAGTCTTATTTATTTATTCTTTTCAAAAAAGAACTAGTTTTGTTCAAAATTTGGATTAGAATGTATCTGAGCAGGCATAAAGTTATCACTATTAGGCTACCAAACACACTATCTGCTTAAATATTGGAAATTAAAAAAGAATCAATTAACTCTACACATGATGAAAGCTCAAACCTTGATTGCATTCTGAACACTCTCAACATCTTCAAATTCAACAAAGGCAAAGCAAACACCAAGTTCCTGAAAACAAATTTTAGTTTAGATTAATGTAAACGATACATAAATGGACAACGTAGAGAACAGAGGGTGATATTAACCTTGCGATTCTTTATGAAAACACCATCAGGCTTTACTCTCCCAAAGTTTTCGAACTCTTGCAAAAGATCATGAGTAGAAACAGTAGGGGGCAAGTTTTTCACATAGACAGATTTTGATTCTCCTGAAAGAAAGGAAAAAGTATAGTAAGTACTAAGGATTAAAGATGATGTCCCTAAATTGAAATGATATTTTTATTAATTAAGATAAGAATATATGAAATTAGAAAGCTTGCTCAAGTAATATAAATATTCAGCCAAAAATCTGTTAGTAAACAAGCCATTAAACAACAGGGAGCCAGTTTAGTTATCACAAAACACACATAGGATCAATTGCATATGTCACCAATTGCATGGTTCAACAACTTCCTGACCTAAACTAAATTTGTGTTTAAGATCTCTTAGTTTAGACTGGATCCATGCATGCTAGTAATTTATGCAGTTACCTTCATCCTTGTATAGCATGTATTTAGGAGTTCAATTGAACATTTTCCACAATAATTATAGGTAGCAGATTCAATCAAACGAAACGCAAAATATCTCATGTCACATCAAATTTATCATTAGTAAAATGTAACTAAAGCAAAATAACGTAGGAAGTAACAGCTCACCTTCTTGAGAGAAATCTTCCTCAACCAGTTCCAGATTAGATTCAGGCACAAATGATGACACAGAGTTTGATGGCTGACTATTAGGTTGTGGTGTCGAATCCCATTCAGAAACAGGTGATGAGGTCGTTTTAGGATATGGATGAGCAACAACTGATGGCACAGTTTTCCCTTTCGGAGCTCGCAACTTCAAGTTTATAACATTTAAATGCCCCAAAAGCAAAGGAAAATCATAAATTAGTCCAACAAGAACGTGTAGATCAAATTTTGCCACAAAAATAATAATAATACAAGGACATCTGGATAAATGGTCACAATTACTCAAGTCATGAATGTAGGCACATGCAAATGAAATCACACTGGTGGGAAGTAGTAGTAATAGCAGAGATGCATACTATTGAAGCATAAGTAAATTTTTTAGGCTCTCCAATAGATTCCTCCACAGCAGGCGAAGGTTCCTGCTCATGGTCCACAACATTATTTAAAGCAGATGAATCTTCTACAGGAGTTTCTTTCACGAATTCCACCACAGGCTCCACCTGCTGTTGCTGATCATGGAGACTGTACTCATCAGCTGGCTCATCTCCTTCTATATGCACTGAATCAAAGTGTTCACTAACCTCCACCTCATAGTCGGGAACATCTACAATAAAAATCATGTTAATACACAGATATTTAAGCAGCATCCTCTCTATCTCAAAGCGTTTGAAAGCAAACTTTTCGTGATATAAATTAATAGCTAATATTTCGTAGTATATGCACACTGGTTTTACTATTCAACCATTACCAAATGAAATAATCCCAAGAGAAGAAACACACAGATTATTGCACAAATTTTCACATTCATCCTTAACCAGAAAATTATTCCAATCTTCATAACTAAAACAATGCCACAATACCTGGAGACTCTGAAAGAGGACTAGAATTATTTAGCTGGGTATCAACTCTGTTTTCCAAATATGCCGATGTTGGATGCTGGTAATCAACTCTGTCCTCCTGTAATGTTGATCCTGGATGCTGGTAATCAACTCTGTCCTCCTGTAATGTTGATCCTGGATGCTGGTAATCAACTCTGTTCTCCGAAAATATGGGTGTTTGATGCTGGTGATCAGTTCTGTTTTCCGATAACATGGGTGCTGGATGCTGGTGAATGACCTCCTCACTAAGAAAGTGAAAAATATCATTTAAAACAAAGAAACCCGTCTTTTGGGGAGCAAGGATAAAGGTCTGCATAAACTTCCTCCAGCCACTAAATTCCTTGGATTTGACAGAACCAGAAACAACAACAAGAACACCTCCATTCCAAGATTCAAGAGAATTTATCGTCTTGATCTCAATTCCAGAAAAGTTTAGTGACATGATAAGTGTATGAATTTGCTGCAAAGAAATAACAAAAGAAGAAAAAATATCTACTCACCATTTGGACACGTAAGTATAATGGCCAAATAAAAACAGAATTGAAAAGGCCAAGAACAATGCACACACTCAATTAGCTCTATTGCAAGTATAGCTTGAAATGAAGCTACCAAGAGTTTACTAGCACAATCAACTACTGAACGAATTCACATCACTGGCACATGAAATACACTCAGTAAATTGTTGATTCATCAATTTAATTTATATTCTCATGCTCATGAAAACACATTAAAAACAATATCGAATTGCCTGTATTGATACAAATATTGATCATCTAGCAGTACAGGACTTTTAAAAATCAACCACGCAAAAGACAATAAAATTCCAATTCAACCAGTCAAGTAATAACTATAGTAAATCTAGCATATGATCTCCTAGATAACCACGCATCACCCAAATTACTAAAACTGAAAGACCAAAACCCAGTTGATGATATATGAGGGGGAAAAGAAAAACAGAAACATCTGAGAAAAATCTGAATTAACTAAAGACAAAGCATAGATTGATTACCAATAATGCCGAAGCCGTGTCACTTAATTCCCCATCAACTCGAATCATAGTGCTGGCATCAGTGTAAAACTGATGGGCACAATCGGGTTGCTGTTGAAGAACCTGATAGTATTGCCGAACGAAGAAGGAACCCACCTGAATATCAATCAAGTATACATATAAAAATTCAATCTTTGGATCAATTTCCCAATTGAATCATAAAATCCAATTACCTGAACAGCACTAGGAGGAGCTGGATAGGAACTCGCCATTCTCGCTCTAAAACAATAACAGGTCTAAAGGATCCCCAAAAACTAAAGCTCCCCTCCCAAAATGAAGAAGTACTCTAGTCTAGGGTTTATAAACAAGTAGTAATTTAATTGTATATTGGGTACAGTCTATATAGGAGTATATCAGAATAGGCAGGTTAATTATATAAATTAGTGGAGTATAAATATATATAGATATATATATATATATATATATATATATAAAATTAGAGGCCGCCGATTGGAAAAAGAAATGTCAGAAAAGAGGAATTTGAGAGAGAGAGAGAAGATGGAGGAGGAATCAAAGGAATAGATTGAGAAGAAAGATTCAATTAGTAGATCTGTATGTAGGTATGTATCTATCTATTTATATAGATAGATATAGATATATATCCTCTGTATGTATTCGTATAACAGAGAGAGAGAGAAAGAAAGAGAGCTAATAAGTGTAGTTCATTACTGTGTTTTAGTATGTGTGAGTTTGATTTTACGTTACTGTTACTCCCTAGAATCAGAACCGTTACTAGTTGGAAAGGATGGACAGATGGACGGTTCATATACAATCACGGCTGTAATGCACGTGATGTTGTGACACACAGACACAACACAACACACTTTTTATTATTTCCGAGTCAGAAATCTAGTGAGAGAAGGAGAATTAAAATATTAAAAATATTGTAAAACTAAAATAAAGAAGAGAAAAACTAACTTTGTGCCTTTACCAAAGCAAGTACTCCCTCCGATGACTTAAAATGTATAAATTTTTTTATTTTTAGTACGTAAAGTAAAGTAGAGTAAAGGATAAATATGTTATTTAATATGTTTTATTAGCATAATAAAATAAAAGTATTATTATTTTATATAATTTTGTGAAATTATTAAATATAAATTTAATTTTTTTTATATTTTTTAATATATGTAAAAATTATATTTTATTAATTCTTTTAGGGAGTAGATTATTAGTAGAAGAAGTAGTGGGACTATACTGTACATAGTAATAAACTGTAGCTGTAAAGTCAAATACTCTGGCTTAGATTCTACTCTCAACTCTTCATCTGACTTATTTTTGGAGAAAGGACTTAAAAGTAGTAGTAGTTTTTAGGTTTTTGTTAATAGTATTTCTTTTTCTGCTAATTAATTTTTATTTTATTATCTGACGGTGAAACACGTGTGATACTTTATAAACTACACACTAAATAAGGGGAAAATGCAATGTACATAATAAGTTTGTACCATGTTCATAAGAAATTAAAAGATTATCACCTTTTAAGTTATAATAATCACAACCCTACACATAATAATAGTAATTGATTTGTCTTGGTATTTTATTGTTATGAGCTTTTTGTTTTCTACTTTTCTTTGGTCTTCAACTCTTGTTGCCTGTTTAACGTGCTAGCATTTTGAGTTTGCAAAAGTCCCAAGTTTTATTATGTCTCTTCCATTCTACCGTAATTCCAATAAAAATAAATGAATACTTGGAAATTTGCCAAAAATAGATAGATGTACACCTAATATTTCGTCAACTAAAAACAAAAACGACAAGTGAATAGAAAATTATGCCCATAAAATCATTTTCAGCATAACTAAGGCAACGTGAGGAGTATTTTAACAAAAAATTATAGTTCTAACTGATGATCACATTGAAAGCAAGTACCATACTTGTTAGTTGCCAAGGCACCTTGGTGTAGATAATGCCACAAAAAGAACATAAGTTATGATATCTAGTTAAAGTTCGAGAGTGAGCTCTCCATGCAGCAAGCTGCACATCCCCAAAATGCCTACATAGTGACAGAACTTAAAAGCTGAAAGTATAAATCCAGACAGTCGCACACTTTCGAACACTTCCCACGCTCGTTATGCCAACTATCCCAACTGCTCTAAACTGCACCACACCACGCCCAGAAAAAAACCATGGTATAGGTCACTCCTTAATAACAAAGATTGAATTTGAACTACAGGCTGCAGAACTTGTTCCCAAAGATCTTGCAAATTTTAATAATAACTGCCATAGTAAGCCTGAGGGGCAACAGCAGCAGGTTGCTGTGCTGGAGTCAAAGGCGCCGGAGTGCCAGTTTGTGCATAATTCTGCTGGGGGTAGGCCTGCTGAAATTGGAACATAAGAACTAACATTAATATGATTAACCCATCACAGCAAATTCAAAAAGTAGGAATTTGAATCTTTTTACACTAGTGAGCCTAGTCAAAAAAAAAAAGTTGCAATTTATTTTCAATATTTAATTGGTTTCTAGTCTCAAGATACATATAAATATATATTTGCAAAAAAAATTCGGTCACCTGAACTGGATACGTAGTAGGATAAGCAGCATATGCAGCGGTTTGGGGCACAGATGTTGGTATTTGTGGATTTGCATAGGTACTCCCATATGCGCCATATGCAGCCTAAAGATTCATCAAACAATAAAAATCAATTCGTGTTGGCAAATCAAGAAAAGGAAAAAAAAAAAAAACATGATCTAGGATGCAGTAAGGTTTAGTAACTGGCCTACTGCAAACATAATTTAATACAGCACTCAAAAACTTCTAATAAGCAAACTTCTATTCATTTACATTGTCTGGTCATGACAATAGTTAATTACAAAATAGCAAGGTAGCATGAGCTCTTTTTTGATTCAAGACATGACACAAAGTTACAAAGTCAAGTCTGTATTTGACTCTGGTTGTCTACAAGTATTTGATTTACAAGGGGTCATGTATGCATTTTATCCTCCAATCCAGACCAGCAACTAGCTATTCCCATCATTATATCTCTGTTTATAAAGTAAATCACTTAACTAAACCAGCCACAGTAATTAGGCCAATTGAACACCATAAACATAATCAAAATCCAGTAACCAACGAAGGATATAACTGAAGAAGCCACAATTAATATGAAGACACATCGAACAATAAACCACCTTCTACCAAACAATAAAAAACACTATCAACAATTTGAAAACTTAAGGTTAGACCTGGCAAGATGGGTGGTGACCCAATGGACAGCCCATGTCCGCCCATACTAAATGGGTTTGGGTTGATGTTTGTTGAATAAAAACAATAAATGGTCCAACCCACACCCACCCACATAATTAATGGGTTTAAGTGGGATGCCCATGGGCCCCATTTAATTTTGTGTAGAACTATATAGTTGTATTCAAAACCAAGTCCACCTAATATCATGTACACTTGCTACATACTTGAGAGGGAAAAGTAAGAAGTCATTTGTCCCAGGGATGTAAATCACGCTATGGCTTCTCATGGTGTTTCATGCTCCAGTTCTACTTGTCGCTGTATCAGTTACTTTATATGTTAATAACCCAGCTTGGTTAATTGAACTGTCTTGAAATGTTTTTCATAAACCGAGTACTAATGTACTATGTTTATTCAATATTCTACTTAAGGTCAATTGACAGTCCACCTCAACTTCCATGACTAGGTTGCTAATACACTTCTCACACTTCATTGTTGGATATTAGTATGGAGTTGTTATTACAGAAAAATTTAGAGAGAAGAAAATCCTTGATGGAATTTGAGAAAAGTGATGTGAAATTCTATAAAGAGAGAGTGAAATCAAATTTTAGAGAGAGAAACTTGTACAAAATTCTAGAAATATAAAGTTATACAAAATTTTAGAGAGAGAAACCAAAAGATAGTAGAAATTTTTTAAAGAGAATGTAAGGAATTCAACTATACATATATTTATGCTCGTTTTTAAATGTGATATATGGGCTTGCCCATATCCACCCATATCCATTTATGACCGCCCATTTATAACTCACTTAAATTTCAACCCACTTAAACTTGGCCCATATTAACCCAAACCCATTTATGCCGCCAGAACCCACCCATTTGCCAGGTCTACATGAGGTGTAAGTGTATTGGATTATTGGATAAATTATACTCCCTCCGTTCCACAAAAAGAGTCACACTTGTAAAATTTGCAAATATTACGGATTGATTTTTGTTGCATCTTTACCCCTAAAAATAATAAGTAGTTTGTTTGGTAGTACTGACATGATACTGAAATTATAATGACAAACTTGAAGACATTGTCTCATTTTATAGAACAATCAATAGGAAGAGGACTCTTTTCGTTAAACAATTTTTTTTGGCAAAATGGGCTCTTTTTGTGGAACAGATGGTGTAATATAAGAGAACGGAAAACATATAACCTATCAACAGATTTTCTTGGTTGAGTATCTCTGTTTTGGGCCTTAAATCTTCAAATTTGTGTGACTGCTGCCAAAGTCATTTTTTTAATTTAAAATTATCATAGAGGAATAGGCGAATACACATATTAAAAAGAGTTTGGAAACCAATAAAACTACCAAATAAAACCCTCGGAAAATATTTTTGGGGAAATTTCAAAAAGTGTCCATTAAAGTATACACCCAATTTGCACAATTGTCTATTTCAAATTTTGTAATCCCTTTCACATGTCCAAATTTTAAAATGTTGTTCTAACTTGAAATTAAATTGGAAAGAATGGCCTCAAATGTTTTAAGTTTAAATGGACATATCAATAAATACATCTTCCCTCCCCATCATGGTTCAAAGTATAGGTCGTTGCGCCGAAATATTAGAGTATCGGTTAGGTGTCGGTTGGGGCCGAACCGCAACTTTGACACGAATCGCAAAATTAAGAATTAGTCATGTAAAAGGTAAGTTTCGGCGAAAGTTCAGCAACTCGATGTAACGTAGCGGTTTCAGGCCAAATAAAATAGAAATCACTGCATAAAGAGGAAAAATCACAGCGTAAAGGGAATTATTCATGTAAAGGGTAACTTTCGACGAAGTTTTGATAACTTGGCATAACATACCGATTTCGGACCAAATAAAGGAGAAATCATTGTGTAAAAGGGAGAAACGCCACCAAAAAAAATAATCGAATATATTGAAAGCTATAAAAGGGAGATGATAAAAGAAAACAAACATTTTTCTATAAATTATACTTAAATGTGTATATAGTACCTAGTTAAGTATAATTTAGAAAAAATAAAAAAAATATTGTACTTCAAATGTACTTAATTAAGTTAAATTGTACTTAATATACTTATATCACACCTATTTAAGTAACTAAAAAAATAAAAAATCTACTTAATATATAATTAATTAAGCTAAATAGTACTTAAATTATAATTAAATTGTACCTATATATTACCTAGTTAAGTACAACTTGAAAAAATTGCACTTAAAATATACTTAATTAAGTTAAATTGTACTTAAATTCTACAGAACATGTGTGCTCTATAGTACATATGTGCTCAACCATTTGAACTAAGACAACATCAATATTAACTTTATTCAAATGTAAAATTGATTAAACATATCTGCGAGATGTTTGTTTTATCATTTGGACAATATTATGTGCACTAGATAGTGTCTTAATTGATTCATCTTGTTGTTCTTATTATTTAGAATTTTGAAATATTTTTTTTTTACTTTTTTTGAAAGTCCTAACTAGCTAACAGTGCATATCACCCGAAACCGATACCGAGACAAAGAATGACCTTCTCAAACATAAGCCGCTACCGCGTCTTTGAACCATGCTCCCCATACAAGGTCTTAGATAAGAGTCGCACTGATGGCAAATGATTTAAATTGCAAAATAAAAACACAAGGGGTACATTGCAGATGGATGTATACTTGATGGGACAGCTTTGCAGTTTGTCCTATTTTAGGCCAGCAGGGATAAACAATCTTATCTCCAACACAGCAAAAAAATCAATACAAAGTAACCAACTCATAAGGAAATAGTTTAAACATGCTGATAATGAAAGTATAATACCTGCTGGGTATAGGCAGGGTTCCAATTTTGTCCTTGGGCTTGTGTACCCTGTGGCCAAGCTTGAGGTTGCACACCATAACCTGCTGCCCATTGGTTTTGTGTACTTTGGTAGGCACCCATCACCGATGGAGATGAAAGCACACTAGATTTTGCTAGCTTTGTTTTATCTGAAACTAAAAAGTCCTCGGCATGACGCTTCTTGGATTCTGATGTGCTCTTGTGGTGTAAAAAGAGCTTTGCATGCCTATCATCAGCTTTCTTAATAGATTGTGCGTCCCCAAAGAGATCCAAAAACTGCAAAGCCAGCCGTCAGTACAAAAATTCAAAAACACCGAAGTATGAATTTACATATAATATCTGCTTAGGGAACACAAGGAGAAAATTCTAATGCATTCAAATTGCCAGAATTCAGCCACCTCACAACAGAAACCATCATAACTCTAATTTTGAGACGGGGAATAAAAAGCAAAACATATACCCCCCTATTCCAATTATAGATCCAATATTGACTTTTTGAAGTCAACATTTTTTAATTTAAAATTGATATGAATTAGTTTAGTTTTAGACAATACAATTATAAAAATTGTAAAATATCTAAATAATACTACTAATTACGAGATTTATTGTTTTCAAAAGTTAAATGAATCGAATCAATTTTAAATTTTAAAATATCTTTAATTGACTTTCAAACATCAAACTTGATCCTATATTTTTGAACGGAGGGAGTATTTATAAAAATCCAAAAAAAAAATAAAATGTGACGTTGGCAAAAAGCTAGTTGCCCATGCCTAGAGCATTAACGACAAGCCAGAGACTGCTGGATCTTAAGCAGACTGCAATAGAAACAGCAAGACACTTCCACTCAAATTTTTAGACATGTAGCATTCACAATTACTATCAAGCAAAAATTCACATTGCCATCACCTCAAGGAAAATGCTGGATAGCTCCTCTCTTTCAATGATACTTGTAGCGCCAGGATTATCAGGACTAGGAACTATGAACTTATTAACCAATGAATCTAGATAATCAATTCGTTTTGGCAGCGACTGAATTGATTCTAAATGGATAATTACCTGCAATAACATAAAGCAATAGGAGAATGTAAATGAAAATAACATTGCCAGCTACGTAAAAGAAGAAAGTAGATCAAGATATATATATTTATATATGGAGAAAGATCCATAGCCACAGTTGTAAAAATAGCATAGTCTCACAACACATCTTTCACCGTTTAAAATTGAACGAATGGCCAAATATTTCAATCGCCCGCACAACTAAACTACGGCGGGGACCCACCATGAGATTTGTCAAAAATATTGTCTTCTCAAAAGTAATAATTATGCTGACGGCAATTATACTCCGCAAAACTAAAGTGCGGACGAAAGCCAAATTTGCTTAATGTCCACATAAGTAAATTGCGGATGGAAGCCAAATTTGACTTATCATTTTAGTTTGTTACCATCCCCCCAAACTAAACTGCATACGGTGATCACCCTAGCAATTTGATCACAATTTGGACGGTAAGGACCTGTTGTAAGGCTAGTACTATCCTTACAATTGTGACTATGGATCACTCCCCTATATGTGTGTGTGTGTGTAAGGCTAGGACTATCCTTACAATTGTGACTATGGATCACTCCCCTATATATGTGTGTGTGTGTGGAGAGAGAGAGAGAGAGGAGTAACCTCCAGAAGCGGTTTCGACAGTTGACAATTCTCAAGTGCTTTGTCAATAATTTCCCTAGCTTTTTCTACATTTCCAGAAACCTGCAAACAAAATTATGTATAAGCCAAGGACTGATACAACCAACAATAAGATAATAACTCTGGAAATGCACAAGAGGCATCTGACATGAAGAATAAAGAGAAACCAAATTAAACAATAGATTAAGATTAATAAAAATCCGTGGGTTGAATTAAATATGCATGAAACTGCAAATGAATGATAATCACAACGAAACAATTCAACCACCTGATATATTCCAGGCTGGAATCAAGAGCTATACTAATAGTTTCAAATTCTCAACTATAAACTCAATATACACAGGCTTTCAAATTCTCAAATATAAACTCAATATACACAGGCAACTAATGACTGACAGGGAGAGAGCATTCCAAATGTATTCTGATGCCTACATAGATCATAATTTTATCCGTGGAGTAAACCCCATCTAAATAATAATATAACGTGGAAACTTTTTGCTCTGAAATTCATATCAATTTGGTTTTTTAAGAAACCTTCAGGATTATAAGTTATGGGAGACTGTCGTTTTAAAGTTCCAACTGCATCCTTCTGAGAATATGAATACAAGCGTTGGCCCTTTTGACCCAGCAGGTCAGAAGGCCTTTTGTGAATGAAAGATTTATGAACGAGATTTACCAAGTACACAAATCGAGAGTATTGAGCAAACAGCAGCGGTAAGGTCTGCGAATGTTCTTTCCCTTTTTCAATCGCAATGGCCTGTTCATATAAGGAACAGGCATCTTCAACATTTCCCTGCACAATCAAAAAGAAACCATCATCAAACACGGAATATTCAAAACCGTAATATGATGTTGAAGAGCTTGATCAATCAATCTTACCAGCCGATGTTCCATGTTTGCATGCTTAATAATTGCTTCTAAGAGTCCTGGTGAAATTTCAGCGTGCACAAGTTGATAGGCTGCTCGAGCCCTTGGAATATCCCCAGAGTGCTCACTAAAACGAGCAGCAAAAAGATGAATCTCCGGTTGTCTCTGCACACATTGGAAACAATTCAGACGAGACTTGGTTCAGAGGTTAACTTTGTAAAATTTCAACACAACCACTGAACATAGACACATTTAGTTGGTGCTTCAAGTTAAAATTGTACTTTGTTGATCATGACATTGCCCAGTTAATTAACATAGAAAAGATCATGAACATAGAGTTAAAATCACAATATAACCGAAGCATTTCCAATACCTTGACAAAGACCTGAGTAGCACGAGCAAGTGCATTCTCAGCAAGATCCATACTGCCACTAGCTTCCATGCACAAAACATACCGAATCCAATACTCGGGATAATTGGCGCAAGCAATTAAGCATCTTTCATATAGCTTGACAACCTGATTCCAAAGAAGATAGAAGTTCAAATTTCTTAACAAAATGTGCATTTACACTAAGAAATAATATGAAGCAGAGAAAGATCCAAGGAGAAATGCATAAGAAATACTCCGGTGGCGGAAAAGGGAGGCCCCTCAAATACGAATCGAGGGACCCTCCTAGCCTGACAGACAGATGGTTAGGAAGATAACACACCTGCATGCATAACATTGGGATTTTAAATATATATTTTATCATACAACATGATGAACCCAGAATGTCTGATTCACAAATGAAGGTTTGAAGTACTTAGCCTTATAGAAACCAAATGGAAGGCCCATGCTTTAGTCGAAGTTCAATATCCCGTTTTAAAAGGTTCTTCATCCAACGGTTTAGCCAATAAAACATATGGTGAGCAGATATTACTAACTGTAAGTCAGTGCATAACAAGGGCAACTAAAACTATAAACCGAGAGAAATTTGAATGTGCATTCTTCCAGAACAAAAAATTTATAGAATACCTTGTTCAAGTCATCTTCTGCTTCAATAAAATCAAGATAGTTATGCCAATTTTCAAGTTCTCCACCATTCAGGGGACGAACGTGAAAGTATGGCCTCCGTATAGCTGTTTCAAAACCAATGATCTTAGAATGGAACTCTTTAGCTTTCTTATACATTTCCTCTCTAATTGCGATATACTTCTCCAACTCCTCAGCTCCTGTTAAGCCTGCACTTACAGGTTTAGGAGATTGTTCCACAGCATTAGGGTTAACCTCCCCCTCAAATTCTTGTCCGCCAGCATCGGCTGCAGCAGCAGCAGCTTCTTCAGCAGTCCTCAACTCCGTTAGAGGCCGATGTGCAACTAGCTCCCTAAAGCTGTACATAATTGGCAGCAGAATAATTTACTTAAAAGGAAATATCTGAGAGCAACAAAAAATACCAGCTGCGGCAGGATAATGTAAATATATATATATATATAACATATATAACATATTTGCAGTTCCGACAAATCATCTAACTGTTTAATGTGTAAACAAAATTGGTACCCCAAAATCATAATATATTTTAGTTGCGTGTCACTCGTACTTTTTTAGTAGTGGCACTTTAACCAAACCATAAAAGTATGCTACAAGAAAACGATTAAGTAATGTTTTGGAGTAAAGATTTATAGTTTTTGGTCTTTAAAAAAATTAAGAACAGGATAAGACATTAAGACTCATGCTACAATTCAAAACACCAAAGATCGTAAGAAAATTCAGGGAAGTCTTACTCCGACCCCAGTTTTTTCTTGAAGCTCCAAAGAGCAGCCGTTCAAATAAAATAAATTTGACAAGTTAAGGTGGTGGTAAAGGTTGGGCTGCGAAAGAGGTAATGGTGGGTTGGGCGAAGAGAAAATTTGCAGCCTTCCAGGTTCCAGTGAAGGGCTGATCCCACAGGGATCCCATCTGTGCGGGCTTACCATCCAAAAGATAATTCCCAAAAGAAGAAGAAAAAACTATAAAAGAGACAATAAATCTCAACTTAACCGAAAAGAGACAAACTTGATGTAAAGGAACAGTCATAAACTGAATCAGTACATCTCAAGAGATTTGAAGTATTCCTCACATCTCTCCATCAAGATATTTTCTTAACAAAAAACTCCCAGTGTAGCATCACTCACGCAACAAAAGAAATCTTCAACTAAAAGAAAAGTATAGCACTCTAATACAGAAGGGTCGTGCAGACTAAGCCTGAGTGACAACTTCCATAGTAAATTCATAAAGACAAAAGTTCTCCCAGGGTATAATCAGTATTCCATATGAATGGCATACTTGAAACATAAACATCAAAAAGAATTCTGATATCATAACCTTAAATAATCATCAACAATACAAACATATAGATACGTTACCACAAGAGACCTGTGTGTGAAAGTAGTATTTTTGAAAGCAGGAAAACAAAGAAGCTCAGGATTAAACAATGAAAAAAAATAATCATTAGATGAAGGGTAATAACCTGTTGAAATATCGATCTATTTGCTGATTAGGATTCTCCAATATTCGTGTGTAGATCATGGCAAGACGGGACCACTCCTGCTGTGAGTATTCATATTCAATGTATTTATCCCATAGCGTAAAAGATAGGTAGTCTGTTCCAACATAAGCTAAACCACGTTCAAATAGCCTGAAATCCATAAAAACATATTTTGATTATAAAATACATAGAGACATAAATTTAGCCCTTGTGGGCACGTCAAAATGTTCAAGACAGCTGCCCTAATGTTGAAGGAGAATCAATTGTCACTCAAAGAGCCAAGGACACTTCCAAATTTATGCACAAATACGCTGCATTTACCTTCCTGGAAACAAATCATACAGGGAGCAGATGATAGAGGCCATCTTAGCCCTTTACTGGACGAGATCTTCTCAGCAGCAATTTGTACATTGATGCACCTCAATGGGTCATGGTTAAATACAGCGAAAATTCATGGAGAACTACAAGGACTATGACACAGACCTAAGGAGAGAAGTGAAAAACGAAGGGTGTGATCCGACCATAAAATAGAAATTTAACCCTAAAGAAATCCAAGTAGCTACCAATTACAGTAGCCTCAAATCAAGGGTTTGCACATCAGGAAAACTGTATTTCCAAAGTGCATTCCCACAAACCTTTACGCCATACATGTTAGGAGTCGCTGTTGCAGACATACTGAAATGAGGTTAGAAAGCAACGGAAATTACAAGTCCACATCACGACGACACAATCAAAAAATGATGATCTCTTAATGCAGAATCCAATTAAAATGAATCAATAATTGGCAATTACCTTCTAATGGTGTCTGGATCTCCATAAGTACTTATCGCAAATACACAATAGTGCAACCACATGTCCACGGAATAGGTTACTCCTTGAACTGCTCGTTCATAAACCTCAACAACTTTGTCAATAGAGCCCAGACGTTCCTCATGATCTGCATACTTTTTCCAATAACCATAACACAGAGGGAACTCTGCTAAGAAGGCATCATAAACTTTACGAATCTTCAAAATGAGTCCCTGAGGATGAGAAGGAAAATTGATGTGTAAGTTCCAGAAGAAAGAAACAGCACTTGCATGTTATAATCACCACACAAACTACAAGCTACTTCAATTAGATATGAAACGCCAATGCATACAAAAATAACATGTTCCGCAACAAATATAGAACTGCAGAATTTGTAGAAAACAATTTAGATGCCACTTCCTAATGAAATACAAAATGGATACCATACATGCAAGAAAGTTTGTATCATAAAAAATTCCAGAAGATCAGAACCTTATGGTGTACACTTGGTCAAAACCTTTAAAACAGTTTTGTATTGTTTAATGATACAGTGACATGCAATTATCATCTGCTCCCTGGTAAGCAGACATGTGATGCGGGAGCAGTTTTGCAATTTATTGAAGAAGTACTGTGGCAAGGTCTTTGTCGTATATTGCAGCAATGCTGTAGCTAAATTACTGTTCACACTATAGTGAACTCAATATTTTGGGTTTGAATAGTCTTTTCTACTTTCATGTAATAGTTTGATTATGTGGCGAGTTGGATTATTTAAATTGCAAGGATTTCTTCTCTAAAGACAAAATTTATTGGAACTCCAGCAATTGTATCCGACATTTAATTAATTATAACTATAATTTCCCTGATTAAACTGACCCAACTTGCATCTACTGAAGTTTGTTCTTATCCCCATTTTAGGAAATGTAACCTAAATGAAAAACTGAAGTCACCATGAGAGTTTTATTCAATATAAAGAGTTGTCCTTTCATTCTTTGATCATCATTGCAGCTATAATGAATTACCTTTACTTGGATAGGCCAATTATATTGACTTGCCTTCAACAAATCAATTTCATCACCTATAATATTGGTTGTAAAGCCTTTGAAAAAAGTGTTAAATGCACATTATAAACAATCGCTAGAGCCAACACATAGTGTCCTCAGGAGGAGAGTGATATGGGTTCCAATGAAGTAAAGTACCATATGACTGAAACCATGAGTTCACAATTCTAATTTGGGTATTATTTAATCATGTCACATATGAACTCAATTGAACAAAAATTTTGCAAGTACAATTTATAAATGTTGGGCAGTTGGCTTAATCTTGAGGCTCTTTTATCATTCACACATCTTGGCTTTCCACCTGTGGTTTGCGAAATTGAGATTGGAATAGATTGGATTAGCTAGCTATTCTTCCTACAAGCAGTACAGTCACAATTTTTGCAACATACTAATCATAAGAATTATCTTGTCACAAATCAGTCTGATTCAATCTTGCTGCCAAATCCTTCCCTAATTTCCAGATCATTTCATTAAATCAACGGAACCCTCTCCATCTGGCCCTTTTCTACCATTCCTCATCCACTCTTCCCTAACAACCAACGCATGCATACAATTATAAGTACACCAAGTTTTCTGTTAAATTATCTACAGTGCAATAGATATACCTGTATAATTATATACCACATAGAAATGTAAGCCAAAATTTACTTGTTATCAATATGGACCAACAATCATGAAGCTCGAATACTAGCACGATTCTTTAGCATACAATCATGAGTTATCCACAATTCTTTAACATACCTCTGCTGCTTTCTCTGTCTCTTCTATCAGGGCAGTCCATGCATCGAAATCCAGAGAATTAGCTCTCACTATACTCCACAGTCGTTCTTCTTCAGCAGATAATGCTGCCATTGAAGATGTTCCAAGAGAGTCAATAACCAAATCCATATTTTTTTTTTTTACCAGGATCCATATCAGCAATCAAAATGAAGCACACAAAAATAAAAAAGGAAAATGTAAACAAAGACGAATTATTAGAAGCAGGATAAACTAGCACAAACCAAAATCAATGCCAAGACATGCACAAAATAAAGTAAGCTTATACCACAGTCTGTATAAGAACAAACCCATATTGTAGAAAGGGGGAGAAATTGAGTGGCTTGCACTAAGAAAATCAACAGGTTACACATAACTAGTTCATGTACGCATAGAATCAAACAACTCATCTTATTCAAATTTTGACAAAAGCAGTAAGCTAAACACAACAAAAAACTAAAACAAATAAAAAATATATAAAAGGTGATCCAAGATAGCAGAGTGATTACTTCTTGACATCCCATCCAACTAATGCACCCACCCCAAAAAACAGGTGCAGACATCATAGTTTAGTGCACTCATGAAAGATCAGACTCAAGTGCAGAGCAGCCATATCGTGCAGTAATGATGGAATGGTAGCTCTACATCCAGTCCATTTGCCACAGCAAATACAATGGCCTAATTGACTTACCCTTTTGTGTAAAATCTTATGCCTACCTGATTACTGCATTCACTTCACAAACTCTAAAACAGAAGCATATAATGCCTAATAGAAACCTGTGTAGGCATAACTTAACAATTCACTTCTCACTTCTTCATTATAAAATTATATTACACAATAACTAACAACAATTGATATAGTACTGTTTAAAAGTGCCGCTCTTGGCATGGAAAAAGTATAGGTCAAACAATAACATTCTAAAATAAAGATATTCAGTAGATATAATAGGGGTTACCAGAAACATCAACCAGCTGATGCTCAGAAATGGATTCATGAACATCTGAAGTATTCCCATTCTCACTAATACCAGCTGATACAACATTTTTCGCTTCGCTAGCCTCATTTCCATTTAGAGAAGAATCATATGCAGTAACTTGTGATGTATCCATAGATACATTAGCAGAGTTGGTAAGATTTTGACTAGTATCATGGTTCATATTATTTGGAACCTCGTCTTTTGCAGAATTTTGATCTTTATTAGTTGCAAATTCATCACCTACGCTCTGACCATGCACCACAGTATTATCTGCATCCATATTATCTGTAGAAGTGGCGATATCTCCAACATCTGTAGGAACATCAGCAATCACATCCCCACTAGCACCAGTAGCAGATGTGACAGTATCAGGAGCAGCATTAGCATGATCAATAGAAGCATAGCCCTCGGATGTATACGCCATGACTGTTGATGTCTGAGCAACCACTGTCTCACTATCTCCCATATTAATTAACAAATTATGTGCCCTTAATGAAGAAACTGCAAAATAGCATATACTGCATTACAAAAACTGGATGATAGCAGAAGCAAGCTAAAACATGATAGAATTGTAAAGATTCAAGAAAATAAGAAAACCAAAATGGAAAGCAAACTTATAAATCAGACCGAAGTTCACAAGCTTGACAAAGCTAAAGTTAGTGATACCAAAGCTACAGCCATACTTTCCCATGCCCTAAAGCTCAACTTACATAAAGAAAAAGCTCAAGCTCAAGCTCAAGCCAAGCTTTAACTATGCCAACAACTGGGTTGTACGCAATCCTCTCACCTAATATGCAGCTAAACAAACAGCTCAATTATTTGCAGCCCTAAAAAGGAGTAAATATGTCTAAACAACTAAAAACAGGAATTTCTGCCAGAATCCATCTTTAATCACTAATTGTCTAAGTGATTAAAAACTGAGATGCATTTTAACGGTAGACAGCTTGAACTAGAATTCAGTTGTCCACAATTATTAATTCGCATGAATCATTTACCTAAATTATTAATTAGTTAAGCGCATGAATCGTTAAATAGTAAGGCTACACTGTCCCTTTATGCTCATGACCTTGCTGTGATCAAAGGCAGCCGGATAATAGAACAACAACAGATATTGTGGCTCTCGGTTCTTCAGTATTCATCTATAGCCTATGATAGTAGACATACACTACCAGCTACTCTAACTGAAAATCTAACATCTGCAAAAGCATGCTGACCAAATAATCAAATTATATAAATGTAATCCTTCAAACTGTGCGGCCAATGTAACTCAAACTGAGGTTTTCTGACATTAAACCCTAATCCAACCATGTTAAAGCTTAAACAACAGTAATTACAGGCGAACAGAACATACCGGAAAGACGAAGCTTCAACCAATTTCCTCAGTCTCGCTTCTGAGAATGTTTTCAGCTTTGGGGGTTTGTAACAGGGAAGTGATGTATAGACGAATAGATTTGTAGATAGATATAGAGAGAAACAGATATGAAGAAGTTTGTAATCGGGAAAATAGGGCACAGAAGGCGTCCGCAGTTTATATTGTGCAACGGATGTAAACGACGACGTAATATTTGGGCAACTGGGAAGTACTGCTTGTTCTCATTGTGACGCTTTTAATTACTAAAAACATATATCTTCTTCAATATTTTCTATCTATCAATGTTATAAAACCGTCATTAGGGTCAGTATTCACTTATAACCGATTCAAATTGTCTATTTAGTTATAATCAAGTATCAAATTTTATATAATTTTATTATCCAAATAAATATTCGAAATTAGTACTAATTGAATAACCAAATTATACTATTCGGTTTATAACCGAAATATTAACTTATCTTTACCAAATAAAAAAAATCATTTCAAGTTTCACACTCGAGTTTCCAAACAATATTTAACCATAATCCACAATCGTAATAATTCATAAAATAGTTTAATAATTTCAAATTAACAATACAAAGTACATAACCAAATGACAAAGTTAAAAACTTTTTTTAAAAAAAAGTTTTAACTTTTTCGTTAGTCCCAAAACTGTAGTTGTTTTTCACGTTTAGTCTCCTGTTTTTTTCGCGTATTTCGTCCTTAAACTATATGTTTTTTTCATGTTAGTCCCCAAAATATAGTATCTCTGTCATATATGGTCCCTAAACTATGGTTGGTGTTCACGTTTGCTCCTCAACCTATAATTTTTTTCATATTTAGTACCCTTCAATTGCTCTAATTTTGTAAGGTTGGACAAAGCTTACAAAAATAATAAAGTTCAAGGACAAAATACGTAAAAAAATAGTTTGGAGACTACACATGAAAAACAACTATAATTTGAGAACTAACGAAGAGCCTTTAAAAAATATCTAATTCGGGTATCCGAATAGTATAATTTAAAAAATCGAAATTGAACCCGAATACCGAATAATTAAACAGTTACAATCGAATTAAACAAAATAACCGAATAACCAAAATAATTCAGTTTAAAAATTTCGGCTCAGTAATTCAGTTTTACTTGTCTTTTGCTCACCCCCTTAGTGGTCATGAGCGATGAGGTCTATATTAATAACGACTCATGGCCACTGACGTCATTTTTTACTTATTGCATCGCATTTTTTTTCTTCTCTTTTATCCCTATTAGGGGTTGGCACATACACATTCCGGTCCAACCATGTGAACATCATGAGAACCATTTTGAAACTGTTTTCTGGTAAGTAAGATGAGGTCATTTTCAACACAGCTTTTTGATCCTATTGAAACAATGTCATCATAAACACAACGAACTATATGAAAGTCATCAACTCTCTCAACTGACAGCACAGATAAGCTTCCACAGCACATCTCAGAAGAAGACATCTCCATAAAGGAACTTTGCAGCTGCGCCTTAAACTCTTCCAATACCAATGGCCGAAAAATGGAGACATATTCATCAGGCGATTGAAAACAAACAGGGACCTCTTTTAATTTGCTACCAGTTTTATTTTCATCTTCAGATGGAGCTGCTAACCCCACCATTGCAAAATAATCAAGCTCTAGGATGGGTCTATACCAGTCATCAAGCTTTGGAGGCTTAAATCGATTTGGCCGACCATCCAACCTATGTAGATTTGAATATCTGTTTTCCACTGGTAAGTTGAGTTGAATGACTTGTCGTTTAGGACCACAAGCATTTACTTTTGACATATATTCCTGCCGACGTCCTGCGGATTTTAGTGCTAATTCCAATTGATCATTGTCAGCATCATGTACCAACTCTCGAATGACTGTATTAGCTGTTCTTGAAACCTTCTTGATGCCTTGTTGATCCATATTCTTGGCAATGGTAGTTTTATCCGATAAGTTCTTCATATTGGACGGGAAAGAATCAGCAATTTTAGAACTGATAATTTTATCAGATGCATTCCCCAACTTAAATTTGTGCTGAGAAGTCGATGAATCATTTACACAAAAGTTGGAATTTGTTTCTTTCCTTACATCTTCTACAGCTTTTGGTTTCAGAACAGATACTGGTCCTAGTATACCTTTCATTGTATCTGATTCCAGCTCCTGAGAAACAGAACTAGCAGAATCAGGAGCACCTGTCTGATGAATAACCTTCAAGAAATCCAGTGAAGTGTCGATGCTGGAGATATTCTCCTTTGCTAGATCACCTTGCGCAGCTCTTTCAGAAGCACCATAATCCAATATACTACCATCCAACATAGACTGATTTGACAGAGGGTAAAGATTATCACTGTCAGGAATTTCTGTATGCGTATCATCATCCGAAAGAACTATTACATTGTCTATTTCCTCATTCACAGATGATGTTGAGTCTAGAATCTGCATATCTGCATCCTCGAAGGGAAGATGTTGTGCAAACTGAGTTATACACTTCTTAGGCAACAAGCCTTCAGATAAAGGAGGTTCTGACTTCATATTTGTTTTTTCAAATTTGTAAGAACTTTCATTCACTAACCAAACAGAAAGGTGTGATACTTGCTTGGTCAGGTCATCCATTGAAACATTATCTGCATTCCAAAACGAAGATATAATTATTTGATAAAGTTCCATATAAACAAATAACTTAAAAGTATAACCAAATTATTTTGAAAATGTAAAAGCATCCAATCCCACCAGATTTAATAAGTTTATCAATGGCCCTGATCATTGAAGAGGAGTTATCACTGCATGACCACTTCAGTATATCTAGCAAACAAAGGACTGTCTGTTTCCAATACCTAACTATGACTGCAAGTAATGACTTCCCCCAGTCCATCAAATCAAGAAGCCATTTGAAGTCAATTCCACGTTCCACCATCACCCCTAAGTTCCCCAATAAGCTGTGAAATGACGGTCGAAGCCTTTCAAAGACAATAGGTAATGTCTCAAGAAGATGGATGCAAGTCATCTGGAACAACCAATAAAAAGGCATAATCAAATGAAACAAGTGTGTAGGAGAATAACCAACTCCTTACAATATAACCGAAGAACTGAACCCCCTAATCCACATAATTTGTAAGTGATGAAGCAAAATGTTCATCTATTTGAGTGAAACTATTATTTTAGATTCCTGCAAGCCTGTGTTGGGTCACTCATAAAGCATGACCTTTTCCTGAGCCTGAGTACCCAAATAGCTCAAACAATACAACCTCTTTACAGCATGGTTATCAAGTCGTCGCCTAGGCATCCAGTCGGTGCATATTGGGAAGGCGTCTGGGCGACTTGGTGGGAGAGGAGAAAGTCGAGCGACTTGATGGGCGACTTGGACGACTTTGTGATTGAGCAAATTTTTGGGTACTGATGATACTTGGTGAAGACAAACCTTAGTGGACAGCAAAATTTATATATATATATACACACATATATGTATATATATTTTATATATATATATATACACACATCCCCATGCTCCACATATATATACATACACACATATATATATGTGTATATTTTATATATATATATATACACACACATCCCCGTGCTCCATTAGTTGCTACCCCTCCACTAGTTTCTGATTTTGCTGCCAACTAAGGTTTGTCTTCACTTGGGAGAGCATAAACTAAGTAAAATATATTATTTTACTCTTTCACTCTTTGCATTACTTTATATGCTCAATTTCTTTTATATTGTATAATGATAAAGTAAACATCAGACAACAAAGTTCAAAGCTCCAAACGACCAGGAACTGATAAACTTAATACGCTAAGAATACCAAGACATCAAAACCTTTATGAACTGTAAAACATGTAACCTGTTTGGGACATACGAATTAATCTATTATACATATATATATATATATATTCCCCGACAACTACCCTGTGTTTAAGAGAAAAAACTTGCTTTAATAAAGTATATTGAATTAAACTAAATATTACAAAGGTATCGCCATTTATATAATTTGAAGTTGTACAAGTTAAAAAAATTACAAGTTTACAACTATAATAAAATTATCCATTTTGACTTGATCTTATTCACTTCTTGTTGTGATTTGATATGCTACATGTATTATGAATATGGTAAATCATTAGAAAAATTAATATATCAATATTTATATAAATATTAAATATATATAATTTTATTCGTATAAAATTTACATTGTTAACGATTTGTCGACTTGTGGACGACTAGTCGAGCGCCTTGTCGCCTAAGCGTTTAAGCTCCCGGTTGTCGCCTCGCCTCGACTTGTCGCCTTGATAACTATGATTCCGGGTGTCATTTATATTTTTTGTGTAACTAATTTTAAAAGTTGAAATTTTAGTTTTGAGGACAAAATAAAAATCCTACTAAATTTATAGGAGAAAATATAAAAAACTTGTACACTTGGGGCTGAATTTGAGAGAGAACTTTGTTGAGATCATGAGATTACGTGAAAAGTTTTGTCAGATCAAGAGATACCAAGTCTCCCCGCATTATATATAGAAGATAAGTTTGTTTATATTATTATTATTTTTTTAGTTTAAAATTTGTATATCTTCATATTTAATCTTCTCAATCTTATAAAATTTTGATGTTATTCACACGTTAATTACACACGTAAGTCGTAACACGTGTGTCATTGTAGCCTAATTTTATCTTAGTTTGCAATTTTTTTTGATTAAATGTTTACATAATCAACATTACTCATTTTTAAAAAAGACAAAATTTGAAAAAGTCAAATACTATAGATTAAGTTGTCTCCTAACTCACGCTTATGAAGTATTATAATTTGTATTATAATTAGGATGGTAGGGTAATCGTAGCCAAAAAAGATAGTTAATAGTATAATAATTCTTGAAATACAAATATCACAAGTATTAATAAATAGTTTTGACAATTTTTTAATAGTAGATTCCGAATAACATGTCACTAGTAATAATCTCACATTTAAGTATATACGTATTTATCATTATTTCTTTCATATGAATAAAAAAAATTCCACATACTATACTCTTATATAAGAAAAGAAGAAATCACATCAAACGCGAAAGAAAGAAAAAAAAGATATAGACGAGAGTCTCTCAAAAAAAAGAAAACAAACCATTTCCAAATTTTATGAAAATTAAGAACAATGCGAGTTTAGGTATGCAACTTAAGTTGTTTTGCTAAATTATAAAATAAAAATTAACTTAAATATAATGATGCTATTCGATCTAAACCCAACCTAACACCAGGGCATGCAACTCATTGGGTTTGAGCTCAATAATATTTACAAAAAATTGGACTAGGCAATCTTTAACCAAAGACAACAAAATAGGCATCAATTTTATATTTTGTGTATATAAAATTAAACAAAAAATAAAAAATATAGCTTTTAAATCAAAACTACCGACCATTTATTTTGATACTAATGAGCTTATGCGGACCCTTATACAAATATGTTATAATTTTGATTATTTAAACAACACAAAAAAAATATATATATCAAAAAAGTTAACCAAAATCATTCCAACCAAAACATCCACTCTTAGAACTTGAGTAATTAGAGATTTCAATTACCGAAGATAGAAAATGAAATAACCTAATATGCTTTTGGTACAGTTTTAACGATAATTAACAATATATGGCCTAGAGAGAAAATTCTAATTGGGCTGAATTTGAGTTAGGCTGGGATAAAGCTCAACAAAGCCCAAGCCACTAATAATCTGGGTTCATCATTTCGAACCCAGACCCAACTCAGGTTTCGCCAGAGCCCCAAATGTCGAGGGTTTTTAGGGTTTTATATCTTCAAGCTCTAGTTCCCAATACGTATCTCAGAAAGGGGCGGCTAGCATTGAGCACAACGTCGACGGGCTGAAATGGTAAGACTCTATATCCGACGAAAACCCTAATCCTACATTCGGTTAAGAATCTCTGAAAATCTGAGTGGCTGAATTTTAAATCGGAACACAGGGGAAAGCAGGCAAAGGAACAGGAAGCTTTGGTAAGAGGAGGAACAAGACCCACACGCTCTGCCAGCGCTGTGGTCGCCGCAGTTTTCACCTCCAGAAGAGTCGTTGCGCCGCCTGCGGCTTCCCTGCTGCCCGTATTCGCAAATGTAAGTTATAATCTTACATATATTTGGCTCATATTCCTGCATATGCTGTTATAGATGTATTTGTAGATACGTGTAATATTATGTATATCTGCTGCCATTTCGTTCAATTTATTTACATGAGATGTATAGAAAAGTATCCACCTCCACATGGTGTAAACTTCCTTATAATGGCACCTCAAAGACATTTTTTTGTTATTTGTACACGTCAAATCAACAAGTCTATTGACTACTTAGGGATCTGGAGTTCATTGAATCTCAGGCACTTTATAGATCGGCGTCTCTGGTTTAGCTAGCTTATAGGTTATATATAAGAAGTAATGATTTAGAAGGGCTCAAATGGAAAAAAATGAAAGCATTCGAGTATGGAGCGAGTCACTTTAGAGATGAATTTGATCAAGTTGCAATTGAGAGGAATTAGCCTATAAAGGTTTCAGTGAGAAGATAACCAATTGACTGAAGTTGAGGGCAATAATTATGGAAATGGAGAAGGCATTGAAGAATCTCACAAAGTGGTTGGAAAGATGAAGGATCAAGAGTGGAACTTGACTGAACAAAAGGAAGAATAGGGAAGCCACTGGACAAATATGAAAGTGGACTTAGCTTGGGTAGAGAATGAGCTTGCGGAAACTCGAAAAACATTTGATGATATGCAGCTAAAGCAGGATTAGCAAACACTAAGCCAAAGATTATATATAAAATATTGATGAACACTCTAATTTTGGTTTTTAGGTCTAAAGATAAAAGTAAGTTTGTCTAGCAAATTAAGGTTGGAGAAGAGTTGAAAATATGTGGCAGAATTGTAAGCAATCAAGAATGTTCTGCACGGTAGGGAGAGTACAGTAGAAGACATGAAGTGGCCGCTAGAGTTCTTACAGTGTTTTGAACCAGCGCATAAGAGGAGCTTTTCGACTTTGTTTACCTCTTAGACTCTTCAACAACAATTTCCACTGCAGTTTCAGTTGCATATGTTGCTTGCAGACACTAACTGATTTTCTTAGGATCGGGTCTTTTTTGTTTGGTAAATTTGAAGTCGGTTTTAGGGCTAACATATCTCAAGTTTTAACATCATCGGCGAATGAAGCCATTTAGGTTATTTATCAAATAAATATTAATTAATGACTTGACATAATTTTAACTGTTCTAAATTATCAAGCCTGCACCTTGCACTGGTCAAATCTTATTGTTTATTTTATTTTATTAAATGATTTTTTGACCATATTCGCGTCATTTAAAATTATTTAGTATTGCATTTCGGTTTCCATTCTGGAAGCCAAACTTGTATTAGCGTGTATGCTTAGTGGTTTTGAAATTGCCAACTCATGGTTCCCAAAGGTTGTTATGGCCTTGTTTACATGGAAATATTATAGCACTATCATGTCAACGTGGATTGTATACCATGATTCCAAAAAGAATATGAATGAATTGTTTTGTCCGTAAACCCACAATGGAGCTGTTGTGAAATTGCCAACTCATCGTTCCCAAAGGTGGTTATGGCCTTGTTTACATGGAAATATTATAGCACTATCATGTCAACGTGGATTGTATACCATGATTCCAAAAAAGAATATGCATGAATTGTTTTGTCCGTAAACCCACCATGGCCCTGTATTCCTATGCGAACATTGTTGCATGACCAGGCTTATGTTAGTAGTCACTAGTCATAACATTATTATGCAATTCAATTGAGTCATACATTTGCTCGGATTATGATGAGGATTGTATCTCATTTTGCTCCAACTGTTATAGAATTTGTTTATACCAGTTCTCATCTGGTCTACTATTTATATCTGTAGGCTTCTTGTTAAAAATGTGAATGATATGAGAAATGGTTTGGTCATCGTTTGGTTAAATATCGGGTGTTTCTTCGTGATGCGTTATTTCCTTCATTGTCATAAAGACCATTGAGAACTATTTTTATTTGCTTTGTAGGACTTGTGTGATTATTTGCTAGTATTATAGAAATAATGTAGTATGCTGTGATTATTTGCCAGTAGTATAAAAATAATGTAGTATGTTGCATGGGAGAGCAAGGCTTGCATTATTGTGGTGGGCCAACCGTTTAGGCATGTGATGGCCATATTTTTAATGGTGAAGGATAAATAGCACTATACATCAACATTGTTATTATTGTGTTTTTGTATTTTGTTGTTAAATTTAATGGTGTCAAATCAAAGAAATAGAATAAAATCATTAATCTTCAATGGTGTCTCAAGTAGAGGCATGTTACCTCATATTGTTCTATGCTAGTTAAGAATCACCTCATATGTTTTGCTGTTATATTCTAGTTATTTTTCATATAGTGTTCTTATTTTAACTATTTAATAAACCAGATAACTGGGGGCTGAAGGCTATTAGGAGAAAGACTACTGGAACAGGGAGGATGAGATACCTTCGTAATGTTCCCAGAAGATTCAAAAGCAACTTCAGAGAAGGTATTTAGTTGATTTTTGTTTGATAATGACTTCTTATTTACCTACCTACACTTGGCTGCTTAATAAGCCAGCCTTCATTTCTTCAGGGACTGAAGCTGCTCCAAGGAGCAAAGGTGCTGCAGCTGCCAAATAACTATCAGGAGAGGATTGTTTTTATTGAGAACTTTTTAGCAAGCATTAAACATTCGTCTTCATGTTTTGTCCTTTTTCTTCTAGCAGTGCCGACTTTTACATGCTGAAGCATCTATATTTCTAGTTTTGATTGTTGACAATATTTTGTGATGGTTCTTTGATCAAAATTTTACTTAAAAGATGCATTCTTGCACTCTAGCTATCTATGTAAAAAAAATTCTGCCAGGAGATTTTTGCCAAATAGTATAGCTTTTGTAGAAGGAAGTTGAATGCTAGCTTTTGTTCATTGATACATCAAAATTTGGAGTCAGAATTACTTTTATAACTTAAATTTATGAATTCGCAGACTAATATTGCGGTCAGCCTGCTTGACTGTTTAAGACTTCATTATAGCTTTTAACCGAGTATGGTTCGGACTTGTCACATGGAAATAAAAGTTTATATGCTTTATGTTGAAATATTATTGTCAATCATATAGGTAGATCTGGTGAGTGACCACATTGTCCGATTCACAAAAATGGGTCCATTTTGGCTTTTGGAGTAAAATTTTGAAATCTTAAAATTTAAGATTGATATTTGAAACAACAAATTTTAATTAGTAATAAATTCTTTAGATAGCGCACAATATTTATAATTGTTCAGAGTATAATTAAATTAATTAATAATTAATATTAATTTTGAAGTTAAGAATTTGGCAAATAAACTTGAAAAAGTCTTTCCATTTTAGGATATTTATAGAGTTATTTGTACTTATCAAATCAATAATGCGTTTTTTGTGGAACTGAAAGTTTTTGACGTTTTCGCCTTTTCGGGATGTTGCTAATAAGCACCGAATGACAAGTGTTTTTTCTTGTGCGGATCCTATTTCAATAAGTCGATCCACCTGCACATCTCGTTTTTATTGTTATATCGGGAGTTACTCCACGTACTGTTTGACGTAAAACAGATAGTGGATTTGTTTATGTCTTTTGTTGAATCTTTTTCATGGCTCGATTTTTTTTTCGTGTTTCAGAATACGATTAACCAACATGTTAACTAATCGATTACGATAAATTGGATCAGATTTTACAGTTTTTTCTTCTACAGTACCTCAACATGAGCATGAAAGGGGTTCAAGAATCAATTTTCTTTTTATAAGGGCTAAAATCACTTATTTTGGCTTTTTTACTCCATATTGTAGGGTGGATCTCAAAAGATATGAAAGATCTCCCTCCAAGTCGTACATACGCCGACTTTTATTGAATACAACGCTTTTCGCAGAATTCTATATGTATCTATGAGATCGAGTATGAAATTCTGTTTACTCATTTGAAATTGAATATCCGTTTCCCTCTTTTTTCTACTAAAATTGGAAATCTTGTATTTTACGTTTATGTGTTAGTAACTTAAGAAGCGCTTAATAAATGCTCAAGAAGTTCAATATCAAAGTGGGTTAGGCAAAAATCATCTTTGTTTGATAAAAGCACTATGAACCATCTTCTTTTGAGAAATTAATACGCAAATATGTGGTGTGATCATTTTTAAATTCTAATTCTCTTTTTTCACACTAAAGAAACTTCCCAAAATTAAATGAACCTTTTTAATAAAGAAAAAGTATAACATTGACAAATTCAATCTCTTAAATTTATGAGATTCCTAAAAGAGATGGAACATGGTGGTGGTAAATCAAATGAGAAGGTTTATGCTTTAACTAGTAAATTTCAGCCAAAATATAATACGTAGAGTCCTGTTATATATGACGCTAAATTTATGTCGATATTAAATATTGACGTATATAGATACATGTAATAGAAAGAAATTAAGAAGGAATCCGCACATTATTATTCTGTCTTATCATATAGAATTATACGTTAGTCGCAATCCAACTTCCCAGCTTGACATATAAAACTTAATGGATTCAATTGGCTTACTAGCTTGACATATGTTTAGTTCAACTTGGTTAGCCGTGGCTCGAGTATGCCAAGGTATAAGTCGAGTCATATATATCGATTTGGCCTATTCAAGACTCAGAGTCAAACAAACACATCAATATCAATATTAAAATAGAACAAGACAAGTACCGAGTCGTTTTCGTTGGTTCTGAATCAACTCAATAGTTTAAGAAAATATTTCTTTAATGACTCACCAAAAGTTTTTTTTATTTTTCTGTTTTTGCGTGTCATAGATTCATTTACACTAACTTTTCAAATTCATAAACTTACAATAACTTCTCAAATTCATAAATTAAATATATTGTATCCCTTTTTTCTTATTCTTATTGCAATTAAAATGACATATTATAATTAGATCATTTAAAATTAAACAAATTATTATTAAAAATATTGTTGCTCAAATATGTCATATTTTTAAAGCTTATCCCATAAATGGTTCTAAACTTACTCCTTTGCAGGGGTTATTCATTAAGCTTGTTAAGAGGGAAAAATACAAAAAAAAAAAAGAAAACAAAAAGGCCAAGACGTGCTATTTGATTCTTTATTCGGTTTGGCAGCTTGGATTGCACCCTACCTAGAGATTAATGTAGAAAAGATTTTCACATAGTAAGAAAGCTAAAACGGCTCAAAGCACAAGTTATATTGATTTATATATGCTCCCTTTGTAAGGAAACGAATCTCTCTCTCTCTCTCTCTCTTTTCTTTCTTTTTTGGTTTTTTTTCCTGTCATTTTCTTTAATACTAATGTTTGAATACTAGATGTTAATGTTTCTTAGAAAACTTTTTATCATCTTATAATCTTGGTGACACCATTCCATATCAAATTAGTACTATTATTATATTTTTAAGATAGTGTTTGTTGTGTTTGGACCGCACAAAAAATGATACGATGTGTTTGAACCTCCAATACTGCACTTTTAAGTTAAATAAATTATTTTTCAACGAGTAAAATTTTCAAAATTTTAAGCGCTTTAGAACCTCCAAATGCATACCATCAACTAATAGACGAATAAGCACTTATGCTACGTTTGAATTGGTGAAATAAGAGAGAGAATGAAATGACTCATTCCTATAGAATAAAAAAAATTATGTTTAGTTGCGATTGCAATGAAAAAAATTGTGTTTGATTTTTTAAGTGAGGAAGAACATATGGAATAACTTCTTGGACACTCCAATTCAAACGTAGCATTAGACCTGGGATTGAACTTCTTTGACACTCCAAGCTAGTCCAAGCTCTCGAGCATGCCTTTGTTGACACACCTCAGCTTTGACTAAAATTCCTTTGTTGACACACCTCAGCTTTGACTAAAGATATTGATGGGTAATACTCCCTCCATATCTACCAAGTGTACACGCACAAGCCCGATGCGAGTGATAATTTTGATTTCTGATCTTTTTCAATTCTATCAAGAAATTGGAGTTGGCCTCTTTTTGCTGGGCTTCCATCAATGTCCTTCTTTAATTCTTTCACTGCCACCAGACATCACGTCGTGAACCAATCAAACTTACAGGTGATTTTCACGGTCTACGAGAAGATACAAAAATTTTATAACCGGCATAAAATTTATTAGTTTCAAATTTAAATATAGAAATAGGAATAAAAGAGAGTAGCAGAGATTTTAAAAAGAAGAAGAAGAAGGATAAATTATAACTTTCAGTGATTCTAATTTTGGATTCCAAGTTTGGTATCTATTTTTTTAAATCATATTTTATTAGACAACATACTCAAAACTTAATTGCTCCTCTTTCTCTCCTTTTATAATATACTAGTATCCCATGCACACGCAGTATGAATAATTTAAGTTTAAGATTAATTTTTAATGTTATTATAATTTGAGATTTAATAATATACGTATGCATTCGTATTAAATTCGTAAAAATTAACTAATTTGTTGACACATGTCTATCTCCGGCGATTTAATTGGACGGAATGACAAAAAAGGAACATAATTGTTGTTTTTAAATACTTAGAGGTATTGATTGACGATTTCTAAACTTTAAGTGTCAAATTGATTTTCGTCCAAATTTAGAAGGATAATTTTGTCATTAGCTCTAAATATAAACCAGAAAAGCTTCTTGCATCAGTAAATGCAAACCTAGAAGCTCAATAAGAGAATGAAGGCGCGAATATAGTGAACACTAGTTGATTAAAGATGGATGAAAATGTTTGTAAGTTGACCGACTCTGTAGTCTATCGAGTAATAGTGCAGTTTGACTTTATATATTAAACTTTAATTTTGGTCACTTTTATTTCAAATAAAGTAATACTACATATTCTGAGTCGAATAGACATAACGACACGAATTGCAACTTCATGAACATTTCTCTATTGAGAGGCAGTTTGAAAAGTCTAACACAAAAAAATCGAATAATTTATGTACTCATTTTCCTTCCGAGTATTTATTTGCATGGTTGTTAGAAATCTAAAACCAAAACACAGTTTTTGAAGTGGGTCAAAAGTAGACTTCTGAAACTTTTTTGTGGCTGTAAATTAAAATAAATTTCTTAGTTAATAAAACTCGAGTCAAGTCAACTCTTACCCGCATCTTTAATGTCATAAATGATCAGTTGTCTAATTTCCCCCAGGAAAATTGAAGTTAGTAAAGCACTATAAATCCTGGTTGTAGTGTAATACTGGAAACATAAACAAAACTCACAACAGATACATGGCAGCGTTTCAGAAGCCATTTGTTCTGCTATTTTATGTTCTTTTACTCTCTCTACTTCCATTAAGTATAACATCATCAGCAAGAACAGAAGCAGAAGCTCTTGTGAAATGGAAGAAGAGCTTAGCACCATCTTCTTCACTCAATTCTTGGTCCCTCACCAACCCCACAAACCTTTGTGAATGGACTGGCATTACCTGCAACAATGCAGGAACAGTCTTTGAGATAAACCTCCCATATGAAGACCTCACAGGAACACTTTCCCACTTCAGTTTCACTTCATTTCCAAATCTCACCCACTTCAACATCAGCAACAACAATTTCAGTGGTCCCATACCATCTATCACCCGAAGTGTCTCCAAGATCACTTTCTTGGATTTGAGCAGCAATTATTTTGAAGATAGCATACCCCCAGAGATTGGAAATTTAACCGAGCTTCAGTACCTTAGCTTTTTCGACAACGAACTCAAGGGTACCATTCCTTACCAAGTTAGTAATCTTCAAAAGTTACAGTACTTGGACCTGGGATCAAACTACTTGCGCACTCCAGACTGGTCCAAGTTTTTGGACATGCCTTTGTTGACACGCCTCAGCTTTTCCTACAATGAGCTTACCATGGAATTCCCAGATTTTATACTCAGTTGCAGGAACCTAACGTATCTCGATTTGTCATTAAACAATATTTCAGGCCCCATACCCGAATCAGTATTCACCAATTTGGGTAACCTTGAATACCTCAATCTTACTCGTAATTCATTTCAAGGCCCATTGCCAACGAATATATCCAAGCTTTCCAAGCTCAAAGACCTTCGCCTGGGAATGAATGGATTCTCAGGTTTTATTCCTGATGATGTAGGCTTGCTACCTGATCTTCAAATCCTTGAATTGTTTAACAATTCATTTGAAGGAAATATTCCTTCTTCTATCGGTCAACTTAGGGAGCTTCAGCAACTCGATCTCCGGATAAATCATTTGAATTCTTCTATTCCTTCTGAGCTTGGCTTGTGTACTAAGCTCACCTACTTGGCTTTAGCTGAGAATTCACTTACTGGGGCCTTGCCTTTGTCATTCTCCCATCTAACTAAGATATCTGATCTGCATCTATCAGATAACTCTCTATCCGGTGAGCTCTTGCCTCATTTCATCACCAATTGGACCGAATTAACATCACTGCAGCTTCAAAACAATCAATTCGCTGGGTATATTCGTCCTGAAATTGGTATGTTGACAAATCTGACTTTCCTTTTTATGTACAGTAATCAACTCTCAGGGACAATACCTGCAGAGATTGGAAACTTGAAAAATCTGGTGTCATTAGACCTTTCAGGTAACCAGCTGTCAGGTCCAATTCCACCAACAATTGGGAACCTCACCAGTATTGGTCTCATACATCTCTACTTCAACCATCTTAACGGAACTATTCCAGCTGTGATTGGAAATTTGACTTTTCTTCACACTCTTGATCTCAACACTAACCAATTGAATGGGGCGGTGCCTGACACCATTGCTAATCTCAGCAATCTAAAGATACTTTCTCTGTTTAACAATAGATTTTCTGGCAGTATTCTGAGGGACTTGGGGAAAAACAATCTCCTTTTGGAGAATGTGGGATTTTCCAACAACAGCTTTTCAGGGGAGTTACCACATGCATTATGTAGTGGTTTGGCTCTAAAACAATTCACAGTAATTGGGAATAACTTCACTGGTCCTTTGCCCAATTGCCTGAGAAACTGCTCCGGACTAACTAGAGTTCGTCTTGATGGGAACAAGTTATCTGGAAACGTTTCTGAAGCATTTGGTGTTCACCCAAATCTTGTTTTCATTTCTCTGAGTGGCAATGAGTTTACAGGTGAGCTCTCGCCCCAGTGGGGAAAATGTGCAATGCTCACAAATTTACAGATGGCGAGAAACAAAATTTCTGGTCGAATCCCAGCTGAGCTAGGCAACTTAACAAAATTGGAGGTCTTGGACCTTTCAGAAAACCAGCTTTCAGGTCCAATTCCGCAAGCAATTGGGAACCTCGCCAAAATTGAACTCTTATATCTCTCCTTCAATAATCTTAGTGGAACTCTTCCACCTCAGATTGGAAATTTAAAGTCTCTGAAATTTCTTGATCTCAGCACCAACCAATTGAAAGGAGAGTTGCCTGAGACCGTTTCTAATCTCAGTAATATACAGTGGCTTTATCTGTTTAGCAATAGATTTTCTGGCAGTATTCCGAGGGACTTGGGGAAAAACAATCTCTATTTGTCTGATGTTAGGTTTTCAAACAACAGCTTCTCTGGGGAATTGCCACAAGAAATATGTAGTGGTTCGGCTCTTCATCAATTTACAGTAAATGGGAACAACTTTACTGGGCCTTTACCGACTTGCTTGAAAAACTGCCTTGGGTTGCAAATTCTTGATCTTGGAAACAACAATATAAGTGATACATTTCCGCAGTGGCTAGAAACTCTTCCAGAACTACGGGTCCTTGTATTGCGGTCTAACAAATTTCGTGGTACAATAGGTGCTACCATGATGAAACTTCCCTTCCCTCGGTTGCAAATCATTGACCTCTCTGACAATGAGCTCACTGGCCTTCTGCCAACTAAATACTTCCATAAGTTTAAAGCTATGATGAACTTGGATGAACATTCGGGAGCGGCTTCAATAGCTTCATCTGTCACACTAATTGTGAAAGGGCTAAAGCTTGAATATAAAAAAATCACTTATATTTTCACAACCATTGATTTATCGAACAACCAATTTCAGGGAGACGTTCCAGAGGTCATTGGCAAGCTTAAATCACTTCGGTTTCTCAATTTATCTCAAAACATCCTTACTGGTCATATCCCATCCTCGCTGGGAAATATGACTCTGCTCGAATCTTTAGATCTCTCTTCAAACCAATTGACAGGTACAATCCCTTCGGAATTGACTAACTTGACATTTCTTGCAGTCTTGAACCTTTCAAACAACCATCTTGATGGAGCAATTCCTCGAGCCAAACAGTTCAACACTTTTGATAATAATTCATACCTTGGTAACTTGGACTTGTGTGGATTTCCTTTGACGGAGAAATGTAGTAGAGATGGTAATACACCAGAAATGCCAACTGCACCACAAGAAGAAGAAGATGATTCAGATATTGGGTTCAATTGGAAAGCAATCCTAATGGGATATGCGTGTGGATTGGTACCTGGTTTGGTCATGGGATATCTTATTTTCTTAACTGGAAAACCAAAATGGTTTGTGAGAATCATTGAAGGAGTGCAACATAATAAGACAAAAGGGAGAACACTAAAGAGGAGTGGTCAAAAAAGACACGGTCGTCGTCGAAGAAATTAACAAACAAGAATGAATGTGTCATCTTAGTGACAAAATGCATGTGTTTCTGTATCTGTAATAATTTGTCACTTCTATGAAATAAATTTGTTACATTTTATTAAGGGCTTTTACAAATATATATTGAGAATTACCTTCACGTTCCTGTCAAAGTTGTCTAAGCAACAAAATATGAGCTAGTATCCTTAACCATCTATGTATTTGCTCAGCAAATAAATTTGCTAAAAACTTACTTCTACTGATAATATAAACAACACACACACACACATATATATATGGAAAAATGTATGTACAAAACAGTTGTCGTTATAGAAAAAAAAATTGTGGTTATAACTGACTGTGCACTAAACAGCTGTGTACCTGTATATAACTCATATATATATATATATATATAAATATATGCCATGTCACAGTTTCAAAGAATCTAACCACCAATTATTTTGACAAGATTACAAAAAAACGAAAGGAAAAGCCTTTACCTTAAGCCGAGAATGATAATGGCTGGAGGGTGGGGCCCGGAGATTGGAGCTTGATAGGCCTCCAATTTATCAAGTCGGGATCTCTGTTATGCCGGGTGAACTGTCACAGTTAGGGTTTCACAGTAGATTGGGGAAGAAAAAATTTTCAAGCAAAAGAAGTAACGTCGTCGTTTAGTCTTGGCGGGTATAGCATTCGCGTAGCTGGGCTGTTAGTTAGAGTTAGTTAAAAGGACACGCACCGCATGAGTTTTAGCTGAAGTCAGTTGTACGGTAGTGTTTGAGTAATAAGTCATGTTTGGAAGGAAACTAGAATTTATTTAGTTTATATATATGCGATATTGATTTTCTTTGCACATTATATTTGTTGAAATATACCTTGTTCTTAATTTAATTTTTATTTTGTACTTAATAATTTTCAGCATTGGTGACTAATTTTTTACTGTTTTAATAAAATACACGAGAACATATCCTAAACCTCAGTTTTAACTTCACTAGAATGGACATGTGGATTAAAACTTCTCTTTTAAGTACCGTTTAACGGCATAATAAAATAAACTAAGCTCATCATTAAAATAACAAATTAAGTTTTACAAGTATTTTGCATTGTTAACACCTCTGTCCGCGCGTTCAACCAACTCGCCGGATGTGTACCTGCACAAAAGTCTCAACGGCGTGGGCCGTTTGTGGACTCTTCCGGGAGTAAGTAACAAGCTCAAGATATGTTAACAATTGAGGTCAAATATTTAGTAGGGTAAATTATCTGGTACCTTGCCTTCATTGTTATTTGGATATTTATAGGATTCACTTGGCTAATTACTACTCCTATTAGGAGTGTTCTGCCCAGAATCTTTATTGGACCCGGATTCAATTACCTTGAGCCAATGGAAGTATTATCCAGTAAGAAACCACATGGACTTAGAATCCCTGCACAAGCTTTTTCGGACTAGAGAGTCCTCTTGTAACTCATCGAGCATGATGGACCTTTGAGCCGAGCCCAAGATGAGGAGCCCGATCAAGCCCATGAGAATATATATCCGAACATGCATCATTGTAAATATTTTTATTTATAGATTAAGAGTCCTTTGTCTTACAAAAAGAGTCCCAAGATCGCGACTATATTTACAAATGAATTTATGTTTACTTAACATTTCTCGTATCTAGATCATCTTCTTTTTGTGAGATATGAATAACAAACAAATCCTATGGTTAAAAAAAGCTAGGACTTGTATCCGTAGCCGGGGTTAATCTAGAAATGGATTTCACAACAGGGTTAAAAAGATAAAATGATGACACCTGCAGGGAGTAATTAAAAATTAAAAATAGCTAGTTTCATTACCAGATTTTTCCATTCTACATAAGTTAACAGTCTTCAAAAGTTATAAGGTACTTTAAGACATACCTGGGACCAAACTCCTTGGACACTCCAAACTGGTCCAAGTTCTCAATCATTTCCTAACTTAACATTACCAGAAGAAAAACAGTAGAAAAAATAGGACAGAAGAAAGAATCAATAAAACAGAAGAACGCAATAAGAGTACTCCCTCCGTCCCAAAATTATACTCTATTCGTTCTAAAATTAGATATATAATTTAATTTTTAAAGTCAAACGACAGTATATTAAATTTTAAAATTAATATTGTTTAAAATTTAATGAATTCATATCAATCTTGCATTTTAAAATATCTCAATTTAACTTTAAAAGTCAATATTAATCTTATACTCCCTCCGTTCCAAACTTAGAAATACAATGTGACTTTTGAGGTCAAATTACGGCATATTAAACTTTAAAATTGGTATGATCACTCATTAAAGTTTAAAATAAAATAAATTTTATGATTAATACTTTTTGTTATATAGTATACAACTATACTAATTATATCAACTAAAATTAAATAAATTAACATCAATTTGAAGTT
The DNA here is from genome assembly GCA_034770075.1 of Aralia elata. Lineage (NCBI taxonomy): Eukaryota > Viridiplantae > Streptophyta > Magnoliopsida > Apiales > Araliaceae > Aralia > Aralia elata. The sequence goes on from CM068382.1 coordinate 1,821,457, forward strand.
TAATATGTCGTCGTTTGACCTCAAAAGTCAAATTATATATCTCATTTTAGAACGGAGAAAGTACTAATTACGAGATTTATTGTTTTAAAGCATTAAATAAATTATATTAATTTTAAATTTGAAAATATGTAAAATTAATTTTAAAAAAATCAATAGTGAGCTTATAATTCAAAACAGATGGACTAACTTCAAAACTAAAATTAAAACTTTACCCACTCATATATATATATATATATATATATATATATCTAACAAAATACAAATAATTTTGAATTTCTCGCTCATCTAATAAATCATCTGAATTATCCAAAGTTTGACATAAATCTGACCGTTCATTATTTACTCCTTCTTTATATCTCTTTAACTTCCCCAATTTCCAAACTCTCTCACCGCGGTTCCTATTTCTCCTGTCGGAGACTAGAAAGCCCGACACCTATTTCTCTGACATCACCGCGAATCTCTTAACACATCTCTCTCCGACACCACAGTTCCGGAGGCACAGATTAACGCTAGTATATATATAACGCTATATTGTGCCTTACTATTTTATGTTATTACCAATTCAAGTTTATCATAAAATTTATGGACATGTAAATTATTTTTTTATTTATGCCTATGTGCATATACATATATATTTATGAATTATGATCTACTTAAGTTTTTAAATTAGGATGTTTTCATTTTTCTTCTCTATTTTGGGTCTTGTCCGTCCCAAGGATAATATTGTCATTTCAAATAAATTCCAAACAGCGCAAGTACATAAAACCCCAATTCCTAACCTTGCAAAACCCTGACAACTCTTCACCATTCCTTTCTCTTTTCTTATTTTTTGTTTGCAATGGCGGCTAAAAGAATCTCTCTACCTAGCAACAAAAACGAAGGAATCCTATCTAGGGTTTCATCAACCATATCTGAATCTCCGATCGTGTATCGCGGCAAGCGCGCCGCCGCAGATGCTGGCTTCGTCGCAAAGAAGCTCCTCAAGAGCACCGGCAAAGCCGCCTGGATCGCCGGCACCACCTTCTTGATCCTCGCCGTGCCTCTCATCATCGAGATGGATCGCGAACAGCAATTTAACGAGCTCGAGCTTCAGCAGGCCAGCTTGCTCGGTACTCCTACCGTCGGCCCCCAAAAGTGACGGGTCGTTATGGTTTCAGGTCAGAGAAAAATTAGTTTTTCCTCTGTCGAGGCTCCTGTCACTAGGATTTTATTTGATGTTGGTACTATGTGGTTGAGAATATTAATGATTTTGATTTAGGACTATGCTGATTGGCGATCATAGTCTCTTATTTTTAAATTATTGAAATTTAATCGTTTTTGGGCTTCATTGAAAGCTCAAAGATGTTTTTTGTTTTTTCCCCTTAGGGTATGAGATTGTATGATCTTGCTTAATTAATTGTCTATGTATTAATATATTTGATATTCTCAATATTTTGATCACCCTCACTTGGACAACTAATGAATTGGAGAAATTTATGCACCCAATAGTATTTCCTTAGAATTCTCTTCTTTGAAAGCATTAATTAGGCTAACACTAATAGATGCTGCATCAACACCATCCCTCTTTCCCAGTAACTTCAAGTTCTGGCCTTGCCAATAGAGAAAATAAAGGCGCTTGTGTGAGTGTGTGTGTGTGTATATATATATATATATAAATTAAGATTTCATTAATCTTTAAATTCAATATTGAAAAATGACCATTGAAATAATTACCCTATATCTATTGTCTTATGCGAACCATAATATTTGGAAAAAAAGTAAATGAAAAGTAGTACTCTTTTTGTAAGACGGTTGGAGTACAAGTTATTCCCAAGAAAATGTAGCAAGCCATCTATGAAGAAGTCCATATATTATGTTGCATGCAGTGTGCAATTAGCTTCTAGTTGACTGCTCTTGTGGGTAGTATAAGGATGTGAATTATTATCCTAAAGGTGTCCCTAAACATTGGCAACGTGCATTTGGCTCTTACCTACTTAAAAGGAGCTGAGCCACTTGGTGTCTAACAAGTAATTACAAACAAAAGAAGTACAATCATACCATAATCAGCTAAGAGGATTGGGAAATCTTTTAAATGGGCCTTGTTAAATGTTAACTGGAATATGGGACATAAGTACATTTTTGTCCCTTCTGAATATGTAAGCTTGGCCTCATTTGTTGGGATTGGAACCAGTGACCTCGAGATTATTATTCAAGGCTTATGCCATTTCTCGATGCATTACATCTTTAAAAGTCATTGATTATGTATCATTACCTTTATTTTCATGACAAGGGCATCTTATCTGTAAAAACTGACAACACCTTCTTGTTGGTCTGCCAATACAAATTTACCTGTGAAATGATGGAACTCCAAAGGTTGAACATAGATATTGGCAGTAGTTTGAATAGCGGAAATATCTCATATTTTAATTTATATGTAGGTACATTATATTTACTACATATAAATTACCTTTAGGCATTGGGCACTAGAGAAAAATCCTTCTGTCGGTATTGTAGATCGTAGTTCTGTTACTCGAACATAAATTGAAGTGTTTTTGAAAGTTAACCGTATTTTTATTTTGCTTCTAAAGAAGGAAGAAAGAAAATTGAACCTCTCGGTTGTTTTGTTAGTGTTCCTACTAGATATTGCGTTGAATATTGAAAAAGTCTTGTTCATATTGGTTGGTCCATATGTGAGATGCTGCATGCTTGTCCATCTAGGCTCAAGTTGTGTTCCAGACTTTCAGCTGCACGTCATCTGAAAGAATGAATATTAAGCTTTATGCAACATCTCAACTTCTGCTATGGCAATTGTGGAGTTTCCAGTCACTTCTTGTTTTGTTTGGTAGGATGAATTCTGTCAATCCCATTTTGTTTAAAGAACTAGGAATAGATTGAATGAGGCTTGGGTTCCAAGTGTCATTGTATTAATACATATAACATAAGGGTGTATAATCTAGAGAGTTGAAGAAAAGAGTGCAAGACTGTATTTCTTCAATGTCCATTTAAGGGTAAACTGCAAAGGGTGGTGTTCAGGGCTTCAAAGTTTCCACTTTTCCTTCTCTACGCACATTCTCTCTCACTAAACCTATACAAGCTCCGCCCTCCTCCCCTTCCCCTCGAACACACACAAAAACTACCAAATCCTATCTCATCCTTTTTGTAGAGCGGAAAGCTGTCTCGGTTCACATCCTTTTCCTTTTCCCTTCTCATCTCATTCTCTCTGACAACTGTGTGATGTGCTTTGTGGGTAGAAGTTGTTGCTGTATGTGTTAATATGCTTACTGATTTTGAAACCTTGTTCAAGGAAGAAGTCACACTATCGATTTATTACATTATTCTCCTAGTGCAGTGCTTAACATGCTTGTCCTTGGTGAAATTCATTAGTGGTAAATTTCTGGAGCAACTAGTTTCTTACCCTCTTATTGATTATTATACTGTTTAATTTTATAATTTAATTTGTATTGACATTCACCCTTTTGGTCAACCAGCTTAACTCACTGTAAAAAAATATTCTTTGGTCTTTAATATAGTCGGTGTCATTAGGGTTCATATTTATTCTAGAGCTCAATTCTTACATGAAATTCAGAACTCCACGCCATTCCCATCCCATCTCGAGTGTGAAGTTATAGTCACCTGCTTCTGAGACTTCCTGTTTGAACTAAACATATCCTAAGCCGTTCTTCTCTCTCATGAAACTGATCTATGGTACTTGGTAAGAAAGAAAAAGGGAAACACCAAATTCTTTGTGATATTGGCATATTTTTCATAGGAAGAATAGGGGAGAAAAAAGAGAGGAAGTAACAAACATTTGCTGATATCGCCAACTGCAAGGCGGATATGTGGTGGTTTTTAGTGGATTCTTCGACCATCCAATTTCTTCTTGATAAATATGCTTTGCCACTTAAATGAGAAACCATAAACCCACCTTTTCAACTCAATCATTCCAAGGGCTTGAAAAGGACTGGTCAGAATAATACAAATGTTTAAACAATTGAGTAGGATATATTGGTATATGGTAATCAAATAACCATGTTACCTTAAACAACATAATATATATAGGGTGACTATAGAAGCCAAATGCTAATAAATAAAAACAAAAACTAAAAAGTGGGCAACCTATATGAATGGGACCATATCTTCTTGATACAAAGTATACTTTGAGATCACAATTATTGGAATGCAGCCACTACATAAAGTTTGTTTTCATTAAGTTCTTATTCATTATATTATGTATAAATATACATCCTGCATGTATGCTAAGCATATCACTTGGCTGGTAGAATCAGCATTAGCAGGTGTTTTCCACTTCTCATTGGCATTGCTGAATGCTGATTGATGGTTCAAAAAGACAACATATACTATAGGAAAAGAAGAAAAAAACTAGGTCATGGGGTCATATCATACTATTTTATTTTCTTACTAATGGTAATGGACCCCATAAAAGGGAAAAAGAGGCCTTCCTTCACAAATCTTGAAACTTTATAGGAGCCTGAATCCAAACTAATTTTCCTTTTCAGCCTCTTAACAAAGAGTACAAGACAAGAAATCAGCTCTTCCTCTTGTAAAAGTGGTGAAATAAGAGGCACTTTGATGGAAAGCAACTACTCCATATTAATTTATAATAGCATATCACTTTCATTCCATCTGTGAATGTACATTCAGTTTCATACGAAGTAGCAGACTACTTGCAACTACGATAACCCTATTAAGAGAGATGTTTAATCTACAAAAGAGATCTAAAGAAAAATTAAAAATAAAATAAAATAAAAAGTAACTTGGAGATGAAGAAAACCACAAGTCTTTTCTTCCTTTAACAACATTTCTTTAACCTTTTTTACATCCAATGTATACTCTCTAACTTTGCACCTTTCTTTCTCCATCCTCCCATCTTATATTACATCCCCTGCCCAAAAATCTCTGCAATCTTCTCAGGACCTTTATCAAAAACAAAACAAAAAAAACTTAGCATTTCATCTACTTAGTTTATTTGTTTCCAAGAAAAAAAGAAATCTAAAATAAACCCTTTAAAAAGAAGTAGTAGGTTTTTTACTACCCAAAAAAGGTAAAAGAATACTGGGAAAATAACAAAGGAAAATAGCAGAGCAGGGAAACAGAAGGATAGAAGGACTAACCTTTGTATCAACCTCCATAATAATACTTAACCTCACGTTTCTTCTTAAAAGCTGATTTAAGAACCAGCAAGCAAGCAATAAAAAGACCCGAACCAACTAATCCTCCCACCACAATAGCCACAGTCTTTTGTGTATTTTGCCCCATCCCTTTCTCATTCCCTGTTTCTACAACAATAAATACCCACAGACATTATAATTAAGTTGTTTATCCATATATACAAATCCATATATATCAGCAAAAAAGACCCCACTTTTGACCCATTCACATTGATAATAACAGGAGAGAATCACTTCTTGAATGTCGCTATCTTTATAATTCAAACTTTTTTTCATTTAATTTTTCAATATTTGTATAAATAATATTGAAATAATAACTCATTAAGCAAAAAATTTACCTGATGGTAATGTCCCTGTAACCCCATTTGGATGGTAATTATAAGCAACATAACACTGTTGAAGATATATTTGTCCCAAAATAGAGTCACCACATTCACTTTTAGCTCTCTGTTCAGCACTCTTCACACAATCCCCACAATCCCCACCCACCAAATCACCTTCACACTGACCCAACACGTAAACCGACTCATACCCACCCGCAAAAAACCCGTTTCCACTCACCACACCCTTGTCTATCTCCCCAAGAGCCGAGTTCAGCTTCTCCTCAAACCCAGTCCCACTCGCCCGAGTCGACCCGCACACCTTGTACAGCAACTCAGTAGCCGACACCTGCTTAAACCCAGCCACTTCATACCTCAAATAGCACCCACTGAGTTGAATCCGAGCTGCTATGGTTCGGCCACACAACTTATCAATCAGTTTCGGGAGCTTGCTCACGCAGTTGTTGCAATCGCCATTTGAGAGGTCGCCTCTGCACTGAAAGAGCCCAACAATGGCGGATTGGCCATCACCAGCTGTGGTTTTGAAGAATTTGTTGCTGGTTGATTGGGAAATCAGTGTGTTGAAAAGGGTTTCGAGGGTTTTTGAGTAAATCCCAGTTGGGTCTTGAAATTTTTGGTTTGCACAGCCTTTGTAGACTAAGTTTGTGTTGCCCGAGGAAGATGACCCAAAAATGGTGAAGAAAAGAAGGGAGAAGAAGAGGAGAGAGAATGGTTTTGGAGATTGAGTTGGACCCATTTCGTATGGGGGGTTGGATTTATTCTTCAAATTATTACTGGTTTGAAAGAAAGTTTTGAAGAGGGGTTTTGGTTTTATGGGGTTTTGGTTTGTTTTTTATATGCTTGGTAAAGGCTCTGTTTGGTTGTGGGCAATAATTTAAGTATTGATTACTTCTATAATCTTTTGTTTAATTTTTGTTTCCTGACAATTTGTATGTAAAAATTGTTATCATTTTTTCCAATAATATTTTCACAAACTTTTTTAGTGAAATTATTTAAAAATAGAAAGAAAAAGACTTTTTGTTTACAAGTAAAGTGCAAAAGAAATAGCACTACAACAAACTTTAGTACATTGTTGCAACCATTGTAAATAACAAATGATATCCTTGGCTTTATGGTGTTTTCAAATGATAATGAGAATGTTCTAGATACATACATATTCAGAAAGTATAAAATGAAAAAGACTATTCCAGTGTATTTGTTTTTGGAATTTTATAAAATGAAAACAGAGAGAAGTATTGTTGAAAAGTTTTATCCTAACAAATGGGACAAGGGATTGTTCTTTGTCTTCACTCTTCACTCAACAGACTGATACATGTAGGAAACTGAAATCGTACACACACAAGTTGAAAGGGAGAGAGAGAGAGAAAGGGAATCAAGCATGTCAGTGACAGGAGGCTCCCTTGGTAGCTTAAATTAGTGGGCTCGGTTATGGGGTGTTGTTGCTTTTGTTTCATAAACAAAAAAGATGTTATGGAGTAAAGAGCATAAAGGAAATGATAATTAAGGCTTTAAAATGAAATAAACGGTTTGGATCTGATTCGCATTCGTTCGACTAAAAGTTCGATTCGAGACGTTTCAAATATGAGTAAATTTTAAAGTTCGATAAATTATTCGAGCCTTTTCAAATTATAATTTTCTGTTAATACTCGGATCATATTCGCTCGAATAGTTCAAACTATACCGGCTCGATTCGAGATCGTGCTCAACTCGGTAGCTAAACGAGTCTCAGTCAAATCTTATTTCAAACTCAATAAATTTTATGAACTAAATCTAAGTAATTTAATACTTGGCTCGATTCAGTTCATTTCCACTCCTAATGATAATCTAGATGCACTAATCCAGATAAATAGTACATAAGTTAATTTAAATAATAATAATATGATTTATATGTAGAAAACAAATTGTAACGAAATCATCTGCGGAAGAAGTTCCATCATAAAGAACTTTTTTCCCCCTCTTATTATGCAGTAGTAATCCTATTACTAATAATGCAAGAAATCAAAATATGTGGGGACAGTCAATTATCGAATCAATTTGGAAAAGCATCTTAATAATTAAGACAATTGAAATGATTCCTAAACTTCAGAAGTCAGTACCTCCAATCCAAGCTAATAGAGCCTTACTTCAAATCAATGGTATTCTTATTCTTGTGAAATAAATCTCACAGGCTGCCATGTAAACATAAAAAAGTGGTGATATTTTCAGTGCAATATAAAATCAACAATTATTGATGCAGACTTGCGCCGCGTAAAAGTATCACTATCCTATAAAAATTTGAAAATAATAACAATTCCTTGGTTGGTTATTACTACTCCCTCCGTTCTAGTATAATTTTTTTTATTATAAATATATAAAATAAAGAGTAAATATGTTATTTAGTAAATTTCACTAGTATATAAAAATAAAAAAGTTATCACTTAATTTAATTTTATGAGATTATTAAGAATAAATTTAATTTTTGTTTATTTTTTTTTCTTAATTTATATATAGAATATATTTTAGACATTTTTTAGAGAACGGAGTGAGTAAAATATATAGCGTCCATCAATTATTTTTTTATTTTTTTTATTTTTTGCAACCCTCACTTTAAGAAATTAAGTATCTCTCAATTACTATGTCAATAAACTTTTCATTCAATGAGTGAAAATATGATAAGTCTACATACACTACTCCAAACACTATATTTTACACTACATTACACATCCAACCATTAAAAAGTGGGACCTGACGTGGATTTCCGTGTCAGGTCCCATTTTTTAATGGTTGGATGTGCAATGTAATGTTTGGAGTAGTGTACATAAACTTATCCGTGAAAATATAAGAATTTATGCACTGGAGTATTGACTTTAAAAAGTTACATTTTATACTATAAAATTAATAATTTTTTATTTTTTATATTTAATAAATATAAAAAAATATTTAAAAAATATTTTTTAATTATACAAATATTGATCAGTCTAGTCAGCATGTCACACCATCGATATATAACAACATGACATATTCAATAAAATATAAATAAAAAAAATTACAAGCTTGATCACTGAATTTAAAAAATTAAAACGCCAATCATCAAAATGAAATTAGGCAAATAGTTCGGTGTAATAATTTATATTCAAGTATTTTCACTTTATTTATAATTTTTTTTTCCATCGCCAATTCGTAAGACGGTATAGTGTACCAGTACGGCTTAAACCACCCCACCACCACCCGGAGAAAAGGAGTCGGGCTGAAAAACTCTCGGCGGTAACAGAATGACGGATAATTTCCGGTTAAACCCAATTGTTAAGAGGTACTAATATCTCCACAGTTTCTCCCATTTTTATCTTTCACGAAAGCTGTTTTTGGTACTGGAATTATGACTTTTTTAATAAATAAATATTTCTCACTGCATTTTTCAATGATTTATCCTCTATAATCTTATTTCCTGTAATTGATAGTACACTGATGGAATTGCACTACAACAATTAGAACCCCATGAAAAGATGCTTTTGTAATAGATTAGTCTTGAATTTATACATATGAAGTTGACATTCCATGTAGCTATTCACCTTGCTGGTTCAGCAGTCCCTAATTCAATATTCTCTTGTACTTTTTCTTATTATTCTTCTAGGTCCTAGTTAAGTTTTGTAACATTATTTCATTTATCCTTCTCTTTTTAAGAATAATTGAGTATTGTCACTGTCCCACATTGTCTTTAAAAATGCCTTAATTTGACTTTGAAAAGTCGGTACTGATCTTTTATTATATAACGGAGTATTATTTTCTGTAATTAGTGGAAAACTGATTGAACTGAACTAAGTCACTCAAAACTCAAAAAGCAATGGGACGGTCACAAAGTATTTTGCTTGGCTTTATACTGATGCAGCGGTGAAGTTATGGTTACCTCTTCACGTAGCTATACTCCATGAAAGTATAAAACAAATCACTTTAAGCAGTCTTGGACTCGGTTTTCTTGATTCTTATCTAATTTGCTTATGGCTTCCTATATGTTTTTTTTTCTTCTTCTTCTTCTTATTTTTTTTTCTTGTACCCATTCTCTTTCTTTACAAGGAAGTTGGGACTCCTCATTATCCCACATAGTCTATCGCCAATTTGAAATGTCATTGGGAGTTTTGCAGCAATTGAGTGGTCTTAACAAGACTCTCAAGAAGACAATCGTGGTAAACCTTTTCATATGGAGAGATCTTATGCACAACAAGTTATTGTTATACCTTAGTGTCTTAGTGATGGTCATTTCTGTTAGTTGGCGCCTCACAATGCAATTTTCCAATTAATTCTCTATGTTCTTGTTGCGTCTTTGTAATAAGCATCAATTAAAAATGTCACGATACTTGTTTTTGCTAATAAATAGGTAAAGGCAAAGGTTTTTGCTATCAACACCCTCTGTGCAAACATGAAAACTTTGTTTCTTGTGAGGCGTTGGGGAGATTCTGCCGAATATATGGGCAATAGCAGATGCATCAGAATATTATTTTCCACTTAATAAGGATTTCATATCAGAACAGAAGTGCCGGAGGAGGCCATCAGGGCTGATAATCAGGAGGTATGAAGACAAATCCGAGGTCTGCACAATAGTAAATATTTCTTTATACAGACATCTTGCTATGCTGTTAGCTGGTCAAAAGCTTTTGTAATTTGTATTGTACAAGTGTGAGGATTGTAGAAGGATATTAAGTGCTTCTACATTATCTCCCTTGATGTTTTCTGAGTATACATTTATACATATAAAATATATACATACTAGTTTCTTTCTTTCTGAATCTCTGCTTCTCTTGATTTGGTGCAGGTTATATGGGTTGAGAACATGGAAGTGCCTTTATGCCAGTTGCACGATACTGAATTCTACTCTGGTGACTGGTATGACCAATTTAAATATGGGATTCTCTCCCAAGCATTGGGTTAGCACATTGATATGGTGGTTGAAGTGAAAAAGACTCTGAACAGCAAAGGTACACTGGTTTTTCCTCAAGTAATAGTTTAGATCATGAAAGTAGGCATAAGTTGTTTTCCTCTCAAAGTAAGAAACATTGTATCATAAATTTCCACGATTGCCAAACCCCAAGTACGTGCATATATAACCAGCAATATATACCAACAAACAAGTTGTCCAAAAGATCATATTAGACTTTGACGAAGTATCAAAAACAAAATCTTCTTACTACAAAAACAACTTGTGCATCAAAATCTCTTTAGTCTCACTTTAAATATTTCTTTGCCTTCAAAAACCCTATTATTAAATTTCACACCAAATGACCCAAAATAGGTACAAAAGAGATGTCTCGCGAGCTCCTTTTTTCCTCCATTTTTTTGAAAGACTATTTTAACACCAACTTCGATCCATAGCTGAACTTGACATTATACAACAAATACTAAACAAAGAGCAAAGCAGTTGCCAGAGCTCTCTGGCAACTTATAATGTAAATTTGAATGGAATGACATAAAACACACATCACTAGTGCGTATACCACTGGCCATTCCTTTGGCTTGCAAGGCTTTAGGTAGTCTGATGTTTTTATTCCAAGTTTGATCAATCTCTTGTTCATATTTGGTTTACATGGTTGCATATTGCTCAACCATTTGAAACATGCATCCCTGTTCTTGCTGCTGTTAAAATCCATCAAACAGTTGAATGCAGTGGATATCATGAGCCTGTTAATTTGGCGCTAGGAAAGTATAAAGGATATCAGTTATGAAAACACAAACCATTACCTTATGATGCACATATCCAGTGGACAGTCGCCTTCTCTTGGGATATTATATATATCAATTTTGAAATTTTATTATTATCTTTAGTAAAAAATAATAACTTTAAAATTATTTTTATATCCAATTAAGAGTGTAAAGCCTGCATCTGTCAGAGCTAATTCTTCATTAATATGTAAACCACATATGACTTTAAAAATTTGAGTGCTGGACAATACTCTTGTACTGCTTATTAGTAGTGAATGTTGTAATTTTTCAGTCTACATTTAATTGATGTTTTGTTAGCATAAAATGAAAATATAGATCTTTGGGATTTTGGGCATTTATACTTTTCTTGAACTCCTCAATAACTACAAATATTGGTTACAAAATCTGTAGCTCTCCTGAAGTTGACTCATTCCATGTAGACGGCTTATCTGTAAATTGTCAGTGCAAATGAGAAAGAATAGAATACACTGTCCAAATAGACTTTAAGGGTGTGGAGGAATATAACAGATGACGACAAAATATACAACTACATAGCTATGACTAGCTCCAGAGCCCAATAAAAGCCATCTGCAATTTTTGATCTCTTGTTGAAGAACTTGGACCTACTGGTATATACTTATTTTTGATATCTCGAATTCATCGTCTCTTTTTGTATTTTAAAACACCAACCTATTTTTTATGCGATTTTTCTAACCACTCTATAACTTACAGTGGGGTGATTTTATAAATCAGGAAGATCCCACAAAAATGATAAAATTGGTCTCAGATGATGATATTAACTGCATTACTTTGTATAAGAGAATTAGGTGTTTTAAAACGAGCTGTTAAGCTGCCAAATTGTCTCAGTGCTTTCGTTCATTTTCACAATTTGTGATTTTCTGCATTTAAACTTTGCTTACTCGGGGCTATTGTAATTTGACAGGATTTTGAATATTTTTTTGCGGAGGCTTCAAATGATTGGTTTTGTTCCTTAATCATCTGAGCACCAGTGACTCAGCCAAACGTTTCTGCTGCTATCTTTTCTGGAATATCGAGAGATGATTTTCCCCCGATGGTCTTAACCTTGAGGGCTCATTAGTAACCATTAATGCCATGCAAGAAATCTTCGTTTCGGATGCGGAGGAAATTGTTGATACCATGAATAACATCATAGACTAGATAGTTGCAGAGCTACTGGGTAATTGTTGAACTCGGAGATAATGGGGGTCTCAGTGATTACATTTTAGACATCCCACCTTCTGATATTCAATTCAAAATCATTTTTGCAGTGTACAGTGTGTACTCATTTAAAGTTGATACGTATTCAAGTTAGGATTTTGGTCAAAATCTGTAAAAATATTGAGATGTCAATTATCTATATAAAGGGAAAAAAATTATGTCAAAATAATGGACGTTGCTCATCAGTCTTGAGAAAAGGAGTAATTGCTCATAAGTCACAAGTCTTGCTTAATTAGTTTTTCATTTGGTGTCATTCTCTCTAAGAACTAACACTACTTCTCTGAACTGAGCAAAAAAAAAAAGGTTGTTATTTTAATAAGATAAATTTTAGAGTTACGTTATGTATTACGATAAATTTATGTCGAATTATAATTGCGAAACTTATTAATATATAGGATTGGTAGGAATTATAAAAAGGACTCACTTATTACACTGTCTCTCCAAAAAAGTTACCATTAATACTTATTTATGTAACTGACAATCAAAAAATCGACATAAACTTTCCCGATATATATAATTCTCCTTAACTTTATTACATGACTTATTATCTACTTCAATGATCTTTTTTCCTGAATTTTTTTTCTTCCTATTTTAACCATTCTTTCAGAAGCCAGACTGTAATAAAATTTAAAGGGTACCATATTTTCTGCCCAAAATTGAGAAAAATGGACAGTACACTGTAGTAAAGCCCAGAAAGCTCAGGAGTCGGTAAACTGTAGACAGCTTTACTGTTGTAGCAACTAGCAAACCCAAATTGAAATGTAATTTAAAAAAAAATTAAAATTAAAATACATATATGTCGCGCTACTGGAGCGTGGCCAATATAGCTATAAATATATTCCCCACGCGCCCCTTCTTCTCTCTAAAAACAGTAAAACACTGCGAAAGCTCTCACTTTCACTTTTTTGTGCCCTATTTTTCTCTCACTAAACTCACACACTCACTCTCTTCAAATTCGCTTCAAATGCCGGTACGTTTCTGCTCAAATAATCCATGCATGTCAATCTTTTACTGCATATAGCTAGTCTATTTTTCATCTATTTCACTTGTCGTTTTAGATTAGCCCTTTCTTATTTTTTTGAAATTTTTTTCACAGATTTTATTTCTTCAGTTACACTTGCAATGGTTTAATTGTATATGCACATGTATATGGTTTCAAGCTGCGATTTTTGCGAATTTTCGTAAGTTCTGTTAGGGTTTAGTAGTTCGAGTATGCAAGTACATTTGCTTTAAACGACGTTTCACGAAAACCCTTCTATCTGGTTCTTACAGACATTGTGTTTTTAAAATTATTGAATGCGAAGAATAGTATATTGGAAATGGGGTTCTTAGGTTTAATTTGGTGGGGGGTTTAAGGGGCTTCATTTTTCTTTAATTTGAAATTTTAAGGCCCGAGATGTTTTTGAAAAAACAGAGCATACTGATTTGCACTATCTAGTTTTTGCTTCTTATCCAGTAGAGATAGGAGAAATAAGGAAAGAAAAATCTTTTGGTGTCTTTAAAATTCGATTAAACCATGTAATGCTTTTATTAGGTTAAGGGGCTGAGGTTACAGTGGTTTCATTTTGTCTTTTCTGTTTTTTTTAGGTCCCAAAATTTTATGGGAAAAATGGGGCACACTAATTTTTGAGTAATGGTAGGTTCCAAATGAGCTCCTTGTTCAACATCATTTTGGGTCGTATATAATAAATGTCGATCTCGAGCAACCAATTATAATTTAATGGCGCATATTTGAGACCCAGATTTTGGAAATTTACTTGGGACCTTAGCATTACTTCTAATTTTTACTACTATCTGGATATTACTTTTTGGATCATTAGAGAGTGAGGAAAGAAAATAAATAAATAAATGGAGAACTTTTTCGTGTCTGTAATTTGAAAAATTTTCAGTTTTGGAATTTGTTATTTGAGTTTCTTGCCAGCTGTCATCTAAAACTAAAAAGGAATGACTAGTTTTCTATATATTAAGTCATCAGTCCTTTTTTATTATTTTTATTTTTTTCCTTTTGAAGTATGTTCTTATTCTGATTATTGTTTCTTGGTTAAATTTCAGGCTTTGATTCTTTGAGTTCCTTTGCGTGGAGCTTTCTTTGGTAAGATCACATTCCTTTTTGCTGTTTTTTGAAGTTTATGATATCTGTAGCCAATGCAAATTTGTATAACGTTTGGTTGATGGATGTATATAATTTATGATGATTGCAAAATGTTAATTATGTTAGTTATTACTTGTCTATTTTTGAAAATCTGGTATATGTGTATATATATACATATATATAGAGATTTTTGAGATATTCAGTATATGGTTGTGTGATTGTGTCAAGATCAGACAATTTGGCAACAATTCAATGAAGTACCGACCATATAGTGTAGAAATACTCTATGTTACACGAACTCGGGTAGAGTGTCTGGATGGAACGGTATTTTGAAGAGTTTGACATGGGTACCCCTCAATTTTGTCAATTTTTTACACTAAAATAAAGTGTTCAGTACCCATACCGAGTGTCGGATACGGGTACTTTACGGCAAAGTGAAGAATCCGTGTAACATAGGAAATACTTGGTTCTTTTTACTAATTGCACTCTGATAATTACTTTCCGTAAGTGCAAGTGTTAGGTAGTTCAGTTCTAATCCATCCTCATATCCTATTAAGGTGCTAGTGCCCAGTCATATTGGATAGTTGCACTTGTTGGTCCTGGTGCAAGGTATAAAAGGCACATATCCCGTGGATGGTAGAAATTTTCTTCACTTATTATTGTTTTTCTACTTCATTTACATGCGTTGACGTAAGTGTCTTGCTTTGCCAATGATGTTAACTCCTATACATTGTTGCAATCTTGTGTGTTTTCTTGCATTACTAACTTTTACTCTAGTGGTCGTCTTCGTTAATTTCCATTAACTATGAATATATGCAACGACTCACAACAAACCATATTTGAACATCAAATTAATTTATTTCTAAGGTTACTTGCCAAAATAAAAAATAAAACTTTAAAAAGTGAAGGTTAGAGGTAGATTTATTACTAATTAGTAACTTTCTCTTATAGAAAAGGAATGTTGGAGAACTTGTTATCCAAGGTACTTCTAAATTTGTTCTGCTTCGCATGCTTAACCAGTGTTAACTAGTGTCAACCAGTGATTAGAAACGTGTGGCATGATTCACCTTGTCATGTTTAAGATGGCTTGACATCTTCTCTTGACAGGGTTCCAATTTTAGAACACTTTCTAAAGAAATTTGGGGGTTTCAGATCAGGGTGGACCTGCTTAGAGGCAAAGAGATCATTCTAATTAGGTTAATCTCTCTACCTCTCCCTCACATTCTCTCTTCTATTCCAAACTAGGGTTTATTCTTTCTAATTTTAAATTGTGTACCGAAGTTTGGGCTGAAATTTCAGTGCCAATTCTCAATCCTTAGTTTTTGACTTTTTCGTGTATATACAAGTATGAATACTACATATATATATATCGTAATTTTATGTTTTAGTTATTTGTCTATTTTGTTTATTTATGTCTTGACTGTCAACACTCCTTGGCAAAGATCTTGGATTCGCCACTGTTTCAGGTTTCCTTATTTTCTTCCATGTTTACTTTGTAGCCATGATCTCCAACAAAGGTCATGTATAGTTGTATACACATTCTTGATTTATCGTATCAAAGTATTCTTTACTTGAAATCTAGTTAGATTACTATATTAATGCTGGAAATTTGTTGGTAATTGCAGATTTGCAGCATCTCAGATTCCAATTCAGATTCTTAGTATACTTCCTATAAATTTGATGCTTATATTTGCTCCATTCGTACCTTATATACATTCATTTTCTTTATTGCTTGTCATATTACTCAAACGCAATGTTTTGATATCAATTTTTAGTTTGCTACTCACTGCATGTGGGTTTCTCCTGTTATTCTACTTTCTCACAAATCTAGTCAAATTAAGGTGCATTGACCGAGTGTGAGCCTGTTTTAGCTTGAAATAAGCAATGGCACCAAACATACGAGTTGCGAAAGCCTTTCGTGCCATGAGGGATATTGGGATTCTTGAAGAAAAAGTGAAACCGGTCTTGAAAAAGCTTTTAAAGTTGTATGACAAAAATTGGGAACTTATTGAAGAAGAAAACTATCGAGCCCTTGCAGATGCTATATTTGAAACCGAGGAAGCAGAAGTATGTTAGTTCTTTCTCTTTTTCTTTTTAGATTATCTTTAGAATATGCTTTATTCAATATTAATATCTCTATGCTGTTTTACCTTCTCTCATTTCTCAGGCAGCAGAAAATAGGAAGAAACTTGAGAATCCTCAGGTAAGTTTATTACTTTTCATGTTTGTACGATCATGATAGCACTTTCACCACTGGATGCATTGTCACTGTTCCTTTTTTTTTCCTTCCTCTTTTGCCTTGTTTTGACTAGCAAGAGGAAGAAACTCAGGTACAGGATGAGCCCGAACGCCCCTTAAAAAGGTTGCGCTTAAAATACCAAGACAGTCCAGCTTCTCCTTCTTTGGCCAATTCTAGCCCAACTTTAGGTGGAACTAAATTAAAAAAGCCAAAAGTGGAGGTAGATGAATCAGGCGAAGCATTTCCGCAGCATCAGTCCCGAGAAGTAAAAGCACCTGATTCTGAAATAGTAAGGACTGAAAACCAGTCTGTACCACCACAGCCACTTACTAGAAACAAAGGCAAGCAACCTATTTCGTCTCAATCTTTGGCAGTACCAGAAAGATCTGTTCCATCTCAGCCTGCTTCTGCTGACGGAATTCATCCAGATGTCAGGAAGAGGACTGAATCTAATTCCAATTCTTCTCCCATATGTCTCAGAGACAGAGGAAAAGAACCTCTCTTGCCTCAAAATGGTCGGAGAGAGAAGAGGTCGATTTCTGAGATGTCTTCTCATGCAGTTTGTATTAAGGATCCAAAGGTTGACGCTGGCATTATTCGTCCGCCAAAACAGAAGGTCCCCAATAGTCATGCTTTGATCAAGCCTAAAGATGAACCGTTTACTGATGACATGCCTCGGTTTGAAGTTCTTCCTATTGCAGTGATTCATCCAGGTATGTCTTGTCTCTTTTAGTTGAATCATGAGATTTAATACTTATTTTATTTTTCAAGTTCATGAGAGTTAATTCCTAATTTGCTAATTTAATAATGGTTAAGGCATTGTTCTTAAATGGTCTTCAATCCAAATATTAGTTTTATACAACTGCACCTGTTGGACTCTGGTAATCTGGGCATCTCATGCTGGGCATCTCATGCGTTATTTAAGTGGGGCATATTAGGACTGTGAAATGAGAGACTAAGCACAGCTCGTGAAAGCTTTCCTGAGCTCATTTATGAAGCCAGATTGGCATAAATTGATTGCAGCGTATGAGCTAATTTTAATTGAACTAATCTGGGGCAGGGGTGTATGCTCGTCTCGAATTGGCTCAGTCAGCCACAATTGAAATTTAATATAATTTTTTGAGTACACAAGTACCGAAAACCCATTGTTTGCAATTGTTTATTAGGCAGGTGATAATGTCATTCATAAATGGCAATTTAATCCATGTAATATTTTCAGCATGGAAACAGTTGGAATCTGAAAACCTATGGGATGGATAGGGTATATCATAGGTTTTTATCCAAAATCGGCGTTACATTTGCGCAATGATATAGTGTGAAATGAGCTGAGCAGCTCATGAAAGCTTCCTTCCCTGAGCCTGTTCATTTCAGCCCGCTGAATGTATGAACTCATTTTAGTGGACCCAAGCTTGGGCAGTAGTATGGTCAGATTGCCTGGCCTTGATCAAAATCTGGAGCTTCAACATATATAATTCTTGTTTGCTATTGTTCTTTTTGTTGGATGTTAGTATTTTTTTTATGAGATTCCTAGCACATCTGTGATCTGTAATTGGAGAAACTAGCAAAGTAAGAAAAGAAACCGGATTTTTGACAATTTTTGGCATATAAGCTGATCATGTTTGTAGTCAATGTTGGTATGGACACTTGGACAGTGTAATGGGAAAATTCGAAGTGTTTATAAGGAATTGTGCTAATAGTTACTCCAAGACTATTCTGTTAATAAGAAAGAAAATTAATATCTATGCAAGATACGTTTGCCGAATGTGAAGAAGGTTTTTAAAGTGAAGTAATTCTTATGGTGATGATTGGGTACCCGCATTACTATATGGTTCTGCAATTATCATTTCCCATTGCGAATTTGTAGAATATGAGCCAGAACTTAGATTCATACACAAGTCAAGCTTGAGTTCCAATCACCCAATATTAAGGAGTTCAAGTTCTTGAGTTAATTAGCCAACCTTCAGTGGAGCAATACGTTTTCAGTTCTATTTGTTTGCACCACTAGTCCATCAAGGGGGCCTTTTTAAGTCACTGATCTTGCTTTGGTTTGGTCACTAGAAGTTCTAGGCATTTGTTGGTCGTGCTAATTATCTTTAATTTGTGAAGGATTAATCAAATGATATTCATAATTGATTATTTGATATAGGAGAGGGTCTAAACTAAAATTATCAGACATGAACACTGGATTTGTCAATCATGTTTATTAAAGTACAGCCTTTTCTTTTATGAGTGCCATTATTTATTCAAATTTTACAGAGCCACTGCCACAAGGAGATTCTTCAACTATGCGAGAGCCATCTGGGCAAGAACTCGTAGTATCCCGATCTATAGATGAAAATGATAAAAGTGATGGCTTTCCAGCTTCATCAAGTGAACAGAGAATCAGTTGCGAGCTTGCAAAGATCCCGGATGAATCCCCTACAAACATAGAAATTGCTTCCTCACCCTTTGGCGAGGTGAAAATTTCTCTGAGCTGTAATTCTGCTCTTGGAAGATCTGACTTTCATATGCCTAGTCTAGATGCAGTTTTAAAGTCAGTGGAGGATAAATGCCTCAGATCATATAAAGTCCTGGACCAAAGTTTTTCTGTAAAGAAACTGATGAAAGACATGTGCGAGTGCTTTTTGGAACTTGGAACTGATTCCAGTAATGAATCGCGAGAAACCATACATATTACACCAACTATTGATCTATTAAAAAGCTATTGTGCAGCGGATTCTGAGGTTGCAAGGAGCGTGCCAATTAGTCCTTTGAATGGACCAATCATTTTACCGTCTGATGCTGAGGTAGGTCTTTCTCAGATACCAAGACTTCCTCCACCTTGCAATGGTGTGGGGGACAGTGTACAACCTGATAACAACAGTAATGGGAATCATTGTGAAGTTGACAATGAGAGAGAACTTGATGGCCTTGGTCATGGTAATTCTCAAAGTTTAGTGGTCTTCGAGCATCAGTCAACTCCTGATGATACAAGGTCTCTCCATGATGGTGATGATGTATCGAAAGGACATGAAAGAGTTGTAATTTCATTAGAAAATAAAATCAACAGTGATTGTCCACCATCATTTCACTATATACCCCAAAATGTAGTTTTTCAAAATGCTTATGTGAACTTCTCTCTAGCTCGTATTGGGGATAGTTGTTGCTCAACATGTTTGGGTGATTGTCTACTATCTTCCACCCCTTGTGCGTGTTCACATGAAACTGGTGGTGAGTATGCATACACAGTAGAAGGCCTTGTTAAAGAGGAACTTTTAGAAGAGTGTATTTCTATGAATCGTGATCCACAAAAGCATTGCCTATTTTATTGCAAGGAATGCCCTTTGGAAAGATCCAAAAATGAGGAAATTTTAGAACCATGTAAGGGTCATTTGGTGAGGAAGTTCATCAAAGAATGTTGGTGGAAATGTGGCTGCAGTAAACAGTGTGGCAATAGAGTTGTACAACGAGGAATAAATCGTAAATTACAGGTCAGTATGTGTAGCTGGGTTATGTCTTTATTATTTATGCTTAATAATGGAGCTAAATGGGATATCTCCTTATTTTCTTATTTCTATTTACCCCTTTGTTTTCCTGTTCTCTCTCTTATGTTATCAGGTGTTTATGACTCCTGGAGGAAAGGGGTGGGGTCTTCGCACCCTAGAGGACCTGCCAAAAGGGGCTTTTGTTTGTGAGTATGTTGGAGAAGTACTAACCAATGCGGAGCTTTATGAACGAGTCTCACGAAGCCCCAGCAATGAGTTGCATGCATATCCCGTTCTTCTCGATGCTGATTGGGGTTCGGAGGGGATCTTAAAGGATGAAGAAGCTCTTTGCTTGGATGCAACACATTATGGCAATGTTGCAAGGTTCATCAACCATAGGTTAGTCACAAATTGGAAATCAAGAGTAGTTCATGGAAATTTTCTTCCTCGTCAAATTTGCTGCACTATAAAGAGTGAAGACTAAATTTGTAGAAGACCAAAATCTAAATATATGATGACTTCTAAACTTAGCATTGCAGAAACACCTCAATTTGCGAAAAAAATATTATTCCAAGCATATTCCCTAAACATAAGCAGCCTTCAAGACCTCTTCTTACTTTGCGCAAGAAAAACCGAAGTCCAATGGATGGCTATCAGCGCAACAGAGTCCCAATTCTATGGTTTGCAACAAAAGAAATGATAGTGCCCCTTGATGGCCTCACGTTAGGTTGGCCATATATTAGGTTGCAAGTGTTCTCGGACGAATTTGGATGGCTTGATCTTGATTAAATATTTGTAGGGGTTGTCTACCTTGTAGAAAAGAATTTTTGCAGTTGTGTTAGGTGTAACTTATAACCAATTCTATTAAAGCAAACAAACATACACATCAAGCATGTGATAGTGTCTCGGGTCTAACTGTCTTGCATGTGCCTTTCAGAATGCCATAATTAGTCGCTCACCTTTCTATCCTTGTTTAATCAATTTTCTGTTTTTCCAGGTGTTTTGATTCAACTTTGGTTGAGATACCTGTGGAGGTGGAGACCCCTGATCATCACTACTATCATGTGAGGAATCTTATATTAACTGAGTTGTTTACTTAATGTATCCTATTGTGCCCGGACTTTACCTATGTAGTTTTATTTGTTTCTACATGCAGCTAGCCTTCTTCACAACAAGAAATGTAAGAGCTTTAGAAGAGCTAACTTGGGTAAGTATGTTAATTACATAAGATTATGGTTTAAAGTTATGATAGTTGCTATAGTATGTATGGTGTTACTCACTCTTGTATCAGGACAAAGGTATGTGTAACACTGAGTATTGAGAATGAGAAATAATTAATGAGCAAAATGGAGAGTTCTCTTTCTGTTCCAAATGGTGGGTTTTAATCCAAAACAACTTTCATGCGTCCCAATGCTGTTTTGAAACTGCACTTTGGTTCAAACAAAAACAATGACCAGGTTGAGGAATCTTAGGTCAACCTGATTTTGAATTGGGATATAAGCATGGTGTCATTAATGTATAAGAATGGTGTAGGAAACATCTTTTCCAAATGAAAATGTAATCTCTAGCTATATAAACGACACTAGGTCGTAGTTAAATAAAATCATATTTGAGATTCTTATTTGTCCTTTATTTTGGAGTGAAGGATGAGTTGACAACATGTGACTGACTACAGTTCTTATAGTCTCTAAGTAACCCAATTTTCAAAGACTTGGACGAAGTACTTTGAAGGTTGTGGTTGTAGCTATAGTCAAGTGCTCACTTGTGAATGCTTGGTCACGGGTTCAGCTCCAGGAAGCAGCCTCTCTCTACCTAGAGGTAAGGCCATCTGAGCCTCCCAAGGCCTTGCTTATTACTATTGAAGCCTTGTGCACAAGGTCCGACCTTTGGATGAAGTACTTCTATGTACAGTATCAAACAAAAAGTATGTTTCGAATGTAGTATTATGGACATAGCTGAAAATTCTCCTCAATATTAAAAACATAACATAGTCGGTTCTTCAAAATTCAAGAGTTCGTATTCACTAGCTATGCAACAAGTGCTACTTCAAATTCTTTGGCTTTCACAAAACTTGTAATCAGAAACCTCAGACAGGCTTGTACAAACACATAAATGTATATTCAATTGATACGCCGACTGACTGCATGCACCATTTGCGTGTGCAAAAAGGTTATGTTAGTACTGAAAAATTACTGTCGGTAATCACCTGTCCTTATTAAAGCCTCATTGTGTGGTTGGCAAACAGTGGGCTGAATCATGAAATTGGTGCTTTTGAAGTTATCCCTCTCCTTTTTTGTTGGGCTTTTTTTTATGTGGGTGGGTGTGTGTTTGTTTTGTTTGGGGGGGGGGGGGGGTTTAAGTTGTGAAAGGAAAGGAAACTTACAGGCGGCTTCCCTGTATTACTGGTGTTAAATCTTTCGAGTTTGAATCATCTTCAAAGATATTTCTATCCGACTGATTCTGTTTTATGGTTTTATATTTATTTATGCTGGGACATGACCAATAGACTTTTAATCTGATCCCTGTTAACCAATAAAAATTATTTGCCCAGTTCACTGCTTTGTGAAGAAGATTGGATTGGCAAATTCCAAAAGGTTACCAACTTTGAGGACCTCTCAGATCCTCACAACTCTTTAAGCTGAATTGGGGTTCCTGTTTCGGTTGTGCAATCTATTAATTCTATAAGTACTTTTTATTTTTACGGAACTGGTATTGATCAAAATACTAAGTGGCAAATTTTGTGTATGTTTATGCCTCAATACTTTTCTAGCATCAAGAAGTAAGGCTTCTGTTTCGGTTGTGCAGTCTATTAGTTCTTTAAGTACTTAATTTTTTAATTTGTTTATTCATTTCCTTTGTTAAGCAGCTACATATGATATGCTTGCAGGATTATGGCATTGATTTTGATGATCATGAGCATCCTGTCAAGGCATTTCAGTGCCAGTGCGGTAGCAAGTTTTGCCGCAACATTAAACGCTCAAGTAGTAAGTACTTCTCATTATTGCAAGACATGACCAATATGTTTCCTAGATTTATGTAGTAACATTAAAATGCTCAAGTTGTTAGTACTTTTCATTTTTGCAAGGCATGACCACTGTGTTTAATCTTTTCTTTTTAGTGGTAACATTAGTGGTATCATACTCTTGTTGTAGCATGCTTTGGTTTGGTTGTGACCTGTACATTTGTATGCAATGCAATGTCTTTAGTCAGAGTTCTTACTGACTTTAGATTTTGCCAAGGAAATCTGTTTGTGTTACAAATGAGGATTTTGTCTGGTGATATCACTGTATGAGTTAATTGTATTGATGAAGAATGAAGCTGCATCAATCAATCTAAGATGTCACCAAAAATGTGAAAGCAACCTTGAAGTACAACCTCTCAATCTATAAGAAGACTATGGGTATAGACTATAAACTAAGAAGCAAGGATACAGATCTGAATACAACAGACATGTTAGACGATTTGTTAATATACACATACTTCTTTTCTGTAAGATCAGTTAGATTTTTTCTTCAGGTGGAGTTTTATAGGAGGAAAAAGAGAAGGGAATTTTGGAAGGTGCTCCCCTTGGTCTTATGTTGTGTATGCGGTAAGAAGAATATGGGAGTTTTTGATGGTGAGGAGCTGTGCATATTTCCGAGATGCTGAAATGCTTTATTTTCCTTAATTTATGAGTCCTCAGATTCTTCTCTTTCATTTGCTTCTTTTGAAGCCATGAGTATATAGATTAGATTGTTATCCTTGTACCAGTCTTTTGAATATAACTAAGTTCTGAATAATAAAATTGTGTTAATTAATAAAGAAAGAAAGTATAACTTAAATACTGGAGGGTTGCTGGTCACCCTTTGAGAAGTGTTTAAGAATTTCTGAAAGTGTCTTAATATACCGCAAGTGGTTGAAACTAGGGTCTACTTGAAGATTTTTGATATCTGTCATCTATGGGTGCACTTTTGTGTCAGAAATATATGTGCTTCTAGGGAGAAACTTTAGTACATCCACAACACTAAATGTGTTGGACACTTGATGCTCTTCCCATAGCATACATATAAGGAAGATGCCAATTAATATTTTTTTAGGATGATGCTAAATAATTTTATCCCACATGAATGTTGTAGAAAGTTATAACAATTAATCTCTGTCTTATAGAGGGGAAAAAAAACAGTCCCTGAATAAAGGAAGATTCAATAGGTTAAGAGAAGATCTCAAAAGCTACAAGAGAAATAAGCTTTCCAAAAAGCTACTATTCTGAATCTTCATTTGGGAGATTGTACCTTGTTGATTCCATGGATCATTTTGCCTTGACATTTACTCTAAAGGTCTATTTTACCCAAATGTTACCTCAGATTTACTTTACGTATTTTCTGTTTCTGCACCTAAGCATGCTCTATCTTTGTTACACATGCTGTTTTGGAGAGTATAGATAATTGTACAATTTTAATGGATTATGCATATTAGGTCATGTTTGTATCACATTTGGTATTTACTTGATTATTTTTCCTGTTCCTGCTATTTGCTCCTGGAAGGATCTAGATCTGCTGCAACAAGGAGATGATCATTTTGAAACCATCAACTAATTTGAAGTTATGTCCTAGCCAAATGAAGAAAGGTAGTCGTTTGCCCTTTATTAGAGTAATAAAAGTTCTTTACTGTCACTTTATTTCTATCTTATTTTTATTTTTATAAATTATTACTGTGACTTTAACCTTTCTCTCGACTCAATTTGAGATAGTATCAAAATAACCAGTTTCCTGTGATGTTTCTTCTATACAGCTTTTCTGGCATACATTGCATTTGCGGATAAATTAGTTGGCGTTGTCTACAGCTGTTCTATATGACGTTGCTGGTTTTTGCACTGTTAAAATTTTGGTTCAACTAATTGCAGTCTGGTGGCTTTTGTTGTCTTTCTGAATTTGGTGTTTACGCTATGCGACATGTTCTTCTAGTCTCGTGTAATTATGTAGACAGTATTGTTGGCCTGTGTAGTTTTTTGAGCTGCCAACTCCAAGTTAGGGTTTGAATTAGGAAATGCTGGCTGCTTGTTTTGCTCAATGTTTGTTAATAGTTATTGAAATGCTTTCATATCCTTTAGAACCGGGTTGCACCATGTTGCACTGAGATTCCAATTTTGGAAAAATTTGGACCTCTTATATTTTGGCAAAGCTTTATAGAGGGTTCAAAATAATTTTAACAAAAAAAAAGAAGAAGCAAATTGAAAATAATCAGGTAAGTTGTTCTCAAGAAATAGAAAAATCGATAATATTTATGTTCTTTTGGTACGACACAAAAATTCATCGTTGAAATATACAACAAAAAATTTATTTGCCTTTTTTTCATAATCAAGCCGAAGCACTTGATTCATCATCCTTATTTCAACAAAAAAATAATTTTTCTCTTCTTCCGAAGCACTTGATTCATCATCTTCATGAAATTGGGGTGGTAGCCGGTAGGCCTCGAAAAGTCCCATACGATAAATAATCATTTCAATTTTAGGAAAAGATAAACAAGTATTCGGATGAAAGAGATATAGAATATTGGACATATATGCTTCTATGAATTTTGGGAAGCTGCATTCAATATAGTACTCTCACTTTTCCACAAAAAAGACTTATTTTGCCCCCCAAAAAATTCCCCTAGAAAAGACTACTCTATTTATTGATAGTAATACAAAATGACAACATATAATTATATGGATAATGTTAAGGATCTCAATTTTATTTTTTTAACTCGAATGTGTATCAAATGATGTGGCATTGAATAAGAACAAATGTATTTTATATCAGTCAATCTCAAGAGATTTACTCAGCTAATGTAACGATGACATTTGAGGCAAAAAATTTGAAACTTCTAACATTGCCCTAATTATATTATCATGTCATCATTATTAAACAATAACATATTATTTTAAGAATAAATATGAAATAAAAGTACATACTTAATACTTGCAAATTTTGTGAATGATACACTATTGTATTGCATGGAGTATAAAATGATAAAGATAACTAGAGGAAGCTATATAATAAAAAGGAGTTGCACAACACTCGTATGCCAAAACTAACAATAGAAAACCTTGCCTAGCAAAGCATAAAAACAAGCAGAAATGGTGAAATATGCAAATTGTTATGTATACATGCTTCATATCTATTTGACATCTAAAAACATCAAAATCATGACTAGATTTTGAATATGTAAGGTCCCGTAGCTCAGTTGGTTAGAGCGTTGGTCTTATGAGCCGAAGGTCGCGGGTTCGAGCCCCGCCGGGACCAGCTCTCAAATAATTTAATAAAACAATTTTTTTAAACATATACATTTCAAACTCTTTTTATATATGTGCATTTTTATTAACAAAAGAATGGAATAAACAACATACTTGCAACACACTTTTTTTTTTAGCAAAGAGAGATTAAATAAAGGGAAAAAAAATAGAAAAGGAAAGCTTGTTGATTTGCTAATAGAAATATTGTCACAAATCAATCACTCCTTTGCTTCATTTCATCTTTTATTATTCATTTCAAGATAATGCTCAAAGTTGACTCACTGTTGGCTTGCTGAATAAATTCAGTAATCATTTGTTCAAAATATTACCCGAGAAAAGTTCTACATTTAGATTGACTTCAAGTTCATGTACTAAAAATAAAACACATACATTATACAAGAAGTGAAGTAGGCATTATGTTAACAGAAACTTGCACACCTCAATGGTCGACAAAGATTCCCAGTTATGATGTTCAGAGAGGACTTTGTGCTCACAAACAGATGGCACGACGGGTCGGATGTTGCCTGGATTGAGTCAGAAAAGAAAGTAACCATCTACAACTGCTCGATTGCAAATTGTTATGACCTTTGGAACCTGTTCAAGAACATATATACTACACTTAGCAATGTCCTCCATATGCAAAATTTTCAATAGATATGATATTAACATATAGGATTAGCTAAAACTTTGTACAATCAACAGCCTTATTCCTCTAAGTGGACTCAAAATTATTAATCAGTCACACAAGCAATTTCTACGGAAACTACTTTACCATAGGTAGTTGTCACTACAAAGTAGTAATAAAGAGCCTAATGGGCAGTTAAGCTCTCTCTCCTTAGCTCTCTAATATGCACAAACAAACTGAAAATTTTGATTTGTAAAGGAACTAATATAAACAGAGCAAACTTAAGTATTATGATGATCATAACAACATCTGTTACCGGATAGATATCTCGCGTTTAGCCGCGAAGATTGGGATATTCAACTAACTTCTTCTTCATGTACTTAAACAGTACATTAAACATGATATCAAACAGAATCAAAGTAGTAAATAAACATACATCAGCAAGGATAAGACCATAATCTACACCGTTGATCTCAATATAATTTGTATATATATATATATATATATATATATATATATATATATATATATATATATATATGAGTTCTAATCCGTGGTAACCGGTTGCCACGGGTATTATTTCAGCAACCATAATCTACACCGTTGATCTCAATATTGGATGACATGAATTAAAGTCAATTTATCACCTGCCGCTACAGGCTGTAGTGGCAGAGAAATCATTTATAGCGGCAGTCGAAACAACAAAACTGCCCTCCATTAAATTAATTCCCCTGCCGCTACAAGTTGTAGCGGCAGGCCTTGCCTTTTGCTCCTTGGCGCATCCCTTCTTCTTTCAAATCTCATTCCTTTAACATTCCTTTAATAATTTTATTTTAACATTCCTTTAATAATTTTAAAAACATTCCTTTAATAATTTTAACATTCCTTTATTAAAATTGTAACATTCCTTTAATATAAATTATAATCCCTCTAGTCATTTCTTATTTTATTTTTAATTTGAAGTTTAAGAAAAAATTATAAAAATAGTGCAATAACATTCCTTTAATTAATCAAATTGGATATAAATTTTAACATTCCTTTAATATTAATTAATAACATTCCTTTAATTAATTTTAATATTATTAAATTATTAAAGGAATGTTTTTAAAATTATTAAAATTATTCAAATATTTAATAATTTAATAATATTAAAATTATTTCAAGGAATGTTATTAATTAATATTAAAGGAATGTTAATTTTTATATCCAATTTGATTAATTAAAGGAATGTTGTTGCACTATTTTTATAATTTTTTCTTAAACTTCAAATTAAAAAAAATTAAAAAAAATAAGAAATGACTAGAGGGATTATAATTTATATTAAAGGAATGTTATAATTTTAATAAAGGAATGTTAAAATTATTAAAGGAATGTTTTTAAAATTATTAAAGGAATGTTAAAATAAAATTATTAAATGAATGTAAAAATAAAATTATTAAAGGAATGTTAAAGGAATGAGATTTGAAAGAAGAAGGGATGCGGCAAGGAGCAAAAGGCAAGGCCTGCTGCTACAACTTGTAGTGGTAGGGGAATTAATTTAATGGAGGACAGTTTTGTTATTTCGGCTGCCGCTAGAAGTGATTTATGTGCCGCTACAGCCTGTAGCGGCAGGTGATAAATTGGCTGTAATTCATGCCATCCAATATTGAGATCAACGGTGTAGATTATGGTTGCTAGAATAGTACCCATGACAACCGGTTGCCACGAATTGGAACCCTATATATATATACTAAGAAAAGTAAAAATAGAGAAAAAGAGTAAAAAGTTTTAAATTTATTTTTAGTAGTCCCACTACAAATACTTTTATATTTTTTATACTAATGAACTCAATTAAATGATTTAATTATTTTTTATTTTATATATTTTTTTTTCATCTTATTGAAAATAAAAAAACTTATAGTTTTAGTCATCTTTTGTGTTGGTGGGAGTAGATAAAAAGGCATTTTTACATGTAAAAAAAAAGTAAAAAATTCTAGGTATAAATAACAAATGTCTCAAATTTACGAACGCTGTCGTTTCAAGTTATAATACCTTACCTTTGTATCCAGCTAAAACCCTAGCCGCAGCTCAGAGTTTCACTTCATATAAAAATCCTCTCGCCTCCTCCAAGGAGAGCTGATTCGATCACAATGTCGAAGCGAGGTATTATCTGTTCATTATATGATCTCAATCATTTTTGTTAATCAAGTGTTGATTTGAATTTGTTTTGATGGATATTCTGTGTTAATGTTGCTTATTTAGGTCGCGGAGGTTCCGCGGGGAACAAGTTTAGGATGTCGCTGGGTCTTCCGGTGGCGGCGACGGTGAACTGCGCCGACAACACTGGTGCCAAGAATCTCTATATCATTTCTGTTAAGGGAATCAAGGGTCGTCTCAACCGGTTGCCATCGGCTTGCGTTGGCGATATGGTTATGGCCACCGTCAAAAAGGGTAAGCCCGAACTCAGGAAGAAAGTCATGCCAGCTGTCATAGTTCGCCAGCGCAAGCCATGGCGTCGAAAGGATGGGGTTTTCATGTACTTTGAAGGTACAATTTTTTTTAACAAATCTATTTATTTGTCTGTTTTCATTCTTAATCTGGTTTATTTAGTCGCATGTTCTATTATTTATGTTATTGATCATGTTATTATTGGACTGGTAGAATCCGCATTTTCAAAAAATTGGCAAATAAAAAGGGAAACTGACAGGCTAGTTAATATATGCCTTGCAACATTGTAGTTAATATATGCCATGCAACATTGGTGTGACTGAAGAATTATACTATTAACTAGATTTTGTGGTGGGTGTTGGATTTTGAGATTCCTAAATTTCTTCAAGTATTACAAAATACATGCACATTATTGATTTACCTTGTATTCTATGGTACTTTATACTGAAAATTATTTTTGAGGAATTCAAGTTTTAGAAATATCTCCTCTACTGTGACTGGTTGCATTGCAATTACAATCGTTTTGAATTTTGGTTGGCAACTTAGGTAGTCCCATTATATTTTAAAGCACTTTCTGCAGTTTTAGGTTTCATATAATACCTTTTTTCTTCTCTCAGGAGTTGCTTCTTAGAAATTTGAAAATGACCATGTCACTGGTGATTGGTCAGTTGTATCAGGAAGCATAAATTAACTCAACCAGTTTTTAACAGCATGATGTTCTTTTATGTCATTGTGTTACCTGTCTGCTGGTACATCTTGTTTATTTAATAAACAAAACTTTCTAGTTATGTATGAATTATGCTGTATTAGTATCTAAATAACTCTATCATTGTTTGAGGATAGCCTTTTCTGTATTTGGAAAATGTGAAAATTAAAGTAAGTATGATCATTGAAAATAGGTCTTTTCTTGTGTCCTTGAGAGTTGATTGGTTGTTTTATTACCAATGTATGTGGCTCTCCTGAAATATGTTTATTTAATTCTTGGTGATTTGCTGTTTTTTGTTTATTTACTGGAGCTGCGGCTTTTTACTACATTAATCATTGAATGGCTAAGTTTTTTAATTTATGTGCTTGTTTTAATGTATTGTATCTGTATTTGCAGACAATGCTGGTGTCATTGTGAATCCCAAAGGGGAAATGAAAGGTATGTTTTATAAGGAACTTGTATGTTTCATGAGGATAAACCTTATACTGATGTAACAGTTTCAAGTCATACAGATTGAACTTATCAAATAATTGCCACTTAATCAACTTCTGGTGAAGCTGTAGTACTTCTCCATATATAGTTTTAGCATGTAACTTTGAACAGCTTCACCACTGACAGTTGGCCAATTGCTGAGATTTTGTCAACCTGGTTAACTTGGTACAAGCAATCTTTGATATAGCATTGGAATTGGAATGAAGGATAATTTGTTTACTTTCTACATTTGCTACATTTGAGTTTTTGGAGAATCTTGTATAGCTAACAATTTCAGCTAACAGTTAGACTTGAGGATAGTTTGTTGTCAAGCGGCAAAGTACTGTTGATCATCTTGGGTTTTTGTTATTAGGTTATAAAATGGTTCTGTAGGTTCATGCATATGCAAGACAGTAATAGCTCAATTTTTTAAATGTTTTGTAGTGTTATTAAAATTGTTGTTTGCCATTGAAAATTCAATTTCATACAAGCATATAAGAGTAGGGTGAAGTTCTGTATCTGCTCACATTGCTTGTTTATTTGCATGTTACTCATCATAATAATAAAAAAGTCCAGGATTCAACAAAGTTATCTATGTAATATTCAGTAT
Organism: Aralia elata; assembly: GCA_034770075.1. Classification (NCBI taxonomy): domain Eukaryota; kingdom Viridiplantae; phylum Streptophyta; class Magnoliopsida; order Apiales; family Araliaceae; genus Aralia; species Aralia elata. Next base: position 1,852,762 of record CM068382.1, read on the forward strand.
TTCTAATCTGTATTGCATTTTTTGTAGGATCTGCCATTACTGGCCCAATTGGAAAAGAGTGTGCTGATCTGTGGCCAAGGATTGCAAGTGCTGCTAATGCCATTGTTTAGGAGCAGGAATTACTGGTGGTTTGAGTTAGTTGTGTTGGCCTTTTAAAAAAGTTGTCTATGTAGGTTTCTGGTTTACTGATGGTAGTTGGAACTGGCTAAGGGGATTTGTAAGGACCAAGAGTTGATCTTGTTTGTTTAAGACACCATTATGTTATTTAAAGATTATTATATCATATCTATCCTTTTATTTTGCAAGAAAAATTATTTTCCGGAGTATTGTTTAAGTTTGAAGTATTTTTTAACTACAAATGTCAGGCTTTTTGAAATCCATGATTTAGGCTTCGAAGGTTGAATTTGCTGTAGTAAATTTGCTCTGCTCAACTATTGGGGGTTCTTACAATTGCTATTAAATTGTTATTTTAGAAATCCTTGAGGGAGCCATTTGATGCTAAGTGAAGAATGAACAATGAAATATTTACTGCATGGAGAAATTTTGTTGCTGGGGGATATCCGGTTTATTATCACTTGAACCTACCTGCATCCTTTGCATTGCAAAGGTGCAGTGACACCAACCGAGCCGTACCAAAGCTCGATGGTAATTCAATTGTTTTATTTTGGGGGGGGGGGGGGGTGGTAGTGGTATGGATGTTTATATCTGTGCAAAAGAAAGTACTGATGTAGAAATTCACAAATCTCATTAATTAAATACTTTGTTTTCATTTAAATAAATTTTTGTTTATAAGCACTAGTAGCACTTCAATTCTTATGGTAAGTTGTCACGGGTATGATATATTATTCAATTCTTAATTTCGATGCAATGTTTCTACTATAGTGGTTATGAATCTTTATTAGTTATCTGGCTTTATAATACTATAGATTAAAACTCCTCCTGGTCTAGATTGGAAATTGAGTGTTAGTTTTTTTCTTTTTATTTATAAACTCGTTTTGTCCGTTTATATTTAGAGATAAATTTATATATAAAATATTAAAATTTGAAAAGAAAACTTTATTATTAAAAAGTATCACATTAAAAAATTTATGTAACAAACTTTAATATTCAGAAATTAAAAAAAAAATCTTTTTTTTTTTAAAATAATAATATTTTACTTGCTTCATCTCTTTCACTTATACTATGGGTTGCTGTAGGAGTTTCGGTCCTTTCGGACACACCCATATGTAAATTTTCTTGTAATTATGTTTGAATACTAAATTTAAGATTTAAATTAAAATTAAAAAATTATGAAAAAAGTTTTAAATAAATTTTAAACAAATCCTAATATGCTTTACAAAAATCAACAAGTCGATTGGTACCGAGGTACTACAAGTACTCTATACATATCTCACTTGTGGATGGCGGGAAAACCCAAATGTATCCAGCACCCAACTGCCCTTCTGGCCTTTTCTCTCTCTCTCGCTCTGTAAATGAAGGCTTGAATTCCCCTGGAATTTGATACGCCACGCCGTTCATCTAACTCCTTATCTCGCAATTTGCTATTTCTTTTAGGATTTTAGGGACTTATCTTGTCCAAGTATAGATAAATGGGGTGGTCTCATCCAGACATATCCCTCGAAGATCTAATGACACTGATAAAAGGGTTCGCTGATATCTTAATTCTGGCTTCTGGGTATCAATCATCTGGTCGTTTCGCCCACTGGGATTCCCAAAATATCAAGAACGCTTTTCAATGGGGCAATTTCTTTGAAAATGTTAGTTCTTCCTTCTCTCTCTTCTTTTGTTTGCCTATTGTTTTTGAGGTTTATGCCTACATATAAAATTTGCACAATTCTTTCCTTGAATCTTCTTTTATAAACAATTTTGCATGATTTGCTCTACAGTTCCATGTTTTATGCTTTACCCCTCAATAAATTGGGTAGTTATTAGTAAATAAAAGTCGTAAGGTTTTATTTTCGACTGCAAATTTTAGATTTTTTGAGTTTAGTGGGTGACATGTCTTCAAATAAATTGGGTAGTTATTAGTAAATAAAGTTCGTAAGGTTTTATTTCCGACTGCAAATTTTAGATTTTTTGAGTTTAGTGGGTGACATGTCTTCAAATAAATTGGGTAGTTATTAGTAAATAAAGTTTGTAAGGTTTTATTTTCGACTGCAAATTTTAGATTTTTTGAGTTTAGTGGGTTACATGTCTTCTATGTTCTTGTGAAATCTGTAATCCAGGGAGTCTTTCTGTAATAAAAACTTATAAATGCTAGATATTCGTTACCTCTTTTTCATGATTTTATAAATATGAAATAGCAGGATTTTATGAAAGCAAATGTCTTTTTAGCAAAATACTGATTATATGCAGCTATTCTTTTATCAACTTATGGGAACTGAATTCAATATTACTTCTGATTATAACCTTACAGGTGATTAAGGGTTTGAGCTGCTCTGACGATCAGCAAGGCTCGATGAATGAGCTTGATGCTGCTTTATCTAACATGAAATCTAATTCACTTTTTCCTCAGGTTGGGAAAATTTGTGTAGTCTTGTTTTTATTGATTATTGTTGTTCTCTTTGTTTATTCCTTATTTCAAATATCTTATGGAAAATAGTCTTTAGTTACCATACTATCCCTAAAAAATGCAGGGTCTTGCGCAGCTATCATCTACCACTCTAAGTAGAGCAAGAAATTTTGTACTAGAACATCTGATTCACACCCTACCTCTAAGAGATGCACATCTGAGAGCTTTCCTGACAGCAACTATTGAAATGGACCTTGATGAGCTTCAGAGGACTGAAAATGATTCCCTTAATGTATATCTTGACAAGTTAATGCTCCAAAACACACCATTCGACCCTGTGTCAGACGGGAGGTATTTCATGCAGGAATCTAGAATTTCATTTCCGGAAGTCGTACACAGCCAAATAGCCGAGTATGGCACTAATGGTATTTCTAGTATGCTTTCTATTCAAGAAATCACGAGGAGGCAATTAGCAGTGTCATGCATATCATCTGCAGAGACGGGCTTGGATATTCTCTCTAAGTCCTTAACTCAAAGCAACTGGGATGAGCTTGGCAATATATTACTTAAAAAGAAGTTAAAGCAATTACCAGGGCTAACGTAAGTGGTACTCACACTGAATCTCTTACAAGGTGTGTTGACTGTATTGCCGGAGTATAGTTCTATTTGTGGAGTACGTGGCTTCTTTTAACTTGAAACAAGAATATTGTTATAAAATATAAGAAACTTTTATTCAAATATAATCAACATGCATATATACTAATTTGTAAGTGTATCTAATTTCAAAATCGCTATGATGTTCACAAAATTTTTCCACTTCTGTCGTATGCAATATTTCTAAACCTTTCAGCACATGAGCATGTTATTGTTATAAGTATGGTGTTGGCTTTCAAGCAATGTGAAATATACTCTTGCTACTTGTCCGAATATATCTCATAAGCTCCTCAACTCTTGTCCTTGAAACTAACATTTATTTAACTGAGGATTATAAACTGCTTGTGCTGGGATGTTTCTTGTTGGATGGATTGTAGCTATATATTATTGAGAAATCAATGGGCTTGAGGAAAGAATTTACTACGTCCTGAAGAGCAATACATTCATTGAAGTAAAATAATTTCATTGATTGATAAACATAACTTGTACTCACTTTTTTCTTGCCTTATTGCGCTATCAGTATGAATTTAGTGATTCCTGCTGAAGGCTTGAACTAATAAAATTGCCACTACTGCATTCAGCGATGGGGAGCAGTTGGTTGACTCCACTACGTGGAACACTTGGAGAACCAAGAATCTCTCATATTTTCTTGACAAGAGGACTATCAGATTGGTATCGGGTGCCTCCATGGTATTTTCTGCCCCTAAGATTCAGTGGGTGCAGGTGTTACAACGACTAGATATTTCAGCAGAAACTGATGATGATAATTTATGTGAAACAATAGTAAGCCAGTCAAACTTTTGGAATGGATTGATATTTGGTATTCTAAGTTTCTGGAAATATGAACTTTTGTGGTCATTATTTCTTTCTAATCCAGCTAATGTACGTGTACATAGTAACATGTACTCTTTACTTTCTGTGCTCCATAAGTGGGAGTATGAATATGAGTATGTGTATGAATTCGTATATCAACTTATTGATACACGTGCTGTGTACATTTAGTAAACTAACACCAAACTGGTACATAAGCAAGCAGCAGGGACCACTTTCTAGCCATTTTTAGAGCTGTAAAATCAATTAATAGTGAGTGGCAATATTTGCAAAGTTCCATTTTCATAAAATAAAGAGTGTTTGTGTGTGTGTGTGTGTGTGTGAGTCTTTTAGGTCAAAGGATTTGGAATTCTGACTCAACTTTACACGCGACTCTTAGAAATCCATCCTTATGCTAACTAACTCATAATTTGAGAATATAAGTAATTTGTATAACACTTGCTTTTTTGGTCTGGGTAATTAGTATGTCTCAAGATATCTGATTTATTTTACTTTTTTTCCTGTTCGCGGTGCATCAAAAGTTTTCCATCACTACTCTATTTTATAATAAACAAAACAAGGAAGTGACGGGTGGAAGGTGAATTTTCCCAAATGTTAATCTTCTTCTCTTTGTGTCACTGATACTCTTAAATATGTAAATGAAGTGCTTCTCTGTGATAGAGTTGATTCCGTAATGCTTGTATACTAATAGTACTGACAAACCAATTCCTGCGGCTCATGGATTGTAAATATGTATGAATTTGGTATTGTTTTACTTAAATTAATGATAATGGTTTCACGGAACATTATCGTGGATTTAGGTTTGAGTACCCGGTTTGAGTTATCTATAAACCAATTTCTCTAAAAGCTTAAGCTGATTGATGATATGAAACTAATTTTCTATTCACTCAACACTTCCCCTCATGTAAGACCCATTGGGTGCTCCCCTATGTATGTATTATCTGTAGTATTCTGAGGGGCTGTGGATCAAAGATGTGGTCTACTTGCTTATACTATGTTACAACCACCTTTTTAAAGCTGATGATAATTTGTGTTCATTTATTTGTGTTATTTCTAGGAACTCTTGTTACTAGGATGTACTGCGAGAAGATGGAGTACTTTAATTGGCCATTTTATGTCAATTAGTTATGATTCTCTTACTATCTCAAGGATGTACACTGAAGTTCAAAACTTACTCTTGGGAAGATACCAGAATTTTAATTTTGACAAGGAAATTTTGAATTCAAAGGTAGTCGGTACGTTTCACTATGTACTACTTGATTATGGTTTATCTAGTTCACTTAATGTATGCTGCGTCATACTTGATCATATATGCATAATCTAGACTTCACCACAAACTTTTTGCAAATGGCTATTGGAAATAGTATTTTTACATCCATGGTTGCATCTGTCCTCCAAAATTTGTAGATGGGCTTTATGCTCTTCATTTTGGTAATTGTGAAAGGTAGACTTCATGCAAACTTTTTGTAAATTGCTATTGCGACTAAAATATTTTTGTAGACAGGGTTGCATCTGCCCACAAAAAGTTAATTGGACGGCCTTATGTTCTTTCTTTTTTCTAATTGGGAAAGGCTGAAAGAATATGATTGTGAATGCTTCACCCAATCTTGCGGTTTATCTGCTTTCTAATTGATGCACTGATCTCATGAGGTTAAAAGACCATATAAAATTATTTCTGAAAATTTGTGTTTCTGGATATTACTTTTGCAGATGCCATGTTTATATGATTAACTCGGGCTATTCGTTGTTTAAAGCTCAAAAAGAAAAGATTTGTTGTTTTGCATAAATTGATGCTTTCACTCTCCAGAGTATGATAAATGGTCTTATTATTTATTAATGGATGCGATTGTCATTCCCATTCTGCTGGTTTAAACTAGGAAAAAGGCATTCTCGAGCATCTGGAAGTACTATTAAGCTGCCAAATTCATTGCTTATGGAAACTATCCCCCATTCTCGCAGCAATGTCCATTCCTTCCTGGTACATATTCCATTCTTTACTATTGTAAACTGCTAAGATCGAAAAAGCTCACTCTTTTCAAAGATGTTTCAAGGAGTCATATGACTTCCATAGGTCTCCTTATTTGTACTTTATCTAATTGATTGCTGTGATGTCTATATATTAATGCTTCAAACTTAAATGTCCCCATCAGTATGCTACCGAACTTTTACCCATCTTTGTTGTTTCAAGTATTTTAGATCTACTTACTGGAATTAAATAGTTTAAATAATTACTATTCGGAACAATATGATTGTAGGTCGCAGTTGTTCAAGTTGTATTTGAGTGAATTAGAGTGTCAATTCAAAGGAAAACCTTCCACGATCAGGTTTCAATATTTTTAGTCCTTTTGTCTTAGGGTTTCAGGTCAATTTTGGTTGGCTTTGTTGGGATAGTTTTTCCCAATTTTCACTAACAATTGTTAAAAAATTTTTTGCCATTAGTTGCTGTACTAGTACCCAAGATAGGAAGGAACCCACAGATGGTGAGTTCTCTGGTTCTCTCTCTCTCTCTCTCGCTCTCTTCTGTGTGTGTATGTCTTGCTTGCTTGCTCTGGAACATTTCAAATGGACATTTGGCTATTATCTTCACTTTTATGTTGCGCTGTTAAATCCTCATTAAGTCATTAACAGCCTAAATAATGCACGGCATACACAGGCGAGGTCGCTGAGAGGATTTGGTGCCTTTACATCTTCCATGTTTGGGGATCCCATATAATGTATGGTACTACCAATACTTGAGGGCAGCTCAATTCCATCTCATTTTTGGTAAGACAGTTTTAAACATGAAAAGCTATTTATTTATTTATTTCTGTAACTTAATTATCTCATCACAAGAGATGTCTCGTGTTGAGAAAGTACAAGTAGTTCTGTCATTTTCTTTTCGGCAAAACTCATGTTTATCCCATTGAAATTGTCCGGTTTTGTGCAACAACCTATTGAACTATTTTTTATTGCAATCAAACCATTGAACTAAAAAAGAATATTGAATTAACCATTCTGTTAGATTAATTGGATGTCCATTAATTTTTAGAACTTTTTCTTTCTCTCTCTTCTCATCTTCTTCTCTCGCTGATGCCGATTCTACTCCATAACTACCGATAGAAAATCTATTGATGGCAACACTAACACTGAAACTCCTCCGCCTCATCCCTGCCTCCTCCTCCTCCTCGATTAGGCGCCAAAAATAAAGACCCAACATCCCTTGGTAGAAACATTTATAGATTTGCTCAGTAGCCGAAAGAAAAGGAGACCCAGAAGAAAACTCCAAATTTTACTCGCTGTTTGACTTTCAAAAAAATTTATGCTCGCAGCTGAAACCTTGCAATTTACACGTACTCCTTTCATTCCCATCCTCTGTAAGTTATGTTTCTCTAAATATATAGGTTTTAATATCTAATAAAATTTGGGTACTAAACTTTTTTACCTTTGTTACTGACTTTTGATTTTAAATATGGAATCAGTAATGGATTCGTAGACAATTGATTTGTTTGATTGTCAGAAAAATTTTACGCCTGATGAAAAGAAAAGGTTTTGGGTTTACTTATATGGCAAATTTTTGCACTGAGATTTGAAGATGGCAAATACATATATGTGTGTGTGTGTGAGAGAGAGAGAGAGAGGGGTTGAGTTCAGCACAAAAAAGATGAAACCACTTCTTTTATTATTTCCTTGCAACTTATTTATGTTTTTAATTAAGTTCTTTATTTTTTTTCTCCCCAACAGCATAAGAAGAAAACTAATGTCCGTTTGATTATTTTAACGGAATAACTCAATTACATATTTTCTAAAAGTTCAATTGGTTAATTAGAATAAAAAATAATTCAGTGGGCTATTGCACAAAACATGACAAGTTCAATGGGATAAACATGAGTTTTGCCTTTTCTTTTCTGTTCTTAATTTACAATCTTTTCTTTCTCTTATAATCAATAGATACCATTCTGAAGGATGGTGTTCCCATCTTGTCCGGTGTAGGTTTGTCTTTTAGGTCGATGGAGAGTCGAGAGGTTCTTTTTCATAAAAAATCTGTTTGCCACCTCTAGGCTTGATCTTCTTCTTCATTTTCTCCTCTTTCCTGACTTCCTTTTTTAAAATTGGGAGAAGCTTATTATTCGTTCCACCTAGATACTTGCCAAAAAAACAAATTGTAATAAAAACAAGAAACAGGAAATATTTCAATAAAGTTATCCTTGTATCTCTCTTTTCTTTATATGGTTTGATCTTGTTTCTTTTAACCTAGATAAAGGATGTGCCCCCTTGTGATGTATTTAACCCTCTTGAGTCCTTCTCATTTCCTTTGTTTTGTTTATTTTATTTTCTGGGCCATATACTTGTTTGTATAATAGCAAAGCGCATCCTCCTTTTCTCTCCAAAAGAAACTTTTATCACATTAGTGTGTCAAACAGGATGATATTTTGCAAGCAATAGAATATAGCATCTTTCCTATCTAATCTTGAAGGTGTTGTCTGGCCACTAACGATGTTACAGCACTAGAGTGGAATTTTTTTGTTCTCTCTTAAAGGCCGGGACCATCGAGGACCTAAGGTGGCAAAAGAGAGATGAATGGGCTATATTGATCACAATATTTTGAAATGACATCGAACTTCAATGAGACTGATGGTTGCCAATGGATACTTGACACACAAAAAAGCACTATTTTCATGTGTTTTTTTCTTTGTGGAAAATAGAGTTAAGTTGGTTGATTGATTACCTTTTACATCTCAAGTTAATATATAAGGCTTATAAGCTCTTCTTCTTGCAGTCTTACTCGGTTAAACACAAGGTGCCGAGAATGAAGGTTTTGAATGTGTTAAGCTTGAAGATCCTATTATTGAGTTGGGAAAGGAGAATTGTGTGCAGTTGCTCGACAGTTTCTTCTTATGTTAGCACTGGAAGAAAATCGCCAACGCGCCTTAAACGTGGATCACACCTCTTCAGGCAGTTAATTTATAGGTTCAAATCACAGTGGAAGCAAGCTCTGAGATGGGAAAGAAACACTGTACAGTACAGTTATGATCCTGGCAGCTATTCTAAAAACTTCGACGACGGTTGCTCCCAAGATGACCATCTCTCACCATTGGCTCCAAGAGCAAGATTTTAATTTTTTTTTATACATTGCTGTCGACTTTCTTTGGTTGTTAGTTTAGTACTATACTTAGTGGACTGGTTTTTGTTTGCTTTAGTTATGCAACCTTGCCTGGATGTTGATGAAGCGATATCCTGATCCTTATTATTATTTATTAGAAAAAATAAATAAACTAAACTCTGCCTTTATTCCAGGTCTGTTTGATATGCTACATCCTCTGTGTCTTTGTTCTTCCTTGAAGTGATTCGCTAATGCTCATTCGGTATTATATTTTGGAATGGAGGGTGTATACTACTTTATTTAAGAAAATAGTCTAGAAAGATAAATATTTTTCTTTGAGCTCGTTCAAACATAAGTTGCAATGAATTTATCTGATTTGTGAAATATTACACGCAATTGGTAGTTGGCTCGTTACACACTCAAGTTCCTCAGCCGTAAAAGATGAAAAAACTTATGTTGTATTCCCTCGGGCTCGAAAAAGATGGTTTAAAGACAAATTACATAATAATCAAATAAAAAGAGTGAATATAGATTTATTTTTCATTTTATTCTTGTATTGGTACGTGTGTTAATTCTTAATTGAGTCTTAGGGTGATGCAATATGATCAAGGCTAAATTAGTCGGTGTAAAATTTTATCTAGTTCATTTGGGTAATTTGACGAGTAATGTTACGGTGATAAAAAATGACTACAAAAAAGTAGATGCAAAATAATGTGTCGGATTAGAATCAGTGGATGTTTCACCATACATGAGTGGGTCCAATGGTTATAACCAATAACCATCATCCACATCATTTTATATATATATATATATATATTTAACCAATCTTTTGTTACCAAACAAATATCACATAAGTCATCCAAGAGGAATGTAGGGAGTAATAACTATTAATATTAGTGTCATATACTACTTCCGTCCTCAAAAGGATAATAAAAAGACAATTTTCACACAAATTAAGATAGTCAAAAAAGTAAATTAATATGAACCCCTTATTTGTAACGTGAATGATGTATAGTAAAAAGTCTATATAAAATTTATGTAATTAATTTATTAACTTTATTTATCTGTTTTGAGTACAAAATCTTTTACCAACTTATAATTATTCTTTTGAGGAAGGAAGACCATCTCTTGTACGACTTGTTTGAACTCTGTCTCGGACAAGTGGTGAAAATAACTAAATACGCAAGTTGATGATAGTCTTAATCAAATTACTTGTACAAATCGACAAATTTACGTCTTTTGTTATATAAGCCTGGTTACACTGACATTATTTATAATAAAAAAAGGAAGAAAAAATTATTATTTAACAAAAGACAAGTGCTTATGTGATGAAAACAAATAGTATTTTTTGTTTGCAACTCATTTCTTGCCATTTGAGGCAATATAACAAAAATTATTATTTACGTGCCCATCACCATCCTCGTCCTCCAAACGCAATTCTAAAAAATAGAAAAATCATTATTGCTCAATGCTTGGTGAGAGGTTGTTTACTACTTCTTTCCTTTTAAAATTAAATATATAAATTTAACTTTTAAAATTAAATTTACATAAGTCATAAAAATTTAATATAAAATAAAATTTATAATTAATAATTTTTGTTATATACTATATAATTATAATAACTGTATTAAATAAATTTATATCAATTTAAAATTTAATATATTATTATTTAATCTCAAAAATTAAATTATATTTTATCCCGAAACAAATGAAATATTTAAGCATAAAAGGACCACATTCCCCTTAATGACAAAACACAAGAGCTATAGGCCTATAGCCCTACAATTTAAAGAAAAACAAAGAGGATCTATTGGTCCCACGGTTGGCCTTTGGCCTTTTAGAATATTGAAAGAGCGTATCATTCTCTAATTGAATAATCACATTATTCAACTCCCTCCCACTATACCAAATTAAAATAAAAAATTACTATTTCAAATCTCTTTAAAAAGTTTAACAAATTTGTATCTTGTGGTTAAATTATTATTTTTTAAAATTAATTACAACTATTGACTTTTTTCAATAAGCAGCCCAATACCCCAATTGTGGGAAGGATAGCATATTAAAAAAGTTTTAAAAAATTACTTACAAAGTTATTAAATATATTTCAGTCGATTAGATCAAAAAAATTGATAGTTAAAAATAAATGTTAATTTTTATTATGAATAAATATAATTATTTTTATTAATTTTGTATTACATTGTTGTATTTACTCTGAACAGGAATTAGTTTTTATACATACACACACAAAGACTCTTATAAATTTATCATACCATAATTTTTTTATCTTAAAAAAAATAAAAATTAGAGACATTTAAAAAAAAAATACTACTAATATTACTAATTACTTACTATACGTGAGGGAATTGAATTCTAACCCCAGGAGGCCTCTATGAGACAGTTTCGTCACCATCCAATCGCAGATAGCTAAATTGCTCTTATTAAGTAGGACCCACACACATGACAATCACCACCCTATTAATATTCCACTCTCTTTTCTACTACGCGCTCTCATCTGCGCGTGGGACAGCAATTGCCTCTTACAATAATAATAATAATAATATAATAATAATAATAATAATAATAATGTACAGAATCCCAAGCCAAACTAAAGACGCACTAGTCACCGTTCAATTCTATGGAAGGACGCCGGTGACTAGAACCCCAACACGAACGTCCGTACGATTTACAAAATTACATGCGTATATATAAGTATATATTTATCTTTGTGTGATATCAGCTGCCTTTTTTTTTTTCTGGGGTTTTTGATTTGTAATTGATTCTCTCTCAACATCAGCCCTAGCATATTCAACTTTTGGATCGTGATGGAGCTGTTCAGGGCTCAAGTTTCTAACTTTCTTTGATTTTAGGTAAGAATTTCGAATACCCAGTTCGTGATTTTGTTCAGTTTTAGATTTTCAGACTGTGACGATATATGTATGATTTCATGTTAATTTGTTTGCAATCTAAATGACTCATATGGAGATTTGTATGCTTTTTATTCCTGTTTTAATTCTTTTGTCCCTTATTAATGGAGTTGCTTCTCTCTCTCTCTGTCTATATATGTGTGTGTGTATGCTATATGTGGTAAGTACGTATATTTCTTACAGGATAAATGTGTTGTTATTAGTACATGTTAATGGTTTAGCATGACTTGCTAAATTTGTGTTGTTCTTTATGGTGGATTAGATGGCTGCTTTTAGCAGCTGATGCTATTTTGAGTCTTTAAATTCAATTCCATTGTTTTGTATTTGGTTGAATTTGTGTTACCAACTTGAGGGTAGATTAATGCCTTTAGTTAGGCAGAATGATTAGTTTGATGAAGTTTGGTTGAGTTGATAGTGCTGGGTGTAAGGAAAAGATAATTGGTTGGATGGGTTTGAGATGCTATTGAGAGATACAAATTTGTGAATATGATCTTAATTGTAGATTAGTTCAGTGCCTAATCCCCCAAGTAGAGTATCTGTCTCATATGAGATGTTGCTTGTGTTTGTTACATTAGTAATCATTTAGAACTGTAAGGTAAGCTTGCTAAAAGAAATCTCGGCTTTAAAATAACACCAATTTAATTTGTGGTTGCCTTCTGTTTAAAATGTGGAGGAATGTTTTGAAAGACAGAGATGGAGATTCGTTTACTGTGTTGGGTTGAAATAACTGTTGTGATGATGTAGCTGACTTTGTTTTCTTAATACATATGATTGTTACTATTTGAAAATGGCTATAATTGGAGGTCCGAGTCTGAAGTTACTTTATACAAGATGTGTATGGTCATAGTCATAATGTTGTGTCACGTTTAGACAAAGAACTGTAATATAGACCTTAAGCAGTTTGTCCTTGGTGGACGATCATGTCAAGTTTAAGCAATAGGTAACTAGTGCTCTCATTTTGCTTTTTCTTTGTTATTCACCTGTACATCACAGTGGTTTTACTCTCTGGAGAGGCATAGTCATTGTTAATTCCTTTAGTTATTATGTTTAGTCACAATTTCAGAGAAAAAGTTTACTCAATATCAGGGTTATAGAGCATGGCCAGCAGCCGATTGTTATTTTTGAACCTGGTGGTCTGTGTTGTGTTTGCAGTTACTTGTGCAAGCAGGGTTGGAATTTTCAAAATAAGATATGGTTTTAAAGTACGTAAGACTTATAAAAGGAATAAATAGTAGGTAAAAACTTATTAGGAATAGTGCCATAATCTTGGAGCAATCATACTTCTGTAAGAGAGAATGCTCAAGAAAATTCAGTTTTGTAACTTATTTCTAACATGAATTTGATACCCACAAGGATAAGGATCTCTGTGAACTTTGTTCTAGTGCAAGTTCATCAATTCTAAATGAATGTTTTTACTTTTCTTTTCGCTAAGCCTACCTGATCTCTTGAAGACTGATCTTTTCCTGGCTTAAAACCTAGTTCTGAAACATTTGGTAGATTTTCCTTTTAATATAATAAATAGGCTTTGTATGGTTTGCCTATTTCTTACTTAAAACATTTGTTTGGCAATTATTCTCCAATTTCTATTCGAATTCTGCTTCCAGATTTTGTATTGTTAGGAAATCTGGATTCCTTAAAAATTCTGGAACATTACTTTTCCAACTCAATATGGGTTCATACCCAAAGGCCAAAGCATTAATATGGACTTGGTTAAGTAGTTCCTAAGTTATACATAATCTGGAAGCAGAATGGCAAAGGGCTCAAGGAATAACCTAAAGGTCGCTGGTTCCAATCCCCACACTTGGGGCCAAAAATACCTGCCAAAAAAATAAAAATAAAAAAGGGCATGGTTATTATATGTTACAATATCTCATAACATAAGAAACATTTAAATTGCTGGGTATTGATTTTGTTTTATGTTGATATTGTTAGAATATGTTAGGTGGGAAAACATGTTTCCATGTTTTCCTCCCCATGTTATCCTCTCCATGTTTTCCTATATTGTGTGCTATCCTATTTCCTATATAAACCAATGTAATGCTATGTAAATACAACATGAATTAGAGAGTAATATTAGATAATGGAATTATTCCTATTCCTTATACTTATTTGTTCTATTACATGAACACTCTTAGACTCTCACTTTCAACATGGTATCAAAGCTTGATCCTTTATCCGACGACTTTTTCCGGCGACTTTTTCCGACGACTTTTTCCGGCGACTTTTCCGGCGACTTTTCCGGCAAGTTTTCCCAGCGTGCCTTTTCTCTCTCCTCCTTCCATCTGCAGTGGTCGACTTTTCCGGCGACCTTTTTCCGGCGGTGATACATTGATTTTCAGCCGCTTCTCGAGTGTCCAGTATCTCCCCATGTTGGTTTTCTTGTTGGTCCTTGGCTGTTTTCCAGCTTTCTTCTTTGATGCACCATATTTGCTATGCTTTCTTCCCATATGTTACCCATTGTTGATGTCTCTTCCAACATGGAATCCATTGTTGATGTCTCTTCCAACATGGTCTCGGGTCTGAATTGGTTAGAATCTGCAACTATGTTGTTTGCATCTTTCTGATTTTTTTTTCCTTTCTTTTTTTGTCCTCCTTTTTTGTCAAATGCACTTTATTTTGTCCTTTTTATATAAAGCTGCATTTGAGGGAGAGATATATGAGATATGAGGTATGAGATATGATATGGTCTAGGTTGCATGAGGGGTAGTTCATGCTACGTCATGCTCATTTGCAGCCGTATGGTTTTTCGCTTCGCTTCGGTTTGTTCTTTGTTGGCTTGTGCAACTTGGGTCTCACATGAGTGCAACATTGGTTCTCGGCATTGGCTGCTTCTTGGTGATTCCAGCTCACTTTCCATGGCGCTTTCCTCATGTTCTTCAGCTGCTTGCTAGTCATGATGGCTCCTTTATGTTGTTGCAATTTTTTCTTCATATTTTTGTCAAATGCACTTTAGTTTGTCCCTTCTATGTAAAGTTGCATTTGAGGGGGAGTGTTAGAATATGTTAGGTGGGAAAACATGTTTCCATGTTTTCCTCCCCATGTTATCCTCTCCATGTTTTCCTATATTGTGTGCTATCCTATTTCCTATATAAACCAATGTAATGCTATGTAAATACAACATGAATTAGAGAGTAATATTAGATAATGGAATTATTCCTATTCCTTATACTTATTTGTTCTATTACATGAACACTCTTAGACTCTCACTTTCAACAGATATGTTATACTGTTTTCAAGGAGGTGTTGCATGAATTAATGACCATTTTCTTGGTGTAGGTACCGAAGTATTGCTAGAAGGTTTACTGAAGGCACTTAGCTAATATATATATTGACTTCTACTGCAATTTTATCCTTTTGAGAGTTGGCAATAATGGAGGCACGCCCTGGTTTATCCTTCCAAAGACCAGGTGCTCGACAACTTAGTAACCATGTATCATCTGGAGCTCTATCTTCATCTTTACCTGTTCTTTCCACCGCCCTAGAAGAGAAACATCCCAAGCTGCCAGACTATAAAGAGATTTCGATGGAGAGGGACCTTTTGCCAAGTCCTCTAGATGTTCGGCCTCTAAATGTTCGGCCTCTAGATGTTCGGCCTCCATTGTCTTCCAACAGTGGAGTTGTCGGTCATATATTTTCTTCATCCGCTGGGTTCTCTACAGATCTTCAATTTTCTTCTGCTTCACCCCATGAAAAGCTTTCAAGAAAAGCTCCTTTCATATCTGAGTCCTCAAATGCTGGGTCATATGCTGGGTCATCAAGTTACTATACTACGGTAAAAAGCAAGGATTCCTGGTGTACAGATTCACTACCCAGCTTTCTTGACTATCCTGTAAACAGCCCTGCCGTAAATAACCAAATGGATGGCAGCATTAATGGTTCTGTCATGCCATCTGAGGAATTTAGTAAGCCAAGTGATTGGCAAGAATGGGCAGACCAATTAATCACCGATGATGGTGCTTTGCCTCCTAATTGGGATGACCTCCTTGTGGATACTGGTGTTGCAGGTTCAGAGCCACAGGTTGGGTGCTCAGACTGCAAAAAAATCTTGATATTGCTTTCACAATATGCTTTAAATATCTTTGTTCCTCTTCTATTTACTGTAGAAAAATTTGAAGATATTTATTCGTACTTTATTACTGTAGATTACATATCAAGTGTCCAGGCCATCTATGAATTGCCCAGTGCAGCAGTCCCAAGTGCATCCACAGCTTCCCACTGCATCTGGAGAGACTTGCACAGCTGTTACCCCATCATCCTCGGCAGGTGGCTCTTCAACCAAGCCACGCATGCGTTGGACACCGGAACTGCATGAAGCCTTTGTGGAGGCAGTCAATAAGCTTGGTGGCAGCGAAAGTAATATTTTACCCTTTGCTGTATTTTGTCAATCATATGTGCTACCAACTATGACACACTTTTTGAATAATTAATTGATTTTAAATCACAGGAGCTACTCCCAAGGGTGTGCTAAAGCAAATGAAAGTTGAAGGTTTGACCATCTATCACGTAAAGAGCCATTTACAGGTGTGTTGTTTGTTATTTGTCTTAATATCGACTCCCAACAGAATGGATTTGCCAATTCTCTTTCTGTCATGTTTGAATTTTTTTCCTCAAATTGCAGAAATATCGAACTGCTAGATACAAACCAGAGTCGTCGGAAGGTAACAACTGTTCCCAGATTTTATGTATTTTATAAAATTTCTTTGCTTTTACTTTATCCATTACATACAATTCATTTATTCTTATGCCAAATGATATACTGAAGAAAACTGTTGAATTGTTGAATTCAACTTTATGACTTGGGTCCATTGAGTAATTAGTATATTTAAAGCAATTTGCTTAAGATGGATTGGATAAAACATGAATTACCTCTCTTTTCCCGCGCAAGCCTCATCCTAAAGCATACTATAGAAGTTAAGGCTTCTTACTCTGGAAGGGAATTGCATGTATTGAAACAATACTTATGAGCTTCAAATGTAAAGATAGTATCAGTTTCTTTTTTTGGTTGCTATTTCTTCAGTCTTGTCTTCAGCTGGTAGCTTGTAAACCTCATATGGAAGAATTGTCCCACATGCCTTTCTTACTTTCTTCCTCTCTCTCAAAGTCTCAATCTACCTATTTCTGTTTCAAATATAGTTTTGTGATTTTAGTTAACAAATTACATGTTTTAAATTCAGTAACGAAATTTAGCTTTTCCTTTACTAAAGATATAATTATCTTTTTTGGTTTTCCTCTCGTTATATTTTAAGGTCTGACTTCTGTTGTTTGTATTTTGTTTTGACTTCGTATTTCTGCATGATTTATTCCCTGTGATCCTCAGTGCCCTTGAAAAAGCTAAAATGTTCAACTTTGTGATAAAAAAGTTCAAGTTTCAGTTCTTTCTAAAATAGTGAAACTTTCATAGTAACTCCATTTCAGCATCATCTGTTCACTACTTAAATTCCCATGTTATTTTTGTCTTTTTGTTTCTTTTTCCCTCTCCTTTTGTAGTTGGTGAATGTTCATTTGTTATGGACTTAGCATGTAGAAGTTGATATATGGGCACTTATCTATAAGGTGGGGTATTCCATTTATGCAGGATCTTCGGAGAAAAAACTGACTCCTCTTGAAGAACTTTCATCTCTGGACTTGAAAACGTGAGTTTATTTACTTTGTAGCGTCCTTTAATAAAATTTTCAGAAATGTGTAAATTACAAGCCTGCATATGTAATGTCGTGTGGTTGCTTATAGTTATCAAATTCAAAAGCTATGTGGTTGTTTATTTAATTATTTCTTTTCATGTGATTTTGTTGTGCTTGAAATTTTCTGATATATTAATGATGGAGATGGTAAAGGGGTGATAGCATTTGTTGATTGTCACCACCTTAGGATACCAACTTGGCCAAATCTAATAATCAAGTTTGACCAACTACATTACTAATATATCCTTATTTATTTTAGTAATTGCATCCATTACCCGTCTTTACTTCTCAAAACATTTCTTTTTAGTAATTTACACTTCAAATAAGTGATTAGTAAATTTTTTTATACCAAACAATTTTTACTTTTGGCTAGTTTAAGTGTTTTTTATTTACCAAACACAAATTACTTTTCTAAAACTGATTATAATCTAAAGTAGTAATCACAATCAGTAATCACATTTTTTTAAGCAATCCCAAACATACTCTTAGTATTTAATTCTATTCATATTGGTTTGCTATCGTCTTTTTACCTATTTTCTGATTGAAATTTAATCATTTGCTAAAGTTTTTGAGGACCTGCTTCTCACATTAAGCAGCTGAAAGAGTAAATTGAAATTCTAGGCCAATATTAGTGCCATCTGATCCGAAGTAGCTTGTGCAATCTCTTCTGATAAACTTAATTTTTTGTCTGGGAATTGCTCAAGTTGTAAGGATTGAAGTTGCATTTTTTGTTAACTCTATAAAGTAGATGTCTCCATATATACTGTATAGTCAAAATCTGCTTTTGAGCTTTTGACCTCTTGATGCTCTTTGAGCTATTAGATGTGTAATGCATTATCCAAATTTATTACCTCTCTCTGCTGTGGTAACAGGGGTATTGAGATCACTGAGGCATTACGATTGCAGATGGAAGTTCAGAAACGGCTACATGAACAGCTTGAGGTATGAATGCATTTTAAATGTAGAATTAAATTTTAGTTTCATTTGTGATCATGGGTAGCTTACTGACTATTGAGGAAGTATTTTACTGGAATGAAGCAAGTACTGATTATATTTTGCTTTGACATAAAAAGTTTTCCTCAAAGTCTGCTGGCATTCTTTGTGGTGTGATGCACAATATTGAAAAGGCAACATTTGAGGCTTTCTGGCTTTTGTGCCATTCTCTACACAGTTTGTCATCTTTACAATATCAAACTGTGGGTAGGTGTTGATACTTTATTATGCCAAAAAAGTATATGTGGCTCTGTTTTGCTAGAATTAGTACAATGGTCAGGTTTCTTGTCATAGCCATTAGTGGTATATGTTGATATATTTATAAATTCTTTTTCTTCAGATTCAAAGAAATTTACAGTTGCGAATAGAAGAACAAGGAAAATGCTTACAGATGATGTTTGAGAGGCAACACAAGTCAGAAATTGACATGCGGAAGGCCTCATCGTCGACTGTAGATAATTCCTCTGCTCAGTTGGCTGAAACAATCCAAAATTCCCCTGCCAAAAGTGAACCAGGAACCTCGCAGCTGGAACATCAGGCAACAGGGAATGACCCAGATAATGTCGTTGCACCATCAGAAGATGGATCTGAGAATTTGAAAGAGAAACAAAAGGAACCTGAAGCTGAAACTTCTGAGGATCTTGGGGCCAATGTTATTGGTCATTCCGACTCTCAACCAGCAAAGCGTTTAAAACTAAATGAATGAACCCATATTATAACCATCTTCTTAGAATAGACAAAATACATTGAATATCTCAATCTTTGTGTAGGGCAGGTAGTGATGGACAGTAAGGAGGTTTGGAACTCTCATGTCCTTGTCTTTGTAGTAAAAGTTATCATGCCCTTTGGCTTGTGTCTCCTTCAATTTACTTTGATAAGCAAGTTCTCAGTGTTTTGATTATCATACTCCCGTATTCCCCTATCCGTGGTCTTTTGAGTTGAAAGAGGATGAACACCGAGTAACTTTAGTCTGACCTATTACAGCCCTTTTTGCTCAGAGATATTCTTCTTGTGAGACTTGAGGGTTTTAAACTTCTAATGAATTTCTCCCATAGTTTAATAAGAAAGGATCCATGCATCCGAGTATTTTTAGATTAATCAACCATATGCATATTTAAATACAAGTTTAATGTATGCATTATGGTGTTTAGGGTCACTCCCAAGGGGGAAGAGAATATAGAAGTTTCTTGAGAATGTGAATTTGTTGTAATGTAAGTTTGTAATAAAGCAGGATCTCCATAGCTAGTATGTACCAACAAGTCATTTACAGAAAATATGCTTTCTATTGAATGCCACAGTTGTATTTTTGTAGTGCTATTTGTCTTGAAAGGGGATTTTGTAGTTGCTTATTTATCAAATTTCTATCCTGTTGGTAGTGTTGAGTGTTTTGAGACAGAGTTGAAGCCAAGCAAGTTTGGTACGTGAGCTGTTCTTTATTCTTGACGCCATACCACTACCAGCTATGCAAATTAAAAACCGTGTATCTGTTTTACAAAGTCTGATATGTAAATTGTTCAAAAAAGAAAGAAAATCATTTTTCTGGGTAAGATTTTGTTGGTTGGAAAAGGAGAGGGAGGCCTAAAACAAGCTCTAAATCCTTAAAAGGTTCAATTCAAGATTCAAAATGCTCTCCCAAGAGTTAATTTGAAGGAATATGTGGATAAACAGATCCATTTTTTTTTCTTTGGTACTAAACTTGAAACTTTCAATGCAATTTAAAACATATTATATTTCTCTTGCTGGCTTAAAAATGCTATACTGTGTCCTAGTTCACTTGAGAGTTCAAGACAATACTAGAAAAACGTTCTCCTCTCCATAAGGCAACACAAGGAGACTCGTGACTGTCTCTAAATTCATTATGATGGAGATTGGAACCGACGATCTTTAAAAAATCTTCTTAAAAAAACGCGAGTTTTATATCAGAAAAAAGTATGGAGATATTTGAATAATATGAACTTATGGAAGCTGTTAGTGTCAGTCTTGGCTTTGGATCCAAGTTATTCATGAATATATTCTTTTAATTTTTTTTTCTTTTTCTATTTTACTTCTTCTTGAAAGTAATTATTTACCTTACAGAGTTATTAGCAAGCAAACTGTCCCTTTTCTTACCTATATTAACTTCTCTTCCAATCAATCCCACGACCCTCCAACTATCAGTTGGTAGAGCTAGCTATAAGCAACATTCTCATTATTCCTTATAATCCTTCCTCTCTATCACTCCCTCCATACTTTTAAAATAAAATAAAAAACCCTGTGTTTTTCTTTCCTCTTGTTTTGCTTGCCATGGCATCAAACACCATGGCTGGCCTATTTGCAGGCTCTCATGGCCGCAATGAACTCCATGTTATGCATGCTGCAGACGAGGTAACTAGCTAATTTCTTCTCATTCTCATTTCTCTTTTTCTTGTTTGATAAATCTCTTAATTGGATGACTACCTTTGTTAGTGATCAATGTGCATGTTTGTTCTACAGAATCAACCTCCAACACGCGAGTCTACAAGAAAGATTTGTCGAGTTTGTGGGGATGACATTGGATTTAAGGAGAATGGAGAGCTGTTTGTGGCTTGTTTTGAGTGTGGATTCCCAGTCTGTAGGCCTTGTTATGAATATGAAAGAAGTGAAGGCCATCAATGCTGTCCTCAGTGCAATACTCGCTATAAACGCCACAAAGGTCTTTTTATCTTTGTTATTAATTTCAACATTTACATTTACTAGGATTTAGCAAATCTCATTTGGGAAAATGTTAACTTTCTGGGGTTTGTTTTCTACAGGCTGTGCAAGAGTTGCTGGAGATGATGAAGAAAACTATGATGCAGATGATTTCGACGATGAATTTCAGATCAAAAATCACCAAGATACCCCAGATCACCAACATGTCAATATTCCCTCGGTAACTTAGTCTATTAGCTAGTCGATCATCACAAAAATATCTGTAAATTTTAATAAATCTGACAATAAGAAGGTTGTGATTGTTCTAGGAAAATGGAGAGCATAATCAACAGCAGCAATGGCATCCCAATGGGCCTGCTTTCTCTTCCATTGCTGGAAGTGGTAAGCAAATCTATTTTCACTTGTATTGCGCAGTTTCTATAAATCTTTGTCTAGATTTTACATGTAACTATACTGATTGGAGGGTTATAAATAGTTGTTGGTAAGGATTTTGAAGGTGAGAAAGAGACTTACACTAGTGCCGAATGGAAAGAGAGAGTTGATAAATGGAAAACCAGGCAAGAGAAAAGAGGTTTAGTTTCCCAAGGAGATGGAGGTAATGATCAAGGGGATGAAGATGAGCATCTGTAAGATTCTTTTTCTTTTTCCTCTGCTTGTTTGCTTGTTTGTATTTACATTCAAAATCTTTAACAATGTTACTACTCATACAGCATGGCTGAAGCTCGGCAGCCACTTTGGCGAAAAGTCCCTATTTCATCAAGTCTAATCAATCCATATCGAATAGTCATTGTGTCTAGGCTCATCATTCTAGCCTTCTTCTTCCACTTTCGCATCTTAACTCCGGCTTATGACGCTTACCCTTTATGGCTTATATCTGTAATATGTGAGATATGGTTCGGCTTCTCATGGATTCTTGATCAGTTCCCAAAATGGTTCCCCATTAACCGAGAAACTTACTTGGATCGCCTGTCCATGAGGTTTGAGCGCGAGGGTGAGCCAAATGGACTAGCCGCAGTTGATTTCTTTGTGAGTTCTGTTGATCCTCTTAAGGAGCCACCAATTATTACTGCAAACACAATTCTATCGATCTTGTCAGTTGATTATCCAGTTGAGAAGGTGAGCTGTTATATATCAGATGATGGTGCATCAATGTTGCTTTTTGATACACTGTCAGAGACAGCTGAGTTTGCTAGGAGGTGGGTGCCATTTTGCAAGAAGTACAGCATTGAGCCAAGGGCTCCTGAGTTTTACTTCTCGGAGAAAATTGACTACTTGAAGGATAAGGTGCAACCTACATTTGTGAAGGATCGTAGAGCCATGAAAGTAAGAAAATTTGAAACCTTCCTACCTTTATGTATATGGCTAAGTTTTCAAAGTTAAGAAATTTAAAAAGATTGCATTATTTAAAGGTATGTCTAAAATGGACTAGAGGGTGTATATCTTAAATTCTTCACTAGAACATTTTTCATCAACTAAATGGTGTCTGAGAGCTTTTTGTTTGAACTGCAGAGAGAATATGAAGAGTTCAAAGTAAGGATTAATGCATTGGTGGCAAAAGCTCTGAAGAAACCAGAAGAAGGGTGGGTTATGCAAGATGGAACCCCGTGGCCTGGTAACAACACTCGCGATCATCCTGGCATGATTCAGGTTTGAAACTACACTATATGAATTAAATCATTTCCAAAGGAGATAATAATGGCACTAAAAAAGGCAATTAATTTCTTGCAATCCATTTTGATTTTACGAATGTGTAAAACCTTTATTTTTCTGGATTGCCAGAAATTGTATTCAATAATCAACAGTCCATATGAAAAAAATGTTCCCCTCACTATGTCCATTTTTAGATAATCCATTTGAGAAATGTATCAACTTTCCATAATAGTCCACGTCCTTAAATGTGAAGTATGTGTTCTAAAATGGTATTTCTCTGTACAGGTTTATCTTGGAAGAGAAGGAGCGTTGGATGTTGAAGGCAAGGAGTTACCTCTACTTGTTTATGTATCGCGTGAGAAAAGACCTGGCTATCAACACCACAAGAAAGCTGGAGCTATGAATGCAATGGTGAGTAGCAATCAATTAGTTAAATTTGTTGCGCTTAAGGTATGTTGATACCTCAGTGTTGTTTTAATTTTCATCAACTAGGTTCGAGTCTCTGCAGTACTTACCAATGCACCCTTCATGTTGAACCTGGACTGTGACCACTACATTAACAACAGCAAGGCTGTAAGGGAAGCTATGTGCTTTTTAATGGATCCCCAACTTGGGAAGAAGCTCTGCTATGTCCAGTTTCCACAGAGGTTTGATGGTATTGATCGCCACGACAGATATGCTAATCGCAATGTTGTGTTCTTTGATGTAAGTTTTACTAGCTAATTCGATATCATGTTTACTTTTTCTCATAGAAATCTAAGTTTTCAGCCTGAGCTCGAAATACCCCTAATGTCATTTTTGTTACAGATTAACATGAGAGGCCTTGATGGGATCCAAGGGCCAGTTTATGTTGGAACTGGATGTGTCTTTAACCGACAGGCATTGTATGGATACGATCCCCCCGTGTCTGAGAAGAGGCAGAAGATGACATGTGATTGCTGGCCTTCATGGTGCTGCTGCTGTTGTGGTGGTGGTAAAAGAAAGCCGAAGTCCAAAAAGAAGGGACTTAAAGCTTTGCTCGGCCTTGGGGGGGTTTATAGCAAGAAGAAGAAAATGATGGGCAAGAAGAATTACACAAGAAACTCTCCTGGACCTGTCTTTGATCTCGAAGAGATAGAAGAAGGGCTTGAAGGCTATGACGAGTTGGAAAAATCATCCCTCATGTCTCAGAAGAATTTTGAGAAACGATTTGGGCAGTCACCAGTTTTTATTACTTCCACACTCATGGAAAATGGTGGCCTTCCAGAAGGGACTAGCAGTGCTTCACTTATCAAAGAAGCCATTCATGTTATTAGTTGTGGCTATGAAGAAAAGACTGACTGGGGCAAAGAGGCAAGTAACTTTTTATTATGCTTTTGCCTAGTTTAGAAAAAACATGCTTTAACTTTGATGAACAATAAAATTTCACTATCTATATGAAGGACGTAAAACAAACTAAATTCTGCTTTGTATTCTCATCATAATGTTGATTTTCAATTCTAGATAGCATTCAGTTCAATCAAATGTGGAACTAAGTGCTTAATGTACTTGTCTTCTTTATAGATTGGATGGATATACGGCTCGGTGACAGAAGACATTCTAACAGGCTTCAAGATGCATTGTAGAGGGTGGAAATCAGTGTACTGTATGCCAAAAAGACCAGCTTTTAAGGGGTCAGCTCCAATCAATTTATCAGACAGGTTGCACCAAGTTTTGAGATGGGCTCTTGGTTCTGTTGAAATCTTCATGAGTCGTCACTGCCCGCTTTGGTATGGATATGGTGGGAAGCTCAAATGGCTAGAAAGGCTTGCTTACATTAACACTATTGTTTACCCTTTCACTTCTATCCCTCTGCTTGCCTACTGCACTCTTCCAGCTGTGTGTCTTCTCACCGGAAAATTCATCATCCCAACAGTAAGTACCATATATAATGTCCCAACTATAGGATTTGTACACCAATATGTTAATATATATATATATATATATATATATATATTATATCAAATCATTATTTAACATGTCCTTATTAATATCAATATAAGAATTCTGACCGCAAGTTGAACTTTATGCAGCTGAACAATCTTGCTAGCATATGGTTTCTGGCGCTTTTCCTATCTATCATTACAACCGGCGTTTTGGAGCTCAGATGGAGTAAAGTTAGCATCCAAGACTGGTGGCGAAATGAACAATTTTGGGTCATTGGCGGCGTCTCAGCTCATCTTTTTGCAGTGTTCCAAGGCTTCCTCAAAGTCCTTGGTGGAGTTGACACAAATTTCACAGTGACAGCGAAAGCAGCAGACGACGTGGAGTTTGGGGAGCTCTACCTCTTCAAATGGACCACTCTTCTCATCCCACCAACTACACTAATAATCTTGAACATGGTTGGAGTTGTGGCTGGAGTTTCTGATGCCATTAACAATGGTTATGGCTCATGGGGTCCCTTGTTTGGCAAGCTTTTCTTCTCTTTTTGGGTCATTCTTCATCTCTATCCTTTCCTAAAGGGTCTAATGGGAAGGCAAAACAGGACTCCCACAATAGTAGTCCTTTGGTCGGTTCTGCTAGCTTCAATCTTTTCATTGGTTTGGGTTCGGATTGATCCTTTCTTGCCTAAGCAAACTGGTCCCATTCTTAAACAATGTGGAGTGGAATGCTAGTCATTCATTTAAATGTCCTCATCTTTCCCTTTTACTGTTGCTTTGTTCAATCTCTGGCAGTTTTTACCCCGTTGTATCTACGTTTACTATTGAGCATTCACAGAAATGTCATTATTTTTACTGCTGGGAAGAGAGATTTTGCTATGGCCTGCAAAAAATGAGTGAAAGGCTTGTGTAAATTTGGTACATATGACAATGTAATATGGTATTGAATACAAGTATAAGCGTTTCCATCATGTTAAGTTTGACTGCCTTTCTGAGCTAGAAATTTTTGAATATAAAAATTGAACATGTAAACCAACCTAACAATTGGTTTCTGTTTGTACCATCATTTTCAGCTGTTGTGCTTCAGTATGCACAAGAGTAATGGGTTATAATTATACAATCTATTGGCGATTGTAGTCAATAGGGAGCTTAATTTCCCTTGCCAATTAAGTGCATCATAAAGTAAAATAATGAAATAAAATATATCCAAAAGTCTGTGATACTCATTGCCTTTAGGTGGGGAAAAAAGAACTATGATAGTACTGTTGGTTTATATGTTTTGTTTTAATGATGATAACATATATTTTGTATGGAGATGATTTGTGATTTTCAGGTTATGAACTGATTATGCATGTATCAAGATCTCAAGTGGTTCAATGTGAAGAAAAAGGTTTTCAGAGTCACCACTTGGTTAGGTCCCAAGGACTTTTCTTAGGAAATCAATGTAAAGATTTATAGCTTGAGCTATTAATTTCAAGGCAATTTTAATTGTGCTGGAAATTATTTTAAAAATATTTCATGATCTTAAAATTCAAATCCTTTAAGAAGCTATTTTTGGAAACCAAATCAATTGAGAAAATGGTAAGCCATATTTTCCAAAGTAAAGACCTTATTCCTTATTTCAAGTGCTGAAAATTCAAATTCAAAAACTGGAAATATATATTTGGAAACCATATTAATTGGAAAATTGTTTTCCAAAGTTATATCAATATCAAGATACTTTCCATAAAGTGATGGAGCTGATTTTGCTTATCCTTATCCATTAATTCAAGTTGCTGATTTTGTTGGGATATTATTCCTTAATTCAAATGGCTGATTTTGCTATATCTTATCCCATGATTCAAGCTGATTTTGTTTTCAAATTCAAAATCTCTCTCTTAACAGCTTGTTTATTTCTCTAGTTGGATTTGCTAAAAATTGGGTTATTAGTTTTCTTTGCCTTTGGTCCTTAACAATATATATATATCCTTCTCGCCTAAAAGAGAAACTAATGAATAGAAGAATATTGAGCTTTAACAAAAAAAGTTTCTAACAAATTGTTCTTACCTTGTTCTTAATCTCTTATTGCTAGAAATTCATAGATATATTGTAATCATATTCGTTCATATTAAAACTTGTATACAAGCCTAGTTTGACTTGTGTGATCCAGTAGTGAATAGAATCTGTTCAAAGGGAACTTTCAATTTTGCAGAGGTGCAAAGGTCTCAGTGGTGAAAAATGTTGCAAAGGTGCAAGAGGGCAGTCGTGTCCATCTCAGCGGAAAACTACTTTGAACATGGAGTTTTTGTATTTTGTATTGAATAGTTCATTTAATAAAATGAGTCTCCATACCAATTGGTATTGGACGTGGATTATGCCACTAAATTAGAGGATAGGGGCTGAATCACATAAAAATCTTTGTGTCTGTGGCATGCTATTTCGTGTCGTTTGATCTTTTAAATTTCGTTCTGCATTTAAACACATCTGCATAATAGTGTTCTGCAGATATTCGTAACAAGCTAATCCAGACAACAAGAAAAATTAAAATTTGTTATTATCGATCACTTCTAGCTTAGACACCTATTCACCCCCTCTAAGTGTGCACATACACGGAATTACAAGTCCTTGCTTTAATTGTGATGCAGTTGAAATACTTCTTCATAAACACTTCCTAGTAGTAGGTGAAAATTGAAATGCAATGATACATAGAATTCATAGGCCACTTAGTATAGAAGAAAAATCTTGCTGAGCTCATATAAATAACTCAAAAACAAGAAATTTTATTCCCAAATCATAAATGTAGCCACTATCTTGCATAAATTTGGGAATTACTAGTATGTAATACGGTACAAGAATATCATTGATCATTAAACATATTTTGGCAAACTTATTCTAAAAGTCAAAAAGCTCCATGCTTCCTAAGCTCCATGACAACTGACCAACTTATTTGACATATTTCTGAGCTCTAGCCGATAGTTCTTGTGCGACAAAGCGCATGGTAGGTCGTGAATCCGGTGTGGAATGTGTACATGCTAGTGCCACATTGACTGCAAACGCCACTTCCTCTGCTAATACGCCTGTGGGAGGTGGAAGCCTTTGGTCTAGCACATCCTTCAACGATAAGTCTGGATCACTGGACAATGTTTTTGCTGTCGATGATGCTAGAGAAGAAATGAGCTCCCCTGGGTGCCTTCCCATCATAACCTCCAACGCCACCACTCCAAAGCTATAAACATCAGATTTCTCTGTTACTCGCATACTAAATGCAAGCTCTGCGAATAAACAAAATATGTTACCAATGAATTTACAGTTACAAAGACAATAAGAACACACTATGCACGCACATGTAGAATATGAATTAGAGGTAGCTTTACTTGTATCATTAAGAGACAGATAAATTCAAAAATTTAATCTTTTGAGACGATACCTGGTGCCATGTAGCCATAAGACCCTGCAACATTGGTCCAATTAGATGAATCTGTGCTCAACAATCTTGCTGTGCCAAAATCTGAGAGCCGGGGTTCCAATTCTGACTCGAGCAAGATATTATTCAGTGATACATCTCGGTGCACAATAGGTGGAGAGCAGTCATGATGCAAGTAAGAAAGTGCATGAGCCACTCCTTGAATAATTCTCACCCTTGTATCCCAGCCTAATTCGAATGCCCCCTCCTCGCCATACAGCAATTTCCCCAAACTACCTCTCTCCAAAAATTCATAAACCAAGTACAGGCACCCTTCCTTTGAACAGAACCCATACAGTTTGATAATATTCCGGTGCCTAACTTCTGTCAAGGTTCGAATTTCGTTCTCAAAGCTCCACCGATTATTTGCTGGAATGTCACTAGAGTCTGACATATTGAGCCTTTTAACCGCTACAATCTCTCCAGTCAGCAAAATGGCCTTATACACACTTCCAAATCCTCCTCTTCCAATGCAGTACTTTTCCATGAAGTCTCCGGTGGCTTTCACAATATCACCAAATGTGAATCTTCCTTCTTTTTCCCAAATCAGAGACTCAGAATTCTCATATTTCTCGGAACTTCTAGTCTCTTCATCATGCTGCTTGGTTTTACTGTGAAATACGAAACATCCAGCAATGATGATCACTGCCAAAACAAAGACACTGACAACTGGAACAATGACACCGACGAGGACCTTATTGTTGGACTTCTGTGTCTTCCTAGGTGTTCCATTACAAGAGGGCAATCCTTCAGCATCTCCACACAAATCTGAGTTTCCAATGAAAGATTTGTCTAGCGCATGTTGGAACGTTGGAATAGGGCCAGACAAGTCATTGAAGGAAAAATCAATCAATCGCAAACTCTTCATGTTAGAAAGTGAAGGAGGAATTCTACCTGCGAGATTGTTATGAGAAAGATTAAGATACTCCAATGATGAGAGTTTTGCCAAGTTAGGCGGGATAATTCCTGAAAGTGAATTGCTACTCAGGTCCAAAACATATTGCAACCGAACCAAGCTGCCAAGCTCAGATGGTATCTCTTCTGAAAAAGCGTTGTTGCTTATGTTCAAGCTCAATAAGCTTCTGCAATTTCCAATCTCTTTCGGTATGTTTCCTTTCATTTTGTTTGCAGACAAATCAAGATTCTGGAGCTTTGTTAACTTGCCCAAACTCCGAGGGATCTCTCCAATAAAATGATTACGGCTGAAGTTGAGCTTGAACAACAGGCCTAGATTTCCCAGTTCAGTTGGAATATCACCTGTGAATTCATTTGAATCCAGCTCCAAGACCTCCAATTTTGTTAAGTTGCCTAGCTCAGCTGGGATTCGACCAGAAATTTTGTTTCTCGCCATCTGTACATTTGTGAGCATTGCACATTTTCCCCACTGGGGTGAGAGCTCACCTGTAAACTCATTGCCACTCAGAGAAATGAAAACAAGATTTGGGTGAACACCAAATGCTTCAGAAACGTTTCCAGATAACTGGTTCCCATCAAGACGGACTCTAGTTAGTCCGGAGCAGTTTCTCAGGCAATTGGGCAAAGGACCAGTGAAGTTATTCCCAATTACTGTGAATTGTTTTAGAGCCAAACCACTACATAATGTATGTGGTAACTCCCCTGAGAAGCTGTTGTTGGAAAAGCCAACATTCTCCAAAAGGAGATTGTTTTTCCCCAAGTCCCTCGGAATACTGCCAGAAAATCTATTGCTAAACAGAGAGAGTATCTTTAGATTGCTGAGATTAGCAATGGTGTCAGGCACCTCCCCATTCAATTGGTTAGTGTTGAGATCAAGAGTGTGCAGAAAGGTCAAATTTCCAATCGCAGCTGGAATAGTTCCGTTAAGATGGTTGAAGTAGAGATGTATGAGTTCAATTTTACTGAGATTTCCGATTGTTTGCGGAATTGGACCTGACAGCTGGTTACCTGAAAGGTCTAATGACACCAGATTTTTCAAGTTTCCAATCTCTGCAGGTATTGTTCCTGAGAGTTGATTACTGTACAGAAAAAGGTAAGTCAGATTTGTCAACATACCAATTTCAGGACGAATATACCCAGTGAATTGATTGTTTTGAATCTGCAGTGATGTTAATTCGGTCCAATTGGTGATGAAATGAGGCGAGAGCTCACCGGATAGAGCGTTATCTGATACACCCAGCTCAGATATCTTAGTTAGATTGGAGAAGGACAAAGGCAAGGCCCCGGTAAGTGAATTCTCAGCTAAAGCCAAGTAGGTGAGCTTAGTACACAAGCCAAGCTCGGAAGGAATAGAAGAATTCAAATTATTTATTCGGAGATCGAGTCGCTGAAGCTCCCTAAGTTGACCGATAGAAGAAGGAATATTTCCTTCAAATGAATTGTTAAACAATTCAAGGATTTGAAGATCAGGTAGCAAGCCTACATCATCAGGAATAAAACCTGAGAATCCATTCATTCCCAGGTGAAGGTCTTTGAGCTTGGAAAGCTTGGATATATTTGTTGGCAATGGGCCTTGAAATGAATTATCAGTAAGATTGAGGTATTCAAGATTACCCAAATTGGCAAACACTGATTCAGGTACGGGGCCTGAAATCTTGTTTGATGACAAATCGAGATATGTTAGATTCCTGCAACTGAGTATAAAATCAGGGAATTCCATGGTAAGCTCATTGTAGAAAAAGCTGAGGCGTGTCAACAAAGGCATGTCCAAAAACTTGGACCAGTCTGGAGTGCGCAAGTAGTTTAATCCCAGGTCCAAGTACTGTAACTTTTGAAGATTACTAACTTGGTAAGGAATGGTACCCTTGAGTTCGTTGTTGAAAAAGCTAAGGTACTGAAGCTCAGTTAAATTTCCAATCGCTGGCGGTATGCTATCTTCAAAATAATTGCTGCTCAAATCCAAGAAAGTGATCTTGGAGACACTTCCGGTGATAGATGGTATGGGACCACTGAAATTGTTGTTGCTGATGTTGAAGCGGGTGAGATTTGGAAATGAAGTGAAACTGAAGTGGGAAAGTGTTCCTCTGAGGTCTTCATATGGGAGGTTTATCTCAGAGACTGTTCCTGCATTGTTGCAGATAATGCCAGTCCATTCACAAAGGTTTGTGAGGTTGGTGAGGGACCAAGAATTGAGTGAAGAAGAAGATGGTGCTAAGCTCTTCTTCCATTTCACAAGAGCTTCTGCTTCTGTTCTTGCTGATGATGTTATATTTAATGGAAGTAGAGAGAGTAAAAGAACATAAAAATGCAGAACAAATGGCTTCTGAAACGCTGCCATGTATCTGCTGTGAGTTTTGTTTTATGTTTCCAGTATTACATGCACTACAATCAGGATTTATAGTGCTTTACTAACTTCAATTTTCCCGGGGGGAAATTAAACAGAAATGTTGAGTGACTGCATTTTTCTGAGATGTAGATGGAATGTTTGAACTCTTACAAGCTGGCTTTAATTAATATTTGACTATTTAACATCTTAACAACCAAGCAATTTCTTTCTGTCATATAAGTATTTTTCAGTTATGTGAGCCTTAACTAGGTTTCTTTCTATTTGTTATTCAAATAAACTACTTCATTTTCATTGCCAAATACATCATAAACTCTAAAAAAAAAATGCATGCAAGAGAGCATCAAGAATGTTGCTTGGATTGTACTTGCAACACTTTCTAGTGGAAATATTTTTTAACATATCCAATGGCCTAACTAAAGTTATAGAGGGAGTTTTAATAAGGTCGACTACAGATAAAAAAAAACTTAAAAATAAATAAAAATTTATTAAACAGGTGGAAAACGTTTTATATTAATTTTTTGAAAATGCATAGAAGTATTAAAAAAAAAGAAAAAAAAACTATATAAAGTCACGAAGATTATTAGTCTAATTGTGAATTAAATAAATATCTAAACTCGATCCCCTTTCGACGTTTAACCATGAAATTTCTAGTATAAGAAAAAAAAGAACACAAAAAAGTCATAATTTTTGACACTTTCAATTACAAAAATCTTCTTCAAACCAAAATTCTCTGTTGACGCAGAGTGCAAATTCCGTACATAAATTGATGACTGATTATGTCCCAAAATGAATTGAAAATTATGCATTTTAACCACATCTTTTTAGGGACAATTTTAGATTTTTCAATCGAAAGGGAATCCCATTTTGGGGATAAACAAAAAAGATGCAAAATAATGGGACTCTCATTTTAATTAATTAGAACATGTAATAGCAATTGCAAGGAGGGAAGTAGAAGGAAGAGCATATACCCAAAGCCAAACCCAGTAAATATGATGCAGCAACATCTAAACAGATGAGTCAGATATTAGTACAGATATAATTAAAATTCTTGGCTTAAAATATACTATATTAAATCCATAAGCAATGAACCAACTGTTCAGATGAAACCCCAATCTGTTAAGCTATGGTGATGCTAAAGATCAAGAAAATTGAACAAATCTGATGATAATCAATATCAAATGTAAACCCTCAATCCAGAAACAATAATTATACAGTTAAAATCTCAAAATTAAGGTAAGGAAATTGCATTAATGGGCATCATATTCATATCCATGGCCAAAGAAAAAGAGATGGGTTACCATTTACAGCTTTGCTCTTACATTTTATAACGGATTATAGTAAAAAATAAATAAATAAATTAGGAATATTTTACACGAGAATTTTTGGAATGGCCTTAATATTAACACCCATTTTTAAAATGGTCATGGAAGAATGTTTATCTTTGTCATTGTATCTAAAAATTTTAGTAATGTATTTTTGTTTAACCTATCGATAACTCTTGGGCGACCGGTCTTAGCGACCAGTGGAATTTTTTTTTTTCATTCACTCTCAAATAATTTATAATATTTATTGTAACTCAAATTTTTACAGAATTCAGTAATTTAAATGTGATTTGGATACATATCAAAAACAGAGTTGTACAGTCTGTAAAACTCTATTTTTGATATGTATCCAAATCACACCTAAATCACTGAATTCGGTAAAAATTTGAATTGCAATAAATATTATAAATTATTTAAGAGTGAATGGAAAAATAAAATTCCACCGGTCGTAGAAGATTTGTTAACCTATTATTTAAAAAAAGTTGAAAGCGGTGTACTTAGGATAGAAGAATCATTGTCATATGTACTCTGATCTTTTAAAACACAGGTTGACTAACTTACCTCATGCAACTCATTTTTTTAATTTATCTTACTAACTTATCAAGTTGATCGAATTGAGCTCAATTATTTTTTTTCCTATGTTACCTCATGCAAATTATTAAACGAAATAAGCTCCACTATCACCTTCATTAAATTTTTAATTAATTAACTTGATAATGTGATTAACCACCTTCAATCAAGGACGAAGTCAGAATTTTTTTCAAAAGGGACAAATTAAGACATAATATGACAAGATAGAAAATTTATTACAAGACATTTATATAAGAAAAATTAGCATCAAAAAAGTTCTTTTAGTTAGAAATTAACTAAAATAGAAAAAAAAAACATCTTTATGACAAGTGTGCAAATTATATAAGTTTCGGGGGGTTAAAATAAAAATATCAAAACGTCAATACATAAAATAAATTTTTGAAAATTGTGGCGTACGCTAGGCCCCCCTAGGCCTAGCTCCGTTCCTGATTGCAATTGACAATGTTGCCAGAATTTTAAACTAAATCAAACTTAAAGCAAACGCAATTTTGAATAGCTTAATTTGTTTTATTGTCCTACACCTACGTCCTTGACCCCCCTTCTAGTATATGAGGAAGAAATAATTGTAACTTCCAAATTTATTGGACCCCAACTAAATTCAACTTTATTTAATTGGCTTGCAATGGAAATTCACTACTAAGGAAAGAAAAAATAAATTCATTGTTCTTGGACCTATTTATGTAGTTGTTATGGGGCCAGTGTCACATTAGTATTTTTTTATGGTAGACATTTTAAACAAAGTTTAAAAGTCATATTTTTTTGAATCTATCAAAAGCATGAATTTTGGAATATATTTTTTTATTTTCTCATTTATAACTTTATTTATTTGGTTTTAGATTTCTCATAAATATTCGGAAGGAGTCATGGGGCCAGTGTCCTATTAGCATTTTTTTTATGGTAGACATTTTAAGCAAAGTTCAAAAGTCATATTTTCCTTTGAATTTACCAAAAGCATGAACTTTGGAATATATTTTCTTATCTTCTCATTTATAACTTCATTTATTTGGTTTTAGATTCCTAACAATCATGCAGATAAATACTCGGAAGGAGTCATGGGGTGTCACATTAGCATTTTTCTTATGGTAGACATTTTAAGCAAAGTTTAAAAGTTATATTTTTCTTTGAATGCAAAAGCATGAACTTTGGAATATATTTTCTTATTTTCTCATTTTCTCGTTTATAACTTCATTTATTTGGTTTTAAATTTCTAACAACCATCTAGATAAATACTCAGAAGAAGTCATGGGGTCAGTGTCACATTAGCATTTTTCTTACGGTAGACATTTTAAGCAAAGTTCAAAAGTTGTATTTTTCTTTGAATCCACCAAAAGCATGAACTTTGGAATATATTTTCTTATTTTGTCATTTTTTTTTGTTTATAACTTCATTTATTTGGTTTTAGATTTCTAACAACCATGCAGATAAATACTCGGAAGGAAAATGAGTACATAAATTATTCAATTTTTTTGTGCTAGACTTTTCAAACTGCATCTCAATAGAGAAATGCCTATGAAGTTACAATGCATGTCGTTATGTCTATTCGACTCGGAATATGTAACATTACTTTATTTGAAATGGAAGTGATCAAAATTAAAGTTTAATATATAAAGTCAAACTGCACTATTACTCGATAGACTACCGAGTCAGTCAACTTACAAACATTTTCATCCATCTTTAATCAACTCCTGTTCACTATATTCGCGCCTTCATTCTCTTCTTGAACTTCTAGGTCTGCATTTACTGATGCAAGAAGCTTCTCTGGTTTAGATTTATACTCCCTTTATTTATTCTCTTAATGAAGAAATGAGGAACTATAGCTTGTATATTTTTACTCCCAAAAAACATTTTGAAATGGAGGAATATATA
Organism: Aralia elata; assembly: GCA_034770075.1. Taxonomy (NCBI): domain Eukaryota; kingdom Viridiplantae; phylum Streptophyta; class Magnoliopsida; order Apiales; family Araliaceae; genus Aralia; species Aralia elata. The sequence goes on from CM068382.1 coordinate 1,888,135, forward strand.
TAGATATATGCGCTTTTGGTTTTGGTGCATATATACCTTTTCTTTATGGCCAACATAGCTCAAAGAAAAGGAAGAAAAGTGCTTATAAATTAAAAAGAATACCATCAACAAATATCCAAGCAACTTTTATCAGACATTTCTGTTCTACCAAGAATCTGAGGCTATACGGTCTCACCAATTTACCTCTTTGTAGTTTTGATGAACTCACATTGGCACAGCATAATTTCATTAGACTTCATGTGTTTTTTTTTTTTGGTTTTTTTATTTTATTTTTTAACAATTTGTATGCAGAACCAACATATCAAAATACATTGACTTGAATGAACCAGGAGATTAAAGGGCGGCAAATGCGAGAGCTATAAAGAAATAAATAAATAGAATCAATTTGATCATCTGACAAATATAATAAAGAATTACAACAAACACACTTTTTAAAATTCACAAACAACAAAAGATATGAACTGTATAGAAACAGACACACACCAAAACCATCTCACAAAAATTAAAATGGGAAGATTAAGCTTCAGCAGCACCTCCATTCAAAGCTCTCTCCAACCTTGTTTCAAAAGGGGTGGAATTCCAGTTCACTTTCTTATCCTGCAAACAATTACACACCTGATTAGCACCAGATTACCCTTATGAACAAAGTCACAAGATCTCACTTCACATATACCTCTCTGTACTTGCTTGTTGTGTTTGGCATGACTTTATAGGAAGAAGCAGAGCCAGAATCCTTGGCTTCACCTGTGTGTTTCCAATAGGTCCCTACAGTTCCCATAATAGGCATGTCATCTGGGCTTCGACTTGGTGACTTTCTAGGCGAGTTCGATGCTGAAAACTGTTTCAGCTCCTCAAGTGTCAATGCGCCTAAAATTGGCCTATCTTCTATGCTTATAACTGAAGTCGATCCTTGGGACATACTACTTTTCTCAGAAGTAATGGACCCAAGCTCAATGGTAGCAGTCTTCTTTTTGGGTGTGATTTCAGATGAAACCAACCAATTCGAAAGGCTGGCATCAACAGCTATGTCTTTATTCAGATTCTTGGCTTGATGATTGGACTGATGGTTGAGACTATATGATAACTGCTTAAAACTAGGTTCAGAACTAAATGAAATTCGAGGTACTTCTTCATCTGCAGCAAAGTTCTCCTTCTGTTGTGGCTTCAGCGGCAGTGTTCCTCTTGATTTCACAGCTTTCCATTGACTAAGATTCTCTACTGGATTCAACACAGGATGAACATAAACACTCCTATCTCTCGCATTTCGATTCAACCCAATTGTTTTTACTTCCTTCTCGGCCATTTCACAAGTCATAGGACTATCCACCTCTTGCGAGGCCATTCGTGTCAATGAATTTTCTGTCCGCGACTCCATTGATGCACTTGGAATGGTCTCCGACCACACTTCTTGACATAACACACTTTCATCATCAGCCTCATCATCATCATCATCATCATAGTCATCATCTTCATCATCTAAATCACTATCCTCATACTCTGATTCTACGGCTTCATCATCGCTATCTCGGCAATTTTGGTACCTGTGATTCTGAGGGTAGGATCCAACACTGGAGATGGTTGAATCATCCTCAGAATTGGTATAGGATTGCCTTGATTTAGCTAGATCCTCCTCTTTCTCCCTCTCACTAATGTTATTGTTCTCCTGTAATGAATCCGTACTTCCATAGACAGCAACATGCTCATAGGTTTGGACATTTGAATCAAATGTGACTCTTTTTCTTGTACTGGGGCTCAGTTGCAGCTCGGACTTATCACTACAAACAAATTCCACAACTTTCGGTGAAAATAAACAAAATAGAAAAGCAACTGGAGTTACCCGACCTTCTTTTCTCCCAAAAACAAAGATAAAAGGCAAAATATTTTCAAAAGGAAACAATTAAATTCAAGAAATCAATGGCTTACCTCAACTCTGGAACTGAATTGGTGGCCTTTTCTGTGATGCCTAACACTGGAGATACAGTAGTTTGCAGAGGGCTCTGACCTCCATTTCTCTGCAATACATATTTAAAATGGAAATGGAAAAAAACAAATCAATCAACAAAATTATATAACTATGGAACTGATGAATCAAACCCAAAACCCAATGCATTAAGTTCATTTGTTGGTGTTTGGAGAACACAAACAACAAAAGCAAAGTATCTCATTTTCTTTACTCCCCTTAGCAACCAAAATAGACGGGAAGAGAATCGAAAACTGTGCCCAATAGACTGACTAAAGGAAGCGTATTTTCATTTGCTGAAAAACATTTATTGGCTTATATTGAAGAAAGAAAAAAAAGTACGAAAGGGAAAGAAACTTCAAGCTCGAAAAAAACAATTAACCTCAAAAATATAAAATTGGGGGACCTGGTAAATAAAACCGATCTGAATTGAAGCTAGGAAAAAACATACACATCATGTCAAGTTTGTATTTTGGATATTAAAAAGCAGATAATTAACAGGTTCCTCCATTTTCGTGGCAAACAAAACGATGAAAGAGAAACGGAAAATTTTCACTATACAGTTGGTAAGTAAGCTTAAAGTAACTAACTTGGCGTCGAGGGCTGCCCCTGTTCCTCTGGTTTCGGCGACTCCGATCCTTAGAACCACCAAAACACCCAAGAAAACAGCCCATTTACAGACTCCCTTTTTTCTTGATGTCAGGGATTTTGATTTATTTCCAGTGGATGATGAAGATTTCAATCTCAGAGTTGGTAAAGGGTCTTCTTCATTTTGGAGAGAGAAAGAGATAGAGAGAGAGGAGCGTTGGGATCCGAGGGAAAAAGGAAGACGAAAACGGTCGATTTTTTTTTTTGGAAGGGATGGATCGGAGTGTTTAGGGTTTATGTTTGAAAAAGAAAGTAACCGTTAGAGTTTCATCAAATGAAATGATGGTGGTGTTTGTGAGCACCAGCCAGCCTGTATCTGTATCTGTATCTGAACTGTTAATTTATTAAAATGGGTCCCTGCCGCAAAGGCCTAGATGCCTTGATTCATATCTTCCTTTATAAATGATTAGATTTTTATGATTAATCAGCCAATAAAGATCAGTTCTCCATTTCAACTGTTTTTTTGGCTCCCCTCAAATTTCAATTTTTTAAATTACTTTTGGGTAGTCATTTTTGGTTTAGAATTTGGAAAAAAGAATGAATTTAGCAAAAAGGCAATAAAATAAAGCACATTTTTGTTCTTGAAGAATCTGTATTGTTAGTTTTCAATCTTATGATTTAAAAGGAGTTTAAGAAAAACTTGCATGTATATAATTATATTTGTTACTTTTAGAATTTTAGTATTTTATATTTTAGTATTTCATAAATTAACTTAAAAATAAAATATATTTATAAGTTTTTGATATATGGGAGGAAACTAAAATTTTGTATGCTTTTATAATATACTTTATGATAATGACAGTTAAGTATGAAAGTCTATAAGGGGACAAAAACTTGATCACGTTGTAAGCCAACTCCAATTATCACAAAAAAAAAAATCAAATCTCTAGCGCTAGAGCTTGTAGCAGCAAGTCAATTTGGGGGCATTTTGATAAACTAAACTACCGCTACCAGGGATATGCCTGCCGCTACAGCCTGTAGCAGCAGGGTTTATTTTTTTTAATCCTAACTATCCATTATATTGGTCAACGGTGGAGATCTTAGTTATTGAAATAGTACTCATGGCAACCGGTTGCCATAGATGGTTACCTTATATATATATATATACACACTCATGCAAAACAACACTAGAACAATTTTATCAAGAAAAAAAGGAGTTAGCTAAACCAAAATTTAATTTTAAATTATGTATAATAGTGAAAAACATCCCACATGATTAAAAGTTAGAGCTATTTTTTCTGGACATGAAAATAAAATTAAAAGATTTTGTCTATAGCGATAGACAAACCGCCGCTATAACCTTGAAAAATCGTCGCTATAATCTACTGTGCACTACACAGCTGTGTACCTACACTTTTCTCATATATATATATATATATATATATATATATTGGTGCAAAAAATAAAAATAAGGGCCAATATGAAGCCCAAAGCAAATAAGGGCCCAAAACAAGCTTAAACCTGGATCAAACGGCGTCGTACTATTTATTGCCATTTTAGAGTCCTGCTAGTAGATATTTTCTCCCCCACGGCCACGGCATCTGTGTCCGTGGCAGAAACCCAAACCCTAGACCCGCTTATGTTTATTATTACAGCCTAAGATTTATACTCCTATACATATAGAGAGAGAAAGAGAAAGAGGAAGGGAGAGAAATAGCTCCATAAACAGAGATGGATTCAGACGAGGGGAAGCTGTTCATAGGAGGGATAGCATGGGACACAACTGAAGAAACACTCAGAGAATACTTCGGCAAGTATGGAGAAGTAACTGAGACTGTCATCATGCTCGACAAAGTCACCCATCGTCCCCGTGGCTTTGGCTTCGTCGTTTTCTCAGATCCCTCAGTTCTCGATACTGTTCTTCAGGATAGACACTCCATTGATGGTCGCACGGTGCGAAATTTTCGTAATTACACTGTTATGCCCCCTTTTTATCTTCAATCTTCTGACATTAAATCTGATTGGTTATGGTGATTTTTTTTGCTTAGGTTTCGTCATTTGAACTTCTGGGTTTTGCTTTTTAGTGCTTAATTTTAATCTTTGAGGTTTTCCCCTTTTTAAATAAAAATGAAATAAAATAAGGAGGCTCAAGACTGTTGGCTTTTGCCCTTTGTGTAGAATAGCGCAGTCACTCTGACTGGTTTTGGTGATGTATTGTTTGTATTTGGTATTTGAAGTTCTGGGTCTCTTTTTGTGCTTAATTTTTATTAGGTTTTGCTCTTTGTGTGGAATACTCCTTCAAATCATCACTTCTTAAATTATAGGTTTTCTTTTTTTAATGCTCAATCATCAATTTGTTTGCCAGTTAATATTGACATTGATTTTAAAACAGTTTCATTATTGGAAAAAAAATTAAGCTTTTACTGCATAATGTATTTATGGGTTTGTATTGGACCTTTTGTACAATACCTCCTTCATTCGTCATTCCATCTGTAGCACATCCATTAGAGGTCAGTAATTATGAACTGTTGGGATTTCCTATTTTTTTCTGTACATCAGAAATATTTAGAAATCTAGCATCTAGGTTATCTTGGCTACTTCTAATTATTAATGGCTTTTGTTACATGTGTAGAATACCCCTCCTATCTTGGTACATTTCTCGATAACACTATTATTATTGTCATTAGGTTGGATATCTGAAAAAACAAAACTTTTATCAATTCATTTTGGACTGCTTGCATATTTGAACAGGTACAACTGTGTTTCCGTATGCAGTGTTTGATGATCTGGTAACGGAAGTTGATGTGAAAACATGGATGTTGGGTTTTATTCTTTTCAAGAGAATTGAGCCTCTTTCTGCTAATGGTTGAGCACAGCGCCACAGCCAAGCTAAATGTCTCTGAAAATTAAAGCTGCATAACAATTAAATGGTTCAAAATAGTTTTCCTATTATCTTCCTCAATCTAAGAGGCACCCTGCAACATTGTTGTCTGATAGCATCAGATAGAGTGCTAATAATGCAATCTCTCTTATGTAATTTCTGTTTGTTTGTATCGTCTTCCTTGTTTATATTTCAAATTTTATATTGGATTCTCAGGTGGAGGCTAAAAGGGCTTTATCAAGAGAAGAACAGCACACTTCTAGACCTGGGAATCCTAATGCTGGCAGGAGCTTTGGAGGGGCAGGAAATTACAGGACTAAAAAAATATTTGTTGGAGGATTGCCTTCCACTTTGACGGATGAAGAATTCCGTCAGTATTTTGAAACTTATGGTGACGTCACTGATGTAGTAATAATGTTCGACCAAAATACTAATCGTCCCCGTGGTTTTGGTTTCATATCTTTCGACACTGAAGATGCTGTTGATAGAGTTCTCCACAAGACATTCCATGAGCTGAATAATAAACTTGTTGAGGTAAAACGGGCTCTACCTAAAGATGCACACCAAAGTGGCGGAGGTGGCGGTGGTTCTGGTCGTGGTCGCGGTGGAGGCTATCAAGGCTATGGCTCTTCTGTTGCCAATGCTAGTGCGTTTGATGGTAGAATGGATGCCAATAGATACATGCAGCAACAATCTACAGGTGGCGGCTATCCACCATTTTCGAACTACGGACCTCCAAGTTATGGTTATGGAGCAGCAAATAGCAATATCGGATATGGTGGTTATGGTGTTGGCGGATTCGGAAGTGCCAACGCAGGCTTTGGTGGACCTGCTGGAGCATATGGGAACCCAAGTGGGCCAAGTACTGGTTATGCGAGCGGCCCACCCAGTGCCTTGAAAGGCACGTGGGGAAGTCAAGCTCCTGGCTACGGAACTTCAGGCTATGGTGCAACTGCAGGCTATGGGGCTAATGTTCCTTGGAATGCGCAAGGCAGTGGTGGTGCTGCTTCTGCACCTATGGGTCAATCTCCAAGTGGTGCTTCTGGGTATGGGAATCAAGGATATGGGTATGGTAACTACGGTGGAAGTGACGGTGGGTATGGAAATGTCAGTGGGCGTTCTGGGAATGCCCCTAACAGCAATGCTGGCAGTGGGGGAGAACAAGGGGCAGGTGGTGGCTACAGCGCGTATGGTAGTAATGGATCTTCAGGATATTAAAATGCAGCATTGAGGTCTAGATAGACTCTTATCAAGCTTATGTGCTTGATAACAAAGATTCTGGGACTGGTTTGATTGTTTGAATCTTGATTGTAGTTTTCAATAGCTATTTTGCTAGTATATAACTACTAGTACACTTCTGATTAGTAGTTGTACTTCGCATTTAGTTGTCATTGCTTAAAGTAGTTCGTAGTAGTATTAATTTCAGGTTGACTAAATAGTTGCATCTGTTAGTTGATTTGGAAGTTTTGCCCCTTTCTTTCTAAATGCTTCAATCCCCGGAGTGTCAAAGCTTAAAGTGTAGCAGCATCAGATGTTACACTTATTGTTGTTGGCGTGTTGGTTTCTTGTTGTGGGGAGTGGCTATTTTCCCTTCATATTATGCTTATCCACTCCATCATAATTATAACTTTTTGTTTTTTTATATGGTATTATGCCTCAAAGAAAGGGGAATATTCTAATCATAATTAAAACTTTTGTTTTTTTTCCCGATGATATTAGGCAATGGCTTCCGTGTTAAAAGAAAGTGAACTAAAAGGAAAGATAAAAAGAGTATAATAGACGCAAAATCTTTTACCCAAAATGATAGTCTCAATATCGGCCCAAAAAATTTACAAAGGGAAAATTAACAATCATATTGCCCCAAGGACTTTTTACATGACCGTGGTAATTTTGAAATAAAAACTAAAGAAAAATGTTCATTATTTAAAAATAAATGGATCATGAGTGAGCTGCATTATTTTGTTTGTATATAACTAATTTTCTTTGTAATCAACGGCTAGTTTATTCTCTCTTCTTAGGCCACAAGAATTGACATGTTAATTAACCTAGCAAGTAACATCACACCTCGATCATTTTGTGTGAAGAATAATGAGTAGAATTTGTAATATGTTTTTCTAAACTAGTAATATTTATGTGAGGTTATCCTGTAATAATGGAGTACATTTCATACTCCCTCCATTCCAAAATTAGAAATACAATTTAACTTTTGAAATCAAACGACGACGACATATTAAATTTTAAAATTGGTACGACTTATAAAAATTTATAATGAAATAAATTTTGTAATTAATAGTTTTTGTTACATACTGTACAATTATAATAATTGTATCAACTAAAATTAAATAAATTTACATCAATTTGAAGTTTAATATGTCGTCGTTTGATCTCAAAAGTTAAATTGTATTTTTAATTTTGAAACGGAGGAAATACAACTTAAGGTGAGCAAAGATTTTTTTAACAAATAATTACTACATATGAAGCTGCTGTTTGTGTGTTCCCTTAATTAGGAACCACAAGACAACATTTTATAATAGTACTGCTATTTATTATTGTATATTAATTGCATCATGCTTATTCATTTAATTAGTCAGTAACTGAAATTAATTTATCCATATCTAACTAGCTTTATATTGTTAATTAATTGAATTTTGTTATGGCTTGGGTTGTAGGTTAATCGGCAAGTTTACTACTAGTTAGTATACAAATCTATACACATCTGTCCACGGCCCGTGCTTATTAATTTCATAGAATCTCTTTGCATGTTTATATATATTATATGTGCCGCCTTGTTGAGTTTGATAGTGATATAATTAATTAAAAAGTTAAAATGGTATCAATATTTTCACAGAAGCTCAGAAACTTGAGAGATGTAATATGTTAACATGCTTTTGTTTTTTAACTTAATAAGGATCAAAATCTAACTGTACAAATAAGAGATTAATTTGACACTTATAATTAATTAATACTTAGATGTGAAATTTATTTATCCCCATTCATAGATACTTATGGAGGTTAGACAATAGGAGCGAACAAGTATAAAAGTTGAAGCTCCAAGTGTTAAGGCCTAGGATTACAAGTTCCTAAACCCTAACTAGCTATATAAAAAGCCATTGATCACAAGTTTAATTTCTATAACTATAAAATTAAATCTATTCTCTCGACTAATTAAGAGCGAGCACCATATAATTATATACATAATGGCAAAGGTAGAAGAAGAGAATGGCATGGGAAAAGGAGATTATTACACACAAGATGGGACCACTGATCTTAAGGGTAATCCCATCCTAAGATCAAAAACTGGAAGATGGAGAGCTACTTCGTTCATTGTTGGTAATTCATGACATTCCTTTCATCCTGCCTAGTTAGAGTATCATTTTACTTTTTAATTTATTTTACGCACACATATTAATCAAGCGGTTTTTCAATCGACACTATCTAACTTGTATAAAAATTTACACACACTTATCTTTCTTTGTGTCATTTGCATCTGTACAGTTGAATTTATCTAACAAATAGGGTCATGTTAACCTTATAGGCTACCTAGCTTGGATATTCACTAATGTTTCGCCCATATTTACTATTAATTTTAAATTTGTGTATATACGTAGGGTACGAAGTGTTTGAGAGGATGGCATATTATGGAATAGCAACAAACCTAGTGTTGTATCTAACAAGGAAGCTCCATGAAGGAACTGTGACTTCTTCAAACCATGTCACTAATTGGGCTGGTACTGTTTGGATTACGCCCCTTCTAGGCGCCTACATAGCCGATGCTCACCTTGGCCGATACTGGACTTTCATCATTTCAGCTGCCATTTACCTGGCGGTATGTATGTATGTATGTATGTATGGATGTTGTACTTTTCGTACTATGCATGCATGCATGAACGCTTGAGGCATTCATCATACATGTGTATTTAATTTGTCTATTTTTAAAATATCTGAGCTAAATATTCCTTATAACAGTGATAACATTTTTAATTATATATTATGTTTGTTTGTTGCATAACATGATTACTTTTCTTTTTTTTCATGACACAATTATAGAGATAAACATGTGGTGATGACTGGTAAAGAAGTTACAAGTGTCAAGTGTGCTACTACTATATGTTCGTTCTCCTGCATATATATATATATATATATATATATATATATATGTATGTATATGATGCCTAGAGCTAGGAGTATTCCTTCATTGATATATTATATGTTTGTATCATATTAGTAACCGTTCTGTTAGATTTTTGAAGTTGTTTGTGGACCATTAAGAAGTTTTGGGCCAAAAAATTTGAACCCATGAGAAAAAACAGCTTAAAGGCCTCCCTCCAAGCCAGCCAGCTCCAAAATTTTGACTGGACTGAACCACCAACCAACATCATCTTTGTGTAACAGGGGATGTGTTTATTGACACTAGTAGTTTCGCTGCCATCACTCCGGCCACCAACGTGCGTGAAAGACATAGACTGCGACAAATGGGCCTCATCTTTCCAAGTTGGTATTTTCTACTGTGCATTGTACATCATTGCAATCGGAACAGGTGGAACCAAGCCCAATATTTCAACCATGGGTGCGGACCAGTTCGACGATTTTGAGCCTAAAGAAAGAGCCCACAAGCTCTCATTCTTCAACTGGTGGATGTTTAGTATCTTCTTTGGTATCCTCTTCTCCAACACTTTCCTAGTGTACATACAAGATGAAGTGGGCTGGACCCTTGGTTATGGGCTTCCAACATTTGGACTCTTGTTATCAATAATAATGTTTATGGTGGGCACACCGTATTATAGGCACAAACCCCCATCAGGAAGCCCAATAACTAAGATGGCTAAAGTACTTGTAGCCACTATAAGGAAGTGGAAAGTGACTGTCCCAAATGACCCAAAAGAGCTTCATGAGTTAAACTTGGAAGAGTACTCCAAGCCTGGCAAATATAGAATTGACCACACTCCAACATTAAGGTCATTATTCCTCCTACTCTTGTACTAGTACTACCTTCCTCCCTTGGTCCAAAAAATGATAGTTTTATTCGACTTAGCAGACACGTCTCTCTGTCTGCATCTCTGTATCTATCTAATTATAAATGTCTATATCTATGTTTACTTGAATGTATCTATTTTGCATGCAGGCTCCTCGATAAAGCCGCGGTGGCGACCGGTGCGATATCTCCTTGGATGATATGCCCAGTGACTCATGTTGAAGAAACAAAGCAAATGATAAAAATGGTCCCAATTTTATTGGCATCAATTATTCCTAGCACAATGGCAGCTCAAACCAACACTTTTTTCATCAAGCAAGGCACCACCCTAGTTAGGAGCATGGGTCCTAATTTCGATATCCCTCCAGCATGTCTCACAGCATTCATCACAATCTTCATGTTGATCAGCATTGTACTCTACGATCGTTTCTTTGTTCCGGCAATTCGCCGTTACACAAAAAATCCAAGAGGGATCACAATGTTGCAAAGAATGGGAATAGGCCTTGTGTTACATATCATAATCATGCTCGTTGCTTGCTTATGTGAAAGAAAAAGGCTAAGCGTCGCGAAAAAACATGGAATTTTTGGTAAAAACCAAATTGTTCCGCTTAACATTTTCATTCTCCTCCCACAATTTGCACTAATGGGGGTGGCTGATAATTTCTTGGAAGTGGCAAAGCTTGAGTTTTTCTATGATCAAGCGCCGGAAAGTATGAAAAGCCTTGGGACAGCCTATTTTTCGACTAGTGTGGGAGTTGGGAATTTTCTTAGCGGTTTGATTCTTTCAACTGTGGCTAATGTCACCAAGAGGAATGGGCACAAAGGTTGGATTTTGGACAATTTAAATGTCTCTCATTTAGACTATTACTATGCATTTTATGCTGTCTTGAGCTTTATCAACCTTCTTTTCTTTCTTGTGGCTGCAAAATACTTTGATTACAACAAAGAATCGGATGAATATTCTCAAGTAGAGTTGCAAAAGGGCATGGAAACTTCTCAGAGCAAAACTACATTTGATGATGTGTTGAAGAACTGAAAGAGCTAATACAACCTGTAGTTTATGCATGTGTGTGTGTGTGTGTGTGTATATATATATATATACACACACATATATATAGCATTGTGTGGTTATTCCATCTATTTCTTCAAGCTTGGCAATTATATATTCTAAAATCTCCATTATGATTTATGAGAATCTTATGCACTTTTATCTTAACTAGGGGCAAGGACACATGCGTTGTTGTGTGTATTTCATATTTTGCTTTTAATAATTTTAAAAATTAAAAAAATAATAATTTTAAGGATAAAATAAAAATATTGTTGAAACTGTCGGATAAAATAAGCCACAAATTGGGCTGGAGCACAAATTTGACTAGGATGGCTAAGGTTCATGTGGCCGCAGTGAGGAATTAAGTGGAATGTGGTTGTCCCTGATGACCCACCCGAAAGAACTTCATTTTAATTAATTACTGTAAATTAATTGTATAATGCTTATTCATATAATTAGTCAGCAATTGAAATTAATTTCTTCATATCTAGCCAACTTTATATTGTTAATTAATTTATCTACAAATTTATACACATCTATCACCGTACCTAATTCATAGAATCTCTTTTGCATGTTTACATGTGCCGCCTTTTGTTTTTTTAACTTAATGAGGATCAAATTATAAGCAACTGCATGTTAATTGATAAGAGATGGGAATTTTATGCAACTGATAGATACTTATGGAGGTTAGACAATAGGAGGAGCAAACAAGTATAAAAGTTGAAGCTCCAACTGTCAAGGCTGAGGATTAATATTTAATATACCATCTCACATATAAAAAATGGGACAAATGCACTATCAAATGATCCACAATAACAACTAATTAAAACTGTAGCTAACAAGTTCCTCCCTCTTATTAGTCATTATTCTCTCTGCTTCTAAAATGTTGGAAAAGGTAGAACAGTCAGAGAGAGGATATGATGGAAAAGAAGATTATACACAAGATGGGACTACTGATCTCAAGGGTAATATCCCATGCTAAGATCAAAAACTGGCAGATGGAAAGCTACTTATTTAAGTCAAATTGGACTCTCATTTTTGGACGGAGTTGTAGAATATTCTAAGGAAGATAGATAACAGCTACCACATTTTTATTCATCTGCACATTTGTATAAGTGTGAGTCTTTTGTAGGGTATGCAGTGTTTGAGAGGATGGCATATAATGGAATAGTAACAAATCTAGTGTTGTACCTCACAAGAGAGCTCAATGAAGGCACTGTCAAATCTTCAAACAATGTCACCACCTGGGTTGGTACTGCATGGTTGACACCCCTCCTAGGTGCTTACATTGCAGACGCTCACTGGACTTTCATGATTTCATCCGCCAGTTATCTTGCGTAACATTTCACCCAAATTTCATTTTCATATTTTCCAGGCAGAAATATCAACAAACATGTTCTTTCTTCTTTTTTTGTCTCTGTGTTGCATGAACTGAGCTGGCTCCAAAACACGGTGTCTAGACATAACCTATACCTTATTGAAGTACTTATCATGATGTACATTGATTCTCTTTCCATTTCTGTAACAGGGAATTTGCTTATTGACTTTAGTAGTTTCAGTGCCAGCTCTGAAGCCACCATCCTGCGGTGGTGGTGGTGTGAAACCCGAGGACTGCGATAAACGTGCCTCATCCTTCCAAATCGGCATTTTCTACTGCGCCTTGACCTTGTACATAATTGCACTTGGAACAGGGGGAACCAAGCCTAACATCTCAACCATGGGGGCTGACCAGTTTGATGCTTTTGAGCCCAAGGAGAGGGTTCACAAACTTTCATTCTTCAAGTGGTGGATCTTTAGCATTTTCTTTGGTGCCCTTTTTTCAGCCACTTTCCTAGTCTACATTCAAGACAATGTTGGCTCTATGCTGTTCCCACAATAGGACTCATGGTGGCCGTGGCTGTGTTCATTGTGGGCACACCTAATTACAGACACAAACACCCCTCGGAGAGCCCTTTGACTAGAATGGCTAAGGTTCTTGTGGCCGCGGTGAGGAAGTGGAATGTGGTTGTCCCAGATGACCCGAAAGAACTCCATGAGCTCAGCTTGGATGAGTACTCGAGCCCTGGCAAGTATAGAATTGATGACACCTATTCAATAAGGTCAGTGTCCTTCTGCCAGATAGACGAGTCTCATTTGATTTTCTGACTGCCTATGTATTTACATTATGTCCTCTGTAACTAGCTCTGTGTTGCCTGCAGATTCCTCGACAAAGCAGCCGTACAGAACGGCCCAACGTCACCGTGGATGCTACGTCCGGTCACCCAAGTTGAAGAAACCAAGCAAATGGAAAAATGCTACCACTTCTGGTAGCATCATTCATACCCTCCACCCTACTTGCACAAACTCACACTATTTATCAAGCAAGGCACCACTCTGGTCAGAAGCATGGGTCCGAATGACATTCCACCAGCATCTCTCACCACTTTCGTAACACTCTTTATGTTGATCAGCATTGTAGTTTATGACAGATTCTTTGTTCCTGCAATTCGTCGTTACACCAAAAATCCCAGAGGGATTACATTGCTGCAAAGAATGGGGATTGGCCTTGTGTTACATGTCATTATATTGATCATTGCTTCCTTTACTGAAAGATATAGGCTAAGAGTAGCAAGAGAGAATGGCATAGTTCAGAAAAACCAGACAGTTCCTCTTACCATCTTCATTCTCCTGCCTCAGTTTGCTTTAATGGGCATTGCTGATACCTTAGTGGAAGTTGCAAAGATCGAGTTCTTCTATGACCAAGCACCGGAAGCCATGAAAAGTCTCGGGACTGCCTTGTCCACAACCAGCTTTGGAGTTGGGTATTTTCTCAGTTCATTTCATCTGTCAACTGTGGCTGATATCACCAACAGCAATGGCCATAAGGGATGGATTTTAGACAGCTTAAATGTGCCTCACTTGGACTATTACTATGCATTTTATGCTGTCTTGAGTTTTCTCAACCTTCTCTTTTTCCTGGTGGTCTCAAAAGTACTTTGTTTACAACACAGAGAAGACCGAAGCAGTCGGACCTTCACCCGACCAAGATCTAACTCAGGAGGACAACTGAAAATTTGAAACTACAGAAGCTGGCACTGTAAAACTTTTTCTTGTTATTTCAGTTTTTTCAAAGAATAATTTCATTCATAGTTCGCATGGTATGTTTGGTTCTAACAAAATTTTATACGAGACTTGCAATATAAAACAGCATGCAATGAGACATTATGTCCTTCATCCAATTAAAATGATCCTCCAAGCCACAATAGATATAGATAAAGATAAAACATTGAATTCCCAATAGAGGCAATAGTATCAAATTACAATACCCACATAAAGTTAAATAAGTTATAGTATGGCCATAATTCTTACATGTAACATTAGAGCATCTTCATTGCAGAATCCTTCAACAGCAGGGCAAAGGCTGCAACTTATATGCTGCAACAGATTCCAAAATCCATGTGTGCTTAATAACCCTAGATCCGATTCTTTCAGCTAAATCTTCTGCTGCCTTTAATCTCTTCAACACATGGGAATATTCATCTCCCAAGCATTCTTCTATGCAATCATCATTATAATAAACAATCAGAGTTGTTGAAGGAGTTGCCAGGACATCATGACTTTGCGCTGCTAGTGGTTCCTTGCTCTCAATAACAGTACCACCAGCAGTTTTAACCAAATTTAGGAGGTCATTCTTGGTAGCAGGCACAAAATCACCACTGAAGTAGAATTTTAGGCTATCAAAAAGTTTTGGTCCCTACATTAAGAAAACAAATGAAGATTAACAGCTCATTTTGACAAAAATCACATCGAAAATAAACTACAATTAACTAGGCTAACTATTTAACAGCACGAATAATATACTCAGTCCAGTTAAGAAATGGAAGTAAAGAATTTTCTAGTTCCATAGTCCAAAATGACATGGCACAGTTAGATGAACTTGAGTCTTAAAAAATTTACTCTAGCAACACATTTTGTTCTTTCATTGAAAATATTTGCACTTACATTATCTGATGCCCGAAGTCTGCCGATTTTGGGGCCATCACGAGAGCCATGATTATCTAGGCTAACTTCATAAGGTTTTTCATCCACGGGTCTTTTTGCTTCCTGACAAGATTTTATCCCTGCAAATAGCTCACAAGTTCCATTATTAATCAATAAAAGAAAAAGAAAACCGAATCACCATTACCTTTCAGTAAGAAAATTCAACACCATTTTGGTCTGCCATTTTATTTCCTGTCAAGGGACCTCTTTACCTTGAATTCTCCCTCTTTTCCAACCCAATATCTGATCAAACTTTGTTTCCACTGAAGGGGGATCAGATGAGGTTGCAAAACCATGAACTTCAGTGATGAGGGCATCAAGGGGGAGGTTGTTCAAGGGGTTTGCATAGAAGAATGGAAAGATAAGCTTTTTAATAGAGTTTTTTGAAGCTTTGGTAACATGGGTAATCAAGTTTGCCATGTTCTGCCCACATGGCAAAAAAAATGACTACAATATTACAAAATCATATAGAAATGTAAATTTAGTATTTGAGGTTATGATTTTGATTTATATAAAATTGTGGCTTGTCCTTCATAATCTATAGAAATGTCTGATGTTCTCTAACTTAAAAAACAGAGAGAAGAAAAACAAAAGACTAGAAGACCGCACATGACTTTTCATGTCGAAGCCCAACAAAAATACACAGGTAGCTTGAAAAAGGTTGTCCCAAACCCAAAAAAAAAGTCATGAACGTAAAAAAGGAAACATAAATCTTACATTCCATTGTAACGATCCATCTTCCATTTAAAATTGCCATGAGAATTTTCATTGTCCGGATACATGCACCATTTGCATCTGTGGCAGCAATTACATGGGTTACATCTGGTTTCCAAAATTTCGACACAGTTGCACCGCAACTGCTTGCAAACTTGACCAGATGACACTGCATATCAGTAAGAGAAAGAACAAAAAGTTACTTCAGAATTGATGATACATGAGTTTCCAAAATTAACCCCACTGGGGAAGTCACATAGCCAAAAAATCGGCTCAATAGACTCGTAGATTGAAAAAATAATAATTCATTGTGATCTACAAATATTCTCCAAAATACTTGTCATTAAGAATTGAACAACAAAACCAAAGATCTTAAACAAGGCAGTAAATGAGATTATAAAGTAGCATAAGGTTAATATCAAACATAGTATTTGTAAAGTTAATATAACAAGAATCTTTATTAAAACAGCCATGTTCAGTTACTAGCTAACCATCTCTGGAGGAAGTCATCTGTTTTAAGCAACAGCATGTTATCTTCAGAAACATAGTATAAAACTAGAAAATCTTATCATATATAAACACATGAACTTATACATCACATAATTGTTCTGCTAAAATTAGAACCAACCTTCTCCTTAGAAGACAAAGCAGATCCACAGAATACCCACATTTTTGCTCCATGAGGCAATCTTGACCAAGAGTTTGACTGCTCAGAGATCCTGTATTCACAATGACAGCATATTGAGCAACAAAAAAACTTTTGGTAGAGAAATAAAATTAAGAAAGGAAAAATAAATAACATGGATATCAAAAATGAGTAGATATACATAAAATCAAACCAGAATATATCTGCTTTTAGATAGGTCAAGTAAATTAAAAGCTGCATTTGCAGAGTCAATGTTACATTACCAATTCAATTTACCTTAAAAAGACCTAAACAGAAAATCTAGAATGCATGAAGATACCAAAGTTATAAAGAAGTGTGTTAATCAACTAAGTAGATATCTTGGTAAGACAAATGTTATAAAATCTGTACATTTGTGTCGACAGAGGATCTTTTTCTATACTGGCATGCTTCCCAGACTGTTGAGTTTCGCTTGGAAACGTGATAGATTTATGAAATGGGCACAGCATTAGATAGTTCTCCTATAGAGAGAAGAAAAAACGAAAACGCATTACAAATTATAAAGCAAGAAAAGAAAATATGACACAAACACTAAAATAGCTGAGCCCATATAAACAATTAATTTAGTTGACTTACACAATCCCATCTGCAATCTAAGATTTTTAATGCACAAGCTGCATGGTAAGTCTTTCGGCAAGCTTTTACGTAGCAGCCGAGTGCTGCTCCCTTTTGCCCACAGCTGCTGCATCTTAGCTTACCAGCCCTAGCCAGTTCTATCTTCAAATTCTTGATTTCATCACCCTCGTAATAAACTCGTGGCGTCCTGCAATAAAATGTTATCATAATATGCCCAGACTAAAATATTCTTGAAAAGAACAAATAAAATACACATTGATTAAGAGTAAGCACATATATGACAAACCTGTTAAATTGGGCTGACAGTAACGCAATTAAATAGTTCAAAATCTAGATAATATATAGAGGTAGCCATGTTTCATTTGATATCATCATGCACAGGAAACAATTCTCTGCAACACAGGTAATAATCATGCACATTTTCATATCCTTGCCATATGGACATTTTTTTTAGTTTTTCTATAAACTAGGCATTTAGCGTCAGAGAGCTAGGGGAGACCACTGAAAGACTCAGCACACATGTCAGGAGTCAACCTGAACCAAAAGCTTAAGCTGATAGGCCTTGGGATCAACCTTGTATATTAAGTCTTCAACTTCGCACTAGAACACTACAGAACTATATCAACTTGCATGTTACCTTAACAAATCTATCCCTTAACGTGTGAGTCCCGACAAGGATGAACTGATCCCTCTTAAGTGTACATATTCTCTCAAACACTCAACACATAGAGACTTGCTAATTACTCAAGTAATTATTTGAGAAGTCTCAACACTTAAAACAAGGAGCAAGGAAATCAACTATCGCTAGCAAGATAAAAGTAATAGAGGGAGCTTAGGGAGAGTAGAATAAGTCTTGAGCACAAAGTAATAGATAGTATCAAAGAAAGGCTAGGGTCATAAGGTGATCAAATGAAGATGGATCAGCTGGGAAGGCCATCCTCAAAAGGGAGGGGCAAATCCTAGCAACAATAAGCTGCCCTAGAGAGAGAAAAGATGGATCATGCACAAAAGAGAACTAGGGACAAATATCAACAGTTGTTACCACCATAAAATCATAGCTGTTAATAGCATTGTGTAAGGGTCACCTGGGAGTAAATTCAAAGCAGCATGCACAGAGATACGTTTCCTCCAACAATACAGATAAACAAATGGTTTGAAGAATTCAGGATATGCAGGTGACAAGATACACAAACCTTTGAGACACCCATCTTTTACAATCCAGATTCGATTTAAATTTCTTTATGGATGGCTTTCTAACAATATCAAAGGTATTAAGTCAGAATAGTTTCCAAAGATAACGTACCAATCAATGCATATCTTGTGAACGTGAATAACCTTAGAGGAGGAGGCCAAATCTTCGTGTACTAATTTACGTTTGAAATAATGCAACATCGGCCCAGTTTCCTGCAAGTAACCATTTAGTTAATAAGAGAACAATTTTCGGGTGGGGGGGGTGAACTCATAAAATAATAAATAGTTATAGAGTTTAAAGAGAAGTTTTCTTTAAATAACATCAGTAGAGAGCCTATATAGAAATTCTTTTACAAAGATATTATTGAATTCAAATTCAGGACTAACATCAGTGACTTCAGAAGAATGGCAAAAGCCACACTCGTAACCATATGCTTCTGATGAATTTGATTTCTTTTGTCTCTTGGCATTCCTGCTCTCACCCAATGAACGATTACTTCCTGGTGACAACTGTTCAATCTGATTCATGTCTATTTCCTCGACTCCAATCTCTGCATGCTTCCCATTTTCGACCCGATCAGGAGACTGGGACTGTCTCAACCTATCATCGCCATTTAATAGCATTTCACCCCTTCTCTGTTTGCCATGTGTTGTAACCGTCTTACCAGCAGTTAAAGAAATCATGGATTTCCCGTTGGTGGAATTTTCCACTGCAGATATTTCAACGGGCTCCTTTCTTAACTCGCGATTTGTCTTAGCCGAAACAGGAAACTTATCTGACAACCTTCCAACATCTTTGGTGATTACATACAATAGTTGAGTCAATAAACCATCAAAGGTCAAAGTCCAGGAAAAAAAAAGGTAATGAGTTCAAAACAGCCTGCAAGGATTGGAAATTGTCTTACCAGAAGAAACAGGATGAAAGATCTTAGCAAGGGAAGTAGCGCACAAACTTTTGTAGACTGTTACCACATTTTCCATATAAGGTGCAGATCGTATCTCTGCACCATTTAACCAAAGTTAGAACATTAACAAGCTGGGTTTTTCTTATCACGATCTCATTTTTATGCATTCACACAACCGTTGATAAAATTTGATCTTGAAGAGAAATTATTCCAAATTTTGACAATTAAGAATTAAAATTTTAATCCAGTAGCATTAAAAATTGAAACTTTAGATCATTCACAAAAGCACTAAATACATCTTTTCAAGTCATACAATTGGGCATCGTCCATCTGAATAAAAACAATTGTACAGAGATTCAACTGACCAATGGTCACTAATTCTAGATATCTGACACTTTTCTTTTGCAGAATTTTCTAAATATACACAAGATTATATCTCCTTGGACCAAAAACATTATAAAACAAAAAAAGAACAGAACTAGGAACTCAAATCCACATCGTCATCGACTATATTTCTGCATACCTAAATCAACATATTGACTTTTACAAGCAGGACATTCGGGTCCATGCCAGGTTGGTTTATGAATGCATGACCTGCATTACGCAATCAATCAAAAAAAAACAGTTCAAAGGACCAGAAATTAACAAGTAAACAGGCACTAATTGTTCGAATTCAAAGAGCTAGAATTGAAAGAATGAACTAACTTGCAAAATAAATGATTACAGGGGAGCAAAACGGGTTGGTTAAACAAATCAAGACTGCAAGATTCACAAAAATCAACACGCAGAAATTAGTACCCGAAATATATCCAATGCATCAAATGTAAAATATATACTCCCTCCACCCCAAAATATAAGATCACACTTAATTTTTCACATGTTAAATCTTGTACTACTTTTTTGCAAAAGTTTACAACTTTCATAGTTGTATTATCCAAAAATCAATTTTGAAATTAATAATATCTCGAATTGACTAAAAAAAATTCAATTTTGATCATATATATTGGGACAGAAAGAGTATGTAGCAGTTGGACATTTACCAGATGGAGCATTTGAGCTCAAGAGCGAGTTTCTGGAGGTGAAAGAGCCATGGATTGAGTATCCTCTTATTAGAATCTTCCATTTATTTTCTGCACTCTTCCAAAAAAAAAAGGAAGCAGACAATTAAACTTAATGTTTGAGTACTATTTTGGATGGTGTAAAAGGGATGAATACTTTAACTGGTGCTGATCATTTAAATGGACGGCCTGGATGCGATGTCAGATCAATGACGCAGCATAAAATTTGTTTTTGGCATTACTATTCCTCGTCAGTCGTCTCCCTATGACAAAGGACAATTCTTTGCAAGTTTATTAGCTGTTTTCATTTTGCACAATTCTCAAAGGAATTGATTTTACAATTAAACACATTTTTTTTATAAAAAAAACATGATTCTTTTAAGTACTAAAATATAAAATTTGTAATGACCAGTAAGATAATTCAAAATATTCTAATTATTAATTTTAAATTTGAAAACAAAAAATCAAAATAACTTTGTAAAAATGAGTTTGATCTGATATTTGAACAGAAGAAGTATTTTTTTTCTGCATCATATTAATAGTAAATGTAAAATGTTACTTTATATAAATCAATTTAAGCAAAACATTTTTATAATAAAAAAAGTATTATAGTAAATTTAATGCATATAGACAGATACCTGTGAGAAACGTGTATTGCGCATGATATACTTAATTTGTCGTAAACAAAATGATAAAAGCCTATGTTATAATAAATAAAAAATACATTAAGATTACAAAGTCATTTAGTTGAATTATAAAGAAAGAGAGACTAAGGTAACAAAGTAAGATCAACTAGTTAAGAAAAGCTCAGGTTATATAAAAGTTTAGCTGTAAATTAATTAATTAAGTAATAGTAAGGTGTCGATACATAATTGCATCAATTGTGGACTTCATCTTTTCTATTCTTTTCACTTTACACCTTACACTTCCACCAAGTCTAACGAGACTCAAATATAGAGCCTTTCACTGTGAACCACGGAGATAATATCAAATCTAATATATTTTATCAAATACAATTACTTTATAATAATTATCTACTATGATAAAAAATAATTACAATTGTGACATTATTTTCCATTAATCCAATAAAAGATAATTTTGTGTTGGAAAATGATAAATTTAAAATATTATTTACCAAGCTCAATCAAACCTTAAAGTTAAGTTGAAGGAAAAAAAAAGAATAAATCCAATATTATTCACTTAATACTATTTTGATGTCATATTTTGTACAAATGTGGAAAACCATATATATATATATAGTCCTTTTTGCTGGTGAATCAGTCTATAACAACGGACAGAACCGTCGCTGTAGCATATGGCGACACTTGCAGCCATATACCAACGGTTCGCTATAGCGACAGAACCGTCACCATATGCTATAGCGACGGTTCTGTCCGTCGCTATAGGATGATTTATTAGAGAAGTTTTTCGTGTGTAATATATATATAACCCTAGAAACACACAAAAATATAATTGATAATTTTGTTATTCAAAATTTCAGGTCTAGCAAAGTAATTATCAACAAAACAATGGGAAGAAGTACTAATATAACTTAAATACCTTATTATGCATTATAAGATAAATCTTTTTCACACTATTGCAATACTTTAAATTAAGTCAAGACTTATTGTTATATAATAAAAATCTTGAGCATTGAACCGGACAGGGACGAAGCCAGAAAAATTTCTCAGTGGGGTCAAAATTATTACTAAGTTATAAATAATTTGACGGGGGTTCGGGGGCAGCGCCCCCGAGCCAAATTTTTGTAATAATTTTGTACTTTTGAGTCACACACACGTGTATATACTATATTACAATGACAATATAATAAGTAATAATATATAGTATATATACACTATATTGACTCATAATAGACTTTTTTAATCACAACTGTTCATAAGTAATTAATTCATTAATTATTTTTAAAAATAATATAAATTAGATTATTATTTAGTTTAAAATATTATAGAGAGATATACATATATTGAGAGGATATGAGTTATATGAGGTTAAAATTTGATTGACAAATTATAAATTTTCAATTTGACCCCGTATAATAGAAAATTTTTAAAATTTTAGTGGGGTCAATTTATATATAATACTTAAAATTTTTAAAATTTACCTTACATTATAAAACAATTATTTTTTTTTCAGTGGGGTCAATTGACCCCACAATCATCTATGTAGCTTCGTCCCTGGAACCGGAACAAATTTTTTAAAAATATGACATAATATTGAATTTCAAATCAATCCAGAAAAAGGAAAATAAGTAAAAATTACCACAAATTAATTTCCTTGGAATACAAGTATTATATATTTATTTATTTATTCATTTATTCATACATTTATTTTGATGGAAAAAAAACTACAATAATTAATTTGTTTGCTTCTAGATGATCCTAACCAGTAATCTATAAACACGTCTATAGGAACCCATGAAAATTATCCGCACCTGATTATAACCCATCAGATATCAAAAGCCCTCATCTATGATATAAACCCTCGCGGCCTCGCCTTTATCTTCTTTAACACTTTGCACTCATTTCTGCACCCAGCCATGGCAGCCACACTAGCCCGATCAATCCTCGCCGTCCGATCATCATCGTCATCATACTTCATCTTCTCCAAACGCCTACTCTCTTCTTCATCATCCATAGCCAAATCCCCACATCTTCCCGGATTCACCCGACCCGCCCGGTCCACAGTCTCGATCTCTCACTCGCTCAGGGACTTCGCCCCCGGTGCGGTTCGGCTAAACCCTATCCGTTGCAGAGTGAACCGGTCCGGTGGCGCCTACTCTCCCCTCAACTCCGGTTCGAACTTCAGTGACCGGCCGCCGACGGAGATGGCGCCGCTGTTCCCTGGATGCGACTACGAGCATTGGCTCATTGTGATGGACAAGCCTGGTGGTGAAGGCGCCACTAAGGAGCAGATGATTGAATGTTACATCCAAACCCTAGCTAAGGTCCTCGGAAGGTAATTTTTAATGATTCGAGTTTATATTCATTGGACATACATGAATTGACCATCTTAGATATCTTAAAGATCAGTAAATGTAAAATTTTAAAGTGGAAGAATTCATTTGTGCACATAAAATGCTGGCGTATCTTTTATGTTTAACCTGCCCAGTGTGAGATTATTTTGTTTTATTATTTTTATTTTTATAGAGAGAAAATTTCATTTTGTTTTTGAGGACTATCATGTTAATTTAGGACTACAGTTTCCCTCTGATTGATTAAGAAACCCTTGAAGAGTTAATATTTTTGTAAAGTTTTGGACTTTTGGGTCAATTTCCGATTGGTTTGTTTAAATATTTTTGATTGTGTTGAAAACAAGATTTTTTTTTTGGACAGCTTCTTCTGAAACTTGAATCTTGTTTTACAAGTACTCCATTAGATAATGTATTATTAAAAACTTTTACACTTCACATATTTGTCGTGAAATATTATATTTTGAGTCTGCTGATATATGTTGGGCTTGCATTATTAGACTATGATAAATCTTAGTGTATATTTCAGTCAAAATTAGGGCTGAACTTATTTCTTATATAAAATAACAGATAATTTGTCAATCTGCAGTTCATTGGTATATTTTTGTAGAGGAGTTGGTCTTTATTATTTCTGTGATTTTTTTCTAATAATTACCTCATGTCCTTTATTGGCCGTTATATACATTGAATTTAGCACAATATCTCTAACTACATTAACTTTATTATGTTGGTATGATTTTCAGTGAAGAGGAAGCAAAGAAGAAGATTTACAATGTTTCTTGTGAGAGATATTTTGGGTTTGGATGTGAGATTGACGAGGAGACGTCGAATAAACTTGAAGGTATGTGCTGCCTTTGCTCTCATTAATTTGTTCTTTTTATTTGCTTGGTTTACTTTTATTTTGGAGGGTCACATGTTTTGATATTTTATACAGGTTTGCCTGGTGTTTTGTTTGTCCTTCCTGATTCCTATGTTGATGCTGAGAACAAAGACTATGGAGGTAAGTCTATTTTATATACAAGAGAGTCATAGCATCTATGTACAAAGAAGTATACCATGCTTGTTTGCAAAAAGCATACTTGAGATTGAACTATTTGTCTTAATTTAACACTATTTCGGATTATTTAATCTTTTGACACGGGACTATTAGTCCCTTAACGTGAGACTGTTAGTCCCATAAAGTCATTTGATAGCTTAAAATTGAGGGAATATTAATCCCGCATTCATCATGGGATTATATAATTCCTCATAAATAGTCTTAGAAATGACAAAAAATAGCCCCTAGGACTATTTAAAGGACTATTAATCTCTCATCATGGGATAAAATAGTCCGAAGTAGTGTTAAATTAAAATAAATAGTCAAAATCCCAAGCATATTTTTTGCAAACAAACATAGCCTTAGGGTCTAGTACATTCAAAAGTATCCTGAATTACTTAGTTTTGTCTTAATAGATTTAACTAAATTTCTTCTCTAGTTTGCTCTAATTTATTTGTTGTGCTCAACATCTGCTTGCATGAAGATTTCTTTCTTTTCTAGTATTGTCATGTACCACCATCCATATGCAAGTTATTGGGTTTAAGAATCAAGCTTATGACGTATCATAGATGAATTGTCATATTGTGGGTACGCTCTAAAAAAATTGATAATTGCTTGCATGGGGTCTCTTGACTCTTTCACATTATCAAATGCTTGTTACTAATTTATTTTAAGCACTTGCATAGTTTTTGGATAAGATGATAATAAAAGTTAAAAGGATGCTGTCCTTCAGATTTTTTATCGCTATGATCAGCCAGTTCTATATCACACAATGAATTAACTTAAAATGTTTAAAATTTATTGTGTATTTATATTCACATGAATTCGTACTCCATTCATTTATGGCATTTTTTTATCTCATAGCAGCCTTACTCGAATCAGTCTTTCCCTTGTATGATCTATCTTGGCCTTTTATTGCGTATGCCACAACTTCCTAGAAAACTTTTCTTCTCTTTTTCCCCCTCTAATTCAATCTATATTCTCGTAGTTGTATTCATGTTTTCAATGTAAGATTAAGTTGATACAATGTAGAACTATACTGAACTTCTTTGCCGTCATGATTTGCCAGCGGAGCTGCTTGTAAATGGAGAGATTGTCAAAAGGTCCCCTGAGAGAGAACGGAGAGTGCAGCCAGTGCCTCAGAGAGCTCAAGACAGACCAAGATACAATGATCGTACCCGTTATAATAATAGGCGGCAAAACATACGGTGAAGGGTGGTGACTAGGCTGATATTGGTGCATCTGGAAGCCTAGTTGTATGGTAGATCATGGAAAGAGAAGTTCTATTGTGAATCAGTTTGTATCTAATGTCATGTTAATTGTAGGATGTGCCTGTTATTAGATTTTGATAAACTGAATGGACTTGTTATTAGGTGACTCAGCGTGGCTACAGTGACATTCCTTGATCTATATAATAATAACAACGTAATGCCATGGTGTGCTGAACTGTTTTTGTGTAAATGTGGATACATGTTGAGTTAGTTTCGCATGAACTATTATCCGTTGCAAATCCAGCTTGTGTGTCTATGGTTACTCCCTTAAATTCTATGGTTCATTAAATAGCAAACCAAAACTGGACTTTGCAACGAAGTCTGCTGCTTTATTTTGTTCAAACTGAAGCATTTGAATATGGGCGAAACTATAGGCACCATAAGAAATTTCGGAAAAATAATACTATTACAACTCTTTTTTTTATATATAATTGTATAGAAAAATGTTACATAAGCTGGATACAACATTTTCGTATATGATTTACTTTAGGTGAAAGTTACATCCGGGGTTACTTTAATGTTCGAATATTGAATAACCTTTGCAAATTTGTTTGCAGCAAAATGAAGGGTGTTCAAGATTCAGTAGGGTCCACTCTTTCTCCAATAACTCCCAAGTTTTAAAAAATAAAAATGCATAATAGTAACCAAGAAAGAAAAATAAAATGGACTATCATTGACAAAGTATGTGTAAAACTCAGACCACAGTGGTAAAACTATTCCTGCTGTTGTCGATCTTTGCTAGCTCTTCATCTTCCAAGTTCTGCATGTCTCTGAAATTCACTCAAAGTCGACAAATCTGTAGCATTACCATCCTAAACATTTTGCCCCTCTTTTCCCCCTTTTTCCTTAGCAGCCTCCTCTTTGTAGTTTACTATCTTGGTCTTTTGTTTGTTCAATATGTTCTGATTCTGCAAAGGCCCCAAGTAAAGTCGCTTGTACGCCCTCTTCTAGCTCATATGTGACTGGCTCAGCATAATAGTGTTGACTGTTGGTCCCTTCTACAGAAAACCATGCAGTGGAAGCTTCATTGACATCATCACTAAATAACAGCATGTCCAAAGATTTGGTATTCTGCAACTTCTGCAATTCTTCAAAATGGATTGCTTCGATAGTTGAAATAAGTTTTTTCGCGTCATTGGCAACTTCTACTGCATCTAAACCATGCTCCCCTTCAAGGTCTCCTTCAAGAGATCTTTCATCATCGCTGAATATTAGCATGTCCCAAGATTTAGTTTTCTGCAACTTCTGTACTCCATTTTCCTCTTCATTAGCTTCATCTGTAGCTTCATTTTGTTTTAATTTCAAGTAGATGTTGGCAGTGCCTATAGTGCTCGTATCATCAGAACTACCCTTCTCTTCAAATCGTGCAAATCCTTCAATAGAAATTGCTTTTGTGGTTGAAATCTCTGTTTCTGCGCCAATGGCATCTTCTGATGCAATTATCTGCATAGCACTCTTATCATCAAAACCCTTTCCTGCAACTCCTTCAAGAGAGTTTGCTTCTGTGTTGATGACAACTTGTAGCACATTCTTATGTATAGCACTTTCGTCATCAAAATCATCCTCACCTCCAACATCTACAACATTTTCAAGAGGGATTGCTTTCGTAGTCAATATATTTGTTACAGAACTGATGGAAACTTCTAGTGCATCCATATGTGTAGTATTTTTATCATCAGAACAACCCTCCCCTGTAAGATCTATAACTCCTTCAAGAGCTTCTCCATTTAAAATATTTGTTTGTGTATTAGTGGCAACTTCTAAAGCATCTATACTACCTGAATCTTCAAGTGACTCAACAGAATCTTCTGAATAGCTTAATCCCTCATCATCGTCGCCAAGCGAGTCACTTAAATAATTTGCTTCTTGTTCTTTCGTTTCTTCAAAACTAGAAGTAGTTTCATCTCGATGCAACTTTGTTATTTCTAGCTCTTGCAGCTTCTGAAGGGCTTTGGTGGCAGCAGTTTTAGCCCAGTCATAGTCATTTGCAACTCTGCATAAACAAACAAGAATACGAAAATGTAAGGGGCTACAATTCAGTTAAGAAAGTAACAGAATAAATGTAAACAAGTAGCAAATCATAACAATGTCAAGATTTTTAGTTGCAAATTAAAAGATTTTTAGTTGCAAATTAAAGCATTACCTATTATGATCCAAGTCAACAGAAACAAAGGCTGATTCCAATCGAGATATAATATCAAGGGAAGCATTAACCATGATGTTGGTTAAGTATCCTCCAGATCTTGCAATTTCCACCAAAAATTGTATGTCCAGAACAAACTACAGAAATAGTTAACAAAAGTCAGAATGGGAGTCATCATAGATGATCTATACGGGAATAATTATGGTGGAAATTTGATTAACCTCTTAAGATGGTCAAACTGAATTTAAGCAATACAACCTCTTGAATCTGGGATTTACTCCCTCAGTTTCAAATCATAAGACCATTATTGACTTTTGAAAGTCAATTTGAGATATTTTCAAACTCAAAATTAAGATGATTCATTAAAAATTATGAAACAACAAACCTTACAACAAGTAATACTTTTTAGATAATTTATAATATTCATCATTGTATTGACTAAAATTTAAAGGAATCCAAGTCAATTTTGATTTTGAAAATGTTTTAAGTTGACTTGAAAAAATCTACCAGGATTTAACTCTTCTTTTTTCATTTGGTCAAAGTAGCACTTTACTACCAACACTTGCAAAAGAAAGAACATAATATACCTGCATGAAATTGGTAGAGTGTTTGTCAGTGAAGTCCTCTTCATGAATTGTCCAGATTTCATCATTGCGTGAAATCCAAACAAACACGGCCTCCACTAGCTCCCTCAAATGATCCATCAACCAATCTTCAATGAAATTTTCTTCAGCAAGCTTTTCTAATTTCCCTAGTTCTGAAAATAATACCTAATCAATTCAATCCAAGAAGGAGATTAATAAGCAACCATTCTGCAGTACACTGTTATTTAATAAATAAAATACACAGTTAACAGAAGCATATAGCTGATGCATGTTCCCTTTCAGTTATAAAATATTTGTAGAACTCAGGACAAAGACTACAAAGGAATGGTCAAGCCAAACGAACTCTCCAAAGAGTAAGGGACACCCAAGGCTCCTCAAAAATCCCGAAAAAGGAAATTTCATAACCTTCTTGCTGTAGCTCAACGCAGAAAAAAAAAAGATGCTTGTGACACTCTGAACTTTGCCTGCACATGACACAGGTTAAATCATTTTTTGCCTACTGAATTGAACCTCAATTTACATATGCATCACTGAATTGATTTTTTTTCCAGTCAACTCATTGAACTACAATTTTTTTACAAAATTAAAAAAAAAACCATCTAAGAGTGTTAAAACTTAACAGAATATCTATGTGGCATTATGTTGGACGCATATGTGGATTATTCAGAAGGATTTTATTTTAAATTTTAACATATTTTTATTATTATGAAGCCTTAATCTCCTATCAGATATTTTCATTTCATTTAGTTTAACATTAAAATTTATATCTTTCCCACTTTGACAGTTACATGGATAACGACAAGTAAATTTTCTCTTTCTTACATGGGAGCCACATGTAACCTTCTGTTAAAAGTCAAAGGAGTTGGACGGATTTTGTAACATTTTGTAATTATTTAGTAGTTCAGTGAGTCAAATGGAAAAACATTCAATTCAGTGATGTAAAAGTAATTTGGTATTCAGTTCAATAGGTAAAAAATGATTTAACCCGACATGACACACATATCCGGGCACAAGTATTTGTATGGCTTTCGCCCTTACAGGAAATCATTAACAAAAGCGAGAACTTCCAACCAAACAAAAGCCTTAATTTCGACAGAACCTTGGCCTTCCAAATTTATGAAGCTAGGGAAAAATCATTAGGAGTTTAAACTTTAAACACCAAATTCCAAATCACAAATTAAGTTGTTCCGCACAATATGAAGCAAAAACATAAGCAAATTCAGAAGTTGAAAAGAAAGAGGTTTCCTGTCTATGCTAGTAAGGAAGGCAAGATTACAGGGATTTGCACACTCAATATAATCCACTTATAGCAGAAGGCTAAAACTCACTTTGGCATGCCAAGTTAAAACTCGAGACATTTAAAACATAACAACTGGGATTCAAAACAGTTGAGAACCCCAAGAAGATACCAGTAAGTTCTTCGATAGATATACTCCATACCTAAGCATTTCATAACTATGGCGTACCTGATAAGGAACAGAAGGCATCATATTGGTGGAAGAGTCAGAATCATCTTGGGTCCAAATGAAACCATTTTGAGTAGGCCTGTGGTCACCTTCTAGAGACATTATTTTATGTATAAATTGTTCGCAGATATTAGCTCGGAGTCGACTGCAAGCCTCTTGAATAAACAATATATAACTGTCCATTTCAAACTCCAAATGACTGATTTCCTTAAAGACATTTCTGATTATGCTAGAGAAAATGTTCACAAGCGTTGATAAATTGGCAATAACTGAAACTTGTTGCACCAGTGACTCTGCCAAGTTAATTTTTGAACCGCTATTCTCTATAGCACATTCTTTATCAGTGAGTGATCTTTCAAGAATAGCAGTATACTCTGTGTAGAGATCCATGAGTCCTCTGAGGATTGGACCTTCCATTTGAAGGAACACCAATGAGGAGATATCTTCCTTAATAGCCTGCAAAATATCTAAAAGTAAGAAGCAGGAGCAGATGAAGCTTGTGGAAAACTTGAAGCATAAATTAAGAGTCCCATTCCAGTTTGGTTGAATAACTATTTTTGTTTTGTGGTGGTTTCATTCACTAAGCACATGAAACCCATAAAAGAAAAGAATACAAGTATTACCTTAAAGCTTTAATCTCCTACAGTAAATAGAGAATGATTCAAGTGTTTTTTTCCGAAAGAGCAAATATTTAAAGGCAACATTTTTGTGACATCATGTTCAGGGAATTTAGTTGTCCTGGAGGCTTACGGAATGCTAGAACAGACTGTTTAAGAAGGGATAACCACTGTTCACTTGGAAACCCAAAAGGATGGAACTGTTGTTTTCCTTAACCAAGTATACTGTGTATTTTGTCATTCACACTAGTAAGATCATGGCAATCCAATGCTAATGCAGATAACCTTATGATTAAAATCCATATGTTGCTGCTAAGAATTGAACTAAGAGTATGAAGGAGATCAAACAGACCTGCAGGACTGTTACAAACTTCCGGCCGCTGTTAGTGAGCAAGCAATACTCTGGTTGCTGACCAATAACCACAGAAGAGCTCCCTTCATTTAAAATTCCCGGTAAAAGATATCTCCCCAGAACCCAAGCATCAGTTGATGTAAAGATATTGATTACTTTCTTAAAATGGTCAAAATGAATCTGTAAAACATCTTCCATACAAGGACGTATATGCTCTATCAAGCATGGCTGCAGCGGTAACCTTTGAATTTCTAACAAAGAGCAATATGACATAGCAAAGTTCATAGCTTCCACAGCTGTTGACAATCCACCACTTATTTCTGATATGGATTCGACATATTCAGTAAAACAGGTGGCTAAC
This sequence comes from Aralia elata, assembly GCA_034770075.1. Lineage (NCBI taxonomy): Eukaryota > Viridiplantae > Streptophyta > Magnoliopsida > Apiales > Araliaceae > Aralia > Aralia elata. The sequence continues at coordinate 1,919,573 of CM068382.1, forward strand.
AAGTTAGTTTCGTCATACGCCCACTGAATAAGTTCCGGAGCATAAGGAGAAGTCTCTCCATGTAAGACTACAAAGCTCCTTGCTGCTTGAGAGATCATAGAGAAAACAAATTTTGCAACTTCATGAATGTACAGCCCATGTGAAAATGTTTCTGAGAATTGCAAGTCATGCATACCAGACGAAATGCGCGAATGGTAATACTTGAGCAATAACTGAGTTGCAACATTATTTTCACCTAGTCTGCAAAGCCCAACTAATGCCTTTTGCAATTCTGCTGCACAAACTCTAGGGTTTTCAGCCAAAAGTGTGAATCGATCCACCAGCATAGCCCTTCGCTCTGACATTGCAGACTCATAAGACATCCAGATTTCTACCGGAAGATTTTCTTGGAACTGCATATTTTGGAAAGTTCCAGCTTCCATCTCCAGAATCTCAAGAGCCTCATCTAATCTGTGTTCCGAAAGAAGGGTATCTAGGATGTCTGAAACATTGTCCGTGTGAGTCTCTAATATGCTCCCGGGTGACGATTCAACACGTGAAGGTTCTTCAATAATTGGTTCTACTGTCTCCTCAAGTGTGATCTTTAGGTAAATTTCATCTTTAAATTTTTTTACCAGCATTTTTTGGGTTGCAACATGATTTTTCAGTTGCGTCAACTGAATTTCCATGCCTTCCATTTCTTCGAATATTCTGCAAAATAAAATGCCAACTCTTGGACCAAGGTGCTAATAACATATGAAAAAGAATTTTAGACTGCCAAAATATTGGATGAGTTGAATATAAGTAAGGATGGTATCCGGACAAAATCTGTGTTGTAGACAACTTTAATATGTCTTTGATAATTGATCATATAATTACGTGGCAGACAGGCACCACCCAAGATATTAGACTTAAACTGATAGGCGAAGTAAATAATTTTACATCCTTCAACAGCCACTGTCAAAACAGTTTCTAAATGCTATTAGCTTCAGCAAAGATTTTGAGAATAAAAAGTTGCCAGAGCTGTAATACTTTGACAACCACTGACAAGTTGTCAATAACTGCATTACACGATCAAGCCCTTGCTTATCAGGAAACTATCTAAGCAACAACACTAGCTGTTACTAATTATCAAGGCTTACCATTGCTAGAGAAAATACACTAGTAATAGGGAATAAACACTTTCAGTGACAACAAAAGTACAAATGTCATGCAGCTTTTAGCCCAAAACTTTTTATCATTATAGAACAAGCATGGCACACCAATTACACAGTATGTCAGAGCAGAGTCACCTACGTAAATCTGTTTAAAGGATCCAAATTACCTGACAAATGATGAATAATTAGAAAATATGTTCTTCTGAAAATCTTCTTCAGACGCCTTCTTTAGCTCAAGGAGTTCCGAACATAGACGCCCGATACCCTAAATCAGCAAAAGAAGCAAATTTACAAAGCATATAGAATCATAAGGTAATGAAGCTAGTAGAATTAGTAGTAAATAAGTAAAGCCAAGTATTCCCTCAGTCCCAAATTAAGATTCCATTTTTCCACTTTAAATCATCCCATAAAAATGAGAGGCCACTTTCAATATTAACTTAACGAATTGCATTATTTTAAAACAAGTTGTGATCTTGGGCCCTTTGGAGTTTTATTCCTAGAGGATGTATAAACAAATATGGAAGGGGAGGGGGGGGGGGGGGCTGGCAGAAAAAAGAATATCCCCATGATGCAACATCAACAATTCCATTCAGTCATCAAAGAAAACACTAGTCCCTACTCTATTCAAAAAAAGACTATACCTTTCCGGTCATGGAAGTGAGCTCCGGCTCAAATTCGCCGTCGCTGGACAGAGATGAAGATTCCGAGCTAACTTGGGCCTCCGGAGACTCCCTACCCGCCATTACTTGACGATGATCTCTGAACCGGAATCTTGATCTGGAAGAAGTAGTGGATGTGTTCATGGCGGATTCTGATGCTATTTTGCTGATCCGAATATTTGGATTTCAAAGGAAATCTTGAAAGGTTTGGGTAATGGGACATTTCGCCGTCGTTTTGTTGGGTCGATGTTTCTTTTGTAAGATGCTTCGGTTTCATCGGAATCACCAGTACGGTCGGGATACAGTTTGTTATTGTTTTCTTGTTTTCGTTTTCTTCTGGTGAATCGTGTGTTTCAGCCGTTGCCGAATTTTGTTGGAAAAAAAACAAACACGTGCAAGACGACGTCGTTATTGCATAATTTGGATTGGCGGCTTTTGAGGTTGGACCGAAGGAGGGAGAAAGGGGGATTTGTCATCTTTAGGTACGCGCACGCCAAACGGCACAGAGAATGAAATAGTCTTTGAAAAATATTAACAACTTAATTGAGATTTTTTTTTTATAATTTCTTCTGATGTTTAGTTATTTAAAATAATTTCTTAACACGTGATTTTAGGGCACATGCTAAGCATACAGTTCAAGAGTATATTATCTTAAATTGTGTGCATATTCTCTTGATTTCTGTATTTGCACCAAGTTCAAGAGAATATGCACACAGTTCAAGAGAATATACTCTTGAATTGTGTGCTTAGCATGTGTCCTTAGGTCACATGTTAAGAGGACCCTACAATTTTGTCAAGTATCCATACAAAATTATTTTATGACTATTGATACACAAAAGATATTTTTAATAGTTTCCCATTTCTCGTCATAAGTAATTTATTATTTTTCTATCCAATCAAACGATATATATATATATAGAAAAATAATATACATGTCAATAAATATTGATGAAATTGGATTGCGACCAACGTAAAAATATACGTAAAAAAATAGAATAAATTAAAGTGAGATATTTTTTAATTCTTACCTATAACATGGAAAAAAAATCAATAAATAAAGTTTTATATCAAGTACATACAATCTTTTATTCTTTTAGTCCATCTAAAAATCACAAAGCAAAAGATTTAAAAAGTTTGTTTGGATTTTTCCCTCTAAATCCTTCAAGCCCATCTCTATGTTGAGTTTTTAGTTCATTATTATAAATATATACTCCTATTTCTTTTATAAACCAATGCTAGTACATTTTTCTATACGGTTCCAAAACTAAATTTGTCATCTGATTTTTTGACAACTACTTATATAATTGTATTTATGATTTATATATCCAAAAAGAAAGTCAAATAAAATGGGCTCATAAAGAAAGATACTACTATGATAAATGAGTATGGTGTGTATTTAATTTTAATGGTGGATGGAATATGATACTAACTAATTAACACTTTGACCCAATAATTTCTCAAATCTTTCACAAGCCCCCCTGAAATCTAAAAAAGGACTAAAATTGTCTGCCGGAATTCAGAAAATACTTGAAACTCCAAACAGAAAGGAAGTACTCGAAGCAAATCAATGAGAGGGAAAATGGAAGGATTCATCATCGTTTTCCTTCTCATCGGAGCTCTGCACAGAACCTCCGTTCATGGCGGAGATTTCTCCGGAGAATACGCCAAGCTATCGGGGATTATAATACCAGGGTTCGCCTCCACTCAGCTCAGAGCATGGTCTATATTGGACTGTCCATTTTCTCCCCTCGATTTCAACCCTCTCGATTTGGTCTGGCTCGACTCCACCAAAGTAAGACAAAACCCTTTAGCCCATTCCCAATACTTTCTTTTTTTTCTTCATTTAATACACTAGTAGCATATAATATACTGTTTAATTAGCTTGTTTAGTTATATAACTAGTGAAAAAGGGAGATACCCTATACATTTTCTTTTGAAAAGATAAATTCAACAGTGTGAATGCAACAAACATAAAAATATGTGAAAGCATGTAAATTTTTCCATATTATTTTGGTGAGGTATATCAATGACTTTATACTAATAAAAAATATAAAAAATCCAAAATGTAAAGAATATACTCTTTTTTTTTAATTCTCTCGTATAGTTGCATCCTCACCGTGGAATTTTTATTAAAAGGTCTAAAAGGAATCACTATGTAAAACTAAGTTATACTATAACTTAGGTACCCTCTTTTAATATCATTTTTGTTCCTGTGGATGCATTTTGTTAGGGGCAGGGGTTCGTGCACCAAATCACCAAGATGTATGTGCATTTATATAAGGACAAAAGTTTTAAGGGTTAGAAGGTAGCACCCACCTTGCAAAAAGGAAAATCCAAAATAAATAGAGTGATATATACAAAACAACCATTACAGGTAAATATAATTTGGGCTGCTACAGTTTGGATTATATTCTCGCAGAAAAATGAAAAATACCCCAAAATTGTACTTTGGCCGATGTTTCCAAGTGTATTAGTAAATTAATTGAAAAGTTAGGACACTTTATTTACCGCTTTAAGTAAGAATGCAGTAGATCGTGTCAGCAAGTGCATATATTGCTGGTACAGATTAGGTGTATGTAACATTACAATTTGTCATGTTATGTTGCTCGTAATGTTGTCGAAAGTGATTTTTGGTTCTGATCATGCTGTGATTTGCAAAAAAGGAAAGAAAAAAGAAGAAGAAGTTCATGTTGTGGATGAATTAGGAAATCTATTCTCTGTTATTTGTCTAAAAGTAGAATCATATATTTCTGCAATTTTCTATCAAAAGCCTTATTATATGTGAACTTGGTAAATAATCGGCCCGAATTTATGCTAAAGCATGCAAAAGGTTTAGTTTTTTTAGTGGATTTGCACCCATATTAAAATTTGGTTTGTCAAATGTTAAGCAATGGATTACCATAATATTTATATTTTCTCATTTATTATCCAATATTTACATGGATGATAGAAGAAGACTACCATCTATCATGCAGCTTCTTTCTGCTGTAAATTGCTGGCTTAAGTGCATGCTGCTAGACCCTTACAATCAAACAGATCACCCTGAATGCAAGTCCCGCGCTGATACTGGTCTTTCTGCAATCACGGAGCTCGATCCAGGCTATATAACAGGTACAAACAGCGTGTTTTAGCCTTAATTTCTTCATTTATTGCTCTATGACAACTTTAATCTATCAATGCATCTCTCTTTATTGTACTGAAAGACATGACTACATGAGAATATAAAGTTCTCATCTTGTGTTGTATTGCTCTACGTTTTCATCCTATATTTTGAGTTTCTTGTTTTCTTCGTATCATGTATCTAGTGGAATCCTTTCTCACAATTAGATTCACCTACTGCATATGTTTGAAAGGCAAGGAAACCTTAACAATATATGAAATAAAGGCTTTCTACTTATTATCAAGCAATCGAGATCCAAGCTTCTTTTTGTGTGATTGTGTGAGTGGACTTGTACATCTGTGGCTTCTTTATTTTTAAAACTGAGAGCCCGGTGACCCAAGATGAATATGAGTGTGGACATTAGCAGACACAATCACTGCTGAAGTGTGTAGAATTGAAGATGGCACTTATTTTTGTCAGGGTTTACAACCAAATATACATAAGAATATTACAGGCCCTTAATTGGTAAGATAGCACTTATTTTTGTCAGGGTTTACAACCAAATTATAATAATATATATATATATATAAGAATATTACAGGCCCTTAATTGGTTAATAACTTGTGTTTTAATTTTACTACATAGTGTTAAATTTGTAATTGACCAGTGACTTCCTAGTTAACTCAAGAAGGTAATGACTATCTTGTTTAGTTTCTTCAATGGAGTACTCTGCCTATATAATACTCATGCTATGCAGGTCCTCTTTCATCGGTGTGGAAAGAATGGATCAAGTGGTGCATTGAGTTTGGAATTGAGGCAAATGCAATCATTGCTGCTCCATATGATTGGAGGTTGTCACCATCAAAGCTTGAGGAGCGGGATCTTTACTTTCACAAGCTAAAGTTTGTATATATCTTGTGCATCCTATTTTACTTGGAAAATATCTATTTTTTATAAGTGCATCTTAGTTAGAATTATATTATGCCAATTATGTCTATTTATTGATAATGTGCTAACTTAATGGACAGTCATCTTTTAGAGCCACTTTAGAGCAATGTTACCTAGAACGTGAATTGTCGGTTCATGGAACCGATAGGTGAAAGCGGTATGCTTTATTGGCTACACACGTAATGCTAGGGGTAGCTTGATATGAATGCTTATAGTTAGAAATTCTCTTAGAATTTAAATGCAATAAATCTAAATTTCATAAAAGATTTTTAATTGCATCAACAAGTTAATTATTTTAAAAGTAATTTAATATAAATTTGATTTTTTGAGCATCCAATAATAAGTTAGAATATTGATAATTGTGCAATTATAGGTAAAAAAATAATTAATTTTGAAAAAATAAAAGTTATTAATATTTTTTCCTTAATTATTATTTTAATTATTTTATATTTTATTTTAAAATATTAAAAATAATTATTATTTTAAAAATAATAACTTATTTTAAAATACTAAAAATAGTTATTTTATTTTAAAATAATAAAAATTGGGTTGGGTTAAACTGGGTCGGGTTGGGTCAAAATTTGGTTAAACTGGGTCGGGTTGGGTCAAAATTTGGTCAAAATAGGTCGGGTTGGGGTCAAATCGGGTAGTAGGAACGGAAACGCCAAAAAATGCCACTTTAAGGACCTAAGTGACGAAAAATGAACTTTAGGGACGACTTTGAAAGTGGGTGGCAACTTGGAGGGACAGAAGTGCCATTCAGTCTTCTGATTTATGTTTGGCATTCAGCCTTCTGATTGATGTTTGGTTCCATAACTTTCTTAATTTGTGGTTCATTTATCGGCTTGTTTTTTATGAATAATGCCATGGACACGGACCATAGACAAAAAATTGTGCACAAAATGACATGGCATATGATGTGTAAGTATTTGGAGTTTTGGACTCACCACAACAACCAACTCTCCTCATAAATGGGCCCACCAAATACAAATACTTGCACATCATATGCCATGTCATTTTGTGCACAATTATTTGTATAGAGTTTATGTCCATAGCATTACTCTGTGTTTATTTGTCTTGGTGCAAATTTAATAAGATTGTTGATACATATGAATAATGAAGTCTATGATTTGCATTAAATTTAAATGAAAAGCTGATTATCCGCTTGTTTGACATGAAAAATAAAGACAATTCATGAACCAAATAGTAGGGAACATTGTTTTCATTTTATTTCTTTCTGGTGTGATTTCCACTCTCCCCCCCCCCCACCTTCAAAAAAATAAAATAAAAATTAAAACACTAAAGGAACCTTATAGTGTTACTTCACTGACCATTCATTTTCCAAAAGTTATTCACTGGTTTTCTACAGATGGATACTGATTATTCAGCTAGGTCTTTTATTGTTGTTGCAGGCTGACTTTTGAAACCGCATTCAAAATCCGTGGCGGTCCCTCACTAGTTTTTTGTCATTCACTGGGTAACAATGTGTTCCGGTACTTTTTGGAGTGGCTGAAGCTGGAGATTGCACCCAAAAAATATATCCAGTGGCTAGATGATCACATTCATGCCTATTTTGCTGTTGGTATGATTGCCCTATCCAAAATTTGACTTACTTTCTTTACAGAGTTGTCCAGGGCAGTAAAGGATGCTATTTATACAGACATTGTGCTGTTGATTTGATTTCAGGATCTCCTTTTCTTGGTTCAGTTCAGATAATTGAATCAACACTTTCTGGATTTCCATTTGGTCTTCCTGTTTCTGAGGTTCTTTCTTTTTTCTTTTCTTTTTTTTTTTCAATTTGGAAGTTTGTTGTATGAATTGATTTATTCTCCATTTTCCTTTGTTAATTCAATTATAATTTTATTCATTACGTTAACTACTGGAACAACAATTTGTTTGGTAGTCTGATATATATGTTAGAATATGTTAGGTGGGAAAACATGTTTCCATGTTTTCCTCCCCATGTTATCCTCTCCATGTTATCCTCTCCATGTTTTCCTATATTGTGTGCTATCCTATTTCCTATATAAACCAATGTAATGCTATGTAAATATAACAATGAATTAGAGAGTAATATTAGATAATGGAATTATTCCTATTTCTTATACTTATTTGTTCTATTACATGAACACTCTTAGATTCTCACTTTCAACATGGTATCAGAGCTTGATCCTTTATCAGAATATCAGGCCACTTTTTTCCGGCAACTTTTTTCGGCGACTTTTCCGGCGACTTTTTCCGGCGACTTTTCCGACGACTTTTTCCGACAAGTTTTTCCAGCGTGCCTTTTCTCTCTCCTCCTTCCATCTGCAGTGGTCGACTTTTCCGGCGACTTTTTCCGGCGACCTTTTTCCGGCGGTGATCCATTGATTTTCAGCTGCTTCTCGAGTGTCCAGTATCTCCCCATGTTGGTTTTCTTGCTGGTCCTTGGCTGTTTTCCAGCTTTCTTCTTTGATGCACCATATTTGCTATGCTTTCTTCCCATATGTTACCCATTGTTGATGTCTCTTCCAACATGGTATCCATTGTTGATGTCTTTTCCAACATGGTCCCGGGTCTTAATTGGTTAGAATCTGCAACTATGTTGTTTGCATCTTTCTGATTTTTTTTTCTTTCTTCTTTTTGTCCTCCTTTTTTTTCAAATGCACTTTATTTTGTCCTTTTTATATAAAGCTGCATTTGAGGGGGAGATATATGAGATATGAGATATGAGGTATGAGATATGATTTGGTCTAGGTTGCATGAGGGGTAGTTCATGCTACGTCATGCTCATTTGCAGCCGTATGGTTTTTCGCTTCGCTTCGGTTTGTTCTTTGTTGGCTTGTGCAACTTGGGTCTCACATGGGTGCAACATTGGTTCTCGGCGTTGGCTGCTTCTTGGTGATTCCAGCTCACTTTCCATGGCGCTTTCCTCATGTTCTTCAGTTGCTTGCTAGTCATGATGGCTCCTTTATGTCGTTGCAATTTTTTTTCTTCATATTTTTGTCAAATGCACTTTAGTTTGTCCCTTCTATGTAAAGTTGCATTTGAGGGGGAGTGTTAGAATATGTTAGGTGGGAAAACATGTTTCCATGTTTTCCTCCCCATGTTATCCTCTCCATGTTATCCTCTCCATGTTTTCCTATATTGTGTGCTATCCTATTTCCTATATAAACCAATGTAATGCTATGTAAATATAACAATGAATTAGAGAGTAATATTAGATAATGGAATTATTCCTATTTCTTATACTTATTTGTTCTATTACATGAACACTCTTAGATTCTCACTTTCAACAATATATATATATATAAAACTTATTACACGAATCTTAATCAGAGGTCATCCATTTAAGTGTGTCGTGATTAAAATCTAGCCAGTTTAACTACCACTCCAATTCAAACAAATAACTATTTTTGGGGTTTTCAGAGGAGTATATCTTTTGGGTGCAATCTCTAGCCACTGGATAGTACAATCTATTCTGAAGATGTTACAAAATAATTGCAATTACTTTACATTAGCTTAGTAGAATGCTTGAGGATCTGTAGTTGTGAACCCTATGTGATGGAAGCCTATACTAACACAAATTCATCAAATATTGTGGCAAGGTATCAGGGAACTGCTCGATTGATGTCCAATTCATTTGCCTCTACACTATGGATGCTGCCATTTTCAAAGTATTGTAGGACTGATAATATATACTGGAAGCATTTGTCTGGTAGGAGCAGAAAGGGTCATCAAGTATACTATTGTGATGAAGACGAATTTAAGTCAGGCTATTCTGGGTGGCCGACTAATGTTGTCAACATTGAAATTCCTTCTGGTCGGGGTTTTGTTTCAAATCCACCAGCATACTTTTAGCAATATTATTGAACGTGCTCACAGGCTAGGCTCTATATATCGACTTAGCAGGAAATGATGTTTATCTGTGTGTTTTTAGATGCAGAGCAACAGAACTTATCTAGCATGGAATGTGGATTTCCAACTCTTTTATCCTTCTCCGCTCGTGAAGTGTCGGACGGGACACTTTTCAAAGCAATAGAAGATTATGATCCTGATAGCAAAATGCTCTTGTACCAATTACAAAAGTGAGTATTCGGTATATCATATGACTAAGTTGCATTGCCTTCAGTTCTGCAAACTTTTTAACTAGAATACACTTAGAAGACAACTCTTCTCTTGACCTGCAACTCTTGACCTAACTCTTGATTTTCAATTGAACTAACATCGGTTCCAGATGTTGGCAGTGTCTTTGTCATGCTGCTCTGCTCATGTGCTGTTATATTGTCAGAAACTTATATTAAGAGATGTGTTGTAATGACTTCTAATTTATTGGATAAATGTGCTACATATTGCAACCCTCTTTTAATTGAAAAACTTGTTATCTAGCTTTTTAACTCTTTTTAGTAACCATGTCCATCTGCAGCAGCCATATCATTCATGGTGTCCCACAATTACGGCTGCAATCTCTGCTACATAACTTGTCTTGTCGCATGAAAAATACACATTAATGTAGGATCTGAATCGTAATGTGCTCAGTACGCCACCTCGCAGGATTGAAATCTTAAACATATGGTGCTCCGGGGAAATATAACCATCACTTGACAAGTTTGTAATCTTTTAACTATATTGGCAGAGAATGATGTACTTTGTGTGCATATGTTTATCAACAATATCATTGAAAATGCGAATTGCTAAATTTGGGACTTTCATTATCTGTTGCTTATTTCTTAAACATCATGTTAAACTGAGTGGTCTTAATTCTCTATAAAACTTTCCCGATGTTTTAACAAGGTTGTATATTTCAGGTCGTATCATGACGATCCAGTTCTAAATCCATTAACACCTTGGGAAAGACCTCCTTTAAAGAACATCTTTTGCATATATGGAATTGATTCAAAAACTGAGGTTTATCCGTTTTCTCTATTTGAACTTGACCTTCTAATTGATATCTCTGAAATCTTAATTCATGTTGTCCTATCATGTTTCCTTCATGTTGCCCTTGGTTTTTATTTAAGATCCCGGAATGGAAATCTATTTTCGTATTACCTGTATATAGCAACATTGCTGCAAGGTTGTTTGACAGCATATCAATTCACTTACTTGTGTTGAACTTGTCTTAATATCTATTGTTTACGTTATGTAATCACAAAATATGTTTGTATTAGCATCCAACGAAGCAGAATATAGACTAGGAAGGAAAAAACAGTTACAAAGTTAGGGTAGGGAAGAATTGGGCAGAAATTTGAGGAAGACGCAGCAAAATTTCTTTCAGATTTCTATTGATAAACAACACAAATAAATGACTTCATCTACTATATATACTAGATTTTCTAACTAAAAACCAAATGCTAATATGAGCCGTTAAAATGCACTATGCTATCTTATTCTAACTAACTCTTTCTTCATCACATACTTCTTGCCACTTCTAGAAACCTTTAACAGAATTTCTGGCTTTTCCTTTCTTAGGCTTGACAGTTAGGAAAACATATGCTAAGAAATACACTCTCATAGTTCTGACCTAACTAACTAAAATCATGTTAGATTATGCTCATAAAAAATGCTAATGTTTTCAGTAAAAAAAATAATATTCAACTCTACTACTGGCATTTAGGAGTTTGAAGGTTGATATTTTGGTATAGAACATTACTAAGAAATCGGAGGATTATTATCCAGTATATGCAGAATCCTGTTACAGTCCCAGGATTCTTGTTTTCTGTGTCAATGTCCACTACAGTACATGGATAACACATAGTTAACCTTGCTCCTCTTTGTTTTCTATCCCACTCTTAGAATATCCTTTCCTATCTGCAAGAAAATTTCCTGCACCCAGTGTTACTCATTTAATATGAATCGGCCCAGTTCAGGTTCAAGTATTCTGCAAATTGACAGCTTTGCTTCAAGTGTGATCCGAAAGAGAAACTTGTGCCTGCACCAAATTGTCTACTTGTTGTGGCTCATCTATTTCCTTTTGTGTTTCAGTATGAACAACACAATTTTTTAATTTTTTTTTGGTCCTATCTATGCATGCAACTATTTATTTGTTTAATAATTGTGTTAAAATTATTGGTTGCTTACTTGGTTGGAAGTTTGTTGTACCTGTTTAAAACTGACCGGTAGTCATGAATGATTATTGTTGAATCTTATTAATTGTCTCAACAGGTTGGATATTATTTTGCACCTAGTGGCAAACCTTACCCCGATAATTGGATCATTACTGATGTGATATATGAGATTGAAGGATCCTTGTATTCCAGGTAACTGCTAAGAGGATCGTTGTATTTTCATTTACCTGCAAGTGGTAGCTTATATATATGTTATTAAATTCTTTTAGGTCGGGCAATCTGGTTGATGGGAACCCAGGAGCAACAAGTGGGGATGGGACGGTATGTTGAAGAAAATTATATCTAATTTCATGTGCTAATGTAGAATATTAATAGTTTCTACATCAGTTTCTGTTTTTTGTTTCTTAATTCCCATTTTCTTATTCCAAAAATTTAAGAACAGAGGTACTTAATGCATTCTCATGGAGCAAAGAGATTTGATTTGTCCATAGTTCGCTCTAGAAGTTATTTATTTGTTATTTAACATTATAATATAAAAGAGAAGGTGAAAAGGGGAACAAGAAAATTGACCTTTTTAAAGAGGACTCTGATCCTTGGACATTGTAAAAATTAAACTGAAGTAGGGCGTTTATCTGCCATCTTAGCTTGAATGACTAGAAGTAGATCTGTTTGCAGGCACCTTACCATTCCTTGTCCTGGTGCAAGACTTGGCTGGGACCAAAAGTGAACATAACAAGGGCTCCTCAGGTACTCTTAGCCAGTGCACATAATAATAAGTTAAATTAATTTTCTATTTTTATTATTTAAATTCAACAATTTGTTAATTATTTATTTGCTCCCAATTCCATTCCAATGCATTAGGCATAAGAAGTATCAAATTTATACTCGTTTTATTTATTTTTATTTTTTTTCTTGTTTATTTTTTGACAAAATCTGGAAGATGTCTATCATGTACATGATGATCACTCTTGAATACTTGAGAAATATATTTGTATGCTTTATGTCAGATTTGTCAGTCCATGATTTTTGTGCTGTAATGCCATGTTTCTATGACATAATGTCACATTTGTATTTCTATTAATGTCTATTTCCCTGTTGGAGTCTTGGAGAAATGAGAATAATGATCCTACTTGTACTGTAACGAGCCGGGTCCAAACCTGAATCTAGAATAAGATGCAATCCACTCCCAAGAGCACTAACTGGGTCATCTTGGCCCACCGACAAATCATAACAAATTATTTGTACTTTAACTAGTAGAGTTAAAATCTTATACACAGACAGGTCTAACCCATATGTTCCTCAGTGGGACTGAGATATTACATGTCCACCAAGGGTTTTTAAAGTATATCTTATTTCTTTGTACATTTCTTTATACTAACTGTTTATGAATATTCTCTATATCACTATGTGTGTCCTGTGTCTGTGAACAGTGGATTCTGCTAGCGGGAAAACCTACAGCATTTGTGTTATAAAAAATGCCTATACAAATTCGTGTTTCAGTTGGAGCTAGACTAGCTAGTAATTTGACTATGGAGACCTAAATTCATATTACTAATGTTGGTTATTTACTTAACCATGCATATGGTATTTGATAAATTTCATGGTCATCTCTTTATGAGAAATATGCTGAAGAATTGATATGCATCTCAGGTTTGACAATATGTTTGTTATAAGATTAACTTTTCAGCCGATCAAACTTTGTCGATAAAAGATTGCATTTTCAGCATGACTTCCATTCTGGCACATGATATAACAACATTTATCAATTGTACCCCTAAAAGTCCTAAATTATTCCTACAATACTAAGGCTTTTGTTGATTATATTTTCTCCTGAACTCTGTGAACCTTTTAAGCTATGTTATTAAATTAATCATTTTTATGAGTCCTATTATCGTCAGGCTACAATGTAATTTTGTCATCTTTTCTAAAATCTTACAGTTTGCTCTTTTTCTAGTTGGGAATTCCTTGGTAAATAACTAAGAGCAATTGTTAAGAAATTTTGTAATACTTCACATCTTTTGGGAAGCTTTTCAAAATTCTGTTTCATGACAGTAGTTTTGTTGAATTATCAACATCTTCTTACCTTCAGCATTCTTTGAAAACAAGTTATTCTAGTTGCGGCTTTCTACAGTTTGTTTGATAGCATTCTCTAATCATAAAGTAGTGCTACTTCTCTACTTGATGCTATACATGAGAACCAAATTACATATAGCTCATGCATGGGAGGTCCTGTTGTTTCGTCTTTCTTCCTCCTGCTGAATCGTAAAAACATCGATCAGCTGATAGATATAACATTTGCACCGAATTGTTAGTTTCCTCATTTTATTGATTACAGTATGACCTTGTGTTTCTTTACTTCTATGCTCTGTTGGCTATTTCAGTCGGAGCATGATGGGTCTGACATACAAGTGCAGCTAAATGTTGAACATCTTCATGAGACAGACATTATCCCCAACATGACAAGGTCACCTAGGGTTAAGTACATCACCTATTATGAAGATTCTGAAAACCTTTCAGGAAAGAGAACAGCAGTTTGGGAACTTGATAAAGGTATCAAAATTAGTACCGAACTCTTTTGGACTATTTGGAATTTTATGGTTAATTATTGATTATGTTAGAGTGTACAAGAAAGGATCAGCATGCAAAAGTATCATATGAGCACGAGTTATATGATGGTTCCCAGTAACTTGGTGAATTCTCTGCTTTAAATTATCAATGTTGGCTCCCTTCTGCCTGCTTATTTTTTCCTGCCTGTTTATTTCTTTGTTTGGCTGCTATTTATTGTTTTTGCAACAGCCAGTAAGCATGTTCCAGCACTGAACTAGTACAACTAATATGACACTGTTAACCTTCCGGAAAAGGGTTGGATACTGATATTCAGCATACATTAGTCCATAAGAGCCTTGTTAAATTCCTTCTTCTAATATCTTGCAGTATCACCTTTGTCTAAATTATGTCATTTCATATTTAAATAAAAGCGAAGAAAATAACAGAACCTATAAAAAAACTGATTTGTCCTTAAAATTATAATTAGCATCCTCATTTATTACATTTCATATCTATAGATTGAGTTTGATGAAATGTTTGAACTATTATTTTTTATCGGGATAGCTTATCACCTCCCCCCCCCCCCCCAAACACCCCCCTCTCACCCCCAACAAAAAAAATGAAAAAGAAAAAAAGAAACTCCTTATTGAAACGTGGAGTTTTTACTGAATGTTGAAACTGCCTCTTTGCAGCGAATCACAGAAATATTGTAAGATCCCCAGTTCTGATGCGGGAACTGTGGCTTGAGATGTGGCATGATATTCATCCAGATAAAACATCGAAATTTGTTACAAAAGGTTACCTCTCTTCTCTAAACCTTCTCTTGTTTGGTTAATGTTTACCTCATGATTTTACTTGAGACAGCTAAGCGTGGACCTCTGAGAGACGAGGACTGCTATTGGGATTATGGAAAAGCTCGTTGTGCATGGTCTGAGCATTGTGAATATAGGTTATATCATTTCCCACTGGGATATAACATTCTGTTTCACAGGCCATCCACTTAACTTCTATGTACTGATGCAGGTATGCTTTTGGAGACGTTCACCTGGGGCAGAGCTGCAGGTTGAGGAATTCTTCTGCTGATCTCCTTTTGCATTATGTATAACTTGTGAGGTAAACTTTTTCTGTTATGTCTCATTTGAGTTTAACTTAGTCTTCCGAATTTTACAAAGCTATTGATTGAGATAATGACTTGAATAGTGATGGTATACAATTGTTTGTCTTGTATGTCTTTTTACAAAAGATTCTCTGAAGAGCACATGCTGGTAATAAGTGGTAATAAGTGAGCTTATTTCTGATGTGATCAAAATGTTATTAAACTGAGAGCCAATTTAAACTAATCTTCTATGCAATATACCCTTGGCAAACACTTTCTTCTGACACAACCAGAACTCTGCGGGATAAATTTGAAAAGGTTCCACCGAGGAAATGGTATTTGTACAACACACAATTTCACCTTAATCAGGTAAATCGTGGAGTGTGATAAGTTTATGGAAATTCTAGTGAGGAAAGTTGTTGGGAGGAGTTTGTGAGGCATACCTCTTTTGGAATTGGGGACGAGCGGCAGATTCATTTTTGGAATGATGTGTGGATGGTTAATGCGTTTTTGGGGGTTCCCTTCCCAAACTTATTTTCTTTAGTAGTTGATGTGATGGTTGCTGGTTATGTTGTGATTGATGCCGAGCTCATATATTGGCAAGCTTCATTTCAGATACAATTTCAGGATTGGGATTGGAGGAGCTGGGTGAGTTTTTGGTGGTGTTGGAGGAGTTTCGGCAATATTTTTTATCGTGTGGATTCCTTACGTGGGAGGCCCATAGCAGTGGGACATTTTCTGGTAAATCCTATTATAGGAGTCTGTGTGGACAGGACAGGGTACTGTGACCTTCCAGTGGTGAAGTATTTGGAAAATGTTTCTGTTTGGTGAATCGGTGTTAGATGTGAAGGATTGGGAGTCGGCTGATCATTTGCTCCTTCATTTACTATCTGCTTATGGGCGTTGTTTTCTCCTTGTAGGGGATGACTTGGGTTATGCCTTTTTTGGGCACTTGGCAGGGTGTCTGAGTTTCTGAGAGGAAACGTGTTAATTGGGCATCGTTGGTGGTTGCTTTGGAGGGAGCTAAATTGTAGATATTTCGAGGAAAACAAGCAGTCCATTGTATACATCAAATCCTTGGAGAATTTAGAATTTTCCTTAGAATTTCGATTTTAGGACAGCTCGCATCTAATGCATTCCCGAATTTACTAGTATGTTATTCTCTCAAAAGGGAGTCTAAAAGGAAATAGGGACTCCTAAGGAGGTTTTAGACCAAACAAATTCTGAAATATTCACTAAAGAGTTTTACTTAAAAGAAGAAAAAAGGAAATTTGCTTAGAAAGTGTAGGATCCTGTCATAGCTTTTCATTGACTGCATATTGCTTGTAAAGTTCAAAGTCTCTTAGCAGTCACTGTAAATGAAATGTTTTGTGCAATTACTTCAACTTATTAGAAACCCTGTAATGACTAATGAGACCTGCTTAAACATGTGGATCCTGCTTAAACTTGTGGATCCTTGTTAATTTCTCCTGTGCTAAATTCTTTGGCACCGTCCTTCTAACTTAATTGACTCCATCCCTTTGCATTTTTCCTGACATGAATTGTAACTGTAGGCATATAAAAGAACATGCAAGTGGTCTATTTCCTTGTTAATTCAGAACCAAATGATTTAGTCATACCTTGTAAAAAAATATATTGGTTTGTAGCTTTTCTTTCTTTCCTTATCTCTCTTTCATAATATTCCTGGAAAGTTGTTTAATTGATACTTTTTTTGATCGGGTTTATTACTGTTTCTGCAGAACTTGGATGCAGATAATAGATGCTCACTGCCAAAAATAAATGGGATATTTCTGAATTATACACGCAGTGGAAACTATGAAGTGCTGCTATTAATTGTCATTACACGGTACCATCTAATGCTCTTTGGTTCATGAAAATTGAAGATGTAATGTAGCAACAGATGCAAATTTAATGTCAAGACATCACATTAATGATATCATTATTTTTCTTAATATTTTTAGCAATAAGCAAGAACTCCTTAGGTTTTAATGCTCTATTACGACATAATTAACGTTGATTTGATGGAACCAAACTCTACCCATGTGTCTCTTTCTGCATGTAATTTAGAGTGTTTGGACTAAACAAATGAGGAAAATACTGCACCAAGGTACTGTGTGTGGATGGACTATTATATTATCTTCTGGAGTTATGAATAGAGTATACATTATAAAAAGAGTTTACATTGTAAGTTCTAGCTGTGGAACCACTTTGTTAAATATCAATCTCCATTCCACTAGTAAACTTTAAATTGCCAAAATACTTTTTAGCAGTGTTGTGTTTTTGCTGCAGTTGGAAAAGATCAAGTCTTTCCATACATGAATATTCAGGCTAACCATTTTTATACAAACAATTCTCCAATATTATACCTACACTCCATTTTTCTGGTTAATTTTCCAATGAGAGGCTTTTTTACAAACTTAGCAATCACAGCTGATTGTGTAGATTGACCTTTGAAATAGCAGAAATCCAAGTATATATATATTTATCAAACCTAAAAGGAAAAATCTCTGACTACTATTTTCTCAAACATGAGGCAGGATTGGGTGGGAAATAAAGAAGAAAAAAAACTGTCACGAGACATTGAAGAAATTACACTTTGACAAGGTCCTGCTAATACCCCTTCTTGATTTCGAAGGAATAATTGAGCTCCAAATGACATCTTCTGTCATCATCTTCAAACTGCACAAAACAGTAATTCAGAAGATGAAGCACCAAGTTCAGTAAATGTTTCCAGTATATATAAATCAAAAGCATAATACAAGAATTAAATAGCTTGCTATTGATTAGAGAAGTCGATGTCCGTTGAAACAATACCTGATGATTGATACACCATGCATGTAAGACAAAGTTTTACATGACAAGAAGTAATTGCCGTAGATTTAATACACCATGCATGCAATTTGCACACTAAACAACTTAAATAAGTAGATGCGTCAATAAGTTTAACACGATTATTGAACAACCTACTGTCAGGGTCGATGATTATTCAAATGGTTTGGAATAGTGTTGAGCTTTTTAACGTAATACATAGGACTTGACACAACAGGACCTTAACATAAGGCACATATAGAAAATATTATCTTAATACATAATTCCATGTACCTTAAGCTTTGCTGTGTATATCCCTCTTGCAAGCACACCAGAGGGAGTGGTTTCCTCTTCTAAGGTATGTACGTATGGTTCTCTCTGTGGAGCAAAAGTACCCAACATTCCTTTGCTTCGATCAACTGACATCAATTCAAAAGCAACAACTAAGCAAAGGAATTACAATAATGCAAAACCCACCCCCCAACAACCAACCCCACCCCCCCAAAAAAAAAGTTAGAAACTGTAACCAAGGGAAACTTCTAATAAATTATACATGATTTTACTTCTGCACCATCAAATCCACGCCCTCGTGATTCAAAATACCAATAAACTAACACAAGGATAAAAACTAGCACATAACGGAACATAAACCAGTTGACTACTTCATGTGCATGCAATTTACTAAAAGAACTTATTGATTGAATAACAGAATTATAAACGGAACGTTTGTGATAGATTTATACACCATCAACAAAAACAAAAACTCTTGCTAAAGAAGCCTTGCAAATTAAGCACTGTCACAGTAGTAATGCAGAAGGTTAAGCAAAATTAGGTGTAGGACTAATTCCAACCATGTTGGCCGAAGTTCATGAATTAATATAGGCATTCAAACAATTCTTTGCATAAATAAGAATACTAATCACATTGAGGTAATCATTAAATGGATGAAATTCTTTTTGGTTAAAGCAAGTTACACCTAGCTCTGGTGATCTCCTTTAACATTAAGTGAACAAGTGTTTTAAAAGATTTGAGTTAAATGGCATAGAAGGTGCTATAACTAGAAACTTAATAGTAAGGTTGTCAATGAGCCAAATCTTGACCTTGATTTGATCTGCTTCAACATAATTTATTGGATCAAAATTCCACCTCATTTATTTGCTAATTTGTGATAAGTTGATCCATTGGATCAATATTTTAAACGAGCCAAATCGTGGATCTGGATTTGGATCTGATTTCATTTGGCCCACTGATCCACTAAAAACAAAAAAAAATTGCAGTATATTCTTATTTACTCTTGATCAATCGAAACAAACCAACTGGCCAAATCTAGGGTTTTTATTCCTGCCTTCCAAATATTTACGCTCTCAAATTTTCATCTCCATCTTGTAAATCAAAATATATCCAGTGGATCAAGACCCTATTTCAATTGGAGCTTTTCATGCCATGGCTAGCGGCATACTCACCGTTAATTCTACAGGAAATAATTGTAATTCGTTGGGAATAGTATCAAGTGGTGCACCTTGATGTTTGGTGTTGGAACAAGCACCACTGATAGATGGATTGTTGATAAAGTTTTCATTCAAAATTCCTCTTATTTATTTAGTCCTACTTTTATGATTATTAACTTATGCTTAATTTGATGTGGAACAAGGGAATGTAGTTAATTCTTTCAACTTGAATGGAACAGGGGAATATTCCTATGGATGCCTAGACAGTGAATTGGTGAAAGGAAAGATCGTTCTTTGTCAAAGTTATGATGGTCTAAATGAAGCTTATAATGAATGAAAAAATCGAATTTTTTAGATAGAGAAAGTAAAAAAAATAGTGAGAGAAAATTCAAAAAATTAAAGTGAGAAAATAAAAGATTTTAGAGAGATTAAGTGAAATTTTTTCATAAGATAATATAATATAATTTTATAAATAATAACATTATATAAATTTATATGATTGTACAAATAATTTTTTTTTTTAAATGGATCGATTTGGATCATGATTCGTATTATTGGATCAAGTGGATCATGGGACAGATTGATGATCCATTACATGTTGAATCAAATCTTTGATCCATTATCACATTTGGTGAATCATATTGAATCAGATCATGATTTGCTCTGATTTGACCCATTGACAGCCCTACTTAATAGTATATCATTTATATACAATCATCAACAAGAAGAGAATTAGATTCAAACCTTGCATTCCTCCCTTCCATACTGCATTTGTATAGGCCAGGCCAGATACAATGTTGTGCAGAACGGTGAACGTTAGCTTAAGCCGGTACTCAGATCCCTCCTTGAGTGTAAAGAGGGGGCAGCCATTCTGAACTTCGTCTACAGGCAATGGAGTATTAATCTCTCCAAAATCATCAGATAGAATTCCTATGGAGTGGAATATAACTTCAGGGTCCTCTTGTCCTATCAAAACAAACATCATATTCATGAAACAGAACAAACGAATATCTGGTGGAACAGAAGTTGCAACAAGGGACCAAAAACCGTGTTACAAACCATCCAAATCGCTTTCCAAACAACCGAGTAGTTTCTCTTTCCACCTCCTCAAGCTCTCATCATCCTGAAAAGAATAACAAAGCCCTAAGATAATTCTGTAGAGGTAGTGAGGTACTAATAATTAATCTCAAAGCAACTGGTTTTCTAGGAGCACTTCCTGAGATTCGAATCATTCCTATTTGGTTCTCATAACATAAATGCACAAATGAAGTGGAATAGAGCAAAAGGTTAACTTTGTAAAATCCTAATTCATAACACATCAAATTCTGCTAATTAAAGCCAACCCGCCCCCAAAAAGAATGTCTTTTAGACTTGTATATGTGATAATCAGGTTGAATGGTTTCCACATCCTAAAATCATTTCACATCTTAGCTCCCAGCTTAAATATCTCAGTGATGCCAAATTTTGCAAAACAAAATTAGAAATTCAATAAATCTAATAGAACCCATTTCAAGTTGCAGCAAAATGCCAAAGGAAAATGAGATGAATAAAAAGCATCATTGGATATATGGGTTAAATGAGTACCATACAAACCCTAAAATCAAAACAGAGAGAAATGCCCATTTCATTTAGCAATTTAGAAAGAAAGTTACAAACTGAAAAAATATAAGATTTTGAGAAAGAAACAAGAGCAAGAAAAGAAAAACCTTACCTTGTCTTTGTCAAGCTGGTCTTTGAGAGGAATAGGAGGAGCAGGAACAAAATTGTCAAGAAGATCTTCTTCATCTTCTTGATCATCATCATCTTCAACATCAAAAGCTCTCTCATCACTCATTATCATCTCAGTCTCAGCAGCTTCCTTCTTTTGATGTTTTTCCTCCTCACCAATTTGAACAGAAGAACACCCAGATGATGGTCCTGCCTCCTCTGCTCTCTTTCCACCCTCCATTTCTGTCTCCTCAAAAACACTAGCAGTACTAGTAGTAGTAGTCTAGAACAACACAAGTTTCTCTCAAGAAATTCAAAAAAAGCAACCCTTGTTCTCTCTCCTCTCTCTCCCTAAATTGAGACCAGCTGTCTAGGGGTGTGTGACTTCTTTTATTCTGGGCCTTGTCGGCGGTTATAGTCAAAGTAGATTTCGGGAATTACGTTTGTTTCAGACAAGACATTGACTACTCATACTAGTGAAGTCCCCAAAGCCACACAGCTATTTGTAAAACTAATGCCTTTTTAAAGTTCACACCATATCATATTCATTCATCTTGCTTATTTATACTCACTCCTTCAGTAATTTAAAAAGAAAAAAAGAAACAAAGTATCTTTTCCTTCTAATTAATTGAGTGATGAGTCGTTCATGAATATATGAAATTTGATAAGATTTTAAAATTCACCAATTATTTTAAATACATCTATAAAATATTATCATTATAATTATTTATTGATTTAGTTTCTTTCTATTACATTTTTTTCAATTTCATCTAATATATTAATTATTTCATCTTAGTAATTTTATTAATAATGATCAAAATATATTAATAAATAGTTGATATTATTAAAATCATTCCTACAAAAAATTATAATCATTAAAAGTAATTTTACCGTTTAAAATTTAAAAGAATTTTCAACCATTGAAATCTTGATAAAATTCATCAAATAATAAAAAAAAATATTGGATTACTTTCATTTTTGAAACAATTATACTACTCAATATTATAAGTTAATTGATTAGTGTTGATTTTAATTATACTATCTAAAATTATAAAAATATGATGTATTAGATAAAATTACGGAGTTGTATGTTACAGGTCATGGTTAATACTCACTTAAACACAGATTACTAAGTATTTGATTACTGGTAATAGAAATTTGTCATATTGTGTTATTTCTTTTTGGTAAAAAATATGTGATTATTGGTAACTGCTATTGTTAGTGTTTGGTATAAATTCAAGATTGATAGGTATATATTTTTTTAAATATTGATCTTTTACTAAAATATCTTTGTACTAATTTTAATTGAATGATTCACCTATAAAATTACTGTCAAATGTAATTAACAATCATCAGAGTACTATGCACCTAATTAATTTTATATTACTTAGTAAATCATATTAAAAGTTTTAATATGTTTATAAAATAACAATTCATGATTTATTCAATTATTAAACACAAAATTTTCAAATATGTCGTTAATAATAAATTAAAATTGGAATAATAAATAACAAACAACACCACATACTTTGTACGGCCAATAAGTTATTTTAGTTAAACTAAACATGTTGACAAACAAAAAAAACGAAAAACGAAAAATAAATGTAAATGATGTGACTAATAAGGATATTTACGTTCCAATTATTAAATATAAATGATATTTTTGTTTAAATAAAAATTCAATATGACTATTATGTGGTAATCTCATATTATCACCTATTTTTTGTCATTTTATTATTAAAAATCTTGACACTTTATCGGGTATTTAATTACAGAAAATATAAGATTGTCAGTATAACAAACACAATCTATAAAGATGATCAATTTATATTATTAAATATTTAAGATGATCAATTTAGATGACTTAAAACAAATATCCCTAAAAAAAGATGCGTAATAGAGAGAATTCAAATCCAGCCACCGAATATAAAGTGGTTTATGAGTTATGACAATCACGCCGATATTCAAGGTACAACAAATAGGGAACTCTGACTACTATGTCACAACTCTTCATTTTTGGGGCCCTGACAGCTCTCGAACTTGACACGACTCTTTGGAATCAAAGGCCCAACGTCTCGTTTTCAGATTTATACCCTCCTTCTCTTCCCCCCAAAAAAAAATAAAAAATACAAATCTTATTTCTGTATAAACTATCTCCTTAAGTTTTATATTTTTAGTAAGTTGCTCCAATAATATGGAATAAAAGGATTATAACTTTTTTTTTAATAATTATATTTGTAAAAGGTTGGGCCGATTCAAAGTACCAGTGTCGACAAAATCAATAAATTCGATGAATAAAATCAATTGGGCATGAAACAAATGGATTGAGGCACTAGAAAAATTACAGAATAATTGAAATTATACATCATTTTACAGAATTATTATAATTAGCTTTTAAATCTGGGTTACTGCAAGTTGTACTGGTAAATGTAGACTGTATTTATGGTTGTCCTGTGAATTTAAAGAATGGTAGTGAAGATTAGGGTCCTTAGTAGGTTGTCTTTATGGTGGTAGAAAGATGAAAGTGAGATTAAAAATATATAAATCAATAATTTTTTTTTAAAAAAAAACACCAATTGTGGCTGCAATGATAATAATAAAATTGGGGATGAACTAAAACTTCTTCTCTCATTATTGCTTCTCTATTTTTAGTTAAACTCGCAACAATGTAATTATAGTTTCACTCATAAGAGGTGTAAGAGCTTGTTCAAGCAGAATTTGAAGACTGGAGAAAGAATATACGAAGTGCAGGTCATCTAAAGGGTTCAACTGGTGCAGTCTCTTTGAGAAGCGTAGCAGCCTCAAAACATTCAGCAGCTTCCTGCGCCAACGCAGCACCCTGATCCTTGTAGAGCATGCCAAGATTATACCATGCAGAATAATTCATTCTGTCGAGCCGTAGAGCTTCCGTCAGTAAGCTTCTGACCACCGGCAGAGATTGTCCACCAAGTCGTCTGAGAACCACAGCCATGGAAACAAGACTTGGCACATGGGCCGGATCAACATCTAATGCAGTCCCAAAAGCTTTTAGAGCTTCTTTGTGGAGGCCCTTTGCTTCATGAAGCACACCTGAAAAAATCATCCTTGCCATTGCATCATCTTGACAACTACTTCATGTAAATTGGAAAACACCGACTGTCTAATACATGTGAAAATCAGTTTCTCCACTTTAGCTAGTGGAAGAGATGTTACGGAAACTAGACACCAAAATACCTAAATGCACCACTTAGATGATATCCCATGAGATTACTGATGGGAAAAAAAGAAAAGAAAAAAGAAGGTAATATGCCCAGCTCCTTGGGATTGGCAGAAAATGAGGTTTTTCATTATCTTTGCTTCACACCAGTTGTTGAACAGGGAGTCTGACAAATTTTGTGTCTACTCTTCTTTGTTCAATCAATTCTCAAAATGAGCTGCTTTCCTTCAAAACCTAAATAAACTAACATGTCCCTATTTCTAAATTTATCAACAAACCATAACTCTATTACAGAAAGGCTGTTTAATCAGATGATTGTAACCATTGGAAAAACCAAAAAACTATAGACTAAATAAGAAGAAATGGCAAAAGAAAAAACCGCTGACAGTAAAATACACAAATCCGGACTCTCAAAATTTTGAGATAAATGATGAAAGAAAAATAACTAAATTTAACTCATGCAGATGACAGGACTCGTATTAGCATACTTTACTATTATCATCAAAGGCACTATCCACACAAACACGGTGACCTAATTCCAATATAATTGACCAAAATCAAACTATCAATGCTCGAATAGATCAAAACATTTCTGGTCACTGTTCAAGTTTTTATTCTTCATGTTTGGTCCATTACCATTAATTCTTTTATTTTTCCTTTACCATGAGTATCCTTTCAAGTAGAAGGTGAATTGAAGATGGACAAAGAAAGAATATAACATAACTAAAACATGGGTGTACCTACCAGTGACATGCCATCTAGATGCAGAATAAATTCTGATCGCCTTGGATTTTGAAAGACAAATCTCTGCGTCACGGAACTGCGACAAGCTAATGTATACAAAAGCCAGATCATGCCAAGTCTCCAATTCCAAGTTTCTATTCCATTTTACAGTATCCTGTCCCATCAGAACACAGAAAGTTACTTATAAAATAATCGCACACATAAAGTTAACACATCTATCAGTATCAAAAAAACAAAGAGACCTCCTATAAAACATAAATGGTAGAAGTTCATGTCTGGAAATGGAAAAGTGGCTTTGCAGCAATTACAAAATCTGTGTAACAACTTCATACGGTTCTTCTGAGAAAGTCATTCATCAAAATGATGGAAAGCTGAATGCTCTTACAATTTAAGAGCCACTTCAAATAAAAATGGCAAAGCCTTAATCTTAGCAAATATCTTGTTCAATAAAAATATCTAGTGATTGGAGGGCTGCACTTTTTGAAGTTCTCTTTTTTTATTTTGTTTTCTTTAGTCCTGAGGGTGGACTTCTTGTTCCCCCTTTTATTGTATCCTTTCTTGTCTATAAATAAAATTTCTTCTTTAATGCAAGAAAAAAAAAAGACGCAAATATATTCAATAATCAATAGTCTACCTCGAATTTGATAAGAAATTTCATTTAATAGAATATATTTCCTCTGGCAATCAGGATTCCATTTGTCAAAATATCAAACAAAATTCCATCCCCTGCACTCCCTTAATTTTTTTAAAGATAGAAAGAAGAAAGAAAAATCTTCCAGTATTAGACAGACATATGTTCATATCTTACGGATGTCTTGACTTATCTGCTAAAGCAACACACATAATCAACGCTTGTTATAAACGCATTACGACTTACTACCATTCCAAGAAATCAAAACTAGCCAATATGATTAAAAATGAGTGGCCAACAAATTCCCAAGAAAAGAAGACATTTTTTAAAAAAGAATAATGCCTCGAAAAGGTAGAAGAGAAGGGTATGAGGGTTAAAATGCTAAACAACACCTGTTTATCAATATGGTTAGTGTTGTGGATCAGTTAAAAACAGATGCAGGATCTACAAAAAATAAAGCTAATTAAAGGGACAACCACACAGATGATGACGTGACGTACCTCAAGAAGGTTCTTCTCAGATCCGAAGCTTTTACTACGAACCTGAAGAACAGCAAGAAGCTGAGTGTATGTACCAATGGCATTCTTTAATTGACCCTGTGCAATTTGGAGTTTAGCTTTAGTTCGCAGCAATTCTCCTTGATCCCATTTCCCCGTCTGATCTAGAGCAGCATTAATAATTGTTTCAGCATCCTCAAATCGTTTCTGAGCTGATAATATCCGAGCCACCAATATCCACCCTGAAAGATTAGACCCACCTTCTAATTTAAGAAGGTGTTTTGCATAGTAAAGTGCAGCATCCAACTTCCTCTGCTCGGCATTTTCTAAACTGAGATGATAAACAGCTCTGGAATCACTCAGTTTTGTGATTCTCCCAGCTGTTTCCACGGACTGCAGTGCCTCAGATTGTTTCCTAACCCTCTCAGAATCAGTCACAGCTGACCTAGAGTGTGCTGAAAGTGAAATGCCCAATAAACAGTCGGCAACACCAACCATCTGGTCACATTTGCCTTTCAAGTTCTCCACAGCTCTGAGCGCAAAATTTGTACCCTCCTCATAATTAGAGCTCTCGCCACAGATCTTTGAAGCCATTAATAAAGCTGGAATGTGATTTGGATCCACTCTACTATTCAGCAATTTCCTCAACAAATTTAGAGCACTCAAATCATCTCCTTCTCCATAGTAACAGAGGGCTAGAGTGTGGTACCTGTCTTTCCAATCAATGACCCCAGGAACCAACTCCTCCAGTTGGTTAGCTAAAGCCCTTAGTCCCCCAGAGATAGATAAAGCATATGAAAGGTGATCCAAAACAGATGGATCCCACTCAATTATTTTGAGAGAAACTTTTCTTAATAAAATCATAAACAAAAGAATAGCCTCCTCTATGTTGTTTTTAGGTACAAATGAACTATCCATTTGGGAACGAAGGTTTGGGGGACTAGCTTCTCCTCCACTATACAACAGAAATATGGCAAATTCTTTTTGAACCTTTGCTGTGGTTTGTGTGTCAAGGTTCCAGTGATGGAGAAGAGCTCGCCGATATGAGAAGATTGCGTCACGGGGAGAGTCAGCAAGTTTCCATAATTCTGGGAGCAACTCAACCGCGTTGTTAAGAGTCTCCTGCAATTTACTGTCAACGCCAAAGTTTTCAGGCAAGCCTGCAGGTAATGAAGACTCAACGATATCCAAAATAACTGTGCATGATTGAGCAGCTTCTGCAAAAATGTGAAGACACATATTAGCCAAACAATGAAAGTTCTGCTGCTCCTTGTAGATTGCAATTTTGTTCCGTCAAAAATGAACAAATGAAACAAAATAAATTCCTGTATGCATGATAATATGCCGGTTCACATAGAGGGAGAGATTTGTCTTAATATTTCATGAAAACATAGCACATGCACACAGCCACACAATCATAAGAAAATAACCAAACTAACCAAGATGGCACATGCTTCACAAGCAATGCTGGATGCTCTAAAGTTAATCTGATATTTTTATGAAATACTTAGAAACATAAAAAATATAGCTCTTTGTTGCTGCATAGCTTTGATAGGGATTAATTTCTGTAAAGGAATAATTAGGCATTCACCCTGGATAGCTGCAACCTACAAGGCAAACCTACACCACAGCTCTTTGTTTTGTTAAACCTCAGACACTATAGCTTGGTCTTGTATTAAAAAACAGGTAATTCCAGTTTGTTTGGGGTTAATAACTTACGAAACTTGCGCCAACCCAAACCACTTGATATTATAACCAAGTGAACAAGACATATTTCATATGATATTTTGAATGCCTGTATAACGTATACTACTATAATTTTAGTCTTCATAGTTATTGGATGGAACATAAGACTTCTATATTATGTTAAGTAGCTGCTTTTAGATAGAATCCTGCAACCATAAGTGGGATGTGCTTTGCCGTACTCTAACAGTAATAAAATAAAAACACAGAAAAAAAAAATGAACCTAATCTTTTATCCTTGGAATTTAAAACTCTTTACGATTTACTCTGAAGTGAATGAAAGAAAGAAACAAAAAAAATCTTCCAAAACCGAACTAGAAAACACAAACGACAAACCAATGCCCAAAAATATTGTATAATGAACGAAATCTAAATGCAATGTAAACAAGCACAACTTTTCATGAATGAGTCTATATCTTCAATATTCATGCAACAAAGTGGTACGGGTACCACATGAACTTTATAATAATGATATACAAATTGTAACCAGACTCAGGAATTCAAAACTAGAAATTAGCAGAAATTTAAAAAAATAAAAAATGCAGTAAAATAGCAAATCCATGATAATTTATGGACTAGTATAGGAATTACCTTTATATCTCCTTAGAACTTGCAATGATTTTGACTTTAAGAAGATTGATTCCAGGAGTAAACTAACAGCATGTATGGACATCGGTGTGGGGGCAAAATTTTGTAAGCGTCTTTTACGAGTTTCTACTTTCCTACTAAGAGTATCTTTCATTTTTGGTGTAATTGCAGCAATATCTATCCCTTCAAACACATGCAGCGCAGCTTCTATGTTTCCCTTTTGATATTCAAATCTTCCTAACAACGCTCTTGCTTCCTGAAAAGTAAATAGATAAACCTAAATTGTGGCTTCTAACAACAAATAAAATGAAAGACGATGAGACGGATGGTGAAAAACTAGAAAAAATAAATAATAAGAGAAATAAATTTGAAAGAAACTGTGAGAGATAAAAGGTAACAACAATTTAAATTTAAAGAATTCACTCAAAGAAATGTTTACGTGACGAAGGGATCTTTGAGCAAAATGGAATAGAGAAAGAACCTCATAATTCAAAGAACCACTCTCACGCAAAGATGATTCAGCTTCCTCAATATTGCCAATATCTGGTTTCTGTTCAATCTCTCCAGCTCGAGAAGAATATCCACTAGCCGAATAATCCTTTGTAGCAAGTGACTCGGATGATGGGACCATTTGATCCAATCTTAATTGCTCCCCTGAACGGAGACACTTCATTAGATTTCTCAACCTCGTACTTATTCCTCTTCTCTCCCTCCCCTTGATCCAATTCCTACTCCTCATACTGTTTCACCCTTCTAGCAAATCATTAAAAAAAACAAAAAAACAAAAACAACAATTTAGAATTGTTATTGGAGAACAAGAAAAGTATAGACCAAAAGAGGAAATAAAATTACATTTTCCCCAAGTAATTTCATTTGGAGTCTTTTGACAGAAAAGAACAAAGAAACTAAAACTGAAACTGAATGACATCTTATGATCAATAACATGTACTAAAACTAAAACTGCCAATTAACCAGTCTAAATAACTATGAAAATCAAAAACATTCTTAAAGAAAAACAAATTCAGCACAGTGAAAAAATGGGAAGCAAAAATTTCCAACTAAAGTCAACAAACTAGAATAATAAATAAATAAAAACTGAAATAATTCAAGCCCAAAACCCTATTATCCAGTCCTAACTCCTAAAGACCAAAACTTTCTGTTACTAAACCAAAACATCCATCAAAATTAATGCAAACCCAATTCAGAACTCCAAAAATATCACCAATTCAGACCTAAAGACCTAAAAAATCACCTACTACTCCCCTAATTCACAACCCAAAACCCCAAGTCAAACCTCCCAGTGACAATTGTTAGGAAAATCGATGAATTCAGATACACCCACGACTAAATACTCCAAACACGCATAAATTTACAGTAAACGAAACCCATCAATTCTAATTAACAATAAAAAAAGTTACCTTTTTTTGGCCCAAAATGAGAAGAAACAGACACCCAAATCCCACAACAAAACAAACCCAGTGCCCATTTGTTCTCCAATCAAGCCTCCATTTGTAATTCCCTTCTCAATCAAGAATCCAAAAAGTTCGAAGACCCTTTATTTTCTTTACTTTTCCTTTCTTTTCTTTTTCAGCTGAGAAATTTATATTATCTTGGAAATGCTAAAGTTGAAAAATTGAAACATTGACAAAGTATATACCCTTTGGGGAACTCGGATTAATTTTGTGTGTAATGGAAAATAGGAGATGGAATTTGAATTGAATCGTAAGAGAGAAGTCTTTTGGTTTTTTGTTGATCAAAAATGGTTGCATTAATCTTGTATATTATAAACCTCCATGGAGGCTTCCTCCTGTAATTGAGTCATCTATTTTTTTTTTCTTTTTACTTTTTTAGCCTTTATAATTTTAGATATATTATTATTTATTTTTTTAATATTAATTTTTAATATTTTTTTATTTATTATTTTAAATTTTATAAATTTTTTATTTTATTTCACATAATTTACCCACAACACTGTATAACGTATAATATTAACTAATAAAAAATAAAATTTTATTTCACATAATTTACGCACACAACACTATATAACATATAATACTGACTAATAAAAAATAATAAAGTATACAGTTAGATTTGTGAAATATAAATTCTATATGATACCCATTTTGGACATTACCAGTTGTCTGAGGCCAACCTTTTGCCACGTGGACTACAGTGCCTCTCATTTTGTGCTAGCATTAACATAAACTTCTTCAGAAAAACTGACTAGTCGTAAAACTATACATGGGCTGATCTTTTCTTATATTTAATTCCTTTTATGACCCTTCTATTCGATTCTTTTACTCTTTTCATTCCATCGTAATAGTCTTCTTTCTCTCTCTTAATTATTTTATTTTTTTAAAAATAAAATATAAAAAAAATAATTTTTTCTCTTAAATATATATTATAAAAAAAAAATCTTCAAAAACAACTTATATAAATAAAAAGAAGGGAGTATTAACTACAACTTCTCTTGTGTCACAAGTTCATCAGCCTATTTTAGTGTTGATGTTTTTTATTATAATTTTATAAATATTTTATTAAATAGATTAATGAATTTTATTTTAAAATTGATAAATAAATTATCTAATTCGTGATTGTTTATATTTATGTTTAAATTTTAATAATAATAAATTAATATTGAGTAAGACGATCTTTTTAAAGAAGTTAGTTCATTTGCAATTAAATATTAATACATGTTTTTAGGTTAGTTGTATAAAAATAAGAACACATTAACACCTTATACAATTAGATATTTTATTTGTATACATTAAATTTTTATTATTCAATACAAAATGGAAATTAATATTATAAAAAAATAAATTATTATGTATAAAAATGAGGATTGCAATAAACATACTTATAACAACTTATGGTCCATCTCCTTGGCATCAGGTCATTAATCATGTTCTTAACTCCTTCTAATTGCTCTATAAGTAAGTTTTAAAGTATTGAAGATCAAGAGTGTTGTTATATATGTTATTCAATGAACATCACAATACAAAATTGTTATAATGTAAATATTTCTAATTTCATAAACATTTACGGAAGGAATATACACGACAGTTTCCAATTATAACAAGTGAGCAAAATTATGGAAACAGATATTTTAGTGGAAGTCTTTTTCTGAAATCACTTTCCACTTGTCAATTATTTTCTTGTAAGCATGGGCATTCAAGAACAATAATGAACGGAAGAAAAATGCTCCAATATTACTCCCTCCCTCCCAGGAAAAGAAGTAGCACACACCCTCACGTACACATGCGGAGAGTGGTGGTCAGTCATACAAATAATGAAATATAACGTAGACTCTGTTGAGATATTTTACATAAATTTCATATTAGATAAATTTAAGAGTGTAAATAAGTTAATAAGTATGGTGAAGTTTTAATATAATAAGTTAATTTTGTGGGTAAAGAAGTGATCCGACATATTTATTGGACTAGCCTATACATATGTGCATTGCGTTGATAATAAATTAATGTGAGACTGATTGTTCAATTCCGCCACGCACTCTGCATTCTCCATTGAGCACCAAAATTAACTATAACAAAGTATACTACTAGCAATCATATCAACTTGTGCACGAGCTGAACAAAAAAACATGCCTTCATGATTTAATTTGTACCCATAATTTATAAAACACAAAAAAAAAATGAATAAGAAAAAAGAAGAGGAGAGTCATTACAGTATTAGAGATCGAGGGATCCATTCCCATTTTCACTATTTTGTGAAAACTTATAATAAAACAACGCAAAAGTGAGGAAAATTAATCAAAGTCACCACTTGTCATAATATAGCCATTTGGCCCCAACATTTTAGACAAAAATGTATCTCCTCTTGATTATGTTCTCAATCTTGTATTTGCTTTTAATTTTTTTGGGGAAAACTCGTATTTATAAAGTTATTTAATTATTTATCCCTTAATGAAACAACCCCCACGAGATGATAGAAAGTGACAAAAGGTCTCTTTCTCCGCTTATCGCAAAAATCCCACAATAATTTTTGTAAAAATACTACTGTTATAAACTTGTAATTAATAAAATTATCAAATGTTTTCGATGCAACTTCAGTGAAATAAGGATTTTTTTTGTTCAAAGTTGAGTGCAAGCCGTGCGGCAAATGCCAATGTACATCTTAAGACGATAGTTGTAGATATTATGTTTTTTCATGTTTGTTTGCAAGAATTATAATTTCAAAATTATAATTTCAAGATTATAATTTCAGGATTATAATACCTGGTTGAACATGGTATTAAATAATCTTCTATATTAAATTATTTTATAATTTCTGAACTAATAGTCACAATTCTAAATTTAAAAATAAACAAGATACTTAGAATTAATAGTCTTATTCTAAGTATAATTCGCGTAAACAAATATAACCTTAAAATTTAGTAGTTGTTTTTTTTGGTGTTTCTAAATGGACTAAATTGATAAGAAATGAATATTTAGAGGACCATTTTAGCATTTCCCCTTTCAAAATTTAAACTCACGGGTACAAGTTAGAAACTGCATACAGAGCCCTCCTCTTTCTGATTTATTTATCCAGTGCTGAGCCAAGCTCCGGTATTTCTCACCACACCAAGCAAATTTCAAGCCGAATCAAATACACAGTACGTTTCTCTCTAATTACTAGCAGTTATAAGTAGTAATCTTTAAGAATATCTATCATCTTTTTGGCAAAAATTGATTGCTTAATGTTTATTTGTTCATCTATTTTTCTACTGCAATTCCGTTGGATATATAATCACTCAGTAAGTATAACGTTAATGACTTTAAATTGGCGAAAAAGGTGGGATTTTTCTCTATGAACAAGTGTTTGCTTGCTATGTGTTTGATGTTTTGCTTATTTAGGGACCTCCAATATATATTGTCAACATTTACCTATTAAATAAGCCTCAAATAAATATTTTAACTTGGATTGTTTTTGTTTTTGGTTGATTCGCTGCAGTGTTCCAAAGTGATAAAAGAAGCTAAAGTTTTGATCTTTTGTGGTTTTAAGGATAGTTAAGTATAATCCTGACTTTGGATTCCTCAAATTTTATGAGGGGTCTATAAGGGCTTTCCTTTGGAAGCATTATATCTAAGGTTAATATTTTAGTTAGAAATTTATAAATTAATATTGTCAATATGTGGCTGTTAGTCTTTATGGAAAGATTCCCTTCTTGTTGCTGTGAAATAGTGATTATTGGCTTAATTTTGGAGGTACAGTAGGTGAAAGAAGTGAAAATTGGAGTATAACTGTATACTTTTGCTAGTACTTATTGCTGGCTAAGAAGGGAAGGAGAGGGTTTGACCATTTGGGTATATATTACCCAAGATTAGCATAACACTTCATTTTTGTTATGCCACTTGATATTTGACCTGTTTTATTAGCTAATTAGTTTAGTCTTACAAAAAAGATTTTGATATGTAGATCAAACTCTCTGGGTTTTCAGGTTGGGTGTTCAGATTCGATTTTGCAAGTTGGTAAGCTGTTATTCATTAGGCATGCTCTTGCATATTCTTTTGCTTAAACATACTATTCTTCCTGAGTGAAATCTTTGTAAAGAAAATATCACATTCGCATTTCTGAAATGTAAATTACTATTTTAGTAATGAATAGATATACAATTTCTGAGATTGTATGGCCTCTCAAATTTTCAACGAGACACCCTTGCTTTGGGAGAACCCCAAAAGGAAATAACTGTAATTGGGATGACCTGATTTCTTTGTGGCTAAATACGGAGGTGGTTGATTTCTTGACTAAAAATTGGAGTAACTTATTTACTTTAACTTTAACCAATCCCGTCTGCAGTTTTTGTTTGTTGTTGCATGTTTGGTTGCCATCGATATACTGGCTTGTTAAGAAGTTGCTGTGCAGAAGGGAGTGTTTTTCCTGTGCACTAAAATGATTTTTGTCAGAATTTTTATTTTAATGCGATATATTTGTTTTCTTACCAGGGCCTTGAATAATTACTGAAAGTTGATTCATTTGGTCCTTTATAGTCTTTATACACCAATAAAGATTTTGCATTATCACTCAAAATATGCCTTTATGTACTATTGACTAAATTGAAACAGGGATAGAACTGTTTGTTGGACCAGAAGGTTTTGCTTGTTTTGAATCTCGAAACAGCAAGACAGATGTCACACTGAGTTCATCAAAGGGAAAATGTTTCTTTCCACCGTGAAACCAAACCGTCATTTTCACTCTTGCTCACCAATCTATCCCTCCATTAGCCCTTCTTCTAACACTATATCTCATTTGAGCTTCCTGTTATCCCCTTCTTTGAAACATGATAACATGTATAAAAATCTGAGATTAAATGCCAGGTCGAGGGAATCTGATTTAGAACCTGAACGTAGCTCTAGCCTTCACCTTGATTCCAAACCTAAAGCAAAATCGCAACATCAGAAAGCCAAAGATCAGCAAATTGAAGATGAAGATTGTGGTAGAACTTTCCCTACAACAATTCCCAAAAAGCCAAGGCGTGGTCGTAGGAGTGAAGCAGCTGCAGTTGAAGATTTTATGCGAGATTCTCTTGAACAGACATTTGCATCCATCCGTCAGCAGAATTCAGAAATTCTGAAGGATAAGGAACATATCATGAAAGAAAAGATTGGAGGTGAGATAGATTCCAATGAAAGTGGTGATGATAACAATGACAACGAAGGGAATATAAAAGGAAAGAAGATGGTGGTTGAGGAGGATAATCCTGATTGGCCGCTTGATGCTGATGTAGGGTGGGGAATTAGAGCATCAGAGTACTTTCAGCAGCATCCAATAAGAAATGTAGTGGGGGAAGACGGCGTGGAGATCGACTGGGAAGGAGAGATTGAGGATAACTGGGTGAAGGAGATCAATTGTCTAGAGTGGGAGACATTCGCTTTCCATCCCAGCCCCTTAATTGTCCTTGTTTTTGAAAGATACAATCAGTAAGTTAATCATTATTTGCTATGTTATACCCTGCAGCATTGTGACCTGCTTAGTTCCTACATTCTGCATAATCTCAACATACTGTCAAAGCGAATAAATTACGAGTTTCCTTTTGGTGTATATTAGAAAGTGAGGCATTAAACTGCAGAGGATGAGAAAACTAAAATAAAATTAACTGTTGAGCCCATGTAGCTTGTGTCTTTATCAACAGGATATCCCTTATCCCCCCTTTCCTCTTCAAATGGATTGACATTACACTCACTATGTCATGTATAAAATGTTAGATTAAAACTAAACAATTGAACTTAGAGAAACAGTATTTGGATGTTCACATCTTAAAGCATATAGCATGTATTCAACAACTTATGTATGATTAATAAGAAAAAGTTCATTTAGAAAACTATATATGTGGCCTGAGTTGAAATATGAAGCACCTACAGAGACACTTAGGTAGCTATTGGTAAGGTGCTGTGAGATGAATTTAGGAAGAGAGAACCGATGAATCATCAACTAACATGTTTAACTTTTTCCTTGGAGGGTTGGGGGTCACCTTTTCTGTTTCTTTTCTTTATCTTAATTGAGCTCAACATAATATTCATCACCGAACAAATTGATGATTCATATGATGCGGTTTTCTCAATGTGGAAAGGTTTTTTACATATTAACTAAAGAAATGCTGTTCTATGACAAGAGTCTTATGATAGACCTTCTTAGAGAGGAATTGATTATTTTGAGCGACATTCACTGAAATTTGGCATTTGTTAAGTGGAAGAATGGATTTAATATGGTTAATAGGACTTGAGTTGATGGTGATGATGTATATGGGTATGAGTTGTGCACTTCCATGCACATGCTTCACTTAAAAATTAATGACTTGGTCCAAATACAGTTTGTTATACAAAATTATTCTTTTTAGCTGGCACAGTTCATTGTCTTATATTTTGTGTTATAGAATAGATTGATGTAATATAATTGATGAAATGGATAGAGTTAGGATGCTCTTAAAGCATCAATGTTTCCCAAACTTGTTTCTCTACATCGTACGTTTAGGTGTGAATTTCTTAAAAGTGGTGATGTGCTGTGTTTTTGGACATAATGCGGCAAAGTATGCACTTTACAGCACCAAGATTGGGTACTTTAGATGTATGTGAACCAAAATTTCTTTATGGTTGAACTTTTTAGCACCATCTGATTGGTAGTTATTAATTTATGATTTGCTTTTATTTTAACTTCTAATGATATTTTATCTGTTTTTATCTTTCATTTCTTCTTCTATGCATATTGAAAGTGCCCTTGTTTTTTAATTTTTCGGGAAATGTTTTCATAACATATCAATTGCATGAAGGTGCCTTGGGGAAAATCCAATAACTGGCATGAGGCTGCTTTATTTATGTGAAATCATTGCCTCTTCTCATATTGTTCACAGGGCAACTGATAACTGGAAGGTTTTAAAGGAGCTAGAGAGGGCCACTAAGGTGTACTGGAGTGCCAAAGATCGATTGCCTCCTCGGGTATTTCAAACTTCTCATGTCCCCATTTTTTTGAGTATTCATATGTGAATACGTTATCTTTGCTTCTCTTATGAGTTCTGACGATATTTGTCAATATGTTATTGCATTGCCTTAAATATTTTGCTATCTTATTTTAAAGCATTTAAACATCTTTATAGTTTCACAAAACAGGCGGTCAAGATTGACATCAACATTGAGAGAGATTTGGCATATGCTCTCAAGATTAAAGAGTGCCCACAAATTTTGTTTTTGCGGGGAAACAGGATTCTGTACAGGGAGAAAGGTAAGATTATTGATTTCTTCTTTAAATATCTGAGCCATATATTTATTTAATTGGTACTGGCATTTATCTTTAGCTTGGACCTGATCTACAGAGTTTCGCACATCGGATGAGTTAGTCCAGATGATTGCCCATTTTTATTATAAAGCAAAAAAGCCTTCATGGATGAGTAGAGCAACTTTATATTGACCATTTCAATTCTGATACAGGTACCCTTTTCGTTGAAGTTCATAGCTGATCATAAGCTTTCTTGACACTAGTAAAATTCTTGGGCCACGTTGTTCGTAAGGATTATAATCCCGAGATTATAATCTATGGGATTATAATCCCAAGACTATTAATCCAAAGATTATAATCCGGGAATATAAAACCTGGTTGAACATGATATTAAATAATCCCCATATTAAGTCATTTTATAATCCCTGGACTAATAGTCCCAAGTTTAAATTTGAAAATAAACAAGACACTTGAGATTAATAATTTTATTCCAAGTATAATTCTTGCAAACAAACATTGCCTAGATTCATTAGTCCCTTCAGATGCAGGTGAGAAGTGACATCATAGCAAAGGATTACAGAAACAGGTTGACAACAAAGGAATTATCGATAAGCAATCAAGACATCCCCTTGTAGGAAAATCCATTGTGTCGTGGGAAACTAGGTATTCTCGCCTGGATTCATCTTGCCTTCTTGAACCCTTAAGCTACTTTGATCCGGGTGGAGCAAGGAACCAAAACCTGTAGTTTCAAGAAATAGCACGTGTTGTTTATCGTAAGAATTGTTCTGTACTTTGTAGACCCTAAGCTTAACCATGTATTAGCATATAATCAATGATAAGAACTATTGATGCTCCTACTAATTACTAATAAACTACCTGGTTATTTTTATTAATCTTGGTTTCTGGGGAAAGGATCCTATTTCAACTCCCTTATTTTCTTTTCACCATTTCCTTTAATGTCCAAGTCCCTTGGCAATACATGGTCTCAGATTGCAACAGAAGGAAATGGAGATGTAAAGAACCAGAGAGCTCCAATAGATTGCAACAGAAGGAAATGGAGATGTAAAGAACCAGAGAGCTCCAATCTTTGGTTCTGGTAATATTTTTGTGCCTTATCTTTAATGAATATTTTGTGTAGACATTTTTAATTAACTAATCTTTGAGAATTATGTGTTCTAAACGTATTTCTTATATTTATTTTATTTTTTATTTTTTATGAAATGTACACATGTATTGGATTTTTAAAATTGTACACATTAAAAATCAAGTCCAACAAATATTGATGAGAAATGTTTCTCGATTAGGGTCCTCTTAACATGTGCCCTTAGGGCACATGTTAAGCGTTAACATCGAGGCGTTATATTATTTATTTATGTATTGGTATCAGCAATGCACAAATATAAATGCATTGAGATCAACAATGTTATTTTCGATACATTTGTATTTGTGCATTGCTGATATCAATACATAAACAAATAATATAGTACCTCGATATTAGCGCTTAACATGTGCCCTAAGGGCACATGTTAAGAAAACCCTTAAAATAATACCAAATATTATTAGTTATTCAAAAATATCAAAAACATTGAAAAAGATTATTAAGATACTTGAAACCAAACATTATATTATTTCACCACCGGACAAGTCTGCAAATGTAATAAGTATATCTTTTTAATGATACACTAATACTACGTTTGGATTGAAAGAAAGAAATGAAGAACGGAATGATTCATTCCATTCTAGTTGGAATGAGTTATTCCATATGCTCTCCCTCCCTCAAGGAACTAAACATAATTTTTTTTTATTCCAATCGCAACCAAACACATTTTTTTTTCATTCCATAAGAATGAGTTATTCCATTCTCTCTCATATTCCACCAATCCAAACGTAACATAAAAAAAATTACACACACACATATATATATATATGAGTGATGATATTTTAGTCCAAGTTTTTTTTATTTCATTCTATAACTCGTTAGAATGATCATTACGAAGCATCCTAAAGAATCGCAATTCCAATACGTAAAGAAAACAGGATTACGTCGAAATTTAATATATCAAATGTCGAAAAGAAATGATTGCTCTGAATAATCATTTTTTTCCGCCCTCCATTCCTTCGAACCAAACGGCCCCTAGTTACCAGAAAAGTCCAACAAAAAAAAGAAATAAATAAAAAGTAATTAACATGTTTAGCAAAAATATAAATTAAAAAAACTAGAGGAAAAATAATTAAAATATTTAGAAAAAAGAAAAGGAACTAAAAAACACCAAAAGCACGTTAATGGAAAAATAAAAGAGAAGTACGAACGCAGTAGGGTCTGCCTGCCATATATACTTTCCGCAATTCTCACAACACTTGTTTTCTCTAGGTTTTGATTTCGATCTTTTGTCATAGTTGTAATCAAGGATCCAAAAATATGGTGAGAGGATTACTGAGCAAGCTTGCTTCTAAATCTCTCTCTTTAGGCGGAAAATGGCAGCAACAGCAGCTCCGTCGGCTCAACATCCATGAATATCAGGTCACTATTTTCCAGTCCGTATCCATACACAATAAGTTTGTATTATATCATGTATTTGCACAATTGTATGAGCAGTGATGTATATTTCTGAAAATGATAGATCTAGTGATTTTTTGTATAATTTTTTTTTTTTTTTGGTATCAGGGAGCTGAATTGATGGCAAAATATGGTATAAATGTTCCCAAAGGTGTTGCTGTTTCTTCGCTTGAGGAAGTCAGAAAGGTTGTCCAGGATGTTTTCCCGAAGGAAAATGAGGTAAAACTTTTCCTCAAAATTTAGAATTTAAATTTAGGGCATTCATATGTTTAATCTAAGATCATACAACCACTTATTTGAATAGTTGCAGGGGAAAAATAAAAAAAGTGAATAATACCTTTACTGGGTCAATTTTATTTTAGTCCTAGTTCTGTGTTATTATGTATTTAGGTTCCAAATTAAGAATATAGGGAATAATTATTCAACCTGAGATCATCCAATCATCCATTTGAGTAGTTGCAGTGCCAAAGGAAAATGTAGACGAACTTAACTATTTTAGGCCGAGTTGATTGTTATTATGTATTTATGTCCCAATTAATTGTAAATTTGATATAATTCATTTTTGTATTGTGGCAACCAGAGGGGTTGAAGGTGAAAACGACTAAACTAGTAGTATTGAGTCTATTGACCTTGTTTGTGGTGCAGTTAGTGGTTAAAAGCCAAATCCTTGCTGGTGGAAGGGGCCTGGGAACATTCAAAAATGGTTTCAAGGGTGGAGTTCACATTGTCAAGGCTGACAAGGTTGAAGAGACAGCTGGTATTACTCTCTTTAAACAGAACTTATGTTGTGGGCTTCCTTTTTTTTTCCCCCTTCTTCTGTGTTTCAGTTGGTATCTATATTGTTGTTTATATGTATGATTGTGATGAAGCTTGCTTCTGACACGAATTTAAATACTGATCAATTATTTATAAAATTAGGTATCTAGACACTTTGTAGGAGCTTAAAGGAAATCTTTATTGCAATTTAATGTGTGCAAATTTGTGACATCTAAAATAGTTTATTTGGACGTGCTAATCTCAGGCAAATGTTTGACTTTGATGCACAAATTAATGCGACATGCATTACTTTTTTTTTGTATTTGCAAAATAGTTGGTGATATTACTGATCATGCATGAGAATCTTTGAGTCGATGATATGTTAGTATAATGCGTGACTTTGTATTTGTTGTTATTTAGGGAAGATGCTTGGTCAAACACTTGTCACTAAACAAAGTGGGCCCCAAGGAAAAGTTGTCAGCAAGGTTAGTTTGTTATTTCTTTCCAACTATATTTGTTAATTTGTTGCCGCACAAAATGCTAGTTACAAATTTGACTTTTGTATACATGGACATGATACGATCATCAGAGATCATGCTTCATGGAT
Source organism: Aralia elata (assembly GCA_034770075.1). Classification (NCBI taxonomy): domain Eukaryota; kingdom Viridiplantae; phylum Streptophyta; class Magnoliopsida; order Apiales; family Araliaceae; genus Aralia; species Aralia elata. The sequence continues at coordinate 1,961,091 of CM068382.1, forward strand.
TTGAATCAAATTAATATAGTTCAACCTGCTATTATATAATACTAATGAAAGTAATATTGTAGGTCATTAGAATTAGGGTCCATCTTCTCCATGTTTAACTGTTCTCACTTCTTTAGAATGCAAAGGAGGTTTTTTGTTCTTTATATGCCTGTGCATCACTAATTCACGCTGTACTGAAGATTTAGATTTTAGATTGACAATTTGACGGTCATTTTGGTAAATGGCGACAGAAATGTTAGAGCCGATGTTCCTTTTCGAAGATTTTGATCTTGACTAACTGAAGAAAAATGAAATTCAATTGATATAACAATGGTCGGTGAGTAGAGAAACAGTATGAGGATGATAATGTTATGCTCATATGACATTCAGCTGATAATAGTCAATATAATCGTATGCGTTCAAAATTTGATCCCGGTAGTTAGTCAATTTAAAATTGTATTAAATTCTGATATAACGAGCATTTAGTTGTCTATTCTTTTGGCTTGAGGTTCCAGGTTTACAAATTCTGTTTTGTTAATCTTGGAAGCGCACTTTTGACTTTACTCTCGATAGTTAATATAGTGTCTGTTTTATTGCAGGTTTACTTGTGTGAAAAGGTTTCACTTGTGAATGAGATGTACTTTGCTATCACTCTTGACCGTACTACTGCTGGTCCTGTAAGTTGCCAAATTTGTGAGGATTATTGCTGAGAATAAGTATTTTATTCATACATAAGATTACATATATGTTTATGGTGTTTCTGAAATTTAACGAACTAGTGACCATATTACTAGTGAAAGCAGGCGTAATGTTGCAGGGTTATGTAACATTTTATCACGTGAAGCCCATCGTGTTAACTGCTAACTAAGGTCCTTTATGGCATTTTCTGTTTTCCAGCTTATAATTGCTTGTCGAAAGGGAGGGACAAGCATCGAAGACCTTGCAGAGAAGTTTCCAGACATGATAATAAAGGCATCTTTTTCTGTCTTCTTTCAACTTGCTACCAACATATCTCTTGCTTTCCTGCTATATTGTCTTTGACTTGCATAATTGATTCACCAATTGTTATTGTGCAGGTACCTATTGATGTTTTTAAAGGAATTACAGATGAAGATGCTGCCAAGGCTGTAGATGGCTTAGCTCCCCAAGTTGCTGACAAGAAGGAATCAATGGAGCAAGTGAAAAAGTTATATAAACTTTTTTGTGATTGTGACTGCACGATGTTGGAAGTATGCATTTTGTCCTTCATTATTATTATCACTTGGTAACATATATTGTCATGCATGTGACTAAGTTTGAACCTTCTTTGGACAGATTAATCCCCTTGCAGAGACTTCTGATAACAAGATGGTAGCTGCTGATGCCAAACTAAACTTTGACGACAATGCTTATTTCCGTCAGAAAGAGATTTTTGCTCTCCGTGATCCATCACAGGAGGATCCTCGTGAGGTATGGCTATTCCTTGTGCATTTATTATGTAACTGATGACACTGCTTAATCCGTGCTTGTGTTGTGATAAAGGTAACCCCGAGAGTTGGTTTTATTCATAATTTATTTACTAAAATGAAGTGTGGAATAGTGTGAAGTTCAAGTGGGAATGTTAAAACTAACATCAACCACCCCCTCCCACACAATGAAAATAATGAAAATGTGAGTTGCAGACTTTTATTGGTTAACAAGAAAAGTGATAACCCTTCTTTATGGCGTTTTTGTTGGGGTTTTGGCTTCTGGCAGGTTGCTGCTGCAAAAGCAGATTTGAACTATATTGGGTTAGATGGAGAAATTGGCTGCATGGTGAATGGTGCTGGTTTGGCAATGGCTACCATGGATATAATCAAGTTACATGGAGGAACCCCTGCCAATTTTCTGGATGTAGGTGGAAATGCTTCTGAAAGCCAGGTAACTAGTACTGTTTCTTAGGTCGTAATTGATCCTTATCGTCACTGGAAACAAATGCACGCACTTCCTTCCGTGTTTTCTCTCATTTTGTTTTTATTGTTGGTCATAATTATTGTTGCTCAGATAATGATAAATAAAATGGCACGGTTGCCATTATTCTGATGAAAATGCTGATTAGTCTGACTTCTCATGCTCTGGCCATTGCTCTCAATTTACTTGACCTTATTATTAAATCTGTGGGGCAGGTTGTGGAGGCATTTAAAATTTTGACCTCAGATGAGAAGGTGAAAGCAATTTTGGTGAACATATTTGGAGGAATAATGAAGTGTGATGTTATAGCTAGCGGAATTGTCAATGCTGCTAAACATGTGAGTGTTGCATGAGACCTTCATAACAATTGCAATTTATTGTCGACTACTTCTCTTAGTGAGTTGATGTGCTCTTGTCGTGCTGTATCTCGATAATAACCCCACAGTTGTATACTTGAACTTGTATTTTCTAACAGTAATTTGTGTTCTAGGTTGCTTTAAAGGTACCAGTTGTAGTTCGTCTTGAGGGCACCAATGTTGACCAAGGGAAGAGGATTCTAAAGGTAAATGTGAAACTCAATCTTCTCCGTAATCACAAGAACAGAAACTTTGTGTGTAAAGGAGTTAATGGTGTAATAAAAACACAAGGGACCAAAATTTCAACTGATGAATACAAGTCTTTATCTGCAGGAAAGCGGGATGACTTTGATTACGGCAGAGGATCTGGATGATGCAGCCGAGAAAGCAGTTAAAGCAGCTGCTACTTGAGGAATTCCACTCAACTCCACAAGACTACAACGGTTTTGCTTCAACTTGATTATTTTTGTGCGAATCTGATGCAGTATTCAGACCATAACATCTAGTTTCACCTGATGTTTGATAAATGTAAAGAAAATACGCTTCTTTCCGTAACAACTAGAGTAGCCTGACGGCTCTTCAATTAGAGGTGGTCTTCAGGTTGATGCTTTTTCCTTCTAGCCTTTCAGGGAAGTATACAAATTCTTATGTTGCTAAACTCGGTTGATGACTCCTAGAAATTGCATGAGATGGGTGTTTGTCAATGCAGAAGTACAAATAAAAGAACAGATTCAGTTTTTAGAACTTCTGCATTGTATTTTCACTATACCTACTCAAGAGTGTTGTTACTACCTTAAATAGAGTGTAATTCTGCAGTCGCCATACAAAACCAACAAAATATTGATTATGAATTGAGAATATCTACTTATTAATAAGCCGGAAACAGCAGCTCTAGCTATAAAGAATGATCCCTCTTTTTCAACAAAGTGGGGAAGGGCAGAATAACCACTTGAAACTCCTAAAACAAATAAACATCATTAGATTCAGTCATTCAGTTGCTGAAAATGAAAGTTGCAGAATGTCAAGCCCTACTAGGGACGGCTTTTAAGTAGTTCTATAAGAATTTCTCGAGAATTTGAAGTTTTATGATTTTCTGAAATTAAGAAGAGAGAGGCAGAATATCAAGGCCATAAATAGAGAATTTTATGATTTTCTGAAATTAAAAAGAGGGAGAGGCAGAATATCAAGACCATAAATAGAAAATTTTGACGGTTAAGTTAAAATAATTGCTCAATATAGAATGAGTCATACCCTTTTAAAGATATAGAACAACATATAACCTAATATACTAACAAATCCATCATTTTAGTCTCAACAATTATTTAAATAATAACATTTTCATTGGACATTTGGACGAATATGAAAACATATTTTTCATGGTTGTTTGAGTAATAGCAAGGAGATTTTGGATGATATTTGTTTTATTAGAAAAAAGAAAAAGAAAAAGGCATATCAAAAACTCTCTTGAGAGGCTAAAAAGCTGAATCATCTATTTGTGGTGTAGGACAGGAAAGAATCAATCTGGCGCCTGTGGGCTGTGGCTTAAGTTTCTTTCCTATTTAGTGTGTTTTGAAATTCACCTATGGATTATTCCAGCACAAATCTGCAATCAGCTAGCAGAGCTCTCCATGGATAGGTGAAAGGTGGAATACTAAGATTTTTTATTTTCTTTTTACTAACCCCACAATATATGTACCTGTAGTTGGCCTTATTTAAAAAATAAATAAATTAAATATAACCTTTTACACTAATATTCGTTGAATTTTACAAAAATAAATCTTATGGGAATTACCTCATTGCTAAATGCTAAGGTACAAGGAAATCTCAAAATTCTTATAGACTAAAATGAAGAACTTGATAGGAGAGAAGGAATTAATTTATTCATTACAATGAATTCCTTAGCATCATCAATCATATCACATTACCAATAGCATTATTCTCGTCACATGAACAATATAAACTGGTGGATACAAAATCAAGAAACAGATAAATGAATGAATTATTCATCTCAAAATTTGCCTTTCTTCAAGGACTCTGCTAGCTTTTTTGAGATGCAATAAGCAGTTGAATAGATAGTAATCATAGGATTGACCCCAACTGCACTAGGCAGCAAACTGCCATCACAAACAAATAAACCTTTTGCTTCCCAACTTTCCCCATTCTCATCAACTGCACCATCTGCATCAGTGGCACCCATCTTGCAACTCCCCATCTGGTGTGCTGAGCAGTACAAAGTCCAATGCTCTCCGCTAGACTTCGGCCCTCCAACCGCGGCAACCGTGTCCAAAAACTCTTCCACATCCTCACTTTTAATCCCTTCACATTTCATCCTCTGCCCATCATTCCGAAAAGTGCCCACTTCAACAGCTCCTGCCTCAATCAAGATCCTCAAAGCGCGCCTCACCCCCACTTTAAGATTCTCTTCATCGTGCTTATTTAAGTTGTATGAAATCCTACCTTCTGTTTTCACTTCCCCTGAACTTTGATCCCTCACCAATCCGAATAAAGTTGCAGTTCTTGCATATTTTGTCATTCTTTCCTTCATATCAAGCCCTGAAACCCATGGTAACAATGCAGCAAATGAAGCAGGTCCTAATGCAGCAGCTTCTACTACAGCCTGAACATTAGATTCTTCAGACTCCACCTTATGGAGTGAAGTAAGAATTCCTCCCTCGTAACATTTCCCTTTGGTTGTTGAAATTGATTCAGGAAAGTAACCCCAGGCTAATAAAACAGGATGGAGATGAAGATTCCTGCCAATATTTTTGTTCTTTAAGCCACTAGAAATCATTAGTGGGGGTGTCAAAAGAGCACCACACGCAGAAACTGTTACGCGTGCCTCAATCTGCAGCTTCTTTGTTATGTTCTTATTTACAGCATTTGCAATCACTCCCAAGCATCTCTTTTTAGACCCTCCATACTCGTTCTTCTCCAATATAAATTTCTCTGCTTTAACACCAGTTAAGATTACTGCCCCATTGTCAACAGCATCAACTAACCATGTAGAATCAGCCCCTTTCTTATCTCCCGTCTTGCAACCATATGAACAAGAACCACAATAATGATCTTCTGGTGAATTCCTTGGAATTCTCTCAACTTTCAAACCAAGATTTTCACACCCTTTTCTAAGTACTTGGTTTTGAAATCCTTCCTCCGGACAGTTCTCTGTAACACCAATTCTTTTACTCACAACATTCATGGCATCTTGATAATCCGAGCTCCCAAATATTGGTAGTTTTTGCTCGACAGCCCAATTCTTGAGAACAAAATCCGGGGTTCTAAGGGAAGCTGACCAATTCACGGCTGAGCCACCTCCAACTGTTGATCCTGCTCTAATCTGCACTCTTCCATCAACTGTTGATAAAACTCCACCTGATTCATATAGTTCATTCATTGAAGGTCCTTCAATGGAGGTGTAATCTTGTGGCACAAAATAGTTCCCTTTCTCAAGAACAAGAACTTTTTGACCAGAACTTGCAAGAACTGCAGCTGCAATTCCTCCTCCACAACCAGAACCAACAATGACAACATCACATTTGATGCGATATGTTGCGTTGTCCTCTATGACTTGTAGGCCTTTTTGGGTGAGGGATTCTAACAAGGTTAAGTCATTAGCATCCTTGGTTTCTATAATACCCTTTTCAAGAGGTCTCTCCTTCTGGGGTTTGCTCAGTTTTTCTTCATTGTCTACCTGGTATCCAATTGCTTCACATGCTGGATTTTTAGAATTTTCATCGGTCTGCAGCAAATTAATATTACCCTCTTAGAAAACAAATCAAACTTAATATCTTACTTCTTCCAACATATGGAGCAATTACTACTTTTTCCTCAAATAAGTGGTATAAATGTACGCAGAAATAATTGTTATATATATATATATATATATATATATATATATTCCGGCAGAAACTAAATAACAGCCACCATAAATATTGTCACATCAAGTTCAATCATTTCCTTCAATGTCCAAAAAAAAAGAAAAAAAAAGGGAAATGACAGAGCTTGTGGGGCTGACATATTATAGGGCGGTGACCAACTAAAGTTGCTAATAACTTTTAACTAATTAATTATAGCAAAAATAAGATAATGAACAAAACAAGGAAATTAAGATGAAGGTTGAGACGATACTTACCCAAGAGTAAGTTGTGTAGCAGCACAAAACTTTAAGCAGAACAAATACCACTCTAATTGGAACCAAAAATGTTTGGCTAGACCATTTTTGGAGAATCTTCTCTCTCTGGTTCAAGGGTAATTCTGAAAACTTGTGAATAAATGGCCACCTCCAATCTAAACAAACAAACCCACAAAGCAATAAAGATCCCAATCTAGTTGAAAGAAGCTTCAGAACTATGCTTATCAAGATCACAGCTTCAGGTAAAATCCTCTTCACCATTGTCTCTGCAACCTATATATATATCCACCATTCAAGATAAAGAAAACCCATCAAAAAAATTATTACTTTTCCCCCCAAGAATCCCTCTACTTCAAAATTAGAGATACATTTTGACTTTTTTTGCAAAATTCCATAAAAAAATTATTACTTTTCCCCCAAGAAATAAAATGTTGATAAATAAATAAAATTAATTACCTCATCTGGGATTGGAGATTGAGAGCCTGAAAGTTTGGAGAATGTGAGAAGATGATCAGGTGAGTGGTGTTCATTAATGGTGAAGGCATTGGGTGGCAGGGGAGGGATAAAAGCTTCACAAATGGAAGACAGTGTTTGGATTTGAGATGAAGAAAAACCATGCTTGTACCTCTTGGATTCATCATCATCTCTCCTCCCTCCTCTTAACAATGGATGATGAATACTACTAGTCCTAATCATTTTTTCTCCTTCCATTTCTTCTGATTTGTTAGTTCCGCCTTCGTGCTTCTTCAACTCACTACTACCACAACTACAATTTTTGTTATTTATTGATGAATAAGTACATCATTTTTGACTCAGACCTGCATTAGGGTTGGGCCATACCGTAGTTGTAATATTAATATACTAACTTAACACAACGTGGGCATGCAACAACCTATTTATAGTTTATTTAAACGCTGCTAACCAAATGCATGAGTTCGTTTATTGTATTTTTATACTCATTTTTCATTTTAAAATGTGAGAAATATTTTGATTTTTAAGTTATTTATAAAATTTTAAAACACAAAATTATTTGGCTTTATACTCTAGTATATTTACGGTAAACTAACTAAAAATTATTACTATTTTTTATATTTATTTCCTTCAAAACTAAACGCATTCTTATGGATTTTAAATATTCATAAATTTATTTAAAAAGTTAAAATTTAGTATATCATGAGTAATAAAATAAATCTCCAGCTACTTATCTATCTGACAGAGGCGGGCCGGGCGGCTATTACTCAATAAAAAACAAAAGAGAAAAGAATATACTCCTTTGCCCTGTGGAATGAATTTTGTCTTTTCCCATGTGATGTACTCAAATAGTGCAAGTAGAAACTAAGGTGTGACTAAATTCTGTAGCCGACAAACAGAAACTTCGATATGACTAATCAAAGAAAAATTGAATTGATATTTATAAAATTAAGAAGCAAAAAAAAAAGAAAGAATTATTTATTGTTAAATTCTTTTTATATGTAAATTATAGTAGGTATTTGTAAGAATAAAATACTTTTAATTTATTTTAATTAGGGTCTATGGACTAGTCTAGTCCATTTGTAAGATTTATTTCCCCTTGTTGAGTCCATATAAGAGTTATTATTTGAATGTTGTTTAGGATTTGATTGAATCAGTAAAGTTTTACCTTCTATGCGATCGTGTAACAAGTTTTTTGAACATCGTAATTCACATCATCATATATCTAGCTACAAAAAGTAACTTTAAATAATTCTATTTATTACTATTATTTATATTCTTGTCTATTAAAACTCGCTAGAAATATATAATTATTTTTATTTTCAAAAGAATGAGATAAAATACATATAGTGAAGAAAAATTATGTCATTTAGTGAAGTACATTAATATAAAATAAAATTACTTATCATTTTATAAATTTTATCGGACCACTAATTTTATTATTATTATTATTATTTTGCTTTGTGAAATTTGTATCTTAATTATTATTTTGAAGACGGAGGGGGAGTACTTAATAAGTTCTTCTAGAAGAAAGTAAAAAGTATATATTTTTAATTAAATTTTTACGATCACAATAATAGATGTCAATTCTTAAATATTTCACCCGTTCACCTCTGTTCAAAACTTCAAATCTATTGCGGGAAAAAGTCAATTTTCGGTCACTGCGGCTCAGATTTTAATTTTATTTATTTGCAAGACGGCTGAGGGGAATGGGGAGGTTTGGTGGTCAGGTATGGTAGGCTAGGCTCCTTAAATCATTCAATTTCCTTTTCTTTTTTTAAAAAAAAAACCTCAATAATTGTTAAATGATTTACCATGTAGCCAATATTTAATAATTTCCTTCCTTCTATTCTGTGTATTGGACTAGACCAAGATTTTTCCACCTCAAATCTGGAATTAGCTGCCAGAGCTTAAAATAACAAGAATTATTCATTGAATGATGTACAATGCAACAATGCAATGATGACTACGGCCTTCGATTTTTCCAACCCGGCCCCCCATAAAACGACCGATGAAAAAGAGAGATACAGACATGATCTATTTTCAACTTTCCCCACAAGACCACTCTCACGGTTGATTCCAAGACACAAAAAGCCATAATTTAGGTCCACTTGGATTTCAACAACTATGAGTTTGGCTTGCTACTTTGCTAGTTGTTATGCCAACAAAGATGATTATAATTCTTCTAAAAAAATTTAAATAAATAAATTCATAACCGATACTATATATATATATATATAAAAAATGAAAGAATCAAGAGCATACCCCCTTATATGACATACCCTTTTAGCGACGGACCGGACGACGGTTTGATCCGTCGCCATAGGTTCGGTCCGTCGCTATAGCTTTTAGCGACGGACAACATATAACAACAGACAAACATATAGCGACGAACAAATATATAACGACGGACCAAATCTATGACGACAGATCAAACCGTCGCCCGTTCCGTCGCTAAAGAGAATATGCTTAGTATATCATATAAAGGAGTATGCTCTTGATATATATTATTTTTCGTTGAAAATATTACTCTTTAGGATATTAACTGCATTGTACCTCATAAATACTGCTCTTTTACGTGGACAACAATTTTATTTTTATTTTTCAGAGTCAAATTTGCAAAATCTCTCTCTCTCTCTCTATATATATATATATTAATGCTTCTCAAATAGGTTACTCCACTTAATTTAGGGGAAAAAAAATTTAGCCAGTTACTCCACTTTATTAGGAAATAAAGGTGGGAGGAGGTAAACGAGGGAAAAAACTTTTTCTACAATTGGGAGTTAAAAACAAAATACGAGGATTCCATTTTTTTCTCTCCCCAAATTGGAAGGAAATAGATTCTTATTAAGGAAGTCAAGGTTGCTTCTGTAGACAATCAAATGCATCAAATATAAAAGAAGCTTGAGCTACCGCTAGCATTCTCAAAATTTTGGTCTCTGGAAGGGTTAAATATTATAACGATACTTTATGACAAAGTCAATCAAATGAGATCTACTATATCATTTAAAACATTTTTTGAGACTCAAACATTAGCCACATATTTAATATGAATAATCGAGTCATCAAGTTATAATTGAATATACAAATCGACTAAGAAACAAACAATATTCTCAACAAATATATATGAATTGACATGGTAGCCCATGACACACCCCTACCCAGTGGAAACCAGGTTTAATTCTCACTCCCCTCCCTAATGTCAAGATTCTAAATACTACCCCCAACATATATAGCAATTATCAATCACTCGTACATATCAACTAAAATCCAATTGCTAGACTAATAATATCACTCATTCCAGGTACCATGTTCCCCACAACTTGACTCTAAGAGTGTAAGAATAGAGTATTGACATGCTAAGCCAACTAAAACTTTACTAGTCTAGTGTGGAAGTTCCAACAATGGCTGGCAGTAAGCAATTCCTTTTTCCCTATCATGGCAATGAGCCCTTCAAGAACCCTAATTATATCACCAATCTCCCTTTAAAGGACAAGCTTCCTAACTAGGATGTCTTAAAACATATAGGCAAATTGTACGAGAAGGATCTGGGACAGGTAGTCAAACGTCTGATCCCACCACAAACCCAAGATGGCTTTACAAATTTCTTCACAAACCCACCACCATGAATCCCTCGTGTTCCCAGTAAGATCATGTTACCTGAATAAGTCAGCACATCATCATCCCAATTGACAGGGTTCCAACTTAAACTGCACTTTGTTCTCTGAGAGACGAGCCTTGCTTTGTCGCTAAAAGAATTCAATCTCCGGGAGGCACCGCTTGCTTGAGATTTGACCTAAAAAGGGTAATAAAAAAAGCCTGTCTGCAGTGTGCTCGTAGACACATTATGAAGCTTTAAAGTTTTTACATCCTCAAAATAGGTTTTTGAGGCAATATTGGCTTACAACACAACGGATTTATAAGAAATTCAGAATGATGTTAAAAAAGGGGTGCACCAAGATCTTCCTCTACCTTGTTATCTTTGCATCTCTTGAGAATTACCAGCTGACCTCGCAAGTGCAAAATCTGCCATTTACATGAATTAAAATAAGAAAAATTACATTACTGATTTAAAGTACGGAATTCCAATCTCTACAGTTAAACACAAGAAAAGGCCCAGGCTATAAATAAATAAATAGGTTCATCTGAATTATTTCACACATGTAATCCTACAACAATGTCGTGTTTTTTAGATAAAGAAAAAAGTTAGAAAGGTGCTTAACTACAAAAGGCGAGGAAACAAAATACCCTCCAAGACAAAGCAAGGACTAATAATTCTCTAAAACAAACATCTTAATGAAAAAAATAAATTAAAGTCCTAGTATATAGCAGCATTCCAATCTATACAAATCGTTAATGGACACCCCCCACCTTTCCCACTACACCCCCAGCCAACATTGCTAAACTACAAAGAAGAGATTCCACTAACAATAATCCAAAATTGTGGGAGCTGCTACCACATTTGTAGCAGTATAAAAGGAGTCCATTATTCATAATTTACTTGTATTGATATTTTTACAGATTACACATATACAAGTTCCCATGAGAAGCCATGTTACAGACAATATCTGCCATATATTTACCACAAAAAGTAAAAATAAAATAATCAACAAAAGAAAAAGAAAGTAGTCATTCAATTAAAGAAGGAAAAGAAAAATGGAAGTTTACATGATAATCAACATATAGGTGTCCTTTTATCTTGAACAATAACAGCTACCAATTTATTACTAATTATCAACTAGTTAAGTAGAATTGCGAAAAGAAAACAGAAATAGTGGATATATAGTACCTCTTCTTGAAGCAGAGTAGGAAGGTTCTTTGTTGAAACAAGGATTTGTATATTCTGCAAAAGCTTATCATTTTTTATACCAGACCATGTCTCTGGAGGCAAGGCCAGCAAAAGAGCTGTCAAAACATCATTGCTTGCTGGATGCACCACCTTGTAACTACTTGGATCAGAGCCAGAGCAACTGAGCTTTGTTTGAGATGAAGGAACTAGTATATCCACTTGTTTCTCATCATTGCCATTGACCACCGTTCCAGATACCATTGTAATAGGCTTGTCTCCATTAGCTTTTATGCATTTCACACATGTTTCCCTACAACAAAACGTGTCAGAGGATCTATAGTTGCCCTCCATAAATCCAGCTCCTTGGCAACAGATATTTGCTGCAATAGAAGACAAACTCTCTTCATTATTCAAAGATGCTATGCCTTGGCAACATGATTTTCCTGAAGTTAAAAAATTCGTCACATGCTCGTAAAGACCAATCTCCTGTACTTGTTTCAAAACCTCTTCCTGCAAAAGAACTGGGTCAATGTGAATTCACTAAGCACAATAACGAAATGTAGAATGTAGTCTAAAGATCTGCAAACAGTAGAGGCCTGTGTTTCTCTGAGGGAGTTTAAGCTAAAAAAAGACCTTCACAGTAAGCCTTCCTTTCTCTTCTTGACTTAGGCTTTGACCACCATCTTCTTGTCTCCGAACTTCTGCAATCCACTTGATGAATTCCTCGAATTTTGATGGGAGAGACTTGAAAACAATAGAGAGGACACCTTTTATGTCTTCTACCTCCACCGAACTTAATAGTACTGGAACATCTTCCATTAAGTACCTTGCAATACTGACCCAGCTCTCGTGTTTACAGCTCTGAAATATACTACCATCATGAGCTGCCCAAGAGTTCACATATTAACAGTTTCGACGCCACAAATACACAAAGAATAAAGGGGATCATGAAAAGGAATGGGAAAAGAAATATCATAAACAATTAGAGGCAGTAGCATGCGTGGATGTCATCGAAGCACAAATACACCAATGAATCTGATCCAGAGAGGTGACGAAAAACACCAAAAAAATTAATTATACTATAATTATGTTTTGTTTTGTTTTTTGCTATGCTTTTTTGTCATTTTCAAATAATTTTTTTGGGTCTAGGCCGCACTGATTCCTTTCATAAAAGGTTCACACTCAAACCTCTACGTAAAGTAGTCATTGCTACCACATGGCAGATAGGCAGGCAGACAACAACCTCACTAATAAACTAATACTACCCAAAACTTATTATGAAAAGTTAAAAAGTTAAAAAAAAAAAGCTTCTTCAGAAATTAACAAAGACACAGTTCAATTATAAATACTGGCATTATGCACCCTCAGTTGTATCCAGCAACAGTTTAACGTTGTATTACTAGTCAACTCAATCATACCAGGGTATAAAGCAGTGCTGGGGATCTGTGAAGCCTAGATATTAGCATGAATCTGGAAAGAGAAAATAAGAAACAATAAAAGTGATTAGGACCATAACTTATCAAAAAATCAAAGCGGTTAGGACCACATTCAAGTGACATAGCAATACCCTGAAGAGGAAATGAAGACAGTATATTCTAATACTAAGGGCAAATGACACTTAACTCCCGGATGGTTTACTTCGACAGTTCAACAGCACCTCCCTGTGGTTCATTAAAGGACCAAATAGTCCAATCCCATCAATAATCCTTGCAAACAAACATAGCCTTAGTCTATACTAACGTTATTTAAGTCATTTGCATTTTCCGTCTAAAAAACAAATGGAATGTTAACTAGCACTTTGGTGAAAATAAATGAGGGTTGACTCCCTCTTTGTGAACCACATGGGAGTCCTTTGCCCTGGAGGTAAATCACATAGCGTAAACTGCCAATTCCCCTAATTTCTAATTTTTTTTTTCCATTTACCCTAATATAAATATGTGAAGGTAAACAATATTGGCCAACATAAAATAGAAAATATAGCTACCAGGAAATAGTTGAAGCAAATGCACTTAGTACAAAAGTAGCTGACAACAGAGTCCCAAAGGATTATATACCACACGATATATGTTTAAGAACCGCCAGATTGTGTATGGACAAAGAAACATCATATAGAAAGAAGTTTTATCCATTCAACCATTACAAATAATGAACCATAGCGAAGAACAGCATTCTAAAAGAAGTTACGTCCAAAGGAAAAATTCAAAAATATATGATTGTACAGCTTGTACCCACTAAATTGGCTTCTGCAAAGCAGGATCTGGGGAGGGTTAAATGTATCTTATATCTATTTACTGAACATGTGGATAAACATTCAACAAGAAAGCACATGAAAATTGCGCCAAGCACAAGTTCCCGATACTCTTATAGACTTAGAAAATTGTGATTTGATACTTCCATATACAAACATGGTACTCTTATGTTTTGGAACTAATTTTAATTTTTTCTTTCTTTTCTACCTCTAATTGCAAAAATATCAACATTCTAACCTAGGATCGGACAATCAAACATCATATTTGAACTAAATTATTTCTAGAACAATCAGTTTGTTTATGCAACTAAAAACTTCTCTTATATATAGCTTTATTCCATTTACATTCCAAGAGAATTCCTAGATTATCCATTTAAAGCTACCCCTGCGTACCATATTTTAACCTGTGTACTGTACTGTATCTATTCCATGAACCAAAAAAATCCATGTTCCATGTAATGTTGCACAACTTTCAACTAATCTATGATCTCAATATGTTTAAAATATATAATCCACTAAAATGATTATAGAAATGCATACCCTCTACGATGTCCGCTTGCTTCATCCAAGGTATTCATGGCCTCCCAAAGGAGGGAAAGTGGGACCCAATGAGGAGGATACTTAAATCGTGCAACATCTAATATTAATGCCATATCTCTTCCAGCATGATAACCACCAATAGGTGAAAAGTGACCTGTTCCTGTCTGCACCAAAAAATATAGTAATACTTCTATCAAGTCTTAACCCCGCAAAAGTGTGATGATGTGCATGGAACTATTAGAACATAAAGCTACTTAAAAAATAAAAATAAAAAAAAGAAAAAAAAAGAGTATTTCAAGAACATGTAGACCATACTGCTATACATAATACCCAATGAGTATGTAATGTTTAGTAAATTCCACATCATAAAGTAATATATTCAATATAATATAATAACTAACATCTACTCCCACCCTCCCATAATAACTGCAACACATTCCTTTTTTGGCAGTCCCACATTGTTTGCAAAATTCCTTCTTAGAAATTTTTTTTACTAGCTTAATTATCCAAATTACCCTTAATGGTTCCACATACTTAATTCTTTAACATACATATGGTCCCACCATTATCATGCAAAAATTCAACTAGTAGTTGTATTTTAAGCTTGAATATATTGATAATTTCATATTTTGGCTCCATTTTTAAACTTGGGCATTTTGGAGATTTAACCAAGAGTCAACATAAATCCTTAATATGCATGCTGTGCCAAAGGTTGCAATTATTATGGGACGAAGGGAGTGTATAATACATATACACGCACATATTATATGATAATATATGCTCTTATCCTAGCCAATCGATCAAAAGCCATGTCTCAGACAATGGCAAGGAAGACCTACGCAAAACATACCAAACCAGGTATCCACTGTATGAGTCTTTAAAAATAGACCCAGAGGTTGAGAAAATAGAGATGCATGTGGGAGGAGATAAGTTTTGATGGGGAATCTTCTACATTTTGTTGGAAGGGGAAATGGATCATATTTTAAAAAGAATATATTCATGGGCAGAAAGATCTTTTAGAACTAGGATTCTATTCATAAAATAACGAGAAATCCATATCAAATAGATGGGAATAACAAGCTTAATGTTTACTTGACAAGTAGGAGTACCCCATAAAGTTGAGAAATTAAAAGGTTCTGTGGGTAAAATATATTTAATATAAACAACAGCCCAGCACAATAACAAATCTACTAGATAATTAAAATCACAAACTTGGTTTCACAAATAATTTGGTTAAACTTTTTTTTTAGTTTAAGAAACATTCATATCTCGAAAAGAAAATGAAGGTCCTTTTTGTTTTTAAATCACAGTCAATCAAAAAAATTCCTACCTCTAATAGGAAAAAAAAAACTTAAATTTTTTGGTTCTATCAACTTCATTGTGCAAGCTTTTTTCTTTCTTTTTTTATGTGACGTCCATAAAAACATTTATATCTCTAATAGGAAAATGGAGATCATTTTTGTTTTAAACTGCAACTAATCAAAAAAATTCATATCTACTATATATTTAAAAGTATAAACGTGATTTTGGTGTTGGTTCCACACTTCTATTATTAAATTAGTTTTCTAGCTAAATTAGAATTAATTAGAAGTCATCTAAGAAGCAAGGATTCGGTTGCGTGACACGGGGACATGAAGAATGCCGACCACTACATAAGCCACTAGAGAAAAGCGAGCTAACACCTTGTCTAGGTTGGGCGGAGCTTGAAGAAGCAAGCCTCTATCAGAGAATGCCATTGCGCACTAGCCTAGCTAGCTAACCTTTTTCAGCTGGCTTTTATGTTAGTTGTAGCGCGCCTTCCCTCCTTCCGAAATAGCAATATTTTCTTATGATGACCTGGTTGAGATAGTAGTATCTGGAGTACTTCATTTAATTTCCCCTGCAGTATTGGACTTTGGTGGTATTTATCATGCACTTCTAGGGTCTGAGACGCTTTCTTCGGTTATGTATGGAAAGATATAAAAGATTGAGTTCACGTGACCTTTTATCCAAATTTCTTCATTCTTTTTGCGGGTAATAACGGATTAAATCAACATTTCTTCGCCACTATTGCGAGAAATTGTGGGCGCGAGGAGATCTCTGGCAAGAATAAGGGCTTTTTCCGGTATACAGCTCCGCGGAGGTTGTCAAATTTGAAAAAATGGAGATTCAGGTGCGGCGGGATACGCCACGTATTAAAATATTAAATATATTTATATAATTTTTATATTTTTATAACATAAATAGATATTTTTTTAAAGAAATATAGTATCACTTAGCAGTCAGCAACTAATAATAACCACGAACCAGCACCACTCAACATTTATAACCAGCACCACTAAGC